>CM068302.1:4528692-5197353 GCA_034768395.1 Linum lewisii | reverse complement strand
AATTAATTAAACTGTGTAGTTTTTTAAAACCAACAAAATCTAGTATAAGATCAATTCTTCTTTTACAAATGCCCTCACGCAGGATTGAACTACGGACCTTCAGTTTACAAGACTGACGCTCTACCACTGAGCTATAAGGGCATTTAATGATATTTTGAAAAGAAAAAAAGAAAAAAAATGAATGAATTTTGTGTTATATTAGTGTCAACCTCGTGATCAGAATGTTACCAAGATTAGTCTTAGGAAACTAGTTGAGACTGGGCGGTGCTGGAATGAATCTCGTAGTACGGAAGATTTGTGGGGGTGTTTCTTACCCTTGATATATTTAGAGGTTTCACTTTTTTCCGTCACATGGACTAATGAAGAAGAGTAATATTAAGAATTTTTTTTTCAATTAAGTTTAATATTAAGAAATGCAATACAAATGTCCTCGCATAGACCTTCAGTTTACAAGACTGACGCTCTACCACTGAGTTATAAGGGCATTTAATGATATTTTGAAAAGGAAAAAAAAAGAAAGAATGTGTTACATTAACAGTTAATTCATATTGTGCCTTCGATAAAAAAAATTCATACTGTGCTAATATCACACAAATACTATTATGGTGAAAACTTGATAAATGAATCTTTGATAAACATGGTAATAGGGTCATAAATCCTCGTGACAGAATGTTACCAAGATTGGCCTTGGGAAACCGGTTGAGACTGGGCGGTGCTCGAATGAATCTCATAGTACGAAAGATTTGATATCAACCAAGGAAATTTTCGTTACCATGTCTATGATCTCTTTGCATGAGAAAAATGGTTCCCTCGATCGAGATGGTTAATGCGATTATCTCATAGTACGAAAGATTTGATATCAGCCAAGGAAATTTTCGTTACCATGTCTATGATCTATTTGCAAGAGAAAAATGGTTCCCTCGATCGAGATGGTTACGCGATTATCTCTAGTAATGCCAGGGGTCGAATAACGAAACTCATTCTTGTTGATAAAGCTACCAGTGGGTCTTGGCGCTGCTTCAAAATCTCGTAGCCGAAAATTAGTTGCTACCATCCGTAAGAGCAACAAGGAGAATGAGATTTCTCATGGGTCTATAAAGGATGGGTAACAAATTAGGCGACCTCTTGATAGCTCGTGCTGATTTTGGTCTCACCATTTTCGTTCATTTTAATGGTTAGTCTTCTCTCTTGGAAATGTCGTGGTGCAGGGCATAAATTTTTTATCTCTACGTTGAAGTTTTATTTGTCAACGTATAAACCCTTGGTTGTTGTGATCATGAAACCGCATATTAGTGGTACTACTGCTCTAGAGGTGATTAATAAGCTTCGTTTTGCGGTAGACTTGTTGTGGACGTTAATTATTTTGTGGGAGGTATCTAGATTTTATGGCACCCCCACCAAATCTCATGTGTGGAATCTGGCAGATTCCGTCCATTTTGATTTCGAAGTACCAGGATGGAAAATGCACCGTCTTACCGATTTATGGCCAGCCAAATGCGACGGGTAGGGTGCTCAACTGGGATGAGATTCAGACAAAGGGGATTTAAATAATATCACCTCAGTAGATGAGAAGGAAGATGGAGATGAATTTAATCCTTACATGAAGGCATCCTTTCGTGAATGTGTTGAGGGGTGTGATCTCATTGATTTAGGGTTTGTTGGACTCCACTTCACGTGGTTTAGAGGTACTTCTGCTGTGATTAATAAGCTTCGTTTTGCGGGTAGACTTGTTGTGGACGTTAATTGTTTTGTGGGAGGTATCTAGATTTTATGGCACCCCACCAAATCTCATGTGTGGAATCTGGCAGATTACGTCCATTTTGATTTCGAAGCACCAGGATGGAAAATGCACCGTCTTAGCGATTTATGGCCAGCCAAATGCGACGGGTAGGGTGCTCAACTGGGATGAGATTCAGACAAAGGGGATTTAAATAATATCATCTCAGTAGATGAGAAGGAAGATGGAGATGAATTTAATCCTTACATGGAGGCATCCTTTCGTGAATGTGTTGAGGAGTGTGATCTCATTGATTTAGGGTTTGTTGGACTCCACTTCACGTGGTTTAGAGGAGACCTTAGGGAAAGATTGGATCGGGGTCCTGGCTCCTAGGAATGGTTTCATGCCTTCCCAAACTCCATGGGTTCATCATCTTCCCCGATTAAAATCCGATCATAGACCAATTTCGGTCTGCATGGAAGCCTTCCAACCGCCTCACCATGCGGCTCACCCTTTTTGTTTTCTGGCACCATGAGCTAGTCATACAAAATTGTTGTTGAGGATGATGATGCTAGGCAGGAGATTGATTGGCGGCTGATATGGAAATGGAGAGGCCCACATCGGATATGTTTGTTCCTTTGGATGGTTGCTCATGGTCGATTACTCACAAATGAAGAACGCTTTCGTCGACATTTGATCTCAGACGGATCCTTCCCGCGTTTTCTTGGTTCGATATGGATTTGTTCACCTACATGGCTTGTGATTGTTCTTTTGCTTTAGAGGTTTGGAATGAATTGGGACTGCCTAATAAATACTCGTCTTGGTAGACGGCAGATGCAAGTGAGACTTGGGTAGAAAGTGGAATTAAGTCTTCAAATGACCTTTTTTTTAGTGTGAGTTGTTGGTCGATTTGGAAATCAAGGAATGAGGCGAACTTTCAGGATAAGCTGATCCAGCTAAAGTAGCTGGCGTTTTGCATCCGCTCTTGGGTTGACACTATCAGGTCTGCTTTAGCTAGAGAGGCAAATATGGGTTTCAAAGAGGACAATCAAGAGAACGAGACTATTGATATTGCTTGGGACCCTAGCCCGAAGGCTCACTCTTAATATCGATGGTTCAGTGTTAGATTTAGGTAGAGCTGCATGGGAGGCCTTCTTCGAGATTCAACGGGCAGGTGCCAAGTGGCTTTCGATTCAAACTTTGGGACGTGCTCTACCACTGGAGTAGAGCTCCATTAATGGTATGTCGCTTGCTTGGGATGCCGGTGCTAGGACGATTGCTCTCCAACTTAAATCCCAAGCGGCAATTGCTAATTCTGCAAGGTAAAGGGGAAGTTGACCACCAACATGACGTTGAAGTTCAGCCATTCAGGGAGCTCCTTTCCAGGGATTGGGAAGTGGTGATTCATCATGAATCCAGACAGTGGCGGAGCCACATGTATCCAAGGAGGTGCTCTGCAGCCCCCTAGCCCCTTAGCTTTTGTCTAAAACAACAACTTCTGCTCTTGCAGAGATTCGAACTAGTGACATCCCATAAACAAGGCTGCATCAATAACCATCCAGCTACATAGTAATTACTGATATATATAGGCAATAGTTAATATTTAAACAGTTACCTATCAAGTATATGGAACCAAAGGTTCATTTAAAGTTTTTGACAAGGAAAAACTGATACAACTTACAATCCCAACAAGTTCCTTCCAAATTCCATGAAAGTTTCTCGGTCATCATTTGAATTCACACACTTGTGATCTACCATTCGATGATGACAGATTCAAAGACTTGAAAGGGTTGATGAGTTAGAAAAAAATGGTGAAAACAAACAAGCACAAATTGTATCCATCTGTTTATTAGCTTCTTAAGTTGACACTTATTATGCTTGTTGTAACAATAAGTGTGGAGAGATCATTTTCATTTATTTTTTGGTGAAAAAACGGGGTCTAGCCCTAATTATTAGAAAGGACAAGCCGTGGCGAAGTCTCACCAACAAGATCGTATCTAAGCCAATTACAATAGTGTGGAGAGATCATTTTCATTTATGAAATATATCAAGAACGAGCTTCGAAATCTAATGAACGATGCTATGGTGATATATATTGAACAAATTTATGTGCTAGTTTGGACAAGGAATCTGTTTTACAATGCTTTCAAAATATGAAATCTTTGTCGTGGTTCATTGTAATTGGTGATTATTATTGAGTTATTTTATGAATCTTACATTTTTTTTACTCTTAGTTTTGTTTAGTGTTATCTTTTATATTATGTGATTTTTTTTCGAACAAAGCACCCCTTGGCCAAATTTCTGGCTCCGCCACTGACTAAGAGAGGCTAATCACTCTGTCAATTTCCTTGCTAATAGAGGTCATATCTTTTCGCTTGGCTCTCATACTTTTCCTATTTCGAATGCTGCTTTTGGGCATTTGTTGCTTTTCGATACTTTGGAGATCTCTATCCCTCGTACTATTATGATGAGTATTAATTAATCACCAAAACCAGTTGAATCAAATTTACTCAGATCGGGTGAGTCCAAATCATCATTTCATCTTGTTGACAACACATGAGCTGGACGCGTCCCTCTGCAAAACAAGAAACGTCAAAGAAACGAACCCACCCAGCCCAGCAATCAATCTTCAATCATCGTCCCGGATCGCAAATCTCTGGCTAGCTACAACAACCATCATCCCATCTCTGTAACCAAAAAACCCAATCTTTCCCTTCTTCTTCCCCTCAATTACTCTTCCCTTTCTTCTCTCATTCCTATTTCTTCATCCACCATGACCGATCCGCCGCGGCTGACCATCAACAACCTCCGGCGGACTACCCACCTCATCCGACAAACCACCTCCTCCTTCTCCTCCAACCTCTTCACATTCCTCTTCCTCTCTCTCCTCCTCTTCTCCTTCCGATCCCTCGTCGAGAACGGAGCCCACCTCCTCACCACTTTCATCGACCGCGATCCTTCCCTCAAATCCCTCCTCTCCCGCCTTGACCTCGCCGGCCACCATCTCCACCACCACCGCAATCCCAACAACGCTGCCCTTCCTCGCCTTCACCGCCGCCGCTCCTTCCTCCACCTCACCCGCGTCGGAACCCTAGACGACGACTTCTTCTCCGGCGACGACGACTCCGATCGATCCCTCTTCGGCCCCAATCGGAAGATCCCTCCCAATGGCAGCTCGTTGATTCTCACCACTTTCCATCCTAGGGTTGGGTTCTCCGATTTCGTCGTGGATAATGGAATTAGGGTTTCCGAAATTGTCCGCTCCGGGGTTCAATTCAAGGCGGAGGAGGCGGCTCTGCAGTTCGAGGATAGCGAGATTGATTACGGGGATCAACAGGACGATGAGAATGGGTCGATGGGTTTGCAGAAAGACCGAATTGTGGATTTCCAGTCCTTCGTTAAGGGATTGGAGCTTGGAGGTCGTGATGCAGCGGCGCTGTTTTACCTTGTAAGTTACTTGTCTGCAGCTTATGGCTGGGTGATTCTTGGGTTCACAGCGATGTATTCATGGATGTTAGGGATTGTTTTCGTTGCTGTGACCAATGATTTGTTAGAAAGGTTCGGATCATTTGTTGGCATTGTGTGGGATGGATCCAGATTGGGGCTTAAGAGACTCACCGGCTTCATTCTAATGAGATGGGCAGTTAGGGATGCTTTGACTCAGCTTGTAGGGTTGTGGTACTTTGGAGAGATTGAGGATCAGTACTCGTTTTTCAAGCTGTTTGTGAGGCTGAAGCTGATGCCCTTTTCAGTTACCTCTCCATGGATTCCTGGATACGAGAAAGAGATATCAGGGTTCTTGTTAACTTGGTTTCTGCTAGATACTTTCGTTGCATTGATATTGGCGGTGGATGCTTGGGTTACGATTGTCGATTCCAGGAGGTCTGGTAGGGAGATAGTGAAGGAAGGTTGTTACTTGATATCAACTATGTTCCATCAAGCTGTTCAGATAAAGTGTCTTGAAGCTATACTTTGTGGATCCGCGACTCGATGGGTCATAGCCCGGATATTGGGGAAGCATCTGGCTGGAATGCTACAGTCCGTTGTTGAGGTATACTTCATGGTGGCCTGGCTTATATTTTACTTGGGTGCAAGATGCAAGGAAGCTCACGCTGAAGGAAGACGGTTCGGGAGGAGAGAGCTGGAAGGGTTAATCGATGGTCTCAGATGATGATGTAAATATATGTTGCTGATGGAGATGGAAGTTCCATTTGCTTTGTTGATTATGCTGTACTGCTAGAATAGCTGAACAGCGAGGCCTTTTCTGTGCTTTTGTGTGTGTGTGTGTGTGCCGCGCAGTAAAAGACAGCAGCACTAACATCGGTCTGGTTCGCCTATCTGTTGTATGTAACACTCAACTCTTTCCATCAATGAGGCAATATACTGCTGTGCATATCCTTTGATGAGAATGCCCTTCCATGTGTATAATTCTGAATTAGTTATGAACTACTGGCGATATGTTTTTCTCCATTTGATGGTGTTATGGACCATATCTTCCATTGTTGGTTGTTTTTCTAAACTCAGCGAGTCATGATGGTCAGTTCTTTTCTGTTGCCTCTTTGATTAAGTTATTGGTAAGAGTTTTTCTGCAGATTGTCAAATCGATAGAACTTCCTTGTTAGCAGCTGTCTGGTTTTGTAATGAGTTAACAGTATAACTAGAGCCATAGCTGTTCTTGGTTCCAGAATTTACTCTTATCAATATACAGCAAAGAAGAGAACCCTAAGCTGTAAAGATTTCATAGTACCATAATCATCTATTAGCTAATATATTCTTTCTCTGAATTATTAATGAGGAATGGCCCCTGCTGAGGTGATCTGGCACATGGAGTGATGTCTGAGGAACATCATCCTTAGCTGGGTTCCAGCAGAGCTGTTACTTTATGCAGATTCATATGAATGTCAGCTATTAGTTTACTTTTCATATCCGAAATTGCAATATGCACTTTCATAATGATGTAAATCTAGTTGCTACAAAATTGTATAGCCGACTGCAGGTCATCTATACATTTCGGAGTTCAATCGTACTCCAACAATTTGCTCGCAGCTAACCCGACTAAGCAAGTTTGCCAAGAACAATGTTCTATGTTGTATGTTCTGAGCTTGCCAACAAAACTTCTCTGCTTCACCAACCATGTTAGCTTTACAGCCTGCTATGTCCGAAATCGAAAATTCTATGTTCCCTACTTACGAATCGTTATTCTGAACTGAGGCTACATCCAAGATCCGTTCCACCAAGTCGTCCGGCAACTTAAGACCCTTTGCTTGCTTTGTCTTCTGTCCAGCCTGAACATATACATTCGTTTTAACAACTGAGAAACTACGAAACAGATTGGATGAACAAAAGGACTGGAAATAATCACCAGTTCGTTCTGTTCCTGAGCACGCTTGCAGGCTACTACGAGACTTGTCCATTTTTTCTGCAACACGAAAGTAATGATTAGTATACAAATGATCTTTCAACAGTTTCTTGAGCAAAAACTTCAGATGAGGGTTTCTAAAGTACCCTGAGATCGCCAGGTTTGCGAGGAGAATCAGACCAGAATTGCATCTTCTTTATGTCAGGCCATCTCTTTGTTCCAAACTGAGAAACACCTTCAACCAGATTCGACACCTCGGTGTCAGTCCACCTCCTGGTGATCTTGTTAGTCCATGGTGTCTCGCGATATTCCTCTTCACGTTCCAGCTTAACTTTGAGAACAGCTTTTGTCGTCGAAGATGACGATGTTGATGACCCTGCCGACCCTAGATCATTAGCAGTGAGAAGACGATGATTCGTTCTGAAAACATTCTTATCCATCGGTGCATCTGCATCCAGAATCGAAAACCATTACTAGAGTAATCCGTAACAAGATCACAACTTCCATGGTAAAGAATCACAAGCTTTTTTACCATCATATTTTGGTGATGACAAAGTGTTGAAAGTACTGCTGTATGTATCAGATGGAAAGATACCATCCAAAGAGAAATCCTTTCTTTTAGGCTCATAGAGCAAGAACTGAGTCTTGACATCTTCATCCTGTGTTGCAGAAACAGCGGAATCATCAACCTGTACCCACACAAGATTAATAATCAAAACAATGTCAAATACAAAGAAGGTTGATCAAGATCACTAAACATGAATGAAAATCAATCAACCTGCGAAGAAGAGTTCATATCTGCAAGTGAATCATATCTGCAAGATCATCGGTATTATGTCAGCACTCAGCATGATGATATTGTACGGCAATTTAGCACATAGACACTGTTTCAAGAGCTGATACTGAATTAGAGAAAGAAAGCGAAACCCTAAATCCGAGACCAGAGACAATCTGCAATTGGATAAGAGACGAATCAAAACGCTTTAACCGCAAGCTGTTCGAAAGAAGTGACTTGTGAAGGGTTTGTCTCTGTGTGCAGATAGGGAAAAAGGGGAAACGAGACAAACGCGGGAGTTTCCCGCTCTTTTCCGTTTCGATTTTTTTCAGAGAAATCCAAACGGAAAATAAAGACAAAGAAGCGTTTAATTGCGAAGTAAACAGAGAATCACATTTTCCCGCTTTCTCAGTGATCAAACAGTGACCTGGAATGCAAACGTATCAGAGAAGCCTCAATTTTCCCGCTCTTTTCCGTTTCTCGGAAAGCAAATTCATGGTGGTAACCTTGAGAATTGAAGCGGGAAATCTTCCGAGCAGGAAATCAAAACGAGAACGAGCAAATCAATTCAGATTAATGGAGTAGAATTACAGAGGAAGGAAAAGAAGAAGATCGTAGCTCACGTTGACTAGAGAACGAGACGAAGCTGAAGATTGAGCAGAGAAGAACGGAATAGGAGATGAAACTGAAATTCCAGAGAGAGTGTTCTGCTCTGTTCTTCTAACAATGGCGCAATTTATTGAAATGTTTTTTTTTTTTTTTGGGTTTCCGAGGAACCAAAGATGGTTTAGCGTACTGTTTCGTCTTGAATACTGCGCGGTTTCGGGTTCGGGTAAATATAAGCCTGACCGAGGATAGTGTTTTTTCTTCTTCTTTCAGGTAGGCCACGTCAGCAGCTGGCCGCTTGATGACTGGTAAGTAACTTGTCAAAAGGTTGAAAAAATAAATAAGGGAAGATAGCAGTTAGCTCCCTATACTTTGCTAACTTAACAGATAGCCCCTATATTACAAATAGTTCTTTTTACCCATCTTACTTTGACCACTTTACTTTTTGGGTCCTTCTGTTTCAACTTTCGTCTTCGTGATGCTAATTGATGTTCATTCAGTACACCACGTAAGCTCCAATAGCCATGCATTAGCTTACTAAGCATTTTTTATTTGAAATATAAATATATATAATTAGATATGATGAAATCAACGAATAAAATGTATGGTTTCAAAATCCTTCATATTTCACCAATCACCATACTCTTCGCGATATCTCCCTAATATATCTCGGGTCAAATACTCAAAACGTCCTGAAACTATGGGGTGTGTTACAAACTCGTCCTAAAACATTAATCCGTTACAGAGTGGTCCTAATACTATGAAATGGGTTACAGAGTAGTCCTAATGACGTCATTGGTGTACTTTTCAAGCCATTTTGCCACGTCAACATTGACATGTCATCAAAAATATTATTTAAAATTCAACAATCTAATTCAAATATCTAAAATTCATCTAACTTATAAAATCTGATTCAAAACTAAATCTAGTGAGTCGGATTAATTTAATTTTAAATTTGAATCAGTTTAATATGAATTTTAAATTATATTTTCGATGACATGTCAATGTTGATGTGGCAAAATGGCTTGAAAAGTACACTGATGACATCATTAGGACTACTCTGTAACTCATTTCATAGTAATAGGACCACTTTGTAACATATTAAAGTTTTAGGACGAGTTTGTAACACGTCCCATAGTTTCGAGACATTTTAAGTATTTGACCCAATATATCTACTTGGCCAACTATTCGTTTCCTGTCTTCGATATCTCTCTTCATCGGTGTGCAAACTTGAAGTTAAGAAGATGTTAGTTGGAATGAAAGGATCTAAAAGGCAAAGTAGCCAAAGTAGCAGGGGTAAAAAGAGTGATGTATAATATAAAGGGCTATTTGTTAAGTTGGCAAAGTAGAAGGGGCAAAGTGCTATTTTCTTATGAGTCCTTAATTTTTGGTGAATTTGAATTAAAGTGCATGTTGAGTGAATTACAGTGCATGTTGAGTCAAGTTGAGACTAAGCTGAATCGAGTCAACTACCAATGGATTCTATTACAGACAAACTTCCCAAAATGCCATGGACTGTAACTCATCCTTGGAACTAGTTGCGTTCAAAAGAGATAACTCGAAACTCTAGAGAAACAGTGGGATATATGTCCCTCCCCACCCTAACATCCGATTCTAGGCTGAACCTTGGACGCCTTGTTCTCCGATAGGATTTCCATTGGCAGACAAACCTCGGATCTTCACATCGTAGTACACTTCTTCAACTCTTCTCAGGTCGTACTTCATGCCTATGATGGAAGATTGAAAGATCTCATAAGTTTGATTAGAGTCAAGAATGAAAACGATGGCTGCAGTAGAATTCGAGCGAACTAGATGGACAATGTATCAGTCTGTTGTACTTACCATCGAACTTCTTGCGAAGGAAGTCATTCCGGAGATTGAGCATTCGGAAAGCAGCATGAAGGTCTGTCAGGAACTTCAACACCTTTCTAGGGCAATCATAGTTGCCAGAAGTCACTTGGTTCACGACGTATCGAGGCTGCAAAACGACATTTGGTTTGTTAAACCATATCACTGCTTTGATACGATTCCACAAAAACACATAAAATCTGGAACCAGATTTGTGATCGCAATATCACAATTCACAAGTGTTCTTACCATCTCATTCGACATGAAGCAAATGCCTGCATATCAACAAACCGCAAGAGTTAAATTTCTACAGTTAGGCAATTCCTAATTTCATATTCAAAACTGTGTCTTTGTTTGGTATACAAATAACTGAAGAGAACTTCACATTACAGTTTATAACAGGCCAAAATGTATTAGCTATAGACTAGAAAACCCCCATACAAACAAGCAACAATCCAGCACTTATTAAGCAAAAATACAAGAGAAATTTAACAGAATCACTGACCTACAAGGTAGTCCTCAACGTCCAAATTGAAATCTGAACCATTCACTGCATAATAAATCAACAAGTTACTCATGAAAACCACTCACCCAGGACACCAGGCATATCTCAGAAACAGAAAGCCAGTAATCTTTGGATGATCTGAGTAATTCTTTCAATAAGAACAGAGATACATACGCTCAAGTTTGTCCTCTGCTTCCGAGTGCATAAGGAGATCTCCAGTCTCCAACCAATGCATAAAAGCAAGCAGGGAAACCACACTCTGGGTTTCACTCCTCCAATCACCATTATACCTAAGATGAACCAATTCACACAAGAGAATCCCAAAACTCAAACCACATTCGCGAGTTCTAAACATAACTTGAAACACTGACATGAGTTACAACATGCATAGACGCTCACCTGTAATACTGTCCAGGAACTTCTCGAACAATTTCAGCGAGTTGCTTGTACAGCTCCCTCAGCTTACCAATTTGAACCTTTGTCTCTTCCAAAATGTCTACAAACGAACAAGCCAGCAGAATAATTAGGGTTTCAAGATCTGAAAGGAAGCTGAAAATTCCCCCGATTTCAATACCTTGAACAGGGCGAGACTGATGAACGCGGAGGAGACTAGCTTGCATGCTCCGCGTAGTGGACTCAATTTCCGTCACCACAGTCTTGATCCTGTCGCGCAAGGAGCCGGATTCTTCGAGCTGAGAGCGGAAACCCTTGAACTGGTTCTCAAGGGAGGAGAAAGAGTTGAGAGATTCATCTCCGGCGCCCTGACGGTCCATGGAGGTGGAGAAGCAGGAGGAGCGGCACGGCGGAGTGCGAGGAGAAGCAAATGAAGCTACGAGAGGAAACCGAAGAGACGCTGTGGTAGTGGTGATTGTGGAACTGAGAGCGCGGGAAATGGGAAGGAGATTTGGTTTAGGGTTTAAGGAAGATGAAGAGAGACTGAAGCAAGCGTTTCGAAATGCCGATTTCATTTCGTTTTTTTCCTTCTTTTTTAATTTTTATTTTTCCCAGTATAAATTGCCGTTGGAATGGTGAAGACAGACAACTGAGGAAATTAGTAATTAGAGATAACTTTTGTGGGCTGATGGCCCACTGTTGATTCAGCCCGTTAAGACGTTTAGTGGGTGGCTCACGAATAAAATGCGGCCCATAACTTTTTCTAACGACGGCCCATATGTTTTTTTTTTATGAATACTAATTTCATTCCATCAAAATGGTAAACCCACCAATTGTGGCAGAGTACCGAAAGTTTTACACCAAAACTAAGATAAACAGAATCAGAGGGGATGGCACCCACTCTGTCGGAGGAAGAAGAGAGAACTACATTTTTACATGTGAAACAATAAATCTATGCCAAGCTGAATTCCCTGAGAATCCCAAGGCCAGAACTTCCAGCTTAATCAAGCGAGCTAAACCATCAGGAGGAGCAGCTTTGTTCGCATAAAATCGCCGGCATCTCTCTCGCCAGACATGGCTAATCACAGCACTCCAAAGTAGTCTGCAAACTTTTGCTTTAACTGTGTCGTTAGAGACTAAAGCCAAGAGCCAATCACAAGAACCTGTCCAACAAGACTGAGGAGGAACAGCAAAACCAGCAAAGACTCTCGTAGCAACCAAGAACGAATAGTCACATCCCCAGAAAAGATGATCCCTTGAATCAACACCTGTATGACAAAGCCGACACTTAGTATCGCAAGCTAATCCCCAGGACGCCAACTTAACCGTTGTGGGAACGCGATCAAGATAAATCGTCCACATGATAAATGCATTGCGAGGGATAATAGGTTCTCCCCAAACCACTGAGCTCCAAGGAACAGCTGACAAAACAGGAGATAAGTCCTTCCAGACTCTAGAAACAGAAAACCTCACCATCGGTTGTCCATTCCAGGAAGCTAGAGAACTGCAGGAAATAAACTGAGAAGCTAAATCTCGAAGCTTCAGAAGTTTCTTCCAAAGCCACGAGCCAGCAGGAGAGGATAAGGACCATAAATCCCCTCCTTTAATACGATACTTAGTTACCCAAGCAACCCATAAGCTACCGCTCTGCTGCAAAATACTCCAAATATGCCGCATACAACATGCAGTGTTCCACCAGACAAGGTCTTTAACCCTAAGCCCACCATTACTTTTAGGTATAGAAAGCTTAGCCCAAGACACTTTAGCTTTCCTTTTAACTCCCGTATCAACACCACTCCACAGAAACTTGGAACAAATTGATTCAACCTCTCTTATAACAGTTTTTGGCGAAGGAAAAACTGCCATCCAGTACTAAGTCATGCTCACCAAAACAACCTGTATCAACTGGAGACGTCCTGCGAAAGAAAGCCTTTTTGCCCTCCAACCACTGATACGCTGCACTATTTTATCAATCATAGGCCTACAAGCAGCAACACTTAGCTTACCAGAGATAAAAGGAAGCCCCAAATAACGAACTGGAAGAGAACCAACAAAGAGTCTAGTGTGCTTAGTAATATCCCTCTTCATCTCATCAGAAATGCCACCACAGTACATTTCACATTTCTCAGGATTGAATCTTAAACCAGATATATGGTAAAAATCATCCAAAAGTCTGCAGATACTTTCCATGGCAAACAGAGAACCACTCGAGAAAATCAATAAGTCATCAGCAAAACAGAGATGCGTGATTCCTAGAGACTTACATCGAGGATGAAATGGGAGATAATCTTTCTGTGCAGCTCTATTCAAAATACACGATAGAGGCTCCATGGCAATCGCAAACAGATATGGTGACAAAGGGTCACCCTGCCTCAGCCCTTTCTTAGCAGGGAAATAACCACTAAGGCCTCCATTAATACACACACTGAATCTGACAGTACTAAGACAATTCTCAATCCATTGAATCACTTTAAGAGGGAAATTCATAGCATGCAGGACCGAGAACAAATACTTCCAATCAACTGAATCGAAAGCTTTCATCAAATCCACTTTTACAGCACATCTAGGAGTGATATTCTTCAAGTGAAAATTGCTAACCAGTTCATGAGCCATCATAATATTATCACTTATAAGGTGATTTTTAATGAAAGCAGACTGATTAGGACTAATGATCTCTGGCAACACTAGACTTAGTCTTGTTGAAATAATTTTTGCAATGCCTTTATACAAGACATTACAACAAGAAATAGGTTTAAAGCTTTTCATTCTATCAGCATTTGGCACTTTAGGAATGAGAGAGATTATAGTAGCATTTACCTCATGAGGGATTTTCCCACCATCGAACAAATGCTTGACAGCCAAAAACACTTCCTCACCAACAAAATCCAAGGCCGACTTATAGAACTCCACAGAAAATCCATCCGGTCCCGGGGCACGATCACTGGACATAGAGAAAAAGGCTTTTTTAACCTCCTCTCTTCTAACAGGAGCAGTGAGCAACAAACCTTGTGTGACAGTAAGCTTCCTGCAGATAATAACGTCAAAAAACTCCAAGGGTAATTTGTAAACTTCAGGATTTATCTCACCTAAGAGCTTGCTATAAAAAGAAATAGCAACTCTAGCAATATCCTGAATCTCAGTGACATTACTGCTCTGCTCATCAACCAAAAAGATCTGATAGTAGCCTTATGTTGACGAAGCTTTACCGACTTATGGAAATAACTAGTATTTCTGTCACCACAAGAAACACTCAGTATTCGAGACTTCAAACGGAAGAATTTCTCTTCATGTTCCTTCCACTTTGAAAGTTTTGAGGTGATAGTGGCCTCGTATTGGAAAGTAGTAGCATCAGGATTATTAAGAGCATAAATCTGAGCATGCTTCAATTCATCCTCAAGCTCCTTGACCCGCATACTAATATCCGAGTGATGGTCTCTATTCAATTGCTTTAACAAGACCTTAAACTCCCTCAAACGACGATGAAAGCACCAATGCTTCGAGCCTGAGCAAGGGAATTTGAAAGCCTCCACCATATAATCCTTATACTTTGGGTGACCACTCCAAAACTTAAAGAACTTAAACGGTTTCGGCAATGTATGCACTTTGAAATCAAAGTAGAATAACAAAGCACAATGATCAGAGAAACCTGGGGGAAGGACCTGAAGATGACTCCTAGGGAACTCGTCCACCCACTCTCCATTGATAAAAACACGGTCCAAACGACGAGCCAAAGGCCTGGCTTTCTGTTTGTTAGTCCAAGTAAACCAAGGTCCAACACTAACATGCTCAACCAACTCCATTGAATCAACCCAATCATTGAAATCACGCACACTACTATGCGAAGATATACCCACCGAAGAATCAGCAGGGCCAAGGACTGCA
This sequence comes from Linum lewisii, assembly GCA_034768395.1. Classification (NCBI taxonomy): domain Eukaryota; kingdom Viridiplantae; phylum Streptophyta; class Magnoliopsida; order Malpighiales; family Linaceae; genus Linum; species Linum lewisii. The sequence continues at coordinate 5,182,268 of CM068302.1, read as the reverse complement.
TTAAAATCACCAAGAACTAGCCAAGGAACAGAGGTCATCCTACTACTAGCAATGCTGCCATACATAGATGCCCTTTCCGATTCAGAATTCGAGCCATAAACAAAGGTCACATAACAATGTGGGTTACTGAAATGCAATAAAATGTACCAAGGAGACTGAGCCTGAACATACCAAACAAGATCCGACCTAGTTAAAATCCAAATTCTTCCAAGCTTAGCCTGAGAATAATTGGTAACTACCTTCCAGATTGGGAAAAATGAATCTAGAATATCTTTACTATTATCTTCACTAACTCGTGTTTCCAGGACAGCACAGACATCTATGTTTCCTGACAACAGTTTCGCAACCACTTCAGACTGCTTAAAGGGACTGTTAAACCCTCAAACATTCCAACAGAGGACTTTCATTTTTGGGGCAGCTTTCCACCCCTACCACCACCTTTCTGACCTCCCCCTGGCGCTTCTTTGGGGGTTCAAACAACTCAGGGACAACTAGTAACTCCCTCCTAACTGAAGCTTGAGGAATATCATCTCCTAGGGAACTCAAAGAGTCAAATTTATTACCAGACTAGTGATGTGATCATATTTAGTGCATTATAAGTCCTCGATTAGCCTAGGGATCCCCCATGTTTTATCTCATTTTGCTATGATTTATAGGCCTTTATGGATGTTTTATGCAAAGTGCCCTTTTGTTGCCTGGTTGCCACTTTGAGGCCAATTCTTTGTCTATTAGAGTTGTTTTCTTTGCATTTTTAGGTCTTGGAATTGAAGTACTGGTGACAAGGAGCACGTAGGATCAAACGGGAGGTCAATCGGAGCTAGGACGGAGGAGATATGATCGTTGAAAAATCGAGAAAAATGCACCCTTCAACTGAAGAAGTTTTCGGCGAGAACTCTAAGTTCTCGACCGAAAACCGAATTACAGGAGACGGACGTTCGATTTATGAAGACATTTTCGGCGAAAATATTGTATAATTTTCGCCAAAAATCTGTGAAGAAAAGCCAAACCACTCGGTGTTTTTCAAAGACATTTTCGGCGAAAATCTTGTAAAATTTTCGCCGAAAATCCAGGCTATTTCCAGCGGTGCTATTTAAAGAGAGAGAGGTGGAAATTTTGGACAACAATTCATAATTTCAGATTTCACACTTCATCAAAACCCTTTTCTCTCAACTTCTCAAATACTTTTCTCCTCATCTCCAATCCACAACCCTAGAGCAAGGTGCAACTCAAAGTAGAGGAGCTTGGATTGAAGTCCACAACCTTGGAAGAGGAGCTTGCAAGAGGAGGATTGCCATGGTGTTCTTGGTGATCATCTTTCTTTCTCTTTCCTTCATTTCCTTGGCCATGTGTGGCTAATTTCTTAGGTTTCCTTGGATTGATAGATTAGTTGTGCTAGGATAGAGGTTGATTGTACAAATATGCCATGATTGATCTTGGATTGTAAGAGGATGGTCTCTAGACTTGTTGTTAATTCCATTGATGGCTATGGCTTGATTGGTCTATTATTTGTGATGTAATGCATGAGAGTGCTTAGATTACATGGATTGTAGGTCTAGGGATTGAAGAGAGTGTGTTCTAAGAGATTAGATCATCTCAATTCAACCATAGTTGCATGATTTCTCACTTGTGCATTTTATCGAACACTTGGTGTGCATTAGGTTTTTCATTCAAATGAACTTTGATTAGTCTTTTGATGATTCTCTTAGTGTTAGGACATTGACATGAGAGTGTGGTGTCTAGCCTAGTGGTCATAGAGTCATAGGAGAGGGTTTTGTAGCTTGGCATTTCATCAAACACCTTTAATGCATCCTTAGTCACTTAGCTTGAGAGCGAGAGCCTAGGTTGAGTGGTTCTAGGATAGGGATTTAGTGCGACGAGAGTGCATTGAGTCTATAGAAGGGATTTGCGTGTTCATTTGATTGCAACCTCGATCATGTTTGGCTTGTTTGTGCATTTGTTCCTCTTGAGCATGATGAAGCTATCTTTCCAAGTGAACCTCCTTTAGCTTTGATTTGCACCGCTTTGTTTGTTTGTTTAGTTTTCTTTATGTTTTCATTTGTTCTTATTTCAAACTAAAACCAATTTCAAATGAATAGACCATCCATGAACCGTGTGAGTATTAGCTTTTGAGAGAGCCCTCGTGGAATACGACTTTGATAGTTGTGAGTTAAATCTCACACATCAACTAGATACTTATTGAATGTGCAGCAGAGGCTTGGACCGATTTCCGACCTCTAACTACTAACTGAAATTCATCTTCTTGGGGGGAGGCGTTCCTGCAATAGTGTGAGGTGGACCTGCTTGAACAGCAGGAACATCTGGAATAAAAGCAGCATCTGCATGAGCATCATCAGAAACTGTATCAAGAGTAACCACTTCAACAGCCTTTGAACTCTCAGCATTCCCCTCAGAGACCTCTGGACTCCCAAGGACTACAACATGCTCATCAGCATCCTTCTCTTTACTTTTCTTCCGACAATCACACTTCCCAAATACAACACAGGTAGGGCAAACCTTTGGCAGATTACAAAACTCAACTGAAATGTCAAAGGTATCACCAGTATCCGACTCAATTGGAATCGAGTCTGGATACTCCTTGGAAGACTTAACAGCAACGCAAAGCTTCGCATAGCCAAGCTGAGCCCCTTTCCGAGTAGCTTGGTCCATCCACAGTGGCGTGCCAATCGAACTCGCCAGGCGACTTAAACCCCCCCATAGAGTAATACTCAAGCGGCAGATTCCCAAGCTTAACCCAAATCGGTAGCTCAGACCTCTCAAGTACTACCAGTGTTATACCAGGCACCCATTTCCGCAAGAAGAGAGAGTTGTTCTGGTAATGCCAAAGACCTCCCTCAAAAATCCAAGTACAAGTGGAATCAGAAGGAATCTAAACAGAAACAGCTGAGCACCATACTTCGAAACAGTTATTTGACCTCTCCTTCCCCAAAGACGCGAAGCCCAAGCTTGCACCGAGGCGAGCGGAGGCGGCGATCCTAAAAATTGCCCCACCAAACAGTGTTTCCAACGTTCCTCACCTTCCTCCCTGACTTCCTTCGGCATTCGTAGGAACCCATCTACTATGTCCGGCTCAATGAACTCCAGTCGATTGTTTACTGCGACTCCGAACAACTCCACCCAAGAAGCCGCCGGTGCCGGCGAAACCCTAGGAGCAGAAGACGGCATCCCCATCGAGAGAATACGAATTTTTTTTTTGGCCCATATGTTTTTAGTGTAGTATAATTAGAAAATTTTAATAACGAAATTAAATATTATTTTTCTTTTATTTTTTTTGTTTTAAAACTAGGAAACTTATTTTTTATTCCTCCTCCCCCACCACCAAATCATCAAGCCTCATTAGATTCTTAATCCTCTTTTTTTTTTTTTTGGAAGAGTCATTTAACTAGTGAGATTCGATTTTAGTTCTCGAAAATGTGGAACCCTAACAATTGAGATATCAGAAGAGGGAATCAAATTGTGAGGATGGTGACTGATGTGGAAATAAAGTTTTATTTGGTGAACAGAGTTAGGGGCAATAGGTTATCAAAGATGGTAAACGTATAGAAATTCGGTATGGGCAAAGCCAATAGGGTGAGAAATAGGGGTTGAATGAAGAAGGGTGAGGGGATGAAATTAGGATCAGGAAAAGAGTTAAATGAAGAAGAGGAATTGAATAGATCTATCGCTATCTTCTCGTCAGACTCTTGCAAATCAACCCTAGAATAGAGGCGACGACCTCCGTGATACCAACGACAATGAGAGATTTGGAACACACCATCTCTCATCTTTCTCTTATCGTAAAACTTACCCTCTTCAATCGAACAATCTCCTCGCTAAAGTCACTGATGACCAAAATCTTTCCTATCTTTTATTCACTGTATCTTTCCCTGTTTTCAGTTGGGTGAGAGGTGAAAAGACGGACAAAACAAAAAGAATTGGAAAAAAATATCTAATTTTTATTATTAATTAAGTTTTTAATATTAAGTAGTCTGGAAAATTTTATTTATTTATTCATATCATCGACTCGTAATCTGTTAGATACAAGAAAACCTGCAAAAATTGATAACTACAACTAAAAAGAACTATGATGGCGCCCAATGTAGAATCTTAATTGTGGCATAACGTGCATTTAGTGAACACTATAAGGGTATATGTTGAGTTTTATCGGTGATTGACTAATATACATATTTGAGAAAATAGCACTTTGCTCCACTACTTTGTCAACCTAACAAACAGGTCTATGTACTAAAAATGTATTATGTCCTCTTACTTAAACAACTTTGTCGATTAAGTCCTTATGTTAGATATCCTGTCAAAGGGTTAGAAACCCAACATCATTCATACAAAACTTTCCTAGGGATTCATCTAATCTGAACAAACCAGAAAGTTTAGCTGCTCATGGTTTCGAAGAAAATTACACAAACAACGGAGAAGAATTGATGTTAAAAAGCCTTTTTCTTGTAGTGAGGAGTGAGGAGAGAGACAGATTATGACTTATGAGGTAGTGAGACAAGATGACATGTAATTGCCACACAAAGCAAGGGGTTATTTTTCCAAAAAGAATGATATCTAAAAGCTAGTTAGATATTCACATATTTAGGTGAATATCTAAATGGTGATATTGGGGGGAAATATATCAAGCAATATGGTGATATTCGCATAACGAAAAAATGATAATATCTCAAATATCACGATATTGAGTGATATAAGTATCAATATTACCTATATCACTTATACCAAACGACCTCAATTTCATTTTTATGTGTTTTCTCTTAGCCCTTATGAGACTATATCTTGGAGTAAACCCGGACGAGATAATATTTTCCCTCGGGGCGGAGCCAGAGGCTCAAGAGGGATCCTTGGACTCTACTTGACATATGATTTTTTCAAAAATGTACACAAAATTGTAACATAAATGTTTATAATTGAATACTGGACCCCACTTGGACTTGATCGAAACTCTTATTATTCAATGATTTTGTTAAATTTTTATTACGGACCCACTTGGCATAATTTCTAACTACATCACCGATTTTCCCCTTATAAACTACTCGGAATACCTTGTATAGTCACTTTGTATAAAAACCATCATAGATTTGTAAGAAGCTTTTGAAAAATGATTGTATTCTTAATCAATTAATTAATCTTAATAATCTTAATGGTGGTATGATAGATTTGGTTTTGACACATAGGATAGAACTCTCCTAATAAAATTCCACATCATCAAACAAATTTTAAATTAAAATTTAATTATTTTCTCTTCCCTATTATTAAATGATCATGTATTAAGTACTTCAACATTAAATATATTATGAATTAAATAATAATAAATTTATATTTTTAAATATAATTAAACTAATACGATATGATGATGATAAGAATAAATAAGTATCAAAATAATTTATAAAAAAAATATAAAAAAAATTACTTAGAGGTGTTAGTGTGGAAATTTTTATATATTTTGAATTTATTTTATTTGAGTTATAGATTAGTGAAGTTATATACCATTATATACCATATTCGTAAAAAAAAAAAGTTGTATACCATCCAAATTGCAAGTTCATCATATTTCATATTTATGAGATTTTGTTTAGTTGAAATTTGTTTAACTTAAATCATTGATCAAGTTGGGTCATAAGGCATAACATTATGATTTTTATGTGAATTATTTAGAAAAACTATATTCCAATTTTTATAGAATTGTAGTATTTTGGTTTGCATATGGTATAATTCACTCGACCACAAGTTTAGTTTGATACGCATTTAGAATTGTTGTGCGACCTTATTTGATTGAATTTGAGTTTAGTCAAATAGAGGTGAATGTTAGTCATATTATGAGCTCATTCTATTATAGGTTTGAAATGGTAAACAATTTCAAGAAATAACAGTTTATCCAGCCAACGGGCTGGGTACAAAGCTAATTATATTATTATTTAATATCCATGAAAGAAAACCACTACTTAATGATTCAACAAGTTTGGGATGCGGTTGAACCCTACGTCCCATTTTATAGGGGTTTCACCCATATATTGATCTGGAGAGTTTGTCTCAATGGTACAAAAATCGCCCTTGCAGAGATTTCTGGAAAAATTGGTCATAAATTTTTATTGACCAGTAGAACCAACAGACTCGTGACTCGATTGACATGACATACTCACCCCAGTCTTGGACGAACTCTCCCTATGACTGGATTATTTTGGTAATTTGTTTCGAAACAAAATTATTTATCATTAATTAATATTATAATAGTACAAAGCCCCAATTCCAACATTATATTTTAAACAAAGTATTCTCAAAATTTGACTTAAATTACTAAAAGATCTTAATTGGTAGTCTTATGGGGAGTTAATAATATGCATTGCATGTCCCAAGGATTTTCTAGGTAGTGTTTGTAATGAGGTGATATGTCGTTGTTCCATAATGAGAGTTGAGCTTCGAGCAGCTGAGATAGGTCTTATGATCGCTTGAGATATGGGATACAAGAAGGTTCATCTCCAACTTGATTCTCTACCAGCTGAGAATGATGGAAGGAAGGATAAGGGGTAAAACCCAATCAGTTTGATTTGAGTGTGAATAAACCAGAACCAGTGGTTGAACCAGTTCGATTCTTTCAATTCAATTCAAACAAAGAGATGTGTTCTTTCATGACCATCGTGATTCTTCGTGTCACACCCTTCCATGTCCTATAAATTCAGCTCTCTCTCCTTCAATTGAACATACGCTTTAGAGAAGGCTTTTACAGAAGTTTGAAGACAGGGTTTTTAACACAGTTTTGCATCAATTTTTTCATAGAAAATGCATTGTCGAGTCGTGTGGTTCGCACTGTGTTGTTGTGTTCGTCGTTCATTGGGGTTTGAAGTACTGCTACACCAATGAGGTATACACCGCTACTAACAGTTTTTTAAATAATGAACTATATGATAGAAAACTTAATATAAAAAAAAATAGTGGATAAAATAGAAAAAACAAAATTTCCTATTACATGTTACACAATTTACAACTAACCTACTCAATCACTAGCCATTCTTCTTAACAATTTACCAACCATTTTTCTACACCATTCACCATTATATTAGCTCACTCTATTACAACAAATCTACACATTTTTCTCTCATATGTACAACAACCACGAGTGTGATTTCTTTACATGTACAACTTATCATCTCTTTTGGAATGTAATCAACAAAAAGTAGGCTATAAAGCGAGTGATTATCCCGTGAGAATGAGAAGTAATAAAGACAAATTCCAATGACTCAAATCATAGTTGCTTCGTTTTAATGATGCACATCGAGTTAGAAGCCACACACCAGAGTACCTATAAAACATTTATCCAATTAATGTAGTATATAAGAAATCGAAATTCATCTTCGGTGCCCCATTAAAAGTGGGAACTAGTTACTCTACTAACGTTTGTGCTATCTAGAGTGCTAGTTTCATTGAACCAAACTTTTAAATCAATAGGGTTAATCTTAATAAATCTAAATTAAGCTTGGTTAGAATTTTTAGTCATCATAATATAAGATTACACTCGATGTTCTTCATGTTTCCTTCTACAACTGCATTTTCTTCCGATATGATAGATAATCATCTTTACCAAATTAGTTTTTTTGTTCAAATCGTCCTATCTATCCTTTAATGCCATGTAGATTTTAATCCTCAAAAATATAAAACATGATTTATGGACCAACGTACCTTTCAGCATTTGCTATACTAAAAGCTTCCATAGCCCACTTTGGGAAGCATAAAGGTCCTAGACGCTTCACCAATCCAGTTTTTTCCTCTTGCGTTGCCACAAGTGTCATGACGACAGGAACGAGAACTGAACACTGATATTAAAAAAAAAACCCAGAATTAGCATGGAATTGAGCATTTGTATCACTAAAAAAAAGTTTATCTTTAGCTACTGCAAAATTACAACAGCATGAAAATGCAGTAGCAAATAGTTAATATTTGCTACGACAATCACTATTTTATGTAGTAATTTGCAGTAGCAACTACTATTTGCGACGAGGATGTTGAGTGTAGCAAATAGTGGTGTGGCAAATAGTATTTGCCACTGCAAATTACTACATGAAATAGTGATTATCGTAACAAACATCAACTATTTGCTACTGCATTTTCATGCCGTTGTAATTTTGCAGTAGTTAAAGGTAAATTTTTTTTTGTGAATGCGTGAAGTATGAACTTTAAAATATTTAACAAATGATATAATTAAGGATCAATGTCCACTTACCAACTGAGCTGGACTCGGTCCAAGATAGATGGCAAAGATGTAAGCCAATCCGGTGACACAATACACTAGAGAAAGTAGGACAATGTAGTTGTCTCCAAAGGTAGATCTAGGGCTATTGAAGAAATAGAACATAGACAAATAAACTAAAGGTTTAATGATGTTGTTGAAGAGGTCTAGTGTATCTTTTGACATGAAATAAGCTAGACTGCTAATTCCAGATGCACTTTCTCTCATGTAATGTAGTTTTTCCGTAGTGAAAGATCTCAATGCTGATATCATGGATAACAATGCTGCAAACGACATTAGATCACATGTAAGTTTACCTTTAGCTACTGCAAAATTACAACGGCATAAAAATGCAGTATCACACTAATATTAGAAAGAGGAAAAAAACTTACAAACTGCAATGACAGTGTAAGTATATCCGGTAGAACCAAATGTAGCATCATCCACTTTGGCAAGGGTTCCTAAGCATGCTCCAGCAAGTAATAGAATCAATAGATCAGCTGCTTGTAGTCTAGCTTCTCTTAGTCGTTGTTTGGTAACCCTTCCAAGGTAATATCTGTATTGTTTAAGTATGGTAGGAGTTGTTCTGTTGGATAAATCCTTAGACCTAAGAAAGTTAAGATGGAGTTGATCTAAATGTGTCGCTAAAAGGCATAGTAACTCTTGGAATAATTCCCGAAAGAAGGAATGGTGTTCTTCTTCTCCTCCTCCCGCTGCTACAGCTAGATCTGGATGATCTTTAATAATACTTTTTTTATCAACAGAATTAGTTGTTGAAAAAGTATCAGTACCACTTTTGTTTATTGAATCACAAATGTGTAACATATCAGGAGGAACTGTGTATCCATTATGTAGCATCCATCTCACTGGAAGCTCTTCATGAGTTATATTGTTTCCTGGTTTGGTTATGCCTTCTAAAATGTCAATGTAATGATCTGGAGGGGTCACTCTATCTGGAACTATGATTCCCATGTTGGAAAAGTACTCTTCCACCTTTTTTGTAGGTCCATGGTATACAGTAAGACCACCTTTTGCCAAGAGTATGAAATCATCAAACTTTTTGAACATTGCGAAACTAGAACATTAGGACCAAATCAAACTTTAGTTTAGTGATTAGTATATCATATATATATATATATATATGTACACAAGAAATATATATGTGTGGGGATCTCCTACAGTGACTTGACTTAACTTCAAGTAAGATAACTTGAAATTTTGTTACGTAAGATAATCATCTGTTACGTAAGCCTTACGTAACGAATACTACAAAAAAGTTTACATTTAGCTACTACAAAATGCAGTAGCAAATAGTTAGTATTTGCTATGGCAATCACTATTTCATGTAGTAATTTGCAGTAGCAAATACTACTTGCCACACCACTATTTGCTACACTCAGCATCCCCGTCGCAGATAGTGGTGTGACAAATAGTATTTGCTACTGCAAATTACTACATGAAATAGTGATTGCTGTAGCAAATACTAACTATTTGCTACTGCATTTTCATGCCGTTGTACTTTTGCAGTAGCTAAAGATCAATTTTTTTTCTAGTGGAAGAGTATTCTTACGTAACATGTCAAATTACGTAATGAAGAGTATCCTTATGTAACATGTCAAAGTAAGCATGTTGCATAAGATAATCATATGTTACGTAAGCCTTGCATAATGAAGAGTATCTCTTACGTAACATAATTTACTACCTCCAAGTCATTATAATTACAATGACTTGAAGGCACCGTAGGATGTCCCCATATATGTATGTGTATACACTTATTTTAGTAGTACCTCGGTTGGTGAAGGACCATGCAGATATTAACACCTTCTTGAGCTTCACGACCCAATGCTTTTAGAAGTAATTGTGAAGAAGAACTATCCAAACCAGTTGTGGGTTCATCCAAAATCAAAAGGGAAGGCTCCATTACCATTTCGATTCCTACATTCACACGTTTCCTCTGCCCTCCTGAGATTCCTCTCTTCTCTATTGTTCCAACCAATGAATCTCTCACTGCTTCTAGTCCTAATGACTCGATTACTCTTTCGATCACTAGGACTTTATCAGCTTTTGGCATGTTCGCCGACAATCTAATAAATAAATAAAACAATGTAGTCATCAGTGGCGGAGCCAGTGTTGTAGTAGACCCTGGGCCCAATACAAAAACTACAAAATGATGAGAATTATATTTTTATCTCAATTTTAATTCTAACATCAAAAGTGTCCATAATTTTAAAATATCAAATTTTAAAGGATTTGAGAAAAAAAGCAAGGAATAAATTCTCCAAACCATACTTGAGCTCTAAATTCCAATTATTAATTCAACCCACTACAAAAATGTTTACCTTTAGCTACTGTAAAATTGCGACGGGGATGCTGAGTGTAGCAAATAGTGGTGTGGCGAATAGTATTTGCTACTGCAAATTACTACATGAAATAGTGATTACCGTAGCAAATATATATCAACTATTTGCTACTGCATTTTCATGTTGTTGTAATTTTGCAGTAGCTAAAGGTAAACTATTTTGCAGTGCTATATTCATATACGAATTTATGATATATAATAAGAATTATGAACTAACATGAAATTAGTTATGAGTTGTTGACTTTACCTGCATCTAGCGTTGAATCGTAGATTCTCTTCCACAGTCAAATTTCCATGTACAATGTCATCTTGAGGTACAAAACCAACAATCTTCTTATAACAAAGGATAGAATCATTCTTTCCATTAACAAGAATAGAACCAGCCCTCATACAACCAGTTGTTTTCCAAGTAAAGCAGATAAAAAAGTAGTCTTTCCAGCACCAGATGGTCCCATAACAGCAGAAACCCTACCAGGCATCAACTTCCCAGTAACACACCTTAGTAAATGTTTGTTCTTACCCTTTAAAGTCAAAGTCAAATCCTTGAAATCAACCTCAATAGCAAGCCTACTCCTAACAACACTTTTTTCACCACCAGCTATGTCATTATGGTCCATAGCTTCTTTCTCCTTCTCAAGTTGCCCATATGCATACTTGAATATTTGACTGTGTGTGTGAAGTTTCTTCCCCTTTGGAGCATATTGTTTTATGTTCTTATCACCAATCTCCACCTGGAAACCGTCATGGCTGTTCGGGTCTTCGTCGATTGATTCGACCATCTTGGTTAGATTGTTGTTGGGTGGAGGTTTTTGTTTAGAAAGTGTTTTGGAAAGTTTATCTTCTAACCCTATTTTAGGAATCTTTGTAAGGTCTTGTGCTTCTTTCCAACGTTGACGTGCTTGTGCTGTTTCTTTTGCTTGTCTTGCTGCATTTTCTCTCCTTTTTGCAGCTCTTCTTTCTCTAGTTGATAATGCTTGATCCGAACAGTTCACGATGATAAGCAATGATGTAGTCAACATTACCTACGAGTTTTTTAACAAAATTATTTTAAAATACGCAGAATTAGGATTGTGAATTTAACACGTCATCGTTTTTTGTATTTCCTCACTTTTCTATAATTCTAGGAATGAGGTTATTTTGGATAAAAATTGTTTTTGATAAATAAAATTTTTAAATTCTTTTCGCATGGCCAAGGTTCAAACTCGTAACCGTGAGGTTAAGAGACAAGGTGAACAACCAATAATGTCACGCTTTAAAATATTTTATTCTTTAATCAAAGAAAAGTGACAGTGTTTTTTTTAACGTAACAACAAGAAAATATAATTATAATGCTTTTGTTTATCATACCCGAAACAATTGATATTTTTTAAGAATTTCTTAGCAACATATTAATTAAATTAGTTATGTTATTTTTTATCATATTAAATTATAATTAGGATACATATTAATTTTTATAAAAAAATTATTATATATTAAAAATTAGAAAATTTGACATATCTAAGTAATCTAAATGAAAAAACATGAAGAAGTAATCTAAATGAAAGTAACTTACAATAAGAATGATGCCATAAGCATGAAGATTTTGATTTGTTGTTTTTGGAGGACAACTAGTTAAGTCAAAGCAAGCTGTAAAATTAAAAATTGTTAGTTCAATTCAACAAATACATATTAATCAAATTAAACTATATATACTTGAGTATGTTTAAAATATAGAAGTGCTCACACGTTTGAGAGGTTGATCCTGTTCGACAATAATGACTACAATGTATAAAAATAACATCATTTAATTAGTTGATGTGATTATGTTAGATAATTGGTTAATATTGGCACTACAAAAAGTTTTCCTTTACCTACTGCAAAATTACAACGGCATGAAAATGCAGTAGCAAATACTATTTGTCATCCCCATCACAAATAGTGGTGTGATAAATAGTATTTGCTACTGCAAATTACTACATTAAATATCAACTATTTGCTACTGCATTTTCATGCCGTTGTAATTTTGTAGTAGCTAAAGACAAACTTTTTTGTAGTATGGGATGAAAAAAGAAACAGTACCCACTACTACAAGGAATAGAGATGGTTGTGGTTGGACAATAAGAACCCGGTGAACAAAAAACCTCATCCCCATCTCCTACAGCCACCCATGAATCTGCACTTCCACATGTGTGGTTTGCTGCTCCGGCTGGAATTTGGTATCCATATCTACACATTTTACTTCAGTTAATCTCCATTTATTTTAAATGTTTGTTCATGTGAAAAAAAAAAATATAAAATTCATTAAAGTCTAATAAAAGACGCAACACTTACGGGTCACATATTCCAGTCGTTATGTTTAGTCTTCCCATTGGACAATAAGAACCTAAGGGACAAGCTTTAAATACATAAAATACTTTTTATTAGATTACAGGTCACATACTCTAGTTGTTATGTAAGCCTTACACAACAAGCATTCATGTTCATCTTTATGTGATAGATGCAAAATATTATTACATAAGTTATATACGTAGTAACTTCTAGTCATACCAAGTTATTGAATTCCAACATGTTACACAACAAAAATATTCTCTTGCGAAAAGGCTTATACAACAACTAAAACAAACATGCTACATAGGAAAAGACTCTTAATTATATAATTAGACGGGTGAAGCTCCGGTTCCCCACTAAAAGTGGGGTATCGGTTATCCCCATTGACGTTTTGATGGATAAACATGCTTATAACATCTTGTTTTTCAAGGATAAGAATCTACATGTCACTAAAGGATATATGTGGTGATTTGAACAAAAAAACTAATTTGGTAGAGATGATTATCTATCATTTCGGAAGAAAATGCCGCTGTAGAAGGAAACCTGAAGAACATCGAGTGTAATATTATATTATGATGACTAAAAATTTCAACCAAGCTTAATTTACACTTATTACACTTATTAAGATTAAACATATTAGATTTAGAAGTTTGGTTCAATGAAATTACCACTATAAATAACACAAACGTTAGTGAGAATAATCGGTATCCCACTTTTAGTGGGCACCGGAGAGTTCACCATGTCACTTAGTTCCAATATAATAGAAAGCAAGGATTAGTGACTTACGCATCATACAAGTGAGACCTCGTGGACAAAAAAATCCTTCGCAACATGGCTCACAATCTTTAGTCCTAGAAGGAATATTAGTTGTTGTTCTTAAATCAACTTTTGGGCCAGGTCCAGTACTACAAGCCCATCCTGGTTCACAACCAGAAGTCCAATATGATAAGTTGCAGTTCTTGTTAGGCCCTACGTGATGTCCATCCACACTCACTTTGTCAAAAAAGTTCCTGAAATATAATTCAATTTCCGCTGCTGTACACAATCGATGCCCCACGTCTCCTGTTACCATTCATTCATATTACTCAACATCATGTAATTGCAAAGTCAGAAATCATTGTTTTTTTTGCCCCATTTGCTCTACTGACACTACGAAAAAGTTTGTCAATAACTACTGCAAAATTACAACGGCATGAAAATGCAGTAGCAAGTAGTTGATGTTTGCTACAGCAATCACTATTTCATGTAGTAATTTGCAGTAGCAATTACATATTTGCTACTGCAAATTACTACATGAAATAGTGATTGTCGTTGCTACTGCAAATTACTACATGAAATAGTGATTTTTGTTGTTACTGTAAATTACTACATGAAATAATGATTGTCGTAGCAAATATCAACTATTTGTTGCTGCATTTTCATGTCATTGTAATTTTGCAGTAGCTACTTTATGTACGAATTAACAAACTGAAGGTAAACTTTTTTGTAGTGCGAATTAACAAACTACTCTATGTACTTCAATTTTTTCCCATTTTGCTCTCCTAATATGTCATGTTTAACAAGTTGGTCCATCTTTCTACGATGTCGTTAAATTTGCATCTCATTTGATGATTGATCACTAATGTCATATCATTATATTTTGGTGATTTGGATGTTGAGTGAGATAAATAATTATGGTGTGACATGGTGAGTCAACATCCAATTTAAAAAAAAAAATAGAGCACAACTTGAGTGAATTAGCTTACTTGTTAAACATAACATATTGGGAGAGTACATTCGAAATAAGTAAAGTTCATAGGATCATTGCTAACTCGACAAAAGAAAAGGAAAAATACATTTTTATTATTTCAATTGGTTGTATTTAATAAAAACATTTTCTAAACAAAATAACTATGAAACTATACCTTTGGTCTTTCGAATGCAATTTGTCAAGAATTCCAAGTGTCCTTCATAATTGAAAGCCCATTCCAATCATTTTTCCTGGATTACAAAGTAAGACACTTGAAAAGTGAGCTATGTTGTATTTTTATTTTTTTTATCATGAACAACATATTTGTATGCACATAAATATACTCACACATTTGTAACGCAAAATCCCAAATATTTTTTAATGTCATCTTTAAACACTGTAGAGAGATTTGAGAGACGATGGTAAATCATTTCAGTGGTGGCAGGAAGCAATGCAGAGTTTCCTGTTCGACTATAGTCATCTTCATCCAATGAAATTCCATATTTAGGAAAAACAAAAAGAAACAACAATGTCGAGCCTAGGATAATATTAATCCTCATTTTCCAAGAGTCGCAAGCAACCCTTTTGTTGACAACATCAAATCTTGTTGGATGAATCTAAAATTTTGCATCCATGAGTCCTACATCGATCGACCATTATGACATTCTCGAAATAATAAATAATAACTTTCTGGTAAACTCACAATATTGCACATCAATAATATGGAAATGAAATTTTGTAAGCCAAAGCATAAATTAAAGCAACAATTTGTTTCTTTCTTTTTTATTTTTTATTTAGAAGATTTTTATGGTG
Organism: Linum lewisii; assembly: GCA_034768395.1. Lineage (NCBI taxonomy): Eukaryota > Viridiplantae > Streptophyta > Magnoliopsida > Malpighiales > Linaceae > Linum > Linum lewisii. The sequence continues at coordinate 5,166,824 of CM068302.1, read as the reverse complement.
ATGATAATGTTTCAATAATGAAAAAGAAACAAAAGTTGAATTTGGGGGAGATGAACAAAAGGATTGTAGGGGTCAAATGTGAAAGGAAATAATCCTATAGGGTTTTGAATTAAGACCTTTGATTTTGGGGAATAGTTTGGGTGAAAGAAAGAAATGTTAGGGAGAAACGAGTGCCTGTTTTAAAGGAAAGTTTGGATGTGAGTAAATTTTAGATACTTATATGGCCCTCGACTATATTCGGGTTGGCCTCTGAAAATTCACACTCTTTGTTGACCTGGAATAAACTAATATAGGTGCTGAAAAATTTGACCTCAATATGTATTGAGGTGTAACGAGATGAATGTATGGTGTTGGAGAACTTGTATATATAAGTAATTGAGTGATAATGTCACTTTTTAATGACTGAGTGTGGATTCGAACCTATGACCTCTTCCTTGGAGATATAGACGATGTCACTTTGATAAGATGATATTATGACCCTATAAGAATTGATTTACAATTTACACAAAACCCCTTCGAGGATAAGACCGTCACTTTGACCCTCTTGTTTTAGGATTAAGATAAAAGAGATATAAGTACAACTTTGTTGCTTGATATGGAGATGAATACATGAAGTCACTATCTAACACCCCAAAATTATATTTATGAGGTTTGAGGCCTAAAATGCACAATATATATTGTCGTAAAAAGTTGATATGTAACAAGTGGTATTAGGGCATCTCTGTGTTCCTTTTTAATAGTGGTGGAGTAAACTTCAACGGGTATGTTAAATTCCGATAGAGAAGTGTGTTTTAACATCGTAGGTTCAATAATTGTTTCTTGTGCTGAAAGTCTTCCTAACGGTTGAAATTCATGTAGCGGGTTCATTGATACTAACGACGACCAGGATGCCTATAGAAAGATGTATCGTAGCAGCAGGAGAACGCAAGTTTGGTGGTCCTTGATTTGAGGGGGTTGTTGGGATAACAACCCAAATACCATATCAACAAATTGGGGAAGATTTGCCTAAGATTAAAAGAGTCCACCAACTACACTAGTACAGTACGTACCTTTTGGGAAGAAGCCCAGAAATAAATTCGTACAAATTTGACCCAAGGTTGATAATATCATACTAGTATTGAATTATTGGTGAAGGGGAGATTCTAGCACAAAGTTCATAAGAAAATGTGAACCTCGAGTTTTTATGAGTAGATTATTTATTACTCATTTAAAATTTTCGTTAAGATTGTTAATAAACTCATTTAAAGAATCATCTTAGGGGTCGTTTGGTATAGGGGAAATCCAGTTGTGTTTGTTGGAAACTCAGTATTCTGAGATATCCTTGTTTGTTTACTGTCTAATGGAGCTGGAGTTTTGTATTTCAGATACCCAGAGTTTCTTATTGTCACCAGAATGTGTATTCTGACAATTTCTACTTTTATCAGAAATTCTGACTTCCCCCAAATAGAATAATGGGACCCACTGTCTTCCCCTCCTATTTTCTTTACCAAATATACATACCAAACAATGTAATTTAACATCCTCCAACTTTTAACAAGCATTTTTCCACCATTCTCTTTTTTCATATTTCCCCTAATTCTCAATCCCCTTATACCAAACGACCTCTGCCAAATTAGACTCACTATTAAAATACCATCTTAATGGTAATGAATAATGTGAAATTAATCTTTAATTCTCTCCCAACAAATCGAGTCATTCGCCGGATGCAATATCTAAATAATTATTTTTGTTAAAAAGTCATATTCTAAATGTACACTTTTTAATGACTTTTTAAATTCCAAGAGGCAAACCATCTATGAGTTTAAAAAGTTGTAAATCTGAAATTTTAACTACGTTGGACATGAATGGTAATCAAATTAATATTCTTTATAACTATATTGGAGATAATTAGCCAATTAGGTCGCGACAAACTGAATTTTTTGTTGTACTATATGAATTGTACCTTTGGGCGAGCTTTGAACACATCATCCACCATCCGGCGGATTTGCACTTTTGTAGGAAGAAATGCGAAAAAATTTATTGGCGGTAGCTAAAAGTCACAAAATGTCAGAATTTGGACAAATGTGACAGGCCATCAGCGCTTAGCACACTAACCAGTGCCGCACTGGCCGAATGGGCGTTTTGTTGTCCCTTCATACAAAATATGACCGTTGTCAGCGTCACTGGCAGTCAAACTAGTCGTTACCCCATCCCCTATGAGCGTCGCGCTGATGAATTTCCCAAACCCGGATCCTATTTAAACCCCCCTAACCCCACATTCCTCACACCTCACACACTTTCCTCTCTCAACTCTTCTGAAGGTTAGAGTCCTCTCACTAGTTTTAGTGGCTAGGATTATGTTATAGTCTGATTTTAAAAAACTGGCTAATTAGGGTTTCAGCCAGAGCGACGTTGTTGTCTTCAGTCAAACCCTAACTGCCATTAACATTGACTGACGGCACAAACAAAACCAGCGCCTAGCTGCATATTATCCAGCACGGCACTAGTTAGTGTGCTAGGCAATGGTGGCATGTTACATTTGTCCAAATCCAGATTTTTTGTTACTTTTAGCCACTGACGATAAATTGTTCGGTATTTCTGCCTACAAAAACTACAAAATCCACCACCCGGCTACCATTGTTAGCATTGTATGCTACAAAGCATATAATTGCAACGGATAACTCAACAGAGCCTCTAATGGACTGCACAATTATGTCACATCGAAGCTTTCTAGGCCTAAATTCTTTAAATACTCATCTTTTGGAAGTATTCACCATATATTATATACAAGTCATTTGCCAAATAATAAGACTATCATGAGTCATGACCATACTATATAATATAATCTCAATTCCTAAATAAAGAAAGGGGGGCGCATAATGTGCAAAAAAATATGGGTTTTTGCACCTCCAAAAGCCAACTCGATCGAGTACCTTATAGATATGTACGTACTTGGCAGATTAATGGCTCAAATATAATGGTTCTTTTCGTATGAATAGTTATCGGGAAAATTGATAATTCAATGGAATTAGTTTACTGAGAGAACTAACAATTCCACGGAATTAATTATTGTTTCCTGCAAAATGAGGACTTGGAATTGGAAAAAAAATAACAATTCCCTTCAATTTCCATCAATTTGAAAGAGATTTCAAAACTTGCTAGAGCTGAATTTGGGGAGGAGGAATTCAATTATGGAGATATTTGACAGACAATTAGAGACGAAAAAACAAAAAAAATTGACATGCAAGAAAATTGTTCAATTCCTCCTCTTAAATCCAAGCCGGAAAACGACCCCTATATTCTTGTTATTGTTGGGTCGTGGCAGTTGCTAGGCTAGAGGTACATATACTAATTTTGAAGAACTACCTCAACCCTACTCTTCTCGCACTGATATTTTGAATCTCGATCATTCTCTACTCACTCGCCACGTTAACTTCTTCATGTTGTTTATGTCCGTTTACTACATACGACCCCTTACTAGTTTCTCTTTTCTCCATATACGTGCCGAGCACGACTTTCAAGTGTGTTAGACAAATAAGTACTTGATCATTCAACTTCTTAGGAAAGATAGGAGTTGAGCCAGTGGTTCCATCTCATTCATGGATAAAAATGTATGTATAATTGTAACGCTAGTAACACTAATACTTGTAATCAAATATTGGACCCATTTAGAATACTTTGTCGAAAAAAAAAACAAACTAAATTAATAGCATCATCCATTTGATCCCGTATCGATGAAGCAATCAAATAAAGTCATAAACTAAAAGTCTTCTTTTGCCGTGCCTTCCTCACTAAGGTAACTCTTTTGTTTGTGAGATCCTAGCTAAAATAATAGAAAATTAAAGACATTTCATTAATGAGCAATTAGCACGCATACTAATTTTTTTACACGGCATGCTGCATGCATGCATCCATGCAAATTCACTGATGCAGATCTTGTCTGCGGGAATTTACGGAAGCAGATCAGCGTCCAAGAGATATTGGGTTTGGAAAGTTTCAAACCCAATTTCAGTCATTAGATCTAGTTTGACCCTTTGACCAACCTAATGATCCAGATTTGTCAGGGGTATTTTGGACTTTACACAAACAATTTAATTATTATATTTAATTTAAATATTTTATTATTATTTATTATTTAAATATATTATTTTATTTACATTTGACAGTTTGCCGTCCATGTCGCCGGCCGCCATCGTCGGCCGCCATCTCCGGTCGCCGGCCGGTCGCCGCCGCCGGTCCCGGTGACTTTTCCGGTGATTTTTTCGGTGTGACTTTTCCAATTACATTTCCATCGACTTTTCTCCGGGGACTTTTTCCTACGACTTTTCCGACGAGGACAAGTTAACTAGTTAACCTGTTTTTTACTAGTAACTTGTTAACATGATTTTTTATTGATAATTAGTTAACTAGTTAACTTGGGTTTTTATAGTTAACTAGTTAGTTAACATGTTTTCCGGTGAGGCTCCGGAGACCGACCAAACTCCGGTGACTTTTCCGACGAGGACAAGTTAACTAGTTAACTCGTTAACTAGTTAACATCATGATTTTGATAACGAGTTAACTAGTTATTTAATCAAGTTAACTAGTTAACCTGTTTTTTTACTGATAACTAGTTAACAGGTTATTAGCAGATAACTAATTAACTTTTTTAACCTCATGATTTATCGAGTTAACTAGTTAACATCGTGATTGTACGTATAACGAGTTAACTAGTTACCAAGTTGTTAACTAGTTAACTTATCGAATTAACTTTTCGAGTTAACTAGATAACTTATCGAGTTACCTATAATATAATCAATTTATACAGTTATAAGTTAACTAGTTATCTACTCGACTTTTCCGGCGACCAGCGACTTTTCTAACGAGATTTCAAAAATCGACCAAACTCCGGTGACTTTTCCGACGACGTCTAGTTAACTAGTTAACCTAATTTTTTACTAATAATTAGTTAACTTGTTAAACATCATGATTTATCGAGTTAACTAGTTACCAAATTGTTAACTAGTTAATCGATCGAGTTAACTAGTTAACTAATTATCTAATCAAGTTAACTAGTTATCAAATTGTTAACTAGTTAACAAATCAACCTCAACCTCACAAGAAGCAAGTGAGAATGAGACTCCACACAAGCAGGCCTTACCAAGAGAGGCTCCTCAATATGGTTGAGGCTAGAAGGGAGATTGTTACTGCTCTCAAGTATCACAGAGCAGCTATGAAACAACAACAACAAGCAGCACCAATCAACATCAACAATAACAACAAGAAGAAGCAGAAGATGTATTAAGATGCAAACAAGATTCACTACAACACCAACTCCCACCCCTTATTCCCTCTAATTTCGAACCAAATCTCAAATCTAGGAGGAACCCTAGAACATACCCATTTCTCTTATCCCCTGCATCATCTTGCTCCATGTTCTAATTATTACCATGTTCTTCCATCATCTTGCCCAGGCGATGCCGAGGATGTCGACGCCGGCACAGGGGTCACCTTTGCTGTTGAGAGGATCGGATTGAGACTTGTAGCCAATGACGGTGAGGACGGTGATGTAGAGGAAGAGAAGGGTGGCTACGAACTCTGCTATTAAGGCTCTGTAAAAAGACCATTTACCAAGCTCGGAGGTGCCAACGAATGGAGCAGGTGGTGGGTCGTGGTAGTCCTTGGCTGAGAAGGAGCCTCGCCTTTTCTTCCTAAAGGTCAGCGTCGCTGGCGGCGGGAGAGAAACGGGATACGAATAGGAGACGAAGAAGAAACGAGGCGGACAGCCTACTCACCGAGACATCTGATGCAAAATCCAAGCTCGAGAGGAGGAGGATAGGTCTCATATCCGCTCATTGTGCTTCAGATCTGTCGTCCTTCAAGTGTATATGTGAATGATGAGGATTGAATGAACTGGTAATGAGCAGGGGGTGTTCGGAGGAGAGGGTGGAGTTGCGGTGATCGGAGAGCGTGGCGGAGTTGTGTGGTGATCGGAGGGCGTGGTGGACGTGAGAGTGGGGCGGCGTTGATGAGCAGGAGAGAGGAGTAGTGGCTAGGGAAGAAGGATGAGAGAGATGAGGAGATTGAAGGGTTAGGTATTTAATTTTTTTAAAAGACGGAAATACCCCTCCTGTCATATAGTTTGGAAGGTTCCAAACTTTAGAGTTTGGACGCAGATCCTTTCCCGGAATTTACTATTAAGCGTATATTTTTTAAACAATAAATAATCTAATTTTTTAGCTGACAAGTTTACTATTTCCTGATTTTGGGACATTAAAGAGCTTGTTGTGCCATAGGACAGCGGGTTGGCGTAACAAGGAGGCGACGGGTTGTCGTGGTATCAAAGAAGGATTTGATATCCGAGACAATCAAATCACCAGGGAAGCTGAAGAAGTCATGGCGAAGAATCCTCATCTCCACAAGAGTGGCATCTCCCTCGATATCCACAACTGTCTAAACCATATGGTGACAAAACACAGAGATCCTTGGAATTTTAAGTTATAAAGCAAGAGGATCATAAAGGCCAAGGTAGGAAATACATGTCAAAGTAGAATCTATGACGATCAAACCAATTGTACCACCTATTGGACCAAGAGGATCATAAAGGCCAATTTAGTTGTAGTTTTTAGTTTCTTCTTTGGTTTTAATTCATTTTCTTATTCCTTGTACCATTTGTACGGTTTGTATCGTTCGTATAATTTGTGTGATGTTTAATAAACTTTCTGTTTTTGTGTAACAATGACAGACAATCCATAACAAGTACCACAACAAGCTAACATGAACAACTAATACTTGAACATGACTCCTCTTTCTGCTCCAGATCGAGGTCATCTAGGGTCTCAGAGTAGCCAGCTAGCAAGGCATCATCCAGCCAGCGCCTCATTGGCTGGCTCCTCTAAAACCCTAGATGGCCCCAATTGGCCGTTAGGCCAGCTCCTAACAGAGTAAAACAGTCGGCACGACGCTGGCAAGGTGGCACCACACCGACTGTGTATCACCATTGTCCGATTTCATACACATTTAAATAATGTGTCATCGGCGATACATTGTCATGTAATGTAAACAGGGACTAACAAACGTCTAGGTAAAAGAGAAGAATAAGACGTATTTAAGAAAATTCAAAACACAAAAGTATCGAGAGTTGCCAATTAATATTTAAAATTGGGAGATACGGATTATCGAGATTTGACGATTGGATATTGGAGGTTGAAAACCTGTGGTGGAGGTCGGGTGATTATAAGAGAGGATAAGGGGATGAAAATCTCCTTCTCAATAAAAATCAACCAAAAGAAAAAACGACGCCGTATCGTTTTGCTGACATGTCAAATCTGACAATCTACAGGCTGAGTCAGCATAAGGTGACAGCAAAATCGTAACGGAGTATATCAAAATTGTAACGGAAGGGCTTCTTTGTGAAGGGTTCTAAGTAGAGGGTGTGTGTTTTGTGCAAATAATTGTAAGAGGAATTGTTTGTTATTTTTCAATAGTATAGGGCCTCCCAGCCTATTATCTCTTAAATAAACTAATGTTACAATTTCTTAGACGTTTAATATTTGATTTAGATTTCGTCAAACTTCGATTTAAGTTAGCTAATTACTAAGAGCATCTACAATAGTCATATTTCTTAAAGCTTTATACTAAATCCTCTAATTTGATTGGTTGGAAGTAAATATTGATAGCATTAAATTAATAAACAAAAGAAATTATAGGAAAAAGGAATGATTTGATTGGTTTATTTTATAAAGTTTTATGCAAAAACTTTGTATACATAGATCTTTTATGCAAAAGCTTTACAAAATAAAGGGAAAATGGTACTTTGCCCCCCTCTACTTTGCAAAGTTAACAAATAGCCCCCTATACTATGAAATGATCAATTACCCTCTCCTACTATGCCAACCTAACAAACAGCCCCTTCCATCCAAAATTCTGTTAAGTGATGAGTCACCAATATGACTCATCCACAATTAATGACAGTAAATTGCCACATCATCGACTTTCATCCATCTCAACGAAACTAAAAAAGAGAAAAACAAAAATTATAAAAAGAATTAAATTTAATTCATTAATAAAATATAAAACCATATTTTTTTTTAATATTTCCTTTATGGATTTTAATATTAAAAAATAAAATAACATTTTTTCTATAATAAATACACAATTTTTTCTAAAAATAAATTTGAACTTTTTAAATACAAAATATTTATTAAATTTAATTGAAAAATTTTTAAAAATAAAAATCCAAAAAATAAAAACTAAATATATATTTTTTAATTTATAAATTTAAACTTATTGTTTTTATTTTTTAAATTTTTTTTAATTGAGTTGAATCACTAACAAATATGGATGAAAGTCGATGATGTGGCAATATACTGTCATTAATTGTGGATGAGTCGTACTGGTGACTCATTACTTAAAGGAATTTTGGATGGAAGGGGCTGTTTGTTAGGTTGGCATAGTAGGAGGGGGTAAATTGATCATTTCATAGTATAGGGGGCTGTTTGTTAACTTGGCAAAGTAGAGGGGGGCAAAATACCATTTTCCCTAAAATAAACCAACCAAATCACTTCTAAACCAATCAAATCATTTATATTTCTTATAATTTCTTCTTTTTTATTTATTTAATGCTATTAATATTTACTTCCAACCAATCAAATTAGAAGATTTAGTATAAAGCTTTAAGAAATATGATCATTGTAAATGCTCTAATAGCAAATAAGGTGTTCCATTATTTGAATAGGTGGATAAGGGAAATAATAATAATCTCAACTTAGACATTGGCCACATCCACTTCTGGAGTGGGACAGACACCTAATTAAATCAAACGTATTTAGTGGTTAATTGAATCTTACGATTCCAAATTTGTATAGTAGAGACAATTGAGTTGGACATTATTATTTATTAAGCAGCCAAATTACACCAAATTCTTACGTAATCGCACCCATGAAATTCTGCCTCGCATGCCGCACCCACACTCCATCTCAACTGTCCCCCTCCCGTAACAATCAATTATGTAAGTATTATTAGTGTAATATAATCAAATAAAACGCGCCATAAGAGTCCGGCTGACCATCAAGAAAGGATGTTATGTGATGCCACAAGAACAATCTCATCAATTAAATCATTTTAGATCTAATGATTTATAGTTAAAGAGGTAAAAATATTATTTTATGACTTAATTTTGTCCTTCTCAATAAAAATTAACCAAAAGACAAAAACGTCATTTCATTTTGCTGACATGTCAAATTTAATAACCTACGGGCTGAGTCAGCATAAGTGTCAGCAAAATCGTAACGACGTTTATCAAAATTCTAACGGAAGGGCTTCTTTGGTAAGTGTTCTAAGTAGAGGGGTGTGTTTTGCACAAATAATTGTAAGAGGGTTTCTTTGTTAAGCTTTGTAAGTTGAGGGGTGTGTTTTGCACAAATAATTGTAAGAGGGCTTGTTTGTTATCTTTCAATAGTACAGGGGCCTCTCAGCCTATTATCCCTAAAAACAATTACTAGCTTGCTGGGTAATTAATATTAGTAGTCCCATTCGTTCGTCCACACTTATAAAAATAAACCGTTAAATCTCATACATTTCAAAATCGTACAAAATAATCTCATCATCAATTTTTTTTGACTGAATCACCTTGTCAATATGCAAAGTCAGGAAAAAAAATGTACATGTGCAATGTCCAACTCAGCTCTATTAACCCAATAGATCATGTAACATTTAACAAACATTTCTTGAACAATTGAGGGCATAAAATAAAACACCCAAAATTGAGTTTGTTTGGGTAGGGTTCGATACATGACCAATTGGGTTAACAAAGTCGAATTGGACATTCCATATGTACTCTTTTTTGCTGACTCGACATGCTGACAAGGCGATTCAGGAAGAAAAGTTGTCGGTGGGATTAGGGTTGTATACGAGCCACTCGGACTTGGGCTCATTTTTTTTCTTCAAAAAAGCTTTTTCGTGAGATTGGCTAGTCGTAAGCGAGCTAGCTCATAAACAGACTCGTCACCTAAATGAGCTGAGCTTGAGCCAGTATGTTGGTCGGCTCGACAGGCTCGTGAGCCAACTCGTTTCGTTAGCTCGTTAAGCCAAGCTCGCGAGCTGGCTCGATTGTAACTCGTATAATCCTAATTCCTAAATGGTAATTACATAATCAACCTTAATAGTGTAATAAACTAATACCCTAAAATAAGTAATATGGTAATTACTAATTACCCTAATGGCTAATGCCCTAGACTTACTCTAATCCCCACTCCATAAGTCACGAGTCTACTAACAAAGGTACATCATTCTTCTTCTTCTCCTCTTTGGCTTTTTTTGTTTTTTTTATGGTTGCTAATTTGTTTCATTTTTGCTTGAAATTTGTGATTTTTTTATATTTTGTGGCACCTATATGTATTCTTGTAGAATGTTTAATTTCTTATATTTTTTATATTTTTTCTATCCCGAGTTTGGCTCGTTTACGATGGTAAACGAAACTAGGATTTGGCTCATTTAGCATTATAAACAAGCCAAATATGGCTCGTTAAGCATTATAAACTAGCCAAATCCGAGCCAAGCTCGTTTAACATAGTAAACGAGTCGATCCCGAGCCGAATTCGAGACGAGTCCGAGCCCAACCAATCTATTCACGAGCCGAGCCCGAGCTAGCCTATCCGAGCTCGTTACGAGCCCGAGCCCGAGCCAGAAAAAATTAAGGCGAGCCCGAGCCCGAGCTAGGCTGAAGCTCGGCTCGGGTCGGCTCGACTCATATAGAACCCTAGGTGGGATGATTTTGTATGATTTTAAAATATACGAGATTCGTCCGTTTATTTTAAGAAGTATGAGATGATTTTGTACAAAATTTAGTAGACCAACGGGACACCTAATACTAATTAACGTCGGCTGAAAGAGAAGAAAGCGGATGACCAATAGCCGTCGGCCAATTGGAAAGGAAAACCCCATTGTGGATGGCTACCGCACAATAAGCCCAATCCCTAGTCTTCAACGTTTTAACGCCGCGGGAACACAACTCCACACTATATATATAATCCTGCCTCAAATCCGCCTCATAAGATTCTCCATCCAATTCCTCCTTTTTTCCTAATTTCCCCTCAATTCCAGTTTCCCATTTCAAACTCACCCCCCCTCCCTCCTTCTCCGTTATCTCTTCACCACTCACCTCCCATGGCGGATTTCACGCGTCTTTCGTAGAACCTCTTCGGATCCCACGCAAATCAGGTCAGACTTCTTCGATTATCTGATTGTTCGTCTTCGATTATTATCTGATTGTTTTCTTTGTCTAACAGTTAATTGATTGGAATCAGGCTTGATAAGGAAGCTTCGTTTCCGATATGGCGGCTTACGATCACGATTCCGATGTTTATCAGTGGGGGATGAGCCTCCTCGAGCCGAATCCTCCCTATTACCCCGGGTACTATGGCGGCGGAGATGTTATTCAAAACGACTATACCTATCACAATCAGACTCAGAATCATCACGCTGGGCATTATGTTGCAGATCATTACGACATTACTGACAATACTCATGTGGAGAACGACGAGATCATCGCCCGTACTCTCCAGGAAGATTTCTCCCAGCTCGCTGTCGCTCAATCGTCTCCCTATTCACACCAACAGGAGGCGGCGGCAGCAAGGGAAGAAGTAGAAGAAGACTACCATCGGCCGGGATATTACGGCGGCGGAGGAAGCGAGTGGCCGACTACTTCAACTAGTTACAATTCGTCCGGTGAGGAGTCTGATGATCATTCGGTTTCGTCAAGTTCCTGTTCTAGCCCTAGAAATGGGGACGAGCGTTCTTATTCTTCGGAATTGACGGATGAGTACGGATTGGACGATGAAGTAGACAAGAGGTTGAACCAATTGATCCCCATCCGCGTGAGTCTTTTCTTCTTTTTCAATTTTTTTTGTTGCGACCATCTGTTTTGACTTAATTATTCAGTGTTCAGGTGCATCTCCATAGTCCAATAGCCGTAGGTTCTTATAAGCTTTTTTCATTGGATCTGCTGATTTCTTTTTTCCTGCCAACTGGGTCTGAGTATGACCATTTCAAACTTAGTTATCTTCAAAAAAATTGGATTTGGTTAAGATTATTTTAAAATATTCTGCAAGTCCCCTGGTATAAATTAATAGTTTTCGTGGATCCTTAAGTCGAACAAGGTCAGTTATTTGGTAACTTATCGAGTATTTTGACGAATATGTTAATTTTCTGGCTTACTTTCGCCTTCCATGAATCTGGAGCAAAAAATTCAACTCCTCATTACACATCTTAGCAGTCTGCAAATTGCCTGATTCTTCCAACATTTGTAATCAATTTTGGTTGATTATTTGTAAGAACAGGAAGAAGCAGTAGGTTATTATGCTGAAACTGCATAATTTCGTATGATAACCAAAGGGTTGTTTTGCTAGTTGCATCTCCTTATGGTAGAAATTTGCATTAACTCTCTAATTTTGGTACTTTCCATATCAAAGCTTTGCCGTTGAATGGATTCTGCAGTAAGATTTTACTTACTTAGTTGGATATTTTGTTCTACTGTCATTGCATACCAGAAGCAGAGTCACCACAATTCTGTTACCCAGTTGCCTAATTTGCAATCCACTGTTGCTTACAGCATGTTCCTAAAATCAACGGAGAAATACCTTCACTTGACGAAGTAACCTCGGACCATGAAAGGCTTCTGAATAGGTATGGTGTTTGTTACTTTCACATTCTTCTTAGCCTCCTATTTCTAAGTGTGGTAACCTTTTGAATAGTTGAATTTGGAAGGCACATGTCATGTATTTTTGTTGTTGTTTTTAGTGTTACAAGGTCCATTCATTAAAAAAAAAAAAACAAGGTACATCATGGCTACATGCCTTCTAGAAGGAGCTAACTTAATGCTCTTGTTTCAGATTACATGCATTTGGTTTCATTGAGGTCAAGGTTCCGGGAGATGGAAATTGTCAGGTTGCATGACTTCCTTTTCTTATCATGTCTTTTCCATTCTGTAAATTTCTTAGATAGTTTAGCACTTGGCTATTATAGTTTACTCATTTGGAACTTTATGTGTACAGTTTCGAGCATTATCAGATCAATTATATGGAACGTCAGATCGCCACAAAACTGTTAGAAGAGCGATTGTAAAGCAGGTTTGTCATTCTTGTAGTTTTATCTGTAACTGCATCAGTGTGTTTGATCTGAGGTAAATGAGTTTATTGATTAGTATATCATTATGGACATATATCAGCTAAAATCTACACCGGAGATGTATGAAGGATATGTTCCCATGGCATATCCTGACTATTTGAAGAACATGTCCAGGTAACTGCCAGAGAATTAACAATGTCCCGCTGCTGGTATCGTACGCCTTGTTCAAGTTTTAGGTCCATGCATGTTTCCCTAACAAAGTCTCATTTGTTCATGCCAGATCTGGTGAATGGGGTGATCATGTCACCTTGCAGGCAGCTGCTGATTCTGTAAGACTTTTTGTGGCTGTTAATTTTTGTATTCTTGGATTGACTCCTTGCTTCTTTGAAAACATGAAGCCTTTTGTATGTAACAGGGAGGTTAAACCCATATTATCTGTGTGTTAACTTGTGCAGTATGGTGTCAAAATACTAGTCATGACTTCATTCAAAGATACTTACTACATTGAGATTCTTCCACAAAAACAGAAGCCAAAAGGAGGTAATGTCTGAGGTCAAAAGATTTGACCATCTTTCCCGGTTTCTAGGAAGCCTTTCTACCTGTGATTTTGTTTTTTTCGTTTTACTGTATTAAATAAGTAAAGGTAGGATGTATAATCCTCCTCTGTTCCTAGAGCAAGCTTCCAACCACCTCAAACTGCATACACAGACGCTGGAAATGGTTGCAGGCCGGACCGAAAATGGTTGTAGACCGGCCTGTGACTAAGCTCGACCATGCCTGCGATCAAAGTCGCAGGCTTTGGGCCCGCGACTAAGTTAGTCGCAGGCGTGCTCAGGCGCCTGGGACTAAGCTTCGTCGCGGGCCAAAGCTTAGTCGTAGGGGCCGGGCGAAGTTCACAGGCTGGGTCTGGTTTTCAGGCCTGGTTCGTGGGTTTGGTGCATATCTCAGGTGTCCATCCTCATAGCTGAGTGATTGATCTTAACTTGTTTGTGTTGTGCAGTCATCTTCTTGAGTTTCTGGGCAGAGGTGCATTACAACTCAATCTACTTTCAGGAAGGTTAGTCTGTGTAGCGAGTCTGTCTGTCTCAGATATGGTACCGTATATGGGAATGGAGATTGAAAGCTTCTGAATTTTGAACTGTTCTTTGTTGTTGTTGTTGATGATATGCAGCATCCCCAGAACCGAATAAGAAGAAGAAAAGGAGGTGGCTATTCGGCAAGAAACACTAACAACAGAAATGGAGGGTTTCCATTCGATGAATTGGTGGCCTGTTATATGATGATCACATTATTATGTATGGTTTTAATTATTAGTAGCAGGGAGCCTTTTTTATGGTATTCTTTTTCTCCATGTTTTCATGTTTAGCTACAAGGGTGGGGGAAGCAGGCGGCTGCATACTTTACGTTAATTTATTCAAATGTTTGTAGCAATAATAATAAACACATTACAGAAAAGGGAAAGACTTTGCATAGTTCCATAATATGATATCCTTGAATCAGTAACCTTAGAAATGGCTGTTTCTCGCGTTTTGTAGTTTTGGGATAAAAAGTCGTAACAATTTATTTTTTATGGCACATTGTCGTCACATTATGTCCAAAATTAGACAAATGTGACGGCTAGGTATCGCGATGCTAACTTGGCAATCTAGAGTAGCTACCAGATAGGTGGCATCGCGCCATTTGGGTCCTAAATTCTAGATGTCTCACAACCGGATATAAATACTATCTCTCGGTTCATGGTTTTACTACATTTTTCTTCCAACCCACATTTTGAACCCAGATAGTAGTCTTTTTGTGATTATGAGAATGGTTTCTTTAAACTCCACTACGTGATAAGGGACAACTCTTTTTTGTTTTTGTATTGTTCAGTTGTAGTTCCTATTGGCTTTAAATTATTATTATTATATATAAACCGTGTGGGCTTGTACTATTCATTAAGGGGAAACTACTATTATTAAGGGGAAAAATTCTTTTGTACATGAGTTCACGTGGTTTCAAAATGTATCTTTGCATTTTAAAAATATTTTCTTACCATCTCCTTACTTTTTACTGTACGACTCCCATGAAATCAGCGAACTTCACCCACCTTCAACCCCTTTTTCACTCTATCAAAGAATTAACTTCTATTTTACTATGCATCTTAATTGGTATAATAATTACTTTTTCTCCATTTGAAATATAACTGTTGTAGTGTTGTGTTATTCTAATCAATGCTTCCCGCTACAACGTGCGGATTAAATCTAGTTTTCCTAATTTTGTGGAAGAATAGAAACAATATCTTCTTGTTCTCAATGTCTTGGATTTGTAGTCATCTTCTCGGGTCCCATATATCAGCTAGTCTAGTTTTCATGGTGACAAAGTTGTGGTTATGTGTCGTTCCTACGACACATAGCTGAAAGTCCTTTGTCTGTGTCGTGAAGGCATCTCCATGAAATTCAAATCCTTCATCCTCACCTTACACGATTCAAAGATCCCTTAGTTGAGTTTTCCATCGAAAGCCCTAGGTTTTTCGTCGACTATTAGGGTAAACAAGAGCCCTCAACCCTAGCCTTAAACAATCAGTCGTGTTACCAACCAGACACTTATGGGACTCCGCCACAACCCACCATGTGGTGGAAAGCCAAGCAGGGAGGACATAGTACGATGGAATGACATGCAAACAAAAAAGCAGAAGCAGACAGGCTGTACGATTAACCCTAGATACGCGACGATAAAAACCTCATAAGGAGTATAAAACTCTCATTCGAGAGAAACCAAAAACAGGAATCGATATGTTAGAATTAAACCAATATCAAATTTCAGGAATTAAGTTGAGAGTAGGATTATGAACTACTGACATGGGAACCCTATAAATTGATCTCGGCCCAAATTGATCATAGGACATGGTCGGCCCAATATGAGGTATGGGCTTAATGTTGTGGGCTTTCCATTTCATCATCTCAGAATGAGCGAAGAGGTCTCTCTCTCATCGTCATCTCTCAGCCACAAAAATTCATTTAGCCATGTCCGAGTAGGAGAGGAGCTCTGCGCTTCAAGATATCAAACCTTCCTTCCTTCCTTGTCTACATACAGCTGCAACACGCACCACAGTCCACACACTCTCGAAGTATCAATGGCTTTTCTTTCTTCGCCCCCGCCATTTTCCGCAAGAAGCCCCCTCAAAAACTCTGTCTATCCATTAGGTAACTAACTTCTCCAATTCGCTCTTTTTTTAATCTGCTTTGATGATTCGTTTAGCAAATTTAACTGGTTTCGTGTCAAATTCTTATTGAAATATGCAGCGTTGATGCTTCATGACCCAGGAATTCCCTCTACTACCTCTTTGTTTTGTAAAGTGCAGCGAGATGACTTACATAGGCATGTCCTCAACTGCTCCAAGGATGAAAGGCCATCTCAGGTTTGATTTGAATCGTCAGTTGAAAATCCTAGAGCAGTTAAGATTACTTCATTGAACATTTGTGGTTTGCAATGTTGTAATCATACAGGCTGATGTTGGGGGTTCAATACACCAAGGGGAGAATTCAGATGATGCTGAAGAACTGGTACACGACTTGGACAAACAGATGGTTCACACTCCTGTTCTTTGCAATACGTAAGAGCTGTAACTTTGTCTTCTTCTTTATTGTCAAGCATCACTATCTTGATATGGAACACGAATATTAAATGGCATGGCTGTGTGATGCTCTGCTATCTAGTAGAGGTCCGTCTTTGCTAAAAGGACGAAACCAGTTCTCAACTTTGTCAGCCATAGGGAAGTTTGAGGTGAATGATGTAGCTGATAAAGCTTTAGATGCCTCGAAAGAAGCTTCCACGTTTACATTATGTCTTTTCTTTTTCTTCAGTAATGTCCTGACTGTCATCCTGAGCTGAAGAGCTGATTTCTAGAGCTTCTGGCAGCTTGGAGTGCACTGCTTCACCTGGCTTGGAAAATGAAGAGGTGCAAATAGTCAGGTCTACTCGGCGGTTGCAGAGGCATTCTAAGAGACGGAGAGTGTTGAAAGAAAAGCTTACATTGGACAAGACTCCAATATCCTGGAAGCCTGATCCCAATATAAAGCGCTTAGGCGGTTGACACCTGAGATGGAATCTGAATTGATGCACCACATTAAGGTTTTTGTCTAATCATATCTGGCATTTGAAGGATGTCGTTAGTTGATTCAAAAAATAAATGAATTATGGTTGCGGACTCTGATCATCTTTACACTGAAATATGAAGCAGGAAATGTTGAAGTTGGAAAAGGTGAAGGACATGTTTCAGTCTCGTTTCGACCGTGAACCAACAATGGTTGAATGGGCTGAAGCTGTGAGATTTAGTCCCTACACGTTGAAGTTAAAGCTTGACTATGGTAGAATGTGCAGAGAAAAGTTTTATAAAGCCAATCTGAGGTTAGCATATCATATGGCGGAACAATTTCAAGGATGTGGTGTTCCACTTGTTGATCTGAAGCAGGTGAACTGCTGAAACCTATTTACTTAATGGTTGCATGTGTGATGAAATGATGTTGACTTTGGTGAACTCATTCTTAAGATGCTCTTGTTGTAGTTTGGATGTATTGGCCTACTGAACGCCATCGACGATTATGATGACAAATTCGGTATCCGCTTTGGCGCGTTTGCTCCTTGGCGGATCCGCATTACTATTTCAAATTACATAAATCAATCAATGCTAAATCACTTACCGGTATGGAGAATCTGCCTATTGGTTTCCTTGCCTTTCACTCATTTTGTTAGAGCAGGCAGTTCATCTCGCCAAAGCGAAGTAAATAAGTATAAAAGCTTCATCATCTACTCTTTTGCAGCGACACATTTGTAACCTAAGGAGTAGGATAAGAAAAGCCAAGTTAAGATTCTATTTGGAAGGTAAACATGATTTTAGCCAGGAGGATTTAGCAAGGGAGGTCGGAACCACAGTCAACATGATCGAGGTGGTGCGGCGTGCATCGATAACCACAAAGTCGTATGAACGGACTCTGTTAAGGAATGGAGAAATCACTTGCGAGGTAAATGCAGCATTTCGCCTTGTTTACTATGACACTGATTCTCTCATGCCTGCCAATCAAGACGTATGCAGCTATGCAGGAAACGTCCGATGATGACGACGACGATGATGATGATGAAGAGGAATTAGCAGACGAGAAATACATGAGTCCAGAGGAGTACTTGGTGAGTCAGATGACAAAGCGGCAAATTGGTGAGATGTTGAATGTACTCGGGCCAAGGGAGAGACGTATAATCGAGCTACGATTTGGGTTGGAAGATGGGGTAGGTAAGTCACTACAGGACATTGGAGATATATATGGGTTAACCAGGGAAAGGGTGCGACAGATCGAGAGTCAGGCGCTTAAAGAACTTAGAGAATGCCCTGCAAGCAAAGGACACTCAAGTATTATGTTTACAAAGTTGCCTGAGAAAACAGAAACCACATTCGACATAGAAGAAGACGATGATACTGTGGCTTAACCTCTAATGAACATTCATTGTAGCATCCACCTTCTGTAAATGTTAGTACTAATAAACTAAACTAGTCAAACATTTCAAATTTGTTTTGGACTTAATTATGAATCAAAATAGAAAGGGATTTAGGGGTCGTTTGGTATAGGGAAAATTTACCTGTGTTTCTTGGAAACTCTGTATTCTGAGATATGCTTGTTTGTTTACTGCCTAGTGGAGCTGGGGTTTTGTATTTCAGATACCCAGAGTTTCTTATTGTCTTCAGAATGTGAATTCTAACAATTTCTACTTTTATCAGAAATTCTAACTCCCCCAAATAGAATAATGGGACCCACTGTCTTCCCTCCTATTTTCTTTACCAAATATACATACCAAACAATGTAATTTAACATCCTCCAACTTTTAACAAACACTTTTCACCATTCTCCTATTTTCATATTTCCCCTAATTCTCAATCCCTTGTACCAAACGACCCTTAGTAATTTTTTCTTTGCTCTAGTAATCGAATAGGAACCAAGATTCGTAGCGTATGTGAACTACACCGACCTTACTATCTCGAAGGAGACCACCCGTGGTAGCCCTCTTAGAATCACAATCCATCGAGCCATCTAGTCATGGTTCCCAAGCCAGATTCGCAACGTATATGATCCCCACGTTTGCAAGCGTGGCACGATCCCTTTCCATGGATGCTTCTGTTGTCCTTGTCCAGCTATTCACACGTAAAGCAATGTTGGATGCAGTAGCTCTAGAATTGGAGAAGATCCTTTCATTTCTAGACTCCTAAATATACCAGCACACCACTCTGAATACCAACCCCATTTCCGACTTCGGAGACTGGCATAGCCAGTGAACCATATTCAACTGCCATGACTGCTCGTATGATCAAACTCAATTAGGCAATGGCAAACGTCCTTAGCAAAGTTACAATCCATAAGCACATGTAACACGGTATCCTCCGAGTGGTGACAATAAGTGTCAAGTTGCATAGTTCGTCATTCGTCTCCTCAACCTCGAGTTATTGGTCAATAACTTCTTATTCACCGCAAGCCAGAAAAAGTGTTTCACCCTGCTCGACCCTCTCCAACGTCACACTGATGTTCAAGGATTTGTAGATAGGGCATTTGGAGTTTCACATACAACCTTGTAGACCGATTCGATCAGAAACCGGTTGTCCTTCTCACCACCCCAAACCCATTGATCCTCTCCACGATCATCTTGTGGTGGTGATATTCTCATTACCATATCCATAACCTCCGCAGGTAGCTCCCGCCTCAACCTCTCCATATTCCACTAGCCATATGAACCTATAAAATTAACCACTCTCTCCTCCATATTAATGTCACAATCACCTTCCTCTAGCAAATCAATAAGCCGCACCCTAGAGTCGACCCACCTAGCCGTCAAAAAAAGAGCCTCGCGACCATCTCTAATCGTTGCTCATGCACCCCCTAAGCATACCACTCTCACGTCAGCCATTTCCAAACATCATATTGCGACGATTAGTTCCCAAACGTGGACCCCACATGGACTTCCCTAAAATTCTTACTCTAGAGGACCCAAACCCACATGCGACAACCTATCAAGTTCTTTGAATAAGATGAACACCAACTTCATCGTATAAGCCTTGTTAAGTTGTCGAGCTAGCTTCAGTCCCAAACCAGCGTTTTCTTTAGGCATGCACACTTGAAGTAGTTGTTGATGTGACATGCAGATGTACCCCATTTAATGTTAAAAGAAAACAAAAGTCGGGACAAAAGGACCCAAAATACAAAATGGTTAAAGTAGGAGAATAAAAAAGAGTGAGGACTATATGTTAAGTTGACAAAGTAGAGGGGGTGAAAAGTACTATTTTCCCTTAGTTTTTATATACAATGAACTCTCGGGAAATCAGTTACTTGCAGTGATTATGGCTCTCTGGCCAAGAACATTCTAGAGCAGACGAGAAATCTAAATAGTAGCAGGAATTCTTTTCCTTTTCAAACAAGTAAAGAACCTAATTTGTTTATCCTTTTCTTCTTACTTCATATATTCTCAGGAAACCCACCGCTCTCTCTATATAATTTCTGTTCAGATCCCAGTAATCTCCCAAACTCAATTTTCTATCAACAAATCTGCTTTTGCAACTCTCTCGACCATGTCGAACCAAGCTGAATCCTCCGATTCGTGAGTGCCTCATTCTTCTTCACATGATCCATCTACTGATTTCGCAATTGTTGTAGCCAGTAGTCTCTCTTTGTTTGCTGATTCTCTGGATGTTGTTTTGCAGTAAGGGAACCAAGAAGGACTTTAGTACCGCTATTCTGGAGCGCAAGAAGGCTGCCAATCGCCTTGTAGTTGATGAGGCTGTTAACGATGACAACTCCGTCGTCGCTCTTCATCCTGATACCATGGAGAAGCTTCAGCTTTTCCGCGGCGATACCATCCTGATCAAGGTTAGTTAGTGGTTAGGTTGTAACTGGGACTGAATGGATGATTTGTGTTTATGCAAGGATTTTCTTATAGGCTAATGTGGGGAAGTAAAATCTTATATTACCTGCTTTCTTGTTGTTTCTTTCAGGGTAAGAAAAGGAAAGATACCATCTGCATTGCCCTTGCTGATGAGACATGTGACGAGCCAAAGATTAGGATGAACAAGGTTGTGAGGTCAAACCTCAGAGTTAGACTTGGGGATGTCGTTTCTGTTCATCAATGCCCTGATGTCAAGTATGGAAAGCGTGTTCACATTCTACCAATTGATGACACTATTGAAGGGGTTACTGGAAATTTGTTTGATGCATACTTGAAACGTAAGCACTTGATCACTCCTTTGTTATCCTAGCAATATTTAAAACTTTAGTTAGATTTGTTTGTGATAGACGATAATTGTCAAAGTTCGACTTGATGACTGGTCCTGCTGGTTGAATTAGTTTCTATCAGAATGATCAAATTGAATCTTAGCTTTCCCTTGTTCTGTTCTTCATAAACTATCAACCGTTTTTCGGGATACATATATTTTCCTTAGTGTGGAATCTCATTTATGTTCATAATGCTCTATTTTCTGCAGCTTATTTCTTGGAGGCATATCGCCCTGTTAGAAAGGGTGATCTTTTCCTTGTTAGAGGAGGAATGAGAAGCGTGGAATTCAAAGTTATTGAGACTGACCCAGCAGAGTACTGCGTGGTTGCCCCGGACACTGAGATATTCTGTGAGGGAGAGCCCGTCCTAAGAGAAGACGAGAATAGATTGGATGAAGTTGGCTATGATGATGTTGGTGGCGTTAGGAAGCAAATGGCTCAAATTCGTGAATTGGTTGAACTTCCTTTGAGGCATCCACAACTGTTCAAGTCAATTGGTGTGAAGCCACCAAAGGGTATTCTGTTGTATGGACCTCCTGGTTCTGGCAAGACCCTTATTGCCAGAGCTGTAGCCAATGAGACTGGTGCTTTCTTCTTCTGTATTAATGGACCAGAGATCATGTCGAAGTTGGCTGGTGAGAGTGAAAGCAATCTACGGAAAGCTTTTGAGGAGGCAGAGAAGAATGCACCCTCCATTATCTTCATTGACGAGATTGATTCAATTGCTCCAAAACGAGAGAAGACCCACGGTGAAGTGGAGAGAAGGATTGTATCCCAGCTGCTGACATTGATGGATGGACTGAAATCCCGTGCACATGTTATTGTTATGGGAGCTACAAACCGTCCCAATAGCATTGACCCTGCTCTTAGGAGATTCGGAAGATTTGATAGGGAGATTGATATCGGTGTCCCAGATGAAGTTGGTCGACTGGAGGTTCTACGTATTCATACTAAGAACATGAAACTTGCTGAAGATGTAAGTTGCACATACGTGAGGATATCTATTTTCCTTTTGTCCTGGTTGCTGTATTCCCCGGTTTCTAAAATCTTTTTCTGTATGCCAGGTTGATCTCGAAAGGATCTCTAAGGACACACATGGATATGTTGGTGCTGACTTGGCTGCTCTCTGTACTGAAGCTGCTCTTCAGTGCATTAGGGAGAAGATGGACGTGATTGACTTGGAGGATGAGACTATAGATGCTGAAATACTTAACTCCATGGCTGTTTCCAATGAGCACTTCCAAACTGCCCTTGGAACCAGCAACCCATCTGCTTTGCGTGAAACTGTGAGTTTTGGCCTGTCACTTGTGTTTGCTTTTGGTTGCTGACTCTGTAACCTGTTGTTTGATTGAATTCTGACGAAGAATTGTTGGTACAGGTTGTGGAAGTTCCAAACTGCAGCTGGGAAGACATTGGAGGCCTTGAGAACGTTAAGAGGGAACTTCAAGAGGTATTTGATGTTTCTTTATATCTTGTCTTGTATGCTAAACTGGGAAATACTGGTTTATTTTGCTTTTTAGTAGCTAAATCTGACTAACTATTCTTTGGCAGACTGTTCAATATCCGGTGGAGCACCCGGAGAAATTCGAGAAATTTGGGATGTCACCATCAAAGGGTGTACTCTTCTATGGCCCACCTGGTTGTGGGAAAACACTTCTTGCCAAAGCTATTGCCAATGAATGCCAGGCAAACTTCATTAGTGTGAAGGGTCCAGAATTGCTTACAATGTGGTTTGGTGAGAGTGAGGCCAATGTCAGAGAGATCTTTGACAAGGCTCGTGGTTCTGCTCCTTGTGTGCTCTTCTTCGATGAACTT
This sequence comes from Linum lewisii, assembly GCA_034768395.1. Lineage (NCBI taxonomy): Eukaryota > Viridiplantae > Streptophyta > Magnoliopsida > Malpighiales > Linaceae > Linum > Linum lewisii. The sequence continues at coordinate 5,143,641 of CM068302.1, read as the reverse complement.
GACTCCATTGCGACCCAGGTCCGTAGTTTTTCCATTTTAGCGTTTGAGTTGGGTGACTGATTTTCTCATTACTGACGTTTCATGTCTGGTCGTGCAGAGAGGAAGCAGTGTTGGAGATGCTGGTGGTGCTGCGGATAGGGTGTTGAATCAGCTTTTGACAGAGATGGATGGCATGTCCGCTAAGAAAACAGTTTTCATTATTGGGGCTACAAACAGACCCGATATCATAGACCCTGCATTGTTGCGTCCTGGTCGTCTTGATCAACTGATATACATTCCCCTTCCTGACGAGGAGTCTCGTCTTCAGATTTTCAAGGCATGCTTGAGGAAATCCCCAGTCTCCAAGGATGTTGACATCAGAGCTCTTGCAAAGTACACTCAAGGATTTAGCGGTGCCGATATCACAGAGATTTGTCAGCGCGCTTGCAAATATGCCATAAGAGAGAACATCGAGAAGGTAAGCATTTCATAACCATTGGCTCTGTTTACTACAACCCACTGCAGATACAAGTTGTGTGACTGACTGGATTTGCATCTTTTCCAGGACATTGAGAGGGAAAGGAGAAGAAGAGATAACCCTGAAGCGATGGATGAAGACGATGTTGAGGATGAAGTTGCAGAAATCAAGGCGGCACACTTTGAGGAATCAATGAAGTATGCTCGAAGAAGTGTGAGCGATGCCGATATTCGCAAGTACCAAGCATTTGCTCAGACATTGCAGCAGTCGAGAGGGTTTGGATCTGAGTTCAGGTTCTCTGAGACTAGTGGTGGAGCTGCTACTGGTGCTGCAGCATCCGATCCTTTTGCAACTTCTGCTGCTGCTGCCGATGAAGATGACCTCTACAGTTAATTTGGTGTGGTTTTTATTTTTAATGTATGGATTTGAAAGGAAGCTGCTCTGCTCTGCTGAGTATGTGTATCAAACTAGGTAGAATTCTTAATATATTGACTGATAGTAGGTGAGGTTGCATGATGTTTCATGAATGAAGAAGATATAATCTAAAATAAGCTTTTACATGTTCTTTGATCCTGAAATTATGGAAGGAATGCTCTGCTTCTTTGTTCATTTCTTGGGTTCTAAACAAACAATGAAAATCCATAAGCAATTCAAACAGATCTCCATTTGAAATTTGTGAAAACTTGTAGAGTTCAATCTAGAGGTTAACATAACATGTGTTGTATAATTTATAATTTACAATAAAACAAATAGATATATTAATTTAAATGAGCATGAAACTCGTAAAAATTTGTAGATAGTTTGTTTTTGGAAATCTATACATGAAATTTGTGAAAATTTGATCAAACATCAATTATTCACATGGCTCGACGAACCAAGGCTTGAAAATTTATATTTTTCAACTTGCGACTTTTAATAAATTAACACTTGAATATCTAACCATTTTGATAGGGATAAATCGAAACGAAATAAAAGTCTAGGAATTAAACTGAAAATCAAGAAGAAACAACTTTTGGATCTAACAAAGTGTAAATCAAAAGTTGAGGAAGGAAAGGCTAACAAATAAAAATTTGTAAGCTGTCTGATCTTTTCGAGGGTTGCTTAAAGATCTACACTGTATCTCCATGACATATTAACATAATTGGTCACTTAATTTTTGTGTCTTACAACAACTTTATACATATATGCCCAACTAAGGATTTTTAACTCAATAATTTCCCACTTGGGCAACATATGTATACTTAAATTGTACAACCTTATGAGCTCCAAAATTTGCTATCTCCTTAGGGTATTACACCAATCTCGTCCATCAACTATGCACATACAGAATTAAAGAAGCTTTCGTCATATTTTATCATGACTAAACTCATCAATGGTCACAATACACTTGAATGACACAAATCTATCATGGAAGTGTAGCGTGGAAATCACATGAAATGTAACCAACCATGTCTATTCCAACTGGTCCTACTTAAGTGAGGTCTTAACCTATTAACAAACGAGAGTGAACTAACTTAATACTTCATCTCTAATTAGAATAAACTTAATACAACAAAATATTCATAGAGTATACATAACAAACTCCTACTAAAACATGATATCCTCAAATGATATTACACACATGCGAGTAGTGTGCTCATGAAAGACCTTGGGTTGTAAACCATTGGTGAGTGGAGCCGCTATCATGGAGTTTGTTCCAATGTAATCTATGGATATTTGTCCACTCTGTACTCTAACTTTTACAACTAGGAATTTAACGTCAATATGTTTTGACTTAGAAGAACTCCTATTGTTGTTGGAATATAAGACCGCTGATTTGTGGTCTTTCAACATTTTCCAAAATGCGCAGCCTAGTGACAAAATTTCTCAGTCATATTCCATTATTTGTCGCCCCATAGCATGCTACAAATTCTGATGCCATAGTGGAAGAAGTAACAAGCGTTTGTTTGGCACTTTTCCATGATATAGCTCCTCCAGCTAACAAATATATCATGATGTAGACTTTCTGCTATTTTGGCATCCAACAAAATCAGAATCCGAATTCCCATTGACCTCCAAATGATTTGATTTTCTGTAAGTGAGCATGTACTCTTTTTGTTCTCTAAAGATACCTCATTACCCTTTTGGCCGCGATCCAATGATCCATACCATAATTGTTTAGATATCTTCCTAACATCCCAACTATGTACGCAATATCTGGACGCATACATACTTGAGCATACATAAGGCTCCCAACAGCTGATGAATAACGACTTGACTCTTTTGTTTTTATTTTATTTTTTTTTTGATAAGTTGTATGTAGTATATATAAGGGAAAAGGAATCCGAATGTACAAGGGGAACCCCAGCAGCAGTCCAGGAAGATCAAAAACAGAAACAGGGGAGTCCTGGACAAATGAGGGGGGAACGGCAGCAAGCTTCATACATCAAAATGAAAACTGAAGATATGGACTTTGGGGAAGTGGATGTAATCTTAGGATTTAAGGTTACTAAGCAAAACTCTTTCATCCTAAGTCAATCTCACTACACTAAGTAGCTATTGAGAAAGTTCAATCATTTTGATGTAAGTTCGATGAAGACTCCTTATGATCCCATTTGTATTCAAAAAAGAATTATGGTGTTCCCATACCTCCTTATTCCTTATGACGATTTCGTTGTCCCATCACTCCAATTAGATCACCTGCCAGGCCGCCGCCACCAAATTAATCTCTTTGGATTTGAAACGGAGGATCCTAATCAACAAATTTCCACCAAAACTCGTCATTTTCAAGAGGGATTTCACCTTGGAGAAGAACCATTCTCGTAAACTACTACTAGGATTCAAGCTTTGCGGCCAACTATTAGTGGTGACGACAAAGCCGCCATGACTGACAATTGAGGAGTCTTCCCTAGAGGTTGAAGGTTGCCTTATGATTCAAGAAAACAAGCTAGTACCCTTTTGAACCTCTTCTTCTACCAGCTCAGTTAATAACATAACAACATTCATCACATCTTTAGTTTCAGTAAACTCTAGAATTGATTTTTATAATGTTCACAAGGTTAAAAGTTATAACAACTTGCAACAGTTGTTGGTGAGACAAATTTACACAGAGAAAAGAGAAATAAGGGAGAGAAAGATGAAAATTACAAGAAATCTTGCACTGCATTTGTTGCAAGTTGGTTTCTGTATTTGTACAAAAGGCTGGAAGATTAACAAAAAGCCATGGCACCTTATTCCCCTTCATCAGCACACTCTTCCAGTTCAGCCAGTTCAAAAATCACCAGTCATTCTATTCCTCGTTATCATATGTATATAATCTAACTTCCAACATCATCATCAACATCGTCATTGTTATTCTTCGTCGTAAATCAAAAGAGAGAAACCTCATACCCCACTGCCAATTTTAAACTCTGAAAATGAGGTACTGCCTCGAGCTTCCAACGTCGTTGATCCTGAATCTTTCTTCTCCAGTCCTAAGAAGGAGCAATTCTGAAAGGCATCCAAGCTGCTGGCTATCAGACGGTTCAACCCACCGAGGCTGTCGCTTAGTATTATATCTTCACTATGGTATTTACATGATGGTATTTCCATATCTAAAGGTCCCAGTGAGTCAGGCTGCATACATGGTTTTACCAGAAACATCAGCAGATCATCCAGAAGAACGACAAGAAGCAGGCACAATTTTAAACTAGCTACTAAGGTTTATGATATGCCAATAAAACATACCCAGTATATGTCAGCAAGCGCACTGAAATCTTTTCCCGGGTTGTCCATGACTTCTTCTTCATCCATTGGAACTCCACCAGAAGAATGATCCAATTGTTCTTCCTTGTTGGACAACTCCTGCAAAATTTGACAAGCAGTTAAGAGTGATATACAGATAAACAGTTTTCTCGAAAAATATATGACCAGGGACGTTGGATTATCCATGCCAATCAACTTCGTCTAGCTACCTGTTCCTTAGCTGTTGACAAAGTGGCAAAGGATGTTGTGGAAACTCCTTGACAAGGGATATGGTTCTTTTGAAATGAGAAGGCATCACATGTTTCATCTGCATCCCAGATTGATGATGACTGTGGTTGGATCAAGGGTGGATACCCCAGCTTGTTCTGATGTTTTGATATATGGGCAGCAATAGCAGCATCAAATGAGTCACAGCTAAAGGCGATCTGCTGAAGGCAATGATCGTTTCGAGCAACAGGTACTGCAATGCCGTTGGTATTTATATCATTAGGCACTTCAGAGAGTAGATCTCCAACACTGATGTTGGTCAGGCTATCAGCCCATTCTCCCGCAGATAATGTGGCACCATTGCTCAGTCTCAGCTCATCCTTGCCACATACAAACAAATTGGAAGGTAAGAAATAAGCATGCCATGTACTTTTACAATCCGAATATCAACGGAAATGAAGAGGTAAAAAAGAAAAGCAAAGAATAAGGCTTGGTTGAGGTTAATGAATCAAGGGATCATTTAGACCCTAGACTGTAAGAACGTGTGTTATGAACCTAAGTCGTTCGAACTTCATTATGGTGCATTTGATATACATCAGAATGCATTCCAAACAAAGGTTCTGCAATAAAAAAAAAGTCTGAAATCCTTCCACTTTCCGAGTTCCAAACGGCCCCTAAATTAAGGAGCAAAAAGCCAGAAGTTATTAAAATGAAGTAGAGCAAGGGGAAACAGGTTCACCAAAACTCACCCAGTCTTCCAGTTGTTTCATGTTGGTCCCAGCATTAGGATCCTTTGTTAAACACGATAAGTCATTTGTCGAAGCAGTTAACGAATTACACTTGGGGTCCTTGGTGACATGGCCACTGATGTCTATTGGTAATTCTGTGGAAGGGGATACTGGAGAAGAGCTTTCATTAATCAAATCCTGTTGATCCCGGTAGGCATCCACAAGATCCTGAGTTTTTGGGTCAATATCATCCACAGATGGTATGCAGCTTGATTTTGAAGGTGTTTGCAACAGTACAGATGCAGTTCCAGAATCACGAAACCAACCATATCTGCAAAACAAAATGTGCACATAGATAGAAATTTATTAGAGTATGCATTTCTACAGATCATAAAGATCGTACCCACAAGACAACAAGAAATAAGAAGAAACCTTAAACGAAATATGGCCGGGCATCCAAGTGAATTATAGACATCTACTGCACTGACGGTAGAATCCTGAGTCCATCTCTGATAACTTAAAAGGTTTTCTCTATCAATAGAATAGGGAAGAAGCATTAACTCTCCAGATGCTACTCTGGAATTGCCCCATTTCCGGTTTAAATGTTCTAATACAGAGGAGATTTTCTTCCGGGCACTGAGAGTAAGCTCCAGGTGTGGATTGTGCATGTCCTGTGAAGAGGCAAACATGGACTTAATTTTCTCAAGGACAATACAAAAGCAAAAACATTTTCTAACATGCCGTTTGAAACCACTATGTAACTAACCATTTCTAAGGATTTTCGTGTAATATCATCAATTGGAAAGAACTGAAGCTTAAGCTTCATATTATTGTGCACATGGCTGTCAACATTCTGGTTATGTGAAGAAACAGGAAGCAAGATAGGAGCTTTATCAACATGGTGAGGACCCTTTGGCGCTGGAGCAGTAATTTAAAGAAAACAGTCAAATAGTTAGTAATTCCATATAGCAAGACAAGCAAGATAGTATCAAGCTTAAGCAACAAACCCTGGTGAACGTCTATTTCTTTAAAAATTGCTCTCCCCTCCAAATGCTCAGCTGCATCAGCAACCAATGAAACCCCAGCAATCGCTTCCCTTTCCCACTTTCTGTAAGAAGCTGATGTGCCAACACCTATTAGGTAGTCAATACAGAACTTTATTACTCATCACTGAAAGAATCAAGGGAGCCTACAAAAGCTCTGGCCAGTTTCAATCATTTCCAGAACTCCCATTAGAAAAAACCGAAAAAGGTTTCAATATGTAGAAATAAATTTAACCTTGTTTCCGTCTTTGTCGAGGAGGTTTCATTGAACTTGGGTCTCCTTTGCTAGTATTTCGCATGACACCTACATTAACGTTCCGCTTCAAAGATCCTTTACCGGATCCTAACTTTTGTACATTTTGGCCATCTATGAGAACAAGTTTAACCGTCCGAGTAGCTTGAGCAGATGATTTAGTATTACTTGTTACCGGACTGGCGGCTATTAGAGAACCAGTGCCTCCCTGTGAAGGCTGCTTCCTTACATTCTTCTTTCGGTCCTTTAACAGTTGATTCTCCTTCAAGAATCAAGTAGTCATCAGTAATAATATGTGGCAGATAAATAATAAAGAGGACGGCGATAATTGACTAAGCTATGTTGACTAACCAAGGCCTCCAAGAATATCTTGAATCTTCTAGGCTTCAGGTGAAGTTTTGAGGCTTTGCAGCTGTATTTGTCCAATAATGACCACCTGGATTATGAGCAAAAAAGTTGAGACAACAAAAGGAAGGGCCGGTAGGGAGTTGCAATATCAAAAGGAAAGACTAAAGAAAGCAATCTAAAACAGACTGCATCCTCTAATAATAGAGATCAAATATTAACCAGTAAATATTACCATCGAAGCATTGCCGCAATTGTATCTTTAGAATTTTTTGCATCCAAACATAATCCAGGACCAAGTAACTTGTTCATACGCCTCACCAAACGATAGTAATAATGTCGGACCTGAAATTGGAAGAAGATTAGCAATGGAAGAAATCCACAATAAAAGATGAAATTATAAAGGTTGATCAAAATATTTGTAGAATTTGCACCTGATCTTTGTTTTTACTTTGGACACGATGAGTGATCTTCTCAAAATTCTACGATCATGACAAAAGAAGGTTAGGAGAGGAACAAATTACAATTAATATCACTGCAGACAAGAAATCACCAATAACATGCCTTGCCGAAATGTCGGAGTGCGGTGAAGAAGCTTTCTTCCTCTTGACGAGTCCAAGCAGCCCACTGCCTTGTTTTCTTTTTCACTGTAATCAATATTAGAAAAGAAGGATAATATGACTATCGTCATCGGCAACATGGTTTACTAGCTACATTACCACAAAATATAGCATCAACACTTGACAGATGATTGAAATATCCTACCAGGCTGTTGTGGTTCTACATGATCTGGAGTAGATGACAAAACACAAGGACCATCCTGACCCTGAACCGTTATATCTTTATGAAGGGGTGTGTCCGAGCCCAAGGAAACAGATGGCTCCAACTCCATAAGAACTGCGTGAAACATAACCATAAATCTATATACAGCAGCTTTAAATATTCAGTTCATTGAGACTGCGGACTGCATCATGATGCTTCCAAACGTAGAACCCTTAACAAGATAAGAGTTCCAATTAGAAAAGAATAACAAGAAACTCACAAGGAAAGAGATTATAGTAATTGGAAAACAAATTCTAAGTGATGAATGGTTCTAAAATGATGCAGCAGGATAGCACATAGGAAACCTGCAAGTTACCCTTATATTCATTTTATTTCTAACAAAGGAATGAGAGCTGAACTGAAGATGATCAAAATATCCTATTGTCCCTTCAGCAATGGAAATATATAGATAAGTTCCAATTCCATTTATGGGATCAGCATTTTGAAGAAAGCAATCCCTTATTAAGTTTACAACGAAGCAATCCTTTAACAAGCTGAAGATTTAAATTGTTTCCGTCTTCAAGCTAACCAGCAAGATCTGAGTTAATCTTAACCTTGACAAAAGCCGCAGGAATTGCTTAGTTTGAGATAAGATTAACCTCAACAAAAGCAACAGGAATTTCTTGGTTTCAGAATGTAAGTTCAAAAAAAGGAGAAATAAACAAAACAAGCTCACAGGAGACAGATACAGAGAGAAGTAGCAGGAAACGAAAACCAAATCACTTTCTTCCAGAATTCCCACAGATCCTAGTACAATCCAAACCCTAAGCTGACAGCATTACTTAAACTAATTACCACGCCAACAAATGTAATTACCCAAACCGACACACCAGAACTCATCAGCATGACGAAATTCATCATCCACGATGGTTTTCCCCAATTTTGAACCGAAGAATAAAAATTAGGGTTTTGAAGATACAAGACCAGATAGCATAAATATTTGAATTCATAGACAAATCCGAAGTACCTGGAGAAGCTGATCAGAAAGAGAGACGCAAAAATAGAGAATCAGAGTCAGAAACGAGCTCGGGAAAGTTCTGATCGGCGGAAATGGAAACCGGCGACGGTGGATCTCAGCGTGTACAGTACAGCAAGAAACCAAAGGGCAGGAATTTTCCGAAATTTTCTTTTTTTTTTTTCCACCCTAATTTTGTTCGTTTCTTTTTTTTCTGCCTCCTATGCTTCAATTTTTTTCACTTTGGTCTTTGAGAGAGAATAATCAAAATTAATAAACCAAGCAACCCCACAAAAGGCAATATCATAACTTAGATGATGTCAGTAAAAAGTAAATATTTTTTAGATTCAAATTTCATATTTATGATTTTATTTTTATCTCGTTTTTCGAATATTTAAATTTTAAAATGATAATGGGAATATGCACACGTGGCAATCCATAGTTACATACGTGGCATCTTACTCAACTTTACTCAACAACAAGATGCATTTCTTAATTAAATCCCAATGGCCATTTTCAATTTTCCATCAAATTGCATTTCTCAAGAGGACAGTAAATTGCATCAATTTGCATTTGAATACAAACCTTACAAAACCCTAATGGCTAATTGGACTGAAAACGCAAAAGAATGGAGCTTCTGAATCCTGATTTCAAGAACAAAATTTCAAACCCTAAAACTTGACTATTTGACAGTCGAAGTCATTCAAGTTTTCATTGATTTGCAGAGCATTATTCTATACATTGGAGCGCCACGATCCAGAACATGTCGTTCCCAGTCTGATCGAACTCCGAAGGGGTTCTCTTGAAGCTCGTGAGCTACAACATTGAGACTACCCTTGCTGTATCGAAGAAACATGTCTTTCATCCTCAATGCAACTGCCTCTATGTCAGATTGAAGGAAGACCTAAGGCAACAAACAAAGAAAAATGTACCAGTTGGAACAGTTGTACCAATTCTATCTTGCAGTAGAGAGACTGATAAAAAAGATGGTACCTTCCCATTGTATTCGAGGAGATGTACCACTGCTTCCACTAATGACCTCTGCAGCATCCTCCATCTGTGCTCCGAGTCGTTGAAATCAGGGTTTGGACACTGCAAGATACCAATTCGAAGTTCATGACTAAGTACGAGAAACTTTTGTCAATTGTGCGTAGATCAGCAGAAATATAGCAATGAAAAAAAGGCACATTACTGCTAAGATTGGTTTTTCCACATGAATGATGATAGTTTAATGAGTGAAGGCAGTTCCTCTTACCTGTATTGATACAAGTGCTAGCTCTCCAGGGTAGCTTGACACAATAGAACGAAATGTTGATGTTGCATTTGTTGCAATGAAGAATCTAGCACCATGAAAACAAACAAAGAACAGTAAACTTGTAAGAGGAAAGCAGTTCTGTTCTGTGATCAACATGTTATTCGCAACTGTGAAGGGCGGAAACTCTACCCGTTTGGAATGCCAGACCGATGAATAGAATCCAGACAGCGCCTAACCAGCTGAAAACGGTCATGAGAACACAAAGAGTATAAGCAAATAGAATAAGAATGATCTAGGAAGAAAATATCAAACATTAAGTAAGAATGAACCTTTTTATTAGCTTCTAACCCAAGGAAGTTCTGATCCTTTCTTCTCTGAGCCATTCCAAACAGGAACATACCATTTCCTGCCATTAGATGAAACCTGAGTATGAGCCACAATATCAGACTTTTTGTACCACTCCGTTACTTTTCGATGTAAATGAAATCCCAGTCACAAAGATAACGAGTTTTCATAGCTAGACAAAGATAATGTTAGTGCCATATTGTGGCCCTAGATAGATTTATTTACTGGAAGAGACGTCATTTCGCCTCGAAACCTAAGCATCGGCAAGTTAGATGAACTAGTATAATGTGGAAGTAGAGGAGAATGAAGTACCACTTCCGATGTCAACCACTAAAGGTTGAGCAGGGTTACAATAAGCACTCTTCCAATCAATCTTGAATGGGAATGCCTGCACAAAAGCACAAACAATAAGCACGCTTCTAGCCAATCTTATAAGGGAAATTCCACACAAAAGCATAAATCAAGCTGTAACTATAAAAGAACAGTACGCCGACGAAAAAGCATAAAGGGAATGTGGATCAGACTAGAAAGTAGAAATCCATAAGACATACTCTATCTAAAGCTAACATCCCAGGAAGCTTCCTTCCTTTTAAAACCTCCCATACAACCGCAGCATTCTCAATGGTATCATAATGGAGTGAAGAGCTCGACTCCCTGATCATAGCTTTGCATGCCATACTCCCCACAACTGCTATCTCACAGTTTCTTTGGCTCAAGTTATCTAGTTTTTTAGCCAACTGAGATGCTCCGTCCTTACAAATGCATGAATGTGAAGATTTGAATTTCACTGGACCAATCCATGTAACTTTCTGCAACATAGAGTCAGAGCAATGAGACATAGCTTAAAGAGGCAGCAACAAGGACAGATTAATTTAGTAAACAATATGCTTATACAGACATACTTGCAGTTTGTAAGATTTTGTTCCTTATAATGCACATCAAGTTGTTCTGTAAACTGTTACCTTGCAACTTGAAAGCAATGAGTCTATTTCATCCAGTGTCCTTGGCCCAAGATCAACAGGCACTCGACCTAACATGAAAAGCATTTGGAGTACTCAGCATGCTAAATTCCAAGCTTCAGAAGATTAAATAGTAGGGAAAGTTAGCTAGAGAATTTATGTTTTGCCTACCAAAGTTCGGTGAATGGGTGATTCTCCCTACTGACATATGTAGACTAATCACAAAGAGCAGGCATAATTTGTTTTTTCATGAAAGTAGTATCAATGACTAGACACAAGCTGGAGTTTTGACAACAGACTTGCAAATTAGCCAGTTCCAATAGTAAGTTACGTGCATCAGAAGATGTATTGTTCATAAGCACAAAAAGAAACACACAAAAGGACACAAAGGAAGCTATATTCCAAGGCTGAAAAGTTTACCATCCACCAGTTCAGAAGCAGAAACTACTTCAACTTGATTTCCTGGGCGATCACTAATGCACCATAAATCTTTTGGATATATAATTGGAATCTTTATCCGTTGAGCAAATTGGACAACTTCAACAGCTACACCAGATGACCCAGGCTCGAGAAGACTTGAAGGGATTGAATACCCCAAAGCATGCAGAATTTGCAGTGACATCATTCCAACAAAGACTAGTCCATCACATTTAGAAATTAAACATCTCAAGGCAGCTGCTTTGTCGAGGATATTAGCCCCTCCAACCTAAATCACTAAAGAGAAAGCAAGTTAGAATTTATTTCCAAGAACACCATACATATACCAGTTAAGCTGAATTCAATTTCCATGACATACAATTGCAACATATGGTCTTTTGTTGGAATCCAAAACTCGCTTTAGTTGACACAAGCTATCTTCAAACAAGTAACCTGCCACAGAAGCTGGTGCAAAGCGAGCAATGCCAACAGTAGAAGCCAGGACTCTATGCGACAAGGCAAAGGAGTCGTTAACGAAGACATCGACTTCTGAGGATAGCAGCTTAGCGAAATTCGGACAGTTGGCAACCTCCTCTTTAAATCCAGACAGATTCTCGAGAAGGAAAACATCAGCTTCCTCGATAAGTTCCTTCTTCAACGGCACACCAGAGGAAAGGGTTTTCAAAGCAACAACCTTGTGTCCGAGAAGTGATGACAAGATATCTGAAAAAATCATATCCAAAACTCTTAGCATTTCCACTCATAATCATCATTATCACTTGCTCCCAACAGTACCTGCAAAGGACTGTGCATCAAGAAGTTTGGAACTTGCTTTCCTCTTCCAGCCGCTAACAAGAATCAGTTTCCCCGCAGTTCGGAGCAGATAGCTAATCATGGAGAGCGCATTAGAAACAGATGGCAAGCTTTTGTCAAGCTGTTCGTCAGCAAGGAAAATGGAGCTATCAAACCTAACCATAACAACTTTCCCAGAAAGCTCTTCCTCCGGAAGGCATCTAAGAGTTTGTACATGGGGAAAGTAGTCCTCCGATTCTCCTTCATCACAATATCCAGTCTAAGGAATGAAAAATGCACATTAGAAACGATGAAGAGTTTATCTATGGTCCTAACCCACAAAGAAGCCATAACACACCTCATGTTGGAACGAGCTGTTGACGGGCTCCACAACCTCCAAGTCACCTGGTAATGCAGAAAGCAAACAGTACTTTAGCCAAAGTGCAAATTTATCAAACACCATTTCGTCCAACTTCAAAATAAGAGCATTAACCTCGCAAGCAGAATCGAGCTAACCGCCTTCTGAAATCCAACCTATTTCTGAAACAAGAACACCGCTTGGGGAGTGCCCACTTCAATGTTGCAGATGGGCATCCGTAAACTACTGATGAGTTCCTTACAAATGGAGCTCCTCCAGCTAGATTCACAATTCTACCCATCCACAACTGCAAAACACTAGCTTTCTGCTTCCTGGGTCTGTCCACTATCAGAGGAAGAATTCAGAATGAGAATTTATAACAGACAGTAAGCAGAAGTCCAGAACTAGCTGCTGGTGAAGGAATTTTCCAATCCAATCGAAGAAGAATGGTTCCGAAACCAACGGAATTATCCTTATTGTTCAACTTAATCGTATAATAATCGTTTGATTTTACGATTTTATGCATGATTAGCCATCGTGATTTCACTTTAATTTGAACAACGATGAAATTGGGTGGAATCAATCGTAAAATTGTTCATCGTGGAATCGAGCGAGTTCATCGATTAGTATATGGGCTCAAATCTATTGCGCCGGCCGAATTGGGTCGGGTTCGACCTACTCAAAACCGATTTGTGATCCAATACACTGCGTTTTAAGAATTGTTTTCCCTTTTTCAATTCGGTTTCCCTAATCTTTTCAACCTCAGCAAAAAGAGTGAAATAGCTCGCTTCTCCTTCTTCCCGATCAAGCTGCCGGCCATTCTGCTCCTGCCGACGAAAACTGTCACAGCCGGCGGAGAAGTGGAAGCTCCCCTCGACCGACGCCTATTCTGCTTCCTGCTCTCAAACGGTTGGAAGCCAGCAAGCCGCAGCCAGATTTCAAATCTTCGACCGCCGGACGCCACCCGCCGCCTGCTCCAAAATCGTCGAACGCCGGAATCCAGCCGCTTACTCCTCTGTTTTTTTCTGGCTGCTGCGATTCAACCCGAGTCTCAACTATCTGGTACAGTCCAAACTCATATTTACTCTTTCTGGCCCCTTAATGTTATTGAAAAACTCACTGCCAACGTGAATCTGTTTCTCCTTTGACATTGATTGTGCTGGTTTGTTTTGATTTAACAATTTGAAAGCTTGAAGATCAGAAATTCGTGTGTAGCTTTATTTGGCTGCCAGTTTGTTAATTCTTGTTCTACAGGGGTAACCGGATATCAATTCATGCACACACTGCACCATTAGTGTACAGGCTTTATTGCGTTAGACAGCTCAACCTATAGTGAAATTACAAGAAATGTGCCTTACTATTTCGAGGCACAGCAGTCTCTTAGATTATGCCTCAGTTCACTTAACCACTGCATGTATTTGCTAAGCTTGAATCCTAGAAAAGTAGTTATGTGACTATGCTTGGCATTCTCATTCTAGATATGTTTTCAGTAATTATCCTATTTGAATTTTGATCTTTTGAAAGTTACATGTGCGCAGAGGTAAATGGAGGCAGAGTTGGCAGAGCATAGAGATACCAAGTGTGAAGAAGAATATGTACTACTTGACCTTGATGCTGTCATGGAACACGTTAACATTCGAGCAGATATGCCATATGTTCTTACCGTACGCCTTCTTTGCCTATTCTTTACCAGTTTCATGTAATGCTTTTATTGTAAAGTATGTTTTGTTGAATCATGTAATGAAGATTTTATCACTCTATCTTATAAAAGACAAAGCTATCTTGAATTTCTACCACAAGTTCCCACTGTTTTAAATGCCTCTTTGAGTATAAGTTTAGCATATTCCCTTGTTTTGTTCTGAATTTCTCGTGCTAATTAGATTCAATTGCATGATATGATTTCAGCTTTGCTTCATTTTCGCTTAATTCTTTGATTGACTGAATTGCAGGGTCTGGACACATTAAATCCAATGTTGATCATAGATGGCAAATGGAAGCTGGTGAGTTCCTACATGTAAAGAAACTATGTCATACTGCTGTACGAAAGTTACTGTCACTGTTGGTTGGAACTAAATGTCTTGATGCATGCAACAGATTGGAGAATATGAAGAGACAATAGGAACTTGCTTGGTTTTCTCGGAACATGGTGAGCACATATTTCTTTGTTCCTGTGTAGATTAAACAATCTAAGCTCGACTCTAATTGAACCAGACTCCAATGAACAGTAGCTAGTAGATGTAGCTATAGTGATAGATAACTTGGATGGACCCTTCATTATCATAATTCATTTACGCCATACTGTGAAGTTTTCTTCTGACATATTTCATGTTCTTTGTTTGTGGCGGAAGAGGGACCTGTGTTGCATGAAGAGAGAGGACCATCAGAAGCAAATCTATTCTCAGGGAGATGCATAGTTGGTCCAGAGGAAGGTCCGGCCAAGGAAGTGAAACCGGTTGGTCAGCTCCAAAAGGTGCTCAAGTTCAGGTTGTTACTAGATGAAGATGCTGAAGATCATCGTCCATTAGAACGAAGGAAGGTCAATAGTGTGATATAAGTATGGGGGCAAACCTTAATTAGGTAGTGTAATGAATCATAGCTACAAGATTGAACAAACCAGTTAATTCGTTTTGTGAATAAAGTCTGGTTCTGTCTGCTGTATTAAAGTTTCTCTATAAATTATTCACTGCTTTGATCTCAGCTTCTTTTTCGTAATTATTGATCTAAGAAGTTTACAAGATGTCACTGATTGAAAGAAAGTTTGTTGTGAGGATGAAACTTGTTGTCTACTTGTAGTAGAGGAACTGCCTGCTTTAACGGTTAAATTTAACAGAGAAACGTGAATTTCGACATGTGAATTTCGACGTGTTATTCTCATCTCTCATGTTTTTTTTAAACTAAGATTACCCTCCCCGGATGGTGCACCAATTGCACCATCTACATTAATCTTGAGACATGGATAGGAAGGCGATAGCCAGATGGAAGGCCGAGTTGGACGTGTAGCGGACAACGGGAGCTAAGAAGTTGAACGGAGAAGAGAAAGTTTATCGATGTCAAAGCAAATTCTTTTTTTATTCAACTACATAGTGAATTTAATTTTAATTTTTCTTTAATCCACTAGATTTAATCTATTGGATTTGGAGATGGATAGTCTCTTCGTCTAGATGGAACAATCACATTTGAATTCGATGGTGGCTGACAGTTTTGAATTGGATGAGTTCGCGATGTTGGATTTGGAGGCGATCAGATCATTTTCATTCAAGAATTGCAGGAAAGAGATGAGAGGGTGAAATCATGGGTCGGTGATGATGCAGATGACTAGAAGAGAGGTGAAATCGATATGTAGAAACAAGAAGAATGAGATGGATGAGGAGATGTGAATCGAGAATTTGGGAAAAAATTATTTTTACAATTAAATTAATACTTGAAAAGAATTTTTTACATTTACATACCACATCATCCATTATGATCCAATTCATCGAATAGATAGAGCTAACAAAAATTTAAAATTTGTCTCATTTTATCAATATCATATAGGACATACATTGCCATTTCTTATAGTTTCTTGATATATTAAACTTTCAGAAGTTATTAAGCCTCAAACATATTAGATCTTTATTTAGGCCATATCCGTTGCTTTTCACTTCTTCATTGCTAGACTTGTAATTCCTAAAAATCTAGTGACTAATAACACAATAGATTAATCTTTGTAATCAATCACATATATACCTGAAGATTAGGCACCTTTCTCGTAATTTACCCTGTCAAAAGAACTTGGACCGCCTCCAGCTACAAATCTGAAGGCTCTGCTTTGACAGTGGTCACCGAAGGAAGTTGAAAGGTAAATCGGCGAAAGAGCTTCCAGCTGCCGACATGGGTTTGGGATTCACAGTCGGCGTTATTGGACTTGTGATTCTCGGTCACGCCGCCTATTCAACTAGTCAATGTAAACCTATTTATTATATCTAGCACAGTAAACAAATCTAAAAATCTTTGAATCTGTCGTTCATTTGAATTGAGGTTCTGTGTTTGATGCAGATAGGGGATTGCTGAAGATCGTGGAGGAGGAATTCTCGGGGCCTACAATGGATGTGAGTTCCATCGAATTTGCTTTTTGTTCATTCTTACTTAATATGGATGAATCATTGGCTTGATAGATTTTATTGCTGTAGGTCGTGCTGGAGGTACTTGTAGGCTTGTTGTTATGTATGTGGGCTTCTTTAACTGTGCCGGGGAAGTTCCTATCCGTACATCCCCATTCCGACGAAAATAGGTATGTCTGTATTTGTAAGCTCAGATATCTTGTCTCAGTTGTCTGTGAATTTGAAATTAAGCCATCTGTGAAGTTCAGAATGGCTTACAAGTATGTGGGTTCTGTATTTTTGCCAAGAACGTTACTTTAGCTACCTGTGCCTCAAACAAGTCTATGCTTGAACTTTTAGTTTCCTTGTGAGAAGACAGAATTGGTTGGGAATGTTGAGGCAGTGAGCCAGTGATGCCTGTTAGTGTGTTGAGGGTTTTGGATTTTGATATCTTATCGAGATAGGTTGATGGATAGAGCGAGGTTGGCGTAGCTCATCTGGTTCTGCTACAGGTCTGAGTTATTAGGTCTTCAGTTTGACACCTACTGACTGCTATGAATGTTTTGGAAGCTAGATTTACCATAAGTAGTCGTCAACATTCTATGGTGTCCACTTTTGGGTCATCTGTTTTGTGATACATATGTGATCCAATTATGTGCTAAATTGCTTAGGAATCTCTAAGTAAATGCGTAGATAGACTAGCAAGTTCAATTATTTTGCTTAATTAGCTGCTGACTGACCACATTAAGAGGATCCGCTTATTATCAGCTAGATAGTATCCTACACATATACAGGCATACAGCAGCAGCAGTTGTTTCTTAATAGCTTAAAACTTGACTAGCTGGGGAAGGGATTAGTTTGATACTTCGATTTCTCCGTGTTAAAGATGCTAGTTATTTCTCATACCGACCACCCAATTTAGTTTTTTCTCAGTTTGTGCTGCTATAGAGCAACCCTTGTAGTCAAATTTAAGAGATGACTGTTGCTGTCAATTTCAAGGAAGTTGGAGTGTTTGTTTTTCAGCATTTTTATAAACTGTAAAGATGAATTGATTATTGTTCACCCTTGGATGTTATGATTGCTAGTGGTGGTTAATCATAGTTAAAATTGCTGAGAAGGAAGCAGCTTAAAGTGATGAATGATTCTTGTTTTCCTGCTATGTTCATACAGACATGGAAATATGGTGTAAACCAAGCTTGTTTATTATGTTGGATGCAGGGTTGTTTATTTGCCGGACAACACGGATTTCATGATCTTCAACCATAGGGGTAGAGTTTTCGCCACTGACATCGACTTGAAACTCAAGCATTAAGCGTCTTTCTGTGTTCTAATTCAAGGATCATGATCTTCTGCGCTCTGCATCACTTGACAAGAACAATGGTGTTATCACTATCACCCAAACGACTGTAACAAACATAGGCCAATGTTCAATATGGGTCCGTTAGCCTTGATGTACTTACTATCTCTTTGCCCTTAATGTAATCATACGAATTTCAAGTTCATGCAACTCTTTCTTCTTGAATGGATAAGATTGCATTGGTACTATATGATGAACAGCAGCCAGATCTTCATTCATGGTAAAGAATCAGTAGGAAGTCTAATCCCAAATGTGAAAAACAAATACAACTCATATATGGAAAGAATAGCAGAGCAGCAACCAATCAATAACCATGCTCAAATTCTGATATTCAACAGCTACCCTAATTCAGTCAAATCAATTTCTAGGTTACAGCTAATGAGTGAGTTCTTGTGAGTTCTCCATAGATGACTGCTTAAGAATGAACTCTGCTCTTCTCTTTTTGTCATCCCTCTCTTCTTCGCGCCCTAACGAAGACTTCCCTTTTCTCCCTTCCCCTTTCTTCCAAAGATGATGCAAATCTACAGATTCAACTAACAATTTCTTCCTAGTTGTAAGCCTAAAGTTCACATTTGGCCTCTTCTCAAGAAGCAACTTCTTCTCCCCATCATCACCTTCGTCAACTTCGACTTCTTTGGCTGCCTCAATGGCTGGGGCAAATGCCTCCATCACCGAAACATGACTTGCAGCCACAGCAGGATTATTCGGGACTGAAACCTCGGAAACATCCTTCTCCCTTGCCTTCAACGGTTGCGCAAGAAAGGGGTTTCCATTGACGATATTTTCGGATGATGAAGCACCAACTAAGCCGTTGTTAACCAGCCTCTGCTGTAAACTCAACAGAGCCCTGTCTCCTTTTCTTCTCTGACGAGCTTGTTCGATCTTCTCTGCACGAGGATCAGAAGCCCTCTCGTTCCACATTGGTGTATGTACGTATGTGTGCGGATCGGGTAATGCTGGTAGCCATCCCGGAACATGCTTCCCGGGAGGTGTTTCGTTCATCTCATTGAAGCTAGGAATCAACTTGCTAGCTCTAACAATGGGGAACTTGGGCACCGGCTGTGCGAAGGGGATCTCTTCTTCATCAGAACCCACATAATCAATAATATCCCCAATAGTGCTGGAACTAACAAGACAACTGCTAGAATCAAATGCATCTGGGAATCCTTGAGAGGTGCTGATATCTTCCAGACCTTGAACAACATCGAAGATGCTACATTCCGCTCTACCGCACAAATTGGCATTCGAGCTCGCTGTCTTGCCCAGGTCACGGAGGTACCGGATTGTGACATCAGTTAGAGCATCCAAAGCAGACTCCTTTGACCCATCAAAGCCAACATTCTCACAAATTTGAGCTACAGCCTTTTTAGCAACCGCATGGCCAAATTCGTCAGCTTTTAACCTTCCCGATGTACTCTCTGCACCTCCATTGCTCATATTTCCACCCTCATGTCAAAATTAGGGTTTCAAAATCCCCCTAATCAGACAATCAAATTCAAACCCGTTGTGACAATAAAGAAAACCCAGAAACCTAGTGCAAATCAAACCTCATATGTACCATTTCCTCTAAGCTTCGCAGAAGACAACGATCAAAACCAATTCGAATCGATTCCAGCTCGAACAGCACCTCCCTTCCGACAAAGAGACAGAGCAGAACACAGATCCAACCTTCTCATTTCCGAACAGAACTCCAAATCCCTAAAACCCCACGATTCAAAGAAAGAGGAATGAATACCCACCCAAGAAGAAGACTGAATCAACAATTCTGAAGAGAGGAAGAACCGCGTTTCCCGTTAGAACCCTAGCCAAGTAAAGAGAGGGGTTTTCCCGCAATGGGAAAAGCGCGGGAGTGGAGAAAGTTGGTGGACATTTGGAGGGAAAATTGGAGATGGAACCTCCCCTTTCAAGCAATTGGGATCCGAAATGGGAAGCAAACTAATTGAGAAAGAAAAAAAAAAGAAGACAACGACGAAGAAAAGAAGCTCTCTCTATCTCTCTGTATCTTTCTCCTTATAGAGAGAGAAAAAAAAAAGCTCGAGCGCAGCGATCACCTTTCTCATCTCACGCGCTCAAGTACGATCCACGCTCCGGCAACTCAACGTATTGGGCCGTCTGGTAATGGGCTTAAGCGTCTCTTTTATGGGCTCTTCATTTGGCCCATGAGGAAAGCCACGTGTGTCCTGAAGAAAACGAGATAAGGTAGACCGGGAAATTGACTGAGGCGATTATCGGCGAAGTTTGGAGACGAAGAAGAAGAAGAATACAGCGATCGAAAATGGAGAAGTACTTTGGAAACGCGTACAGAGGCGACCCGGGAGTTCCACACGCGCCAGGGAAACGGTTCACGAACATATGGATCGGCGCTGCTGCGTTCTCTGCTGTCGCCTGGTTCGATCCCTACTTCTGGCAGCACACCGGCGGGATCAAGTCTGGTTCCTTCTCTCTCGATATTTGAACTTGTTTTCAATTTTAGGGTTTCTGTTTTGCTTTGTTATTGGCTAGGGTGATTTTTTTGGAAATTGGGTATGCTGTCAAAGTGTCAAGTAGTAGATGGTAGTGCAATGGTTGGTTGTGGTTATGAATTGTGATTCTGCTAAGAGGGGCAGATTGCAATTTCTGAGGTAATGAACCTCAGTTTTGATTCACCAGTTCGTGTTTTTGGATTGAGTATTTGGGGCTAGATAAGATAATCTCTCTGTGGTTTTCACTAACATGAGTGACTTTTACTAAGATTCACATTCATGTGAAAATTAGAACTCAAAGTGTGATGATGTTCAAGATGGTCAGAGACTTGGATGAGATTTTATATCTAAAATCAACTAGTGCAAAAACACTGAGCAAAATTTTCGATTTCAGTAATTTTCCATACGATATGTCGTGGCTCTGTGATCGGAGGATCCTGATCTTGGCCCAAGGTTGAACCACCCCTAGTTCTACCATTGTTTCAATTCCACATTAGCAGTACTACTCCATAGGGATTTGGGTGATTTCTGTCGAGTGATTGTGCTGTCTTTATCCAAGTGAGGGTCTTGCGAATTGATATCTCTCACCGCCGTCTCTCTTGCTTTGGATTTAGAAAGTGTCTTTGATCTGCCATGTAGCAACTATGAAGGATTTGATTGCCTGCTTTGGAGGATGTGTGTTGGATATTGGCGGTGAGACGTTTTCCAGCTGCATTAGATTGTTTGTTTTCCTGAGAGAACCAATCAAGTTTCCTGAATCATGCTCTTTATTAAGAATAACTATGTAGCAGCTGTTTTTGTTCTCTTTTCACAACCAGTCGATTGCTGAAGAGATGAGCATTTACCTTTTAGAGCAGCATGAGTGGTATCCTTGATTCGAGTTGCTTGTAAACCTGGGAGAAGCTTGTCTATTTTATATGCTGGAGTCTTGCGAATTGACTACTCTGTGACGTGCAGTTATCATGACCAGGCAATGATACATGAGCAGAAGAAATGGAAGGAAGCAAGGAGGGAAAACAAGCCCTACAAATCCGATGTAACATTTTTTCCTAAGTTAAAACTTATACAATATGGTTCATCAACAAATTTGGATTAGTGTGAAACATGGGAATCACATTGGTTGGTTTTTTTTCTGCAGTGGAATGAGAAGGGCAGGGAATTCCGAGACTCGTACTATTTCAACTGGCCTAACTACTTCCCTTAGGCACCTCTTTGTATTCAGCATCTTCGTGAATGAATGAACTGTATTGCTGCTGCTGCTGCTGTTACAGATTACAGTCTTTGTTTGCGTTGTTTGTTTGTTCTTGTCAATTGAACACCTCGAATCATGTAGCTTGTGTAGTTCCATTCAGCCTTGAATTTCAATACCAAATTTGTTTGGATAAATGGATGTCACCTACTTTCTTCTGGGTATGAACATTTGTGGTCATTTTCAATAGAATATCTTGTATACCTCAGAAAAATTTCGTTACTTGGACTTTCACTCCATTTGTATATCTTGTATACCTCTTAATCAACGGCGAGTTTAATCCTTATTTTAGCTATGCATTATCTTTGGAACTTAGATCTCTCTGTCAAACGATCTTTAAGGTCCAATTTATCTTTGTTTTTTGGATTATACTTGCTTCGATCTCTAAAACCTTCTTTGTTGCAGTAGATTATAACGTGTTGAACAATCTCAAGAGTAACATTTCTATTGTTATTTCTGATGAACTTGTGTATTTTAATGGAAAAATCAAGACTATGAGCATACTCGACGTATTAATCTTAGTCTATTCAAAAAACTTGAACTCTAGAAGGTCTCATTCTACAATAAGGGCACATCTATGCGACAATGAAATGAAAATATTATGCAAATAATCTATGCATCTTGCTTCATATTGGAAGATGCATCCAAAGGCGAATCATTTGACCCTAGCAAAAAAGAAGAAGCTTAGAGTATGTGGACATAGTTCGACACAATAAAATTACCAAAAAGAGTAGAAGAATGAATGGGTTTGTTCATCCAAAATATAAACAAACCCAGTACTTTTGTCATTAAGATCAGAAGAATGAATGAACATCATCATAGTTGTGACATTCCCCAGAATTAGGGGTGGAAGTTTGGGATTGGGATTGGGATTGGGGAATTCTCATTCCCAAATTATTTAGGGAATTGGGAACCCATGTGCCAAAATAAAAATTGAAAATTGGGTTTGGGATTAAGAAATGGGTATGGGAAATTAAGATTGGGTTTGGGAAAGCCCATATACCAAACTAACACATCAAACAGAGTCTAACTTGTAAGAACAATTTGTTTGGGACTTAACCCGTCAAACTTTTTGCTGGTAAAGTTTGAATAAAAAAATATGTCGTCATAAATTATACTTGCATAATTCAATTGTCAGGATATACCGCCAAAATCCTTTTAACATTTGAGATTCTGCCGTCAAAATTTTGCTATTGAATTCCACCAATTAGGGTTTAGGGTATTATCGCTAAAAATTTTCGATATCGACGAAAATCTGGCGGTGAAGAAATTCTGGTGACGTCGATGAAAATATGGCGGCGGAATTCTAGTGACATAGATGGAAATTCGGCGACGGAAGTTCGGCGACATCTGCAAAAGTCCGACGACAAAAATATGACGGCGGAGAAAGTCCGGCAACGTAGATGGAATTTGATGGCGGAATTCCGGCGACATCGATGAAAATTATTCGGCGGAAGTTCGGCGACATTTGCGGAATTTTGGCGGCGAAGTTTAGTGGTGGTGACTGGCGGTGGAGAAAGTACGGCGACATCAATGAAAATTTGACGAAAAAATTCAAGCTACGTCGATGAAAATTCGTCAGCAAAATTTTGACGCCATTTGCGGAAGTCCAATGACAAAAATCTGCGGCGAAAGTTTGGCGGTGGTGACAAAATTCCAATAGCAAAAATCTGGTGACGTCGACAGAAATTCGGCGGCGGATGTTTGGCGACATTGCTAAATTCTAACGAAGGAAATTCGGCGGCGAAACTTTGGCGGTGGTGATGGAAATATGGCGGCGAAGAAAGTACGGTGACATCAATGGAAATTTTGCGGCAAAATTTTGGCGACAATACATTCATGAAAATTTGGCGGCGGAAGTTTGACGGCATCTGCGAATGTCCAACGACAAAAATCTGGCGGCGAAAGTTTGGTGGTGTTGACGGAAATCCAGCGGCAGAAGTTTGGTGACATTTTGGAAAGTACGACAAAAGAAATTTGTTGGCAAAAGTTTCGCGGTGGTGACAGTAATCTTGCGGCGGAAAAATTCCGGCGACGTAGATGAAAATTCGGTGACAAAATTTTAGCCAAATTTGAAAAAATTCCATGTGTTAATTTGAATTTGGGAATTTGGGATCCCGGTTCCCAAATTAGAATTCCCGTTCCCGAATAAAAATTCACAAATTAAATTTGGGATTGGGAATGAGAGCCTTAATTTGGGAATTGGGATTTTGGAAATATGGGAATGGGCCTCCCATTCCCTCCCAATTTCCACCCCTACCCAGAATGGTTCTTGCACTAATATGTGTGTCTTGCACTAGTATAGAATGGCTGGCTGGAAATAAACTTGATCTCAAAGCCGAAAAATAAATCTTGATTGGTTGGCCGGAGAAGAAGACTGGCGACGACGGCGAAGAAAACGGGCGACCAAACTTTGTTATCGACAAAGGGTTACTGACTAACACTTACTGTAAAGAAGGAAATTGACGGTTATCATAAGTTTTTTTTTTCCTTAGATAACTCCTGCAGGAGCGCTGGAAATAACCATGCATTCAAATAATTAAGGGCACACCCAAGCCAAAAGGTTTACCACTCCCCGGCTTGGGAGGCTACGAAGCGCATGACGAGCCACATATTGGGCTGTCATGTTAGCTTGCCGTGGGACCGCAAGAAGCCGGAACTGAGGAAGCAAGTCGAGCAGGCTACAAATGTCTGCCACGAGAGAACCCCCATCCCTAGAGAGGAAGAGCATGTTTGAAACCACCCGCAAGACCTCCGTGGCATCTCCTTCAAGTCAACTTCAGACCATCCCAAATCTCGGCAGAGAATGCAAACATCACAAACAACTAGCAATTCAACCAAAAAAGGGTTAGTAATACTCGGGTAGGAAATACCTGTGGCAAAGAGGAGTCCCCCGGCAGAATCGCGAACCACCAGACCGCTAGCACCACCTAGACCAGCAGAGAGAACCCCGTCCACATTGATCTTGAAGAACCATCCCAGAAGGATCACGAAGCACCCAACTCGTGGCCCCCCCAGACGGAACCCGAAGTTTAGTGAAGAGGAGGTCACCACCGGAATCTTGGTCCACCAGACCAATTGCATCACATGAGCCAGTTAAACGCTGAAAATAGTGCTACATCGTCTCTTACCCAAACTCCCTACCAGCAACAACCCACTTCGTCTCTATTCTCTACTGCCTTAGTCTTTAAACCCTTACTAATAATTTTTTGTTATAAACCCTTACTAATAATTATTCAACAATTAATCAAGTAATTAAATGATAATTTCTACAAACATATAAGCATTTTAGCTTTTTTCCTATTGTCACCTAGGATTATCCATACTTCTCCTTAATCGTAGGAAATTGGCCAATCAATGAATTTTTATATAATTTATTTGAATAAAAATATTTTTTTCAACAAAGGTGATAATTTTTCAGCCACTATTAGACTTGAACCCACAACCTCAAGGATAAAATCATTGCAATTTACCAGCTAAGCTAGACAAAGTAATTTATAATTATATTAAAACATTAAAGCATATTGCTCCTTGATATTTTATCGTACAAGTTGAAGCACTTTCCATTAATTGTATGATAACCAATAATACACTAACAAGTTGAATAGATAGTAGAGTGAAATGAAATTATGATAATAATGTATTCATATAGTTTATTCTGAGATGATGATATGTATTTTCAAAATGGCTCTGTATTTTTTAATAATCAGGCTCTAACGCTATGTATATAATATTTAAATCATTATATTGAATAATGTATTTTCTCACGCGAATTTTTAACAGACATTCAAGCTAACTAAGTTATTGATGAATTCCCTTAAAAAAGTCATTAATGATTTTTTTTTGGATGAATAAAAACTTTATTCCCACCTTCTAACCACTACACCACATACTCAATAGTGTCATTGATGAATTTGGTCAATGAACAAGTTGCATAAAGTTTAAAAATTTATGAATACTTAAGAGAAGTATTTTTAATTAATATATCTATTGAGGGAAAACACTCCGGTGCACCCGGTGCACCGAGTGCACCCACTTGCGTTTTGATAGATAAATATGTTTTTAAAATCTTGTTTTTCGAGGGTAAGTATCTACATGTCGTTAAAAGATACATAGATCGATTTGAACGAAAAACTAATTTGGTAGACCTGATGATCTGTCATATTGGGAAAAAATACCGCTATAGAAGGAAACCTAAAGAACATTAGGTATAATCTTATACTATGATGACTAAAAATTTCAACTAAGCTCAATTTAGACTTATTAAGATTAAATCTATTGATTTAAAAGTTCAATTCAATGAAAATACGACTCTAGATAGCATAAACGCAAGCGGGTGCACTCGGTGCACCGGAGTGTTCACCATCTATTGAGATACAACAAACTGAAGAAATAAAGTTGTACCTCAATAACATCAATGGGGTGTGTGGTCATGAGTGCATACGAGTACGAGTCATAAGATCGTAAGTAAAGCATGTTACATGTCATTAAGTATTCACAAATTCAGATTATTGATCGAGTTGATCAGTTTGAATTGGGTGTATTCATTACACATAAATACATTCATATAACATGGACCTTATGTTCAAACTATTTTAAGTTTTAAAGGGCCAATTGAACTCTGAATTTTCATTATGTTTAACAGTTCCTCAATTTTTTATAGTGGTGTTTTTTATACTTTATTTGTTTGCAAATGTTTTGAGAGAGTTGCAATTTTGTCTTCCATTTGTATTGAACTAACTTTTGTTGGTAAATATTTGAAGGACTCCAAGTTTGGTAAGTCATTAATTCATTTGATCAAGGATAAAGCTGCTTCAATTTTAAAATTTATGAATATTTAAGAGTCAATTAAAATATTTATTGATCTAGAGAAAACTAAAGAAATAAGGTCAGGCCTTAGTAAGATCAATGATGAGTGAGGTCTTGAGTGTATAAGAGTATGAGTCATGAGATTGTAAGTAAAACAGGTCACACGTCATCAACTACTAACAAATTCAGAGTATTGATTAGGCTGACTTAGTTTGAATTGACCATATCGATTAAACCTAAATACATTTATATAACATGATCCATATTTTCACATTCTTTTAAGTTATAACAGGGCAATTGATGTTTCGTTTTTATTTGTTTAATTATTTCTCAAAATAATTTTTTATAGTGATTGTTTCCTTAATCTCGGCTTTATTTGTTTGCAAATGCTTCTATAAAGTTGCAATTTTTTCCATTTGTCTTGAACGAAATTTTGTTGATAAATTATTTTAAAAACTCCAAGTTTGGTAAGTCATTAATTAGTTTGATCAATGATCAAGCTATATAAATTTAACAATTTATGAATATTAAAGAGAATTACTTTTCAATTAATATTGGGCTAGAGAAAACGTAGAAATAAGATTTTACATTAGTAAGATCAATGGTAACTAAGGTCATGAGTGTATCGTAAGTAAAACATGTTACATGTCATAAAATATTAAAAAATGTAGAGTATTGATCGAGTTGAGTTAGTTTTAATTGGGCATATTTATTAAACCTAAATACATTCATATAACATGATATTTATTTTCATTTTTTTAAAGTTTTAACGGGCCAATATAATCAAGGTTTAATTTTTTATTCTGTCTAACTATTCCTCAAAATAGTTGTTTTACAGTTTGGATTTCTTTATTCTCGACTTTATTTGTTTGAAATGTTTCAAGAAAGTTATCTTGAAATGACTTATGTTGGTAAATTATTTGAAGAACTCCAAGTTTAGTAAGTCATTAGTTAAATTGATCAAGGTTCAACCTACATAAATTGTAAAAATTTATGAATATTTAAGAGAATAAATTTTCAATTAATAAATTTATTGATATACATAAATTTGAAGAAATAAGATTCTACATAGTAAGATCAATGGTAAGTGATGTTATGGGTGTATAAGAGTATGAGTCATGAGATCATAAATAAAACAGGTTAAATGTTATTAACTATTAAAATTTGATAGTATTGATCCAGTTGAGTCAAGTTTAAATTGGATATATTCATTAAACCTAAATACACTAATATAATATAATTTTTATTTTCAAATTTCTTTTAAGTTTTGACAGGCCAGTTGTTTTTCATCATTTTCAACTATTCCTAAAAATAGTTTTTTTACATTGATAGATTATTTAATCTCGACTTTATTTGTTTGGAAATGCTTTAAGAGAGTTGTAATTTTGTTTTTCATTTGTCTTGAATTAAATTTGTTGGTAAATTATCCGAATGACTCAAAGTTGGTAAGTTGTTAATTAATTTGATCATCGATCAAGCTGCATAAATTATAAAAAAATCATGAAAATTTAAGATAATTATTTTTTGATTAATATATTTATTGATCAAGAGAAAATTAAAGAAATAAGGTTGTGTATTATTAAGATCAATGGTGAGAGAGATCATGAGTGTATAAGAGTATGAGTCATGAGACCGTAAGTAAAACAGGTTACATGTCATTAACTATTAACAAATTTAGAGTATTGATCGAGTTGTTTAGTTTGAATTAGGCATATTCATTAAACCTAAATATATACATATATCATGATCCTTATTTCCAAATTCATTTAAGTTTTAATGGGCTAATTTAGGTTCCAATTTTCTTTATGTTTAACTACTCCTCAATTTGTTTTTAAAGTGATGGCTTCTTTAGTCTCAACTTTATTTGTTTGCAAATGTTTCGAGAGACTTCGAATTTTTTTCCATTTGTCTTAAACTTACTTTTGTTGGTAAAAAAGTTGAATGCATATTGGTTTGGAGGACATCACTCATTTGAAAATTTTGTTTGAATAAAATGTATAATTCTAATGTATTTTCTCTTTTGCAGTGATCATAAAATGACCTATTTTATTTTAGAATGTAATTAAAATTATTAAATATAAAAAATATCATATAATTAATCAAAATATTCAATTTAAATATAATATATTTTTGGTATTTTATAACGAATTATCTAGCTATTATATGAACATTTAAAATTAGAGAGATATAATCGAAAACTCTCTCCTTAATAATAGGATACTAACCTATTATATTATTTTATTTCTTCTTATTTTAAATTATTCAATAAATCTCCACAAAAATAAAAATATTCAATAAATTAAGTAATTAATAAATAAAATTCCAAATATTTTTAAACATGATGAAGTTTAGGAAAAAAGTAAACTTCTCCATTTAACTTAGTTTAATTTAAATTATTAGTGTATATTTTCAAAGATAATGTGCAACTCACTTTTCAATTAAAGTTTATTTCTATATTTTTTACTTTAAACCGTTTAATTTCTCCACTATGTAATATGTTAACTAATTTGACTCATTGAGTGTTCATTTAATTTTAATCATTCAATTCAATTTTTTTGTTAATTTACAATTTATTAAACATAATATTAAATAAATATTTTGTTACTAATTAGACTAAACAAAATGCCTAAAAATTATATTAAATATAAAATTAAAATATAAGTTATATAACATTTTGGCCAACGGGCCGAAAAAATGCTAGTTTTTATTAGATGATTAGAATTTTAATTTTAAATCAAGGGTTGTAATCGAATTAGTCTAGTGGATCACAGATTCTATTGAACATTACTTTTTTCCGATGGAAAGAAAAATATTCAACAAAACTCAGAACTAACGAATGTTATAAGTTAAGAAGTTCATCGAACTCTAATGGTTTGAGTTTTACGGTGCATAGAAGATTCTTGTCTTATTTTTTGCCCGTTGTTCTCAGCGTAGAGTTGATGAAGGTATCCAACACTAGTGAATGGTACACAATATCTTCTTTCATTCTTTTGTTCAATTGTATTTATTTAATTCGTATGTTATTCATATTACTCGCTCGCTTGCTGATCTTTTGTGTTTTCTCGAGATTCTTTTTTTTTTTCTTGTAGTTTTCTCTAATATTTACATGGGATGTAGTGTCTCTATCATGGTTGTCGTTTTGGATGCTATGTCGTGTGGTTTCTGCTCTCATTGTATGTAAAAATACGCAGTTCTTCAATTGATATCAGAGTTGTTCATTTTGCGATGAAGTGGATCTTAGATATCTCCTAACCACAATATTGCGAGAAGGCACTCAGTGGCTTGTAGTTGATGATGAAGGAGATGCAAATGAGGTCATGGCCAAGGCATTTATACGAGATCATTTGTGTAGAGATGGTGGCTTACTAGTAGCAGATATCGAGACTTTGTTGGAGTCAACATCGGAGTTAAAGCTGTAAGTGGTCCCTAGAGAGGCTAATATGTCAGCCCATTACATGGCTCACCATGCTCTTCAATGCCTCCCAAATCAGACCTTAGTAAATTTCTCAATTCGGATACACACTTAACGTTTTTCTTTACTTCGGCTATCTCATGCGGGAGCTATTCAAACAAAATCAAAACATTCTACTCTGAGTTAAGTGGCACTACAAGAAAATGACATCCTAACAGCGGATGTTTAGTGATTCTAACTGCGGATAGGCCGCTGTTAGTAATCCTAACGGCGGTTGCATATCCGCTGTTAGGTTGACTAACGTAAGGTGAGCTAACAGCGGATAAGCTGACCGCCGTTAAACCTAACAACGGTTATGTCTAACAGCACTTAAAATCCGTTAGAATTCTGATCAGATTTTAAAAAAATGCAGAAACCTGCTCTAGGAGAGCAGGTTTTCTGCGTTCTTCTTCTTCTTCTGATCCTTCTTCTTCTTTCTTCACCTTCCTTCTTCTTCTTCTTCTTTTTTCTCCTTCCTTCTTCCTTCTTCTTCTCTTCTTATTTTCTTCTTTTTTCTCTATTCCAGATCTAGATTCTTCTTTTTCTTCTTCTCTTCTTATTTTTCTTTTTCTTTCTCTATTCCAGATCTAGATTCTTCTTCTTCTTTCCTTTTTTTTTCTTCTTCTCCCTCTTCTTTGTTCTTCTACAAATTCTAAGACACAATCCCTAAGACACAAGAACAAAATCTAACAACAAATAAGAGAAAGAGAAGAGAAAAATAAGGGAGAAAGAAAAGAAATCCGTAAAAGAATGTGATTGGCTGGGGTTGGGCACATCAGCAAAACCTTAGTAAATGTCCGTCGTTAAAAATTGATGTTAAAATGCAATTTTTTTATAGTGTGGGAGCCTCCTTTCCTGAATTTAATTTTCTTGTAGTGTGGGGAGCCTCCTTTCCTGAATTAGTACTGTAAATTTGGGGAAGATACATACCAGAGAAGCGCTTATTGACGCCACGTACAAAGGTACAAGTTTTTTGTAGGCGCCAAAATGTTAGTTGATCTTTGCTCTTCTTATCCTCCATCTGTTGTGACGAAACAGCCAAAACCCAAAGCAATGGCATTTCTTTCGATCTTTAAACCTTCCTTCTGCTCTCCATTTCCGCTGCCCATTCCCGCTTCTTTCCGTCATCCATTGTGTCGCTCGCAACTCCCAGCTCTGAACAAACCCGGCAATTGGAGCATCGATTTGAGATCCAAGTCCTTGAGTTTCATGCTCTCTGGGGCTCTTACGCTCGCCCTCTCTCTTTCAGGCTAGTTTTCGTTACTCCTTTCTTACTATGATCCCAGTAAGAAAATGGTACATTTGAGAAATTGAAGTTGGATTTCTTTTTCAGGGTCGGGTTTTGCTGAGGCGAAAGTAGGAGTGAACAAGCCAGAATTGCTTCCGAAAGAGTTTACAACTGTTATTGATGTCGCTGGATTCCTCTCCGATGGCCAGGTTTATCCTTATTTTGGGTTACTTTGTCACGCACTCCAACTGTTTGATTGTTTGCCCCACTGAGCAAGTGAGCGATATACAAGTTGTTTGCTCAACACTGCTATTGCAGCTTTCTATTTGTATTGTTTGATTTCATTAGCCTTTGGATAAATGTCTGTTCTATTCGTAGTCTTTTCACTGTTTTAAAAGAACACAAGAACATTGATTTGGATTTGAATGTAGCTTCTGATTGAGACTTAAATTATCCTGCTGTATACTCTCATACTGATGAAGATATGAGTGAGTCTATGTTAGACTTAAATTGGTTATTTGGTTTGAAAGTTGGAGTTTTTTACCAGCATCTGTCCTATAAAGCTCCCTTTTACTTGTAGGTTACTCTCTTGCTCCTTTCTATGACTTGTCTCCGATCCTGTTAACTCGCTGTGGGGAATTTTCATTCAGTTTATGATCTGTCTACAACTGCAATACATTTTCAACTTCAGCTGTTGATAGATCTCCATCTGAATCGAGTTAAAGGTTGAGATATTTGAAGTCCTAATCATCAGAACACTTGTTCAATCTCTTTATTTACTTAAATTACTGAGATAGTTAAAGAGGCTGTTAAGTAGTACTTTCTGTCTCTGGATTTGGTGTAACGGGATTGCAGTCTTCACTCGACTAACAGATTGTGGGATTAAAGAAAGGTTGAGTTGCAGTGCAGGAAGTGACCACATTTCTGACCAATGACACACGGCTTTGGATGACCTGCGGCTGGCATCTGTCAACTACTACCTTAGCCTTTATGATAGAAAGGGTTGCAGGATACTCACTCGTGGTTTCCGTTGGATAGAGAGGAAAGAGATGTTCATTTGCTGTTTATGACTAGTGTTACAGTGATGCCATAGTGTAGGCATTTTTTTGGGTTTGAGAAAACGGTGGTAAGCATGATGATTTACTGGTTCCATATTTGGTTTCTAGGAAAAAAGACTTGCTCAAGAGATTTCTGAAATTGAAAAGGACACTGGATTCAAGTTGAGAGTTCTAGCTCAAAATTATCCTGACACTCCAGGTAATATGCTCTCCTCATTTACCTTCCTGGTAAAGTGTTACAAAATTGTTCTAGTTAAGCTTTCATTTTTTCCCCTTTTATGTCCATCTTTCCACAGGGCTGGCAATCAGAGATTTCTGGGATGTTGATGATAGGACCATCGTATTTGTTGCTGATCCAACTTTTGGTAAAATGACTTTTTTTGAAAAAATGACTTTCTTTGTATTGTAACTTCAGCTACGGATATCCATCCAAACAATAGCTTTCAATTTCGGATGGTCTAAGTTCCAGTGTTCCATTTCTTTGTCCAGGAAATATTCTCAATTTCAATGTTGGTGCTTCTGTTGATCTGGACATTCCACGTAGCTTCTGGAGCCGGCTGGCTGGGAAGTATGGAAACATCTTTTACTGGAAAGAGAAGGTGAAGTTGAAAATAAAAAATTAACGCTGATGACGCTAAAATCATGTTCCAGTTACAATCTTTTTCTTTTGGGTGTGATTAACTGATCTTTCTATCCATTAAGCAGGGCGAAGATGCATCTATTGAAGCTGCCGTGATGGCAATATCTAGTTGCTTGAGTGAGCCAGTTGGACCAAACAACTGCTCTGAGGTTAAATAAGCTGTTATTCTCCAGATTAAATGGGGAAGATGTGAGGACAAAGGGGACAGGTTATGATTCACTTCAATATGTTCTGATGCTGTGTGCCTGTAAAATTGGTGATGGCAACCCAAATTCCCAGTTCTTCTTTTGTCATATGTATAGGTTCATATTTTTGCATGTATGCTAAATTGCTAACTCTTCATTGACATGCTTTCTGCGAGTTGATAATTATTTTCTCCGTTCAGCCAAACCAACACTTTCTGTAGCTTCTATCTTTGCTAAATGGCTGGAAATACAGAGCTGGAATGTATTGTATCTTACAACTTACATAATCTGTTTAAATTTCTGACCATTAATGATGTTATACAAGTCATCAGAGTATTATAAATATATGCAATTAGTCAGACTCATTAGTCTCTCTCAGCTTCAGGAAAGCAAAACTAGTTCTCTTGGAGAAACTACTTGTCAGGCAATAAGGATGGCAAACCTTCCTAGTCAAAATTTCTACCAATCTGTACTTGTTCTTCTCATTTTCCCTCCTCGTAGAATCTTCTGAAGCTCCTCGGGGTGACAAGGGACAGCAAGAACGCCCTCCTGTCGGAAACCAAACTCCTCTTCAGCGAGTTCCAGCAAACTCAAGAACTCTGGATCATTCAGGTAATCCAACTCTACAGCGAACCTCTTTGCTTTCCCATCTTTGATTGCAGTGACGGCAAACTGCCCTTTCTTCACATCGTTTGGAACAACTTTCCTGTACTCCTTTTCTTCTTCTAATTCAGGAATGCTTTTCAGGTTCTGCCCCCTTCTGGATGCCTTGTGCAGTAGAGCCCTTTGCACCTTTTTTGTGAACAGCTTGAGCATCACCAAGCCTTGGATGCTTTCTTCCTTGTTCGACATGATTATGAATGTATGCGAATCCAAAGGTAAGCAATCTCTGTTTCTTTGTTTAATTTCTCTCCTTTTGGGAAATTGGATTTGAGTAGAGCTTGGAAGCGAAATGAGGGCATGATGATATACTAGAAGCTGGTCTTGAGGTTGGGAAACATAGATGACACCTGGGACCATTTGATATAGATGCGACATTGCTGCCATTTAATGCCATAATTGATAGGTCATACAGCATTTTCTGTGGATTGACACGATGGAGCCCTCAAGACATGTTTTACAGTGCTAAACTTTGGTTTCATTTGTTTTGTTTTCGTCGTGAAAAGCAGTAATAGATTCAGCTGGTTATTGCCGACTTAGCTGTTGTTACTTGTTAGCAACTAAATGGATTCTTGTCAATGATTCAATCTTTTCCGTTCTGAATTATGGTAGGAGTTTCATTCACTATTTCTTAATCAGGAATAACTTAAGGGATTGTCAAAAATTGGCCAGACTTGTGCTTGGGATAGGGTGTAACCATGTTAGAGTCCCAGCAACTTCAATTTTGGAGAACACTTCTGCGGGCAAGGTTTCGACCCGAATCACGCGCTTAGATGGGTATTCATGAGATTCGCAGCCAACAGCGGTCTCCTAGTCATTAATACTAGGCAGAAATGATGATTGCAGAAAGGTTTGGGGAGTGTGTGCTGGAACCAGCATTAAGTGACTCATTTTTGAAGTATCGTTATAAATGGGATATGACTCTTAGCTTTTAGTCGGATCAAATCCTTTTCAGGCCCTGACAGATATCGCCAAAAGTGATATTTTTTCTTTGACGTAGGTGCTCTGATGAGTCAATTCTTAAGAAAGCAAGGCCATGTGGCCAACTTCTATTGTACTCGTAAAAGTACTAGAGAGAGTTGGAAGTAGGTATTGCAAAGCCTACCACGCTCTTCTTCGTCCACTTGTTTCTTCATCTGATATTCTAATTTCATACAAAGCATGCATTCATTCTCATAGGGAGGCAAACAGGTACAACATGTACGCGCTTTGGTACTTACTGTTAAGTTTCCTAGTAGTACCATTGCCTGGTGCAGCTCTGATGTCCTCGCCTGATTTTGCTAATAAATGTGTGACTTTTAGTGGGTCATTCCAGTTTTTGATATTATCTGGAATTTGGGGTCTACCTGGTGCAAGTGTTTAAAACCAGAGGAGGCATGAATGATGGCAGTTTTTAATATGTGGGGTGAAGTGCAAGAGTAGACCTACGGAGCAAGATGCTCACGGAAGACTAGTTGTAATTTACATTGCCATATTGGTCCCTGAGCTACCGTACAAATTGCCCCACTGGCGACCTGGACAGGTGAAACCGTTAGGGTTGCTGTGTTTGTCTTTCCAAATGTTTGGGGCCCCTTTGAGATAGGGATTGAGAATAATGATTCCATTAATTTATCGTTTATTTGTGATTTCTCAGGGAGACGGCTTATTGTGTTGTCATTACAAACAACTACGCACAAGTGTGTGAATATGGCAAGAGGGGTGCCTTCTTCTGCTCATCTTCGATTGTTGCTGCTGATGCAATAGCTCGGAAACCATCGATATGTGCAGACGATCGATGAAAGTGTGTGTTACGGGGTCTATGGATGGAATACTCCATTTGAATTTTGATTGAATCTCTAATCAGCCAAGATGACGTATGTCATGAAGAAAGAAGGAAGTAACTGTTGCTGCTTGTATCAGAAAGTCCAAGCGACCAGAGAATGTGCAAATGAGAGGCTTGAAAGCTGAAGCAGACAAAAACAAGAAATAGAAAATTCCAGAATACAATCAATGAAGCATGTTCTTCAGAGTCTGATAATACACCAGCATTGAACTTCACTTCATGTCTGGAAATTAGATTCATTCACCTTTTCCCCTTCCTTACACACTCTGTTGTACTACAGCCTCTGTTTTCTTCAGCAAAAATATATGGTAATGGGAGTGAAAACGTGTATCGTGAAAAACAACACAAGTACCTTTCGAACAAAAAAAAAAGAACATATGACAGTTGATGGACAAACAGTTTGGAAATGTCGGTACGAGAAAACCGTGATTGTGAGGAAAATCGAAAAGCAAGAAGCACAAGGTTCGTCAACTCAACAGGGTTACCTTTGCTCCCTCGAACCTTCAGTCTGGTGCGCATTATCCAGATTGAAAATACGGCTAGTGACCGTTAATTAGTCGTTATGTTGTTTAAAGCCAGCGAACCTTTGTAGGGAAATTTCTTTGTGATGGCTTTTTCTCACAAAGTCTCCTGAAGGCGGGATATGAGATCGTTATTATTGAACCCATGGAGAGGTTACAAGCGAATATTCAGGCACGCTTGTTTGTTCTTCAGCTATTGTTGCAGAAGCCAAGGCTCTTCTGAATGCCATCATAATTGCCTATGTCTCAAGGATTGATACTTGCGTTAAAATGGACTGCATTGCCCTGGTCGAGCTTTGAGAAAGAGCCCATCAACGTGACCCTGGAACAGCTCGGCATGGCTCTGGACTATGGACCGTATCCTAAAGAAGCAACCCCCAGGTCCGGGTCTCCTTCATACCACAGTCCCTCAATTCTATGGCAGATTGTTTGGCTAAGGAAACGGTGAATGGATCGTTACAGGATGTTAGGAGTGATCATGAACCGTTAATTTCCCATCATTTGTAATCATTTCCTATCCCTCCGAGAAAGAATACAACGAGATTTTCAGTTAAAAAAATCTAACATTGCTTTGCCATTGCATGCGGGTGGGTATAGATGGATATGGAGATTAGGCCCGGCCCACCAAAACTGCAGACCACAAAAGTCCAAATCAGGTTTTCCAAGCTTTCCCCTACTGAAAAACGGGTTCAAGCAAAACTCAGTCGTAGCGAACACCGGCCAAATCAATCGTCTTCCTTCTGACTTCCGACGCCGACGCCGACGCCGTCTCCCTAACTCTCAACAAATTCCGACGTTTTTTCCCTGCTTTAGACCGTCGCCTTCCCTGGTCCAGTCCTCTACTATTTGTCGCTCTATAACACTTCGGTAAGGAACTAATGAACCTCTTAAATTCTCTATCAATTTAGGACATTACAATTGTCGAATCCAGATCTCATTTTTGCTTGGATCAATTTTGTTTTAGTGATGACAAATTCTAGGGTTTTGATTTTTGAAGCCTCTTTCTTTGATTTCTGCGTGCAGGGGAATAGAGAAGAAGGAAGATGGAACCAGAGGTAGTAAACGCTGAGCTGGTGCTGCCAACGCATCTGAGCTTCAAGAAGATACAGATGTACGAGAAGTACCCCAAAGGTCAATCCAGAGGCCGCCATTGGAAGCACTTGAAGCAGATTCTTCAAGCTGAGAATTTCCAGAACTACCCTCCTGATCAACCTAATTGTATGCCTGCTATGTTCATTGTCCCCCTAAGCAAATGATCCTCAATCTGCCCTGGGATTTTTATTTGTATGCTATATGATCTTTGCAGATGTTAATATCGAATCGCCACCTTCCATGCACCCGTCGAAGAAGATATGCGACATAACAGGGTTCGAGGTATGCTGATAATTTCTGGTGGGACTTGTACCTTGTTCATGAATTGAATGTAGGAGGGGGGGAGCTTATAGTGTTTTGCCCTGATGCAGGCACCTTATATCGATCCGAGAACGAACCTACGATATGCAAACACGGAGGTGTTCAAGCAAATAAGGGCACTTCCGAATGAATACGTGCAGAGGTATTTGGCTCTGAGGAATGCTGCAGTTGTTCTGAAATAGCCAGCCTATTACTCAATAGTCAATCTGTTTTTGTTAAGAGATATGTGCATCTGAACAAGGCAATGTAAGCTCTCTGTAACTATGGTACCTGAAGACAAGAAATCATGGGACTTCAACTACAGCTCTTAGTCCAATGTCTAGGGTTACTGCTACATTTGTAACTGGCACAGATAGATCAAGCTGGAATATGATCTCCTGACCGTTCTTGATGCTCATCCTCTATAGGATTGCCCCGCCAAGTAATGCATTTGACCATGTGTCCATGTCCACATTACTCATGTTGCAGAACCTTAATCCAAAGCCTGTTTATGCCTAGTAATCCATACAACTAAAGTTCAGGTACGAGACTAGAAGGTGGCCTCGTGCGCTTCCTTTGCCGGTTTTGTCGAGCAGTCGAAAAACGCGATAGTCCAACACCAAATAACTTGAATTGCTGCACTCTTTCTGCATACTTCTCACCATAGTTTGTCTCCCATTTTCAACATTCGTTACCTGTATATACCTGCCCAAATCAATAGTTTATCATATCTGAATAGGGATGACATTTTGAACCGGAAAACCCAAGTAACCGGCTGACCCAGCTTGGTCAACGTGGGGGTTATCCAGTTTGACCACGGATCGGGTGGGGCTGGGTAAAACCTGAAGTTATAAGTTGATTGTTTTGGGCGGGGATGGATATAATAATGTCTGCATCGCAGATAATCCTGACCCATTTTTCACTGTGTCTCCGACTGCATCTCCTCATCTTCAGTCCCTTACTATCATACTGACTGTCATAAACTTGCCGGCCAGCTTGCCTCATTTCTTTGTATAGGTAGGAACCCCTCTCCACTCTTGTATAGGACCTATTTGCACGTTAACTCAAAACTATAAGGACTTCTTCTTCTTCTTTCTTCTTGAATAACCGCCGCTACAATGGGAATCCGTTTAGCCATTAGACTGGATTGTGATCAATAGTGACTATTAAATCTAAGGGTTATGACACAGATTGTGTTTTTTTTTTCTAAATATGTGGGGTATAGCACAAATTATGCTTTTTTTAGATATGTGGGGTATGACACAAATTATGCTTTGTCTACGTTCTGTAGCGGTTCTATCAATATGAATCCGTTTTAGCCATTGGATTGGGTTTTGATCAATGGTGCATATTAAATCTAAGGGGTTGACACAGATTGTGTTTTTTCTAGATTTGCGGGGTTTGGCCTTTGGATTCCAAATCCATATCAAATAATAATAATTAATTTAGACCATTGATTTAGCCCAAATCTACGGCTGTCATCTTCTTCTTACCTCCTTCACATATAAATCTCCACCAAACCCTATTCTTCACCACCAAAATCATCAGCTTCCCAGCCACCTCTCTTCCCTCCTCACTTTACCCTCACCACCACTTACGACACTACCACCACCACCACTAATCCACCTCCCCAAGAAGTTGTCGCCACTGCGAGCTGGGCTACAAATCTGACGGTGAGACGATTGGTGAATCCTCCTGCAAGCCGAGTCGTCGGTGATAGCCGCCATCGGGACAGGTACAATCCCGATTCGTCAGTGACTTCGCTCTATAACTCCAGATCCTCCGCAACGAGAGATCGAGGAGGAGGCGAAGCCGTGGTGTTCAGAATCGCTGCTTTGGCGAAGCTGTGGGGGCACATGTAACGGAAACCTACCACACCTACCACCATGTTCGGGTACTAATTAATTAATTTCTCCCTTATTTATACCAAATATCATTCTTTTGATATCACGTCTCACCTTATACTTTCTTTATCAAGTTACATAGATCTTTAGCACAAACAAATCAACAAATATATTTTGATGTCAATCCCCATGAACAACATTGATGACCAAGTAATTGTTTGAATTTGTATTCAACTTTTTTGAAAGAGTAGTCAATTTGTTGATCTATCATTTTCTAATTAGTCCGCCTTTTCTCTTTTTGTTATGTCCAGGGTGGATTGGTTTGCATATACGATCTACAAATTAAACAATGGATATTTGGTATTTCAGTAATTCGAATATACTCTATTCGTTTAAATTTCAAGATTACAATTTTCATTTATAACATCACTTATGTTTATTCCTCGCATCACAGATACATGCGATGACTTCCTGGCCATGGCTTTCTTTTCATCCGATCACTGTAGATTTCAAGTCCATGATGATAACGATGAGTACAGTTTTCAATTGGCCGGTACGTTCCACATTCAATTGGTTTCCAGTTTTCACTCTCGAATTTGCAATCATCATGTTCCATCATCATTTAACTAAATCAATATTATGGATTACGCAGATGCCGATAACTGTGTATTCGTTAGGAGTTCCCTATATGGATCAACAATCAAAAACGGGGAAACCCTACATGCTTGATTCATTGTAAATTGACATTCTTTGGACAAACTTCCATAAGTTTCTTGCTGAAAATTTTGTTTATTGATGATTTCTTTTGCTATTATATGGTTATCATTAGATTAAATTTTGTTTAACTTCTATGCATAAAAACGACACATTTTAATGTGTTTAGGTTGTTACTTAGATGTCAATTCTATTGTTTTTGTTGTTGTCGCGGAGACTCCCGCGAAGGAGGAGAACCATATAAGATTAGGTTTGTTGAAAATATTGATTTTTAAAAAATGGTCGATTATGAAATGCCTACGATTTTACCTTCGATTTTTAATTGAGTGATATAAATGTTCATTTGTTTATATGGTTGATTAAGATATGTAATGTCAGTGAAATTACATTTTAAGATTTGTTCTTATATGATTTTTTTTCGTGTTATTGTTTGTGAGGTCGGATCTTAAGTACTTCGATTCAGGGCTAAAAGTTAGATGGGGCTAAAAGTTACGTTTTTTCTTATATAATATTGTTTGTATCATGTATGAGTAGGCGGCTAATGGATGTTATTCATATACGTTCGTCAATTGGAAATCAAATCCAAATTTGGTCGGATTTTTATTTATGGTAAGTAAATCTAGAGTATACAAAATTTAATAATGTATTGTGATGAAATTTCATTTATGGGAGTTTACTATTATGAATTTTTCATTTAACAAATTCCTTTTACCATATAAAAATTATGGATGTTCTTTTTTCTTAAAATAATGTATGTTTATAACTAATATTGTCCATGTCTTGCCTTCAGAAAAAAAAGAAATTTCCTTTTGAAATTTATTAAGATATATAACTAAACAATTTAAAAATTTTAACATTTGTTCTTATATGTCAAACAGTTACTAAATCTTTTCATTTTGGCTATTACCCCACTCTCATATAAATCACACTATTCCTTAAACAATTTATTAAATAAAATATATTCAAAATTTGTGTATATCCTTCAACTTCCTCTAGCAATAACGAGTTTTAACATCATAAACAATGATGCTTCCAAGGAGGCTAGGAGGAGAGGAGCATTTAGTCCAATCTCTAGACGAACAACCTACAATATCATTGGATGCAAGGATTTCATGTCCTTGCTAGTAGATGTGGTAGAAAATATTCATGATTTTCTTGACTACAAGCAACTAGACTAGTTCAACGTTGTAGCTAAGTCGTTTGGGTAAAAGTATTTATGAAGTTGTTGAATTATATTCAATCATATTATCGTTACAATTTTAATTGATGTTTGATAATACTTATATGTGTCTATGATAACTAAATTTGTATATCTATTTTTCCAGGTACTGCTTTAATAATGGCAAAAAAAATCTCCAACAAACAACGCAACTAACCAAGCCTTGGTCAACAACTGCATCACCAAGGTAGCGTAAAAGGGAGTTGTTGAAATTGGCGTCGTTGACAACAATAAGTTGCAACCATTTAGGTATGACTGTCAAAATTATTGATAATCACAGTGCCTATTTAAATTAGCACGTGAAAGTCTGTTGCTTACATTAACCTTGTCCTTGAAACGATGATGGCCTGCTTATGGCAGTTAGTTAATCATTGACTTCAAGCCAATCACTGGTATTTGATTTTATTCTCTTTTCGTTCAAGATACTAGCTTGGCTTGTCATAACTCTAGAAGAGTATTAAATTTCATAGCAATTGTTTACATGTTTTTTAATAAGAGGTGATTGTTAGACTACCTAAAATTCATGCTCATATACCTCTTAAACAATATGTGCCTAATTTTGTTTATGCCATCTATATCTTTCATCGCGATTAGAAGTATGATACTTGTTTTCTTTATTAAGCATTTTTATATTTTCTGTTGCTAAAGTTTCACTTTGTCCAATAAGTTTTAACACATTGTTAAATTGATATTGAAAAGGGTGACTAGAGAAGAAGAGCCTGACAAACCTAGTAGAAGGAGCAAAAACAAAGTGCACTACTGTTACATCTGCTTTGATCACAAGTCAACGCCAAAAAGTACTTCACCTTGCCGTTGCTGCTGATAAGCAAAAAGTGTTATGTGATTTGTTGGGAAGAACATTTTTTAATGCTTCTGAGCTTACGTGGAGATGGTGCTATGCCATCTCATCCTTTGGACTTCAGAATGATTGATTTAAAATTAGTTAGCTAATACTTGATTCTGTCTAATCAGTATCTTCGATTGTG
The DNA here is from genome assembly GCA_034768395.1 of Linum lewisii. NCBI lineage: Eukaryota > Viridiplantae > Streptophyta > Magnoliopsida > Malpighiales > Linaceae > Linum > Linum lewisii. The sequence goes on along the minus strand of CM068302.1, from coordinate 5,101,306 downwards.
GACGTTATCTTGGATGTCATCTACGTATGTGTGGATCAAGATCTCTCTGTATGTGATAAGAAGCGAAAGTGTACATTTACAAGTTGTATCTTAAGCTGCTATCAATACAAAAATTGGTGTTCTTTGCATCTTTGCTCATTATACATTTTTATAATCTTCCACAAAATATATTGGTTGTTCTTCTCAACAAGTCCCTAGCAACTATGATATGTTAGCCTTTACTACCTTAGTCCATTCATTGGTAATTCTCAAGAATTTGTCACGAATGAACCAACTCTAATATACCAACTTAATTAAACATTTGACAAATGTACAGATACAAAGCTATAGACACTACAAAAAATCTGCTCTTTAGCGTCGGTCACCGACGTCGTTTAGCGTCGGTTGCTGACCGACGCTAAAGGATTTAGCGTCGCTCGGCAAAAGCGACGCCAAATCTTCCGACGCTAAATTTTAGCGTCGGTCGCTTGCTGACCGACGCTAAATTCATTTAACGAACGACGCTAAATCCTTGACCGAACCGATCGCTGACCAACCCAATTTTTTTTGTTTCTGTTTTTTTATTTGTTTTCAATATTCATTTTCTATTTTGTCACTCCATTTTCTATTAATGTCCAATCAGTCACTCCATTTTCCAGTTATACAATTTGCTCATTTATATTTATTAGGTCACCCTTTTGGTCACTTCTTGTCCAATCAGTCAATACTTGACCGATCAACGTGATGGTGGCGGCGGCGGTTGAGAGGTTGGGGGGTTGTCGGCGGGCGGAGGGTTTCGTCGGCGGAGTGGAGCTTCGGTGGGCGGAGGGTTTCGTTGGTGGAGGAAGGAGGCCGCTGGAGTAGAGCTTCGGCGGGCGGAGGGCGTCGGCGGAGGAAGGAGGCCGCTGGAGAGGAAGAGGAGGAAGAAGAAGAAAAGAAGAAGATTGGATCTGGAGAGGAAGAAGAAGAAGGAGGAGAAGCTTGGAATTGGAGAGGAAGAGGAAGAAGAAGGAGAAGAATGGATCTGGGGAAGAGAAAGAAGAAGAACAATGGATCTGGATTTTGGAGAGGAGGAAGAAGAAGAAGAAGAAGATTTGAGCTAGAGAAGAGTAAGATGAAGAAAGAGGAAGAAGAAGAAGATGCAATTAGGGTTAGGGTCGGCTGAGAGGTTTAAATATATACGTGTTTTAGCGTCGGTCGCTGGCCGACGCTAAAACATGTCGGTAACCGACGCTAAACCTGGTCGGCTCCGTTTCTGACCGAAAACCAAATTTAGCGTCGGTTTTTGGTCAGTTTTAGCGTCGGTCGCTTGTCGACCGACGCTAAACCCTTGGTCAAACGCGAGTCAAGGGTTTAGCGTCGGTTTTTAATCGACCGACGCTAAACTCTTCCCCGGTGACCGACGCTAAATTGCAGATTTTTTGTAGTGAGAAAATCGTCACTTTGGTCACAACCTATCACAGTACAACTCGAATTCTACTCCACTCCTGGTATTTAATGTACATATCGAAGTGTTGTCAGGAACTGCTGGATCATCTCTGTGGCCATGGTATTGTCCTACAACAACCTCTTCATCTTTGATTGGCTATTTGGTTGTATAAACTGAAGAACCTGAAATTTTCCCTGTTAGTTAACAACTAGGCAACATTTAATAGATGAATGAGTGTTAGAAAGAAAGAGTATTGAAACACAACAATTTGTTTCGTTTTCCACCTAAATTTCTTCATTCCTTTTCTGCTTGAAGTAAATTTTGGAGTCACCAAATGTAGAGGTGAGCGAATTTACTTCCCTTTCTCATCTCGAATATGCTTAGAGTTCCAAGAAATTGGATTTTCCATGGCGAAGGTTCTAGATTTAAAAGTCATGAATGTCGCCCTACTTGGGAAATGGGTCTGTCGTTTCGCAGTCGAAAGGAATTTGTGGCGGAGGATGCTCATTGTTTACAAAACCGGGGTGGGCCACTAGGCTTGGAAGCCTAATTGGGAGTTGCATGGGGTGGGTTGGTCGGTCTGGCGTGATATCGTTTTGAACAACTTTAGATTCTGGGAGTACACTTCACTCGATCCGGGGGGTGGGGTTTCTTTCTGCACTACAACAAAAAGTGAAAAAAATCACGGATATACTTGGGTTTTGGGTCAGTGTCTTGCGGATCGTTTTTCCAGGATTGTGGCAACCGCCCAATCTCGAGATGTTTTGGTTCATGACTTGGTTAATGTTGATGATAGGTACAGGTGGTCCATTCCTCTATCTACCACACTTCGTGGGGATGCTGAGGTGGAACAACAAAGTTTGATGACCTTTCTGTCTGAGATCCCGACAGGCTGGATTTCTCAAGGTCCTTCCTACATCCTTTGGAGATTCTCCCCCTCCGGGACTTTTCAGTTAGTTATTTTGCTGAAGCTGCAAAGATTTTTAGGTTTGATTGACTTTCCCTACTCAATGATCTGGAGGAATTCTGTTCCTACCAAGATTGTAGGTTTTCTCTGGCAAGTTTGCGTTTTGGCGTCGGTCGACCGACGCCAAAACGCAAGATTCTATTTAGCGTCGGTCGACCGGTCGACCGACGCTAAATACTTTCGTTTCAACCGACGCCAAAACGCTTTTTTTTTGTAGTGTTTCTCTTTATAGCTGAATACGGACTTGGATGATATGACCGCAGTCGCGGCTTTGGCTGCTTGCAAGGCCTTTGCCATGAGGATCAAGCACTACAAAAAACTGTTTGTTTAACAGCGGCAGAAAACACGTTTAACAGCGGCCATAGCCGCTGTTAAAATAGTTTAACGCGGCACGTGCCGCTGTTAAATTGGCCAATGGCAAAGTAATTTAACAGCGTCAAAAAGTGGCCGCGGTTAAATTATATAATTTAACAGCGGCTATAGGCCGCTGTTAAATTAGTCTGCCGATTAAACTAATAGCCGGAGCTCCAGCGATTGAGCCGGAACTCCGGCGATAGTCCAGATCCCAGGAACTCCGGAACGCGGCGATTGAGTCGGAGCTCCTAAACCTTTCGTCGCAGCTTCTTCTTCTTCCTCCCTCTGTCAGTGCTTCTTCTTCCTCTTCCTTCTGTTGCTTGTTCTTCTTCCTCCTCCGAACGAAACCATTGATGGCGGCGACTATGGGGGGGATTGCCTCTCTCTCGGATGAACATGAGCTGCCGAGCTGGTTGATGGAAGGAGAAATCCTTCCCTTCGATTGTCGAAGTCCCACACCCACCGCCAAGTCGTTCCAGAATCCCTAAGTCGAAGAAGAAGAAGAAAAAGAAAAGGAAGAAGAAGAAGAAGAAAAGGAAGATGAAGAAGAGGAGGAGGATGATCGGCTAGGAAGACGAAGAGGATCAGCGAGGAAGAAGATGAAGAGAGGATCGGCGAAGACATTGTGTAGCTCCGACGGCGGCGGCTCGAAATAGAAGATTGGAGTTGATTAGGGTTTTTATTAAATCGACGGCTGAGATTGACCATGATTAAATCAATGGATGAGATTAAATTTAGGGTTATCCGCGTCTAGGGGTTTCAACCAATCAGATCGTTTTATTTTAACAGTGGCCATGAGCCGCTGTTAAATTAGACGTGGCCGCTGTTAAACTGTCTAATTTAACAGCGGCTAAGTGGCCGCTGTTAAATTTCACGAATTTAGTAATTTAACAGCGGCCAAAAAATGGCCGCTGTTAAACTGTCGCTGTTAAACTAACATTTCCTTGTGGTGAAGTCTCTAATGCAAGCTAATCCCTTAAAGGTGGACGACAGGACACTACAAAAAAACAGTTGTTTTGCGTCGGTTGAAACGTAGCAATTTAGCGTCGGTCGGTCAACAACCGACGCTAAATATTTGACTTCGCGTTTTAGCGTCGGTTGTTAGTCGACCGACGCTAAAATTAGCACGGCAACCGACGCTATTAGCCGTTCAGGGTTGATTTTTTGGTCTGACCGGATGGTTGGCTTAGCGTCGGTCAGAAGAAGCAATTTAGTGTCGGTCGATGACCGACGCTAAAACGCGTGTAATTAACGTCGGTTGACACGCGTTTTAGCGTCGGTCATCGACCGACGCTAAAACGCGAACATATAAAAAACCCCCCAGACGACAGAAGTCAGTATGCAACTCCTCCCCAAAACTTGAAATTCTCTCAACTCCCAAATCCTCTGAAATCCTCTGAAATTGCCAGCATTCGAGTTAGGAGCTGCTGTGACGCTGTTCTCATCACCGTGCTTCCTTGACATTTCCTCCTTTGTTTCGGGGTAAGTTATTTAATTTTTAGATTGTAATTTAAATTTTGTTTATTTTGTAGAGAATTATAATTGTATATGTTCTGATTATTAGGATTGTAGAGAATTAGAATTGTATACTTTGTGATTATTAGAATTGTAGTGAATTGAAATTGTTGTGACTCCTAGAATAGTATTGAATTGTAGATTGTAATTTAAATTTCGTTTAGTTTCTAGATTGTATGTGTCATTAGCATTGTTGTGGATTAAAATAGTTATTATGATTAGTTCTAATTGTACATGTTGTGTGGTTATTTTCTCAGTGTCCGTATCGAGTAGTGCTTTTCTCGTGGTTCTGTCTTCTGCCTTTTTGTCACTCACCCCGGTGTAAGGTATGCATTTGTTGTCTTTTTTTTACACGTAAATTAATTGATTGTAATATGCATGTTTCATAAAAATGATTAAACTTGTATAGTAATATGTATGTCGTCAAGATTAATCTAATTCCTAGTAATATGTATGTTTTCACTATGATCAGTTATAATTTGTTTTTATGGTTTAATGCGAGTAAAAGTGTATGATTACTGTGTTATGTGTTTTCTGTATGAATTATGCGATAGTTATAATTTATATTGAAAATGAGATTAATTAGTAGAATTGTTTGTTATTTTTAATTATTTGTTAGAATATGATTAATATTAGAATTCATTGGTTGAGTTATGGTTTGTTTTTAAGTTAACTAAACTCAGTAACATATTGCTAGCTACTTCATGGTAATTTCGTACAAACACTAGTTACTAGTATATTATTTGCTACAACATGATTCTAAATTAATGTTATAACATCTTAGCATTTTACCTTAGTTAACTTATATATAGATTATGATCTCCAGTACTGAGAATCTATTCCCTACACTAAATCAGGTATCTCCTAATGGATAAATCTTGGATTAACACCCCAAGATTATCATCGGAGTACATGATTGGCTTAGAAAGCTTTCTGAATTTTGCTTTCTCCAACAACAACGACGGAGAGCAAATAGTCTGTCCATGTCCAAAATGTGGATTCAAGGAGTGGTTGTGTAGAGATGATGTGTATGAGCATTTACTCCGCAAGCCATTTCCGCCAGGATATACTGTTTGGGATCGACATGGAGAGCGACATGGAGAGCGTCTGTATGGATCTTCTTCTAGGACTGCACGTACAATAGTGCATGGAAGTGATCATAATAGATCACTTCGTTCAATGGTTAATGATGCTTTTGGTGTCGTTACTGAGGAGGTCCGCGAGACTACTGCTGAAGTACTTGTTAATGAAGATGTTAATGAGGAAGGTCAATTGAATGAAGAAATTCCTATGAGCGAAGATAATGACACTAGCATCCCTGAGCCAATATAAGAGCCGGTTGATGATGACAATGTAAATTTGAGGGATTTACTAAAAGATGGAGAAACAGTACTATACGAAGGATGTAAGAAGTTCTCCAAATTATCTTTCATTCTGAGACTTTATCATATCAAGGGGATGCATAACATCAGCGATAAAGCAATATAAATGATCATTGAGCTGCTGCATGAAGCTTTCGAGTTTGCCAACATACCTCCAACAGGATATAGTGCAAAGAAAATGATCAAACGGCTTAGGCTGGGATACACGAAAATTCATGCATGTGTGAACGATTGTATGTTGTACTGGGGTAATGACATAGATGGGATGAGTTGCAGGATTTGCAAGCAGACTAGATACAAGGATGGTGGTGTTGATGATGACGTAGTTGATGGAAGCAAAGAGAAGAAACTTAAGGCATTGAAAATATATCGATACTTTCCAATAATTCCAAGCTTGCAAAGATTGTTCATGTGTCTTAGAACAGCTGAGAGTATGGTGTGGCATTCTACAGAAAGAACTACTGATGGAATGTCGCGGCATCCACGAGATGGTCAAGCATGGGTTGACTTTGACACTAGGTATCCTGAGTTTGCTTCAGATCCGAGAAATGTTAGGCTCGGCCTTGCTACTGACGGCTTTAATCCTTTTGGGAATATGAGCCTTAGTCACAGCACATGGCCAATTGTACTAATGCCATACAACACGCCTCCGTGGGAATGCATGAAGTCAACAGGTATGATATTGTCTGGTATCATTCCTGGAAAGAAAGCTCCTGGAAATGATATTGATGTCTACCTACAACCTTTACTTAATGAGCTGAAAATGTTATGGGAAGGTGTAGAAGCATATGATTCAGTGAAGAAAGAATCATTCACGTTGAGGGCAGCATTAATGTGGACAATTAGTGATTTCCCTGGATTGAGTTTATTATCAGGGTGGAACGCTTATACAGGACAGGCATGCCTCACTTGTAATCTAGACCAGGAGCCATTGCGTTTGGCGGGGAGTGGGAAGAATTGTTTCATAGGAAGTCGACGATTCTTACCTGCAGAACATCCTTGGAGATTACAAAAATCCAAATTCAATGGTGATGTTGATTTAAGAGAGGCAACCAAACTCTTATCTGGCTCTGAAATTTTACAGCAGGTTGAGAACATCAATGTTACTTTTGGGAAGACGAAGGAGAGTGAACCGCCAAGGAAGAAAGCCAGAGGTGATGGAGGAAACAAAAAAAAAGCAGAACAATGGAAGAAGAAGAGTTGTTTCTTTCAGTTACCTTATTGGGAGTTCAATAAGTTGCGACACAATTTGGATGTTATGCACATAGAGAAGAATGTGTGCGATAATATCCTGTACACTTTGATAAATGAGAAAGATCGAAGTAAGGATCACTTGAAAGCAAGGATGGATTTGAAACTGATGAAAATCAGAAGAGAGCTTTGGCCAAGACCAGATGGGTAAACGAGAAATTCAAACAATGCTCGAAACCTTGAAAGACATTGTTGTACCAGATGGATACTCAAGCAACATATCTCGTTGTGTTGATGTGGATAACCGAAAGATATTAGGGTTGAAAACTCATGATTGTCATATATTAATGCATGAACTTCTACCATTGTCCATCCGGAATGTGTTGCCTGCAAAGGTCTCATCTGTCTTAGTGGAATTCTGTTCATGCCTGAAGCAATTATGCTCGAAAGTGGTTCATGTTGATGGGTTGGATACGTTACAAGAACGCATTGTGGTAGCTCTATGTCGTTTGGAGATGATATTCCCTCCGTCCTTTTTCACAGTGATGGTTCATCTAGTGGTCCATCTAGTTGAAGAAGTTAGACTTGGGGGACCAGTCTATTACCGTTGGATGTACCCTATAGAAAGGTACAATATAACAATCGGTTATTACATGCATTTGTTATGCGTTTACTTTATGATTTTACTAATAACAAAATCCTTGTCCAAACCTGATTTCTTGGAAAGCTGAAATCTTTTGTCAGAAACCGATCCCAGCCAGAAGGTTCAATTGCAGAAGTTTGGATTTCTGAGGAGATTATTACATTTGTCTCCTTATACTACGAAGATGGAGTTGAAACTCGTTCAACCGTGGTTCTCGACTCCATGATCAAGTGAGAGATGAATCCCTTGGCATATCCAAGTTCCCTTCAATTGGACGTCGTGTTGGCGGCGAACACCCCTATAAGTTAAATGATATGGAATGGTTACAAGCACACCGACATGTCCTTATAGGGGCTAACGAAGTCAGTCATTTCCTACAGTAAGTACATATACTAAACTGCACTTATGGTGTGACTGTTATTCTATTTTAATTCTTCTCTATTGAATATGAACTTACTAGGGAGTTCCAAGCAATCACAAAACATCAATTACGAGGAAGATCAGCAGCTGAAGTTGAAAAAGTTGTACATAGAGACTTTGTGCAATGGTTTAGGAGTCGTGTAAGTATACTTTGAGTTTCATTAACCTTTGCATGACGACAACTTCCAATCATCTATTTTGATACAATATTATTTTTATTGTCATTTCACAGATACTAGATGATACCGAAGTAGTACATTCGAATAATCTAAGATTGTTGGCACGAGGACCTTCTCGACAAGCTTATCAGTATACTGGTTACGACGTGAATGGTTATCATTTCCGTACAGTTAGTCGTGATAAGGGTCTCAGTACTCAGAATAGTGGTGTGTACGGCAGCTATGAAACTCATAGTTATTCTAGCTCAGTGGACAATCGACCTCACACAAGCGAACTCGCGTACTATGGAAAGTTAGAAGACATACTTGAGCTGAATTATTATGGAGATTTCCGTGTGGTATTATTCAAGTGTAAATGGGCTAACACTCACAATCCAAGGTATGTGAAGAAAGATAGGTTGGGGTTCACACAACTTAATTTCTCACACTTGCTCTACACGGGAAGTCGCTTAGATGACGAGCCATTTATTGAAGCAAAGATGGCCCGAATGGTCTATTATGTGGAAGATAAGGTGGATAAGGGCTGGTGTATTCCTGTACATATCAAACCCAGAGATGTCTACGACATGGGTGATGAGGAAGGCAACTTAGTGCATGAGAGTGAGATGATTATGAATCCAGAGTTGACTGATTTTGATAATTCCACTGATCTACCCCTAGCCAGGCCTGGAATTGCAGAGTTCGATGATTAACTAGTGTTTGGTAAAATTATTTTGTGCTAAGTGTTATTGTTCTATATTCAATACTCGAACTATTATTTCATAAATATTTGGATTTGGATTTGCAGATATGCCTCCTCGTTCAGGTCCTTGGTAGGTAGAGCTCATCGATCCAGCAGGAGTTAGGACTCAGGGGCCTGTGGCTAGTAGCCAGATTTTGAGCCTTCGTGATGGCAAGAAGGTCATCATGCCTTGGGGGCCTCTAGGGCCTACGGCTTCGGGCCCCACCGCTCTGTTGGGCCAGTTCACGGGTCTGCTGGGTAATGACCAGAACCTCATCCCACTACAGTATGAGGAGTGGCCCAACGTGACGGAGGGAGAGAAGAATGATTTGAAGGCTACTGTTTTTGTAAGTATTCAAATATGAAATTCATTCTTGTGTTATGTAAATTTAATAATAATTACTAATTTGTAATCATTGAATTTGATGCAGAGTTGTATCGTGATTGAGCCACCAGAGTTGACAGACGTTGCGACTAAGTACATCATGGAGGATATTGGCAGGAAGTGGAAGGACTGCAAAACCCGCCTTTGGAGAAATTATGTGGTTAACACATACAAGAATAAATTGAAAAGGAAGTTGAAGAAGCGGGCCAGGACTTCGACTGGGATGAGTTTGTGGGGATCCCTAGGGCGTGGGCAATAGAACACAAGCCGGGCAGGATCTCTCCGCCTATGTGGGCACAGTTTGTGGATATCAGGCTGAGACCCGATAATGTGGTAAGTCATTTACAAATTAAGCCGCCTATATTATATCAACGTACATCATTGAAATGAATAACATTTTGTAGGCGAGATCTCGCAAGAATTCAGTCGCCCGGAGGACTTACACCTCACCCCACACTGGAGGGTCAAAGAAGTTGCGAGTTAGAGGACTGGAGTTGGTAATAATCCAGTTCAACTTTCCAATAATTTTTTTGTGTATTAGTACGTTTTAGAAAGTGTATTCATACTGTTTAGTTCGTACACTTGTAGGCAGCTGAAAGGGGAGGAAATGCGCCCAGTAGAGGTGAGTTGTATGCTATCACTCACACAAAGAAGGATCAGACTTACACTGATCCTAATGTGGTAAGTACTTGATCACCTATTCCAATCTAACAAAATAATCTCCAATAGTGTCTATTTAATTAACTTTGGTTTGTGAAACCCATTTGTGTCATCACTGTGCAGCCTCGGATTCTGGAGCTGGTGCAGGATCCCACAGTCCCGACATATCCTTCTGCGAGCGATGCACTCAGACTTGTCTATCCGAAGGAGCACAGTGGTAGAGTTCGCGGTATGGGAACTGGCGTGACCCCCTCCCAGGTAATGTAATGTAGTATATGATATATGTAAATTTAAAATAGTCAAATTCTAATTATTTGTTGTCTTTGTCTATTCAGGTTAATATGAGTAGGAGACGTGGTGGAGCAGCCGGTGGATCGAGCCAGGGTAGTAGTTCAGCTACTACCACTCATATCTTCGGCCATTGTCCCGCCGAGGATCGAGTGAGGGTGTTGGAGGTAGAGGTCCAGCGCTTGAGCCATCTGGAGGAGGAGGTTCAGCGGCTCAGCCAGTTGGTGGGTTCATCTTCTAAGGGAAAAGGGAGTATGCCCCCCTCAGACATGGACTCGTACGATGACGAGGAGGATGATGAGTAGATAGCATGTGTTTTTAGATGTTTTAGGGGGATGTTTAAGGTGCATGTGTTAGAACAATGTTTTGAGTACAATGTTTTAGGACGATGTTTTCGACATTTATATACAGTATGTTTAGTGATTGGAAAAGTGAATTGTGAAAATGGAATTGTGAAAATGGAATTGATGTATGCAGGGTAATTTATGCAGGTATTGGCACTAGAAGAGTATGAGAAAACGAAAAAAGCAAGCATAATTTTGCCCACTGGAACCTATAATAGCGTCGGTTGGACCTGTAATAGCGTCGGTCACAACCGACGCTATATTATAATACAGGTCAACGCGTGGTTGACCAGACACACGCGGTTTAGCGTCGGTTTGCCAATTTAGCGTCGGTCCAACGTATCGACCGACGCTATGTTCTAACCACTGAGTCGGTTGGTGGTACGACCGAAACATTTTAGCATCGGTTGACACGCGTTTTAGCGTCGGTCGACCAAATGACCGACGCTAAAATTTAGCGTCACCAGATCTGGCGTCGTTTTATCTGACCGACGCTATTTATTTTGGCGTCGGTCATGACCGACGCTAAAACGCGTGTATGACCGACGCCAAACACCTATTTTTGTAGTGGGAGTCTGGGGCAAAGGAGATTTTCTGCTGATGCCCAATACCCTGTTCCCACAGTTCCTGCACCAGTAGACCTTGTTCAAAGTCAGTTGGAGTTGGATAACTCGAAATTGGAGATGGAAGTGCAGAGATTAAAGCATGAGCTGAAAAGGGCTAAGATAGCTCCTTCACCGGGTGTTCCTACAGCTCCACCGCCAGGGTTCAAGGTGCTTACTTGGACAGAGAATGTATCAGCTGTATCCACTCCGTGTTCGAATTGTGGTGGTGCAGGTCATTCAGCGAGGGCTGTACTTGGAAGTTTGAGAGTGACCAAGACCAACAACAAGAGGAGATTGCTTATGTTGGTCGCCCAAACCAAGGGAATAACCAGAACCAGGGAGGATATCAGAATCAGAACTCCCAATGGCAGAACAGAGGGAACTGGAACAATAACCAGAACCAAGGGGGTTATTAGAGGAATAATGGGAATCAGAATCAGAATTCCCAATGGCAGAACAGAGGAGGCTGGAATAACAACCAGAACCAGAATCAGAACAACAACAGTGGTTCGAGCTCTTCTGCGCCTAAGTCCTATTCCGATATCATGTTGGACAAATTTTTTGCTGAAACTCAATCAAACAAGAAGGACATCTCACACACCGACTCTTCTCTCAAGAAGCTAGACGATCGGGTGACGGCAATAACCAACTTTCTGAAGGAGATGGGAGTTGGTCTTCTACCTAGCACAGCTCCCTCCTCTTCATCCAACAATGCAAGAGGAAGCAAAACTAAGGAAGAATTTTGTGGAGCAGTTTTCTTCAGGATGGTACGGAGGAACTGGAGAAGCCAATGGAGCAGTTGTGTCAGAAGGAGCAGCAAAGGAAAGAAGCTACTCCACCCGTCGATCCTTACCAACCAAAAGCACCTTATCTTCCAGCCTTGAACAGACCTGTGCTAAACAAGGAGAATTTGGGGAAAACTCTGGTGACAATTAATAACCAGAAGATGGGAGTTTCTTTATTGGAAGAACTTCTTGCAAACCCGGATTATGCGAGGCATATGAAAGAAATTCTCTCAAAAAAAGAAGAAGCTGAAAAATGTAGAAGCTGCTGCTGTGGTGGAGGAGCTGAGAAGCGTGATTCCTGACAAGAAGAAAGACAAAGCTGTCAATCCTCTTCCAAAGAACTCCTCTCAAAAGACGAGAGCAGACGAGATAGAGGAGATAGCCTTAGTTACCCTCCATGAAGCTGGCGAGTCTGCTCCGAAGCAGAGCCACGTGGTGCCAAAGCGACCTGATCCAGGGAGTTTTTCTTTCCCTTGTTCTATTGGCACTTATTTGATTGATAGAGCTCTTGCAGATTTAGGGGCTAGCATCAGTGTTATGCCTTACTCGTTGTTTGAGCGTCTAGGACTGCCTAAGTTAACCCCTACCGCCATGAATATCAACCTAGCTGATCAAACTGTTAGGCATCCTAGGGGAATTGCTGAAAATGTTGTAGTTAGGGTGCATGATAGCTACTTCATTACTGATTTTGTGGTTATTGATTTTATGGAGAGTGTTAACATTCCCCTTATCCTGGGACGACCCTTCCTAGCCACTTCTGGTGCACTCATAGATGCAAAGGCTGGGAGGTTAACCTTTCGGGATAAGAAAAAAGTTATTACATTTAAAATTTCTCCACCTGATTCTAATGCGCACTCTTCCGCTTAGAAATCCATGTCGTTAGTATTTGAGAATGCTTCAGTATATACGGTGTTTACCGATATGGATCCTCCTGATTCGTCTTCATCTTTGCAGGATCAGGTAGCGGCGATGGTATCTACCCAAGATACATGTGGATTTAAGAAGAAGAACAAGCCTCCTACGAAAGCTAAGGCGCCGCCCCATGAAAGTACTCATACCAAACCTCCAGATGTGGTCCTGGACAAAGTGGAGCTATTTGGACCCTTTGAGGTAGCTGGATTGCGGGGCGACGGCTCTTTGGAGCTTTACCATGCTAGCGGGAAGAAATTTGTGCTTCAGAGTGGAGCGATGAAGGTATTCTTTCAAGACACGGATGCCAGTCTGAAAGAAGTTCTAAGCTGGGATGCCGCACGTTAGACCAGGTATCGTCTAGCTCAAAGACGTAAAATAAAGAGCGCTTCTCGGGAGGCAACCCGAGTCTGGAGTCTTTTTATTTTGTTGAGTCGAGTCCGTGGTAGAGTCGTGTATCGAGTCAGTCGTGTCTGGAGAGTGTTATAGAGTCCCGGGGTCGTCCGAAGTTGATTTTGGGTGCTAAGTGTGTGCAGGATTCATCCAAATTAAAGCAGAATTTATGGAGTGCTACAGGTCTTGATACACGGCCGTGTACCAATGATACACGTCGTGTATCATAGTACACGTCGTGTACTTGTAAGACACGGGCGTGTCCCAGAATCGACGAACTCTTGGACGAAAAATGAAGCTAAGGTACACGGCCGTGTACTGAAAATACACGCCGTGTATTGTGTACACGCCGTGTATCGCTAATGCACGGGCGTGTCCCAGAATTTGAGAACTTTCAGCCGAAAAGAGGAGCTAAGGTACATAGCCGTGTACTGTTAATACACGCCATGTACTACAATACACGCCGTGTATTGTCATCGGGCCAGGTAAGTATTCTTTCTTTCTTTCTTCGATTTCCATTCTTTTCTTCTTCCTCCCAGCAGCCACCACGAACCAAACCCCTCTCCAAACTCGAAAATCACTCTCCACACCCCCAAACTCCATTCCCAAGCTCCCAAACTCACATAAAACCATCACCCATTCATCCCCATCATCTTTCCCTCAATTTTCCACTTTCCAATCACATCTCCAGCCTCATTCCACCTCCATTGAAGCTCTTCACCACCATTGGAGCTCAAGCTTCGATTTCCACTTGCCAAGTCAATTTTGGTCATTACAATGTCGTCTTCTAGGTATATTATTCCTTCTTTACTCCTTTAAACTCTTATTTCATGAATGGAAGTGCAGAACCTTGGATTTGAGGTAGAAATTTCGGATTGGGGGAGGGTGACCTCAAGAACCCTAATTTTTGAAGTTGTTCGTTTTGAGAAATTGACCTTGGATTCTTGCAATTGATCATCTAGGATAGCTCCATTTCGAATCGTGGCTTATTTGGACTCTGTTTGCTTGACAAAGTACATGTTATAGGTTACTTTCCAATACCGATATTTTGCAAATTGGGGTTTTCTTATTATGGACGAATTCTGATGGTTTGAATTGTATTGCATGATCTTGTGATGTTATTTGACATATGGAATGAGTTGATTTGGATTTACCTTGCCTTGTTTGAGCTATTATGAAGATTTCACCATACTTTTCGAATTTGTCGGTTCTTGATCATTTGAATCCATCATGTTTGATTAGTTGGCTGACTTAGACTTGTTTATTTCTTGCTTTGGAGATACTTCTTTGATCAAGTGATATCATTTCTTTGTCCCTCTTGGTTAAATGCTCAACTAGATCTCTCATACTTGTTTATTGAACCTTAGTTAGTTAATGGTGAAATTATTGATTGATTTGGCTGCCATGTTCTCGAATGAATCTATATTGGTGTGAGCTGAATCACTTGTGGCATGTATGTCGTGCATTTCTTCCATATCTTTGAATTTATTATGTGGATGGTTTGTTTGTGTTTGTAGGGAACCACGACCTAAGAGGCAAAAGAATGTGGTAGCGATACCACATACCAGGTGGCTGACATGCCCACTGCTATTCAAGCCGCATGTTTCCGTTTCACGGACTCGAAGGATCTCTCTAAGTGGCGTCAAATCAAGAAGAAAGGCATTGTCTCTTCTTCTAGAATTAATTGGGAGTCCTTTGAAGAAGCAGGATGGGCAGAAAAGCTAAGGGAAAATCTGGACAGGGCCAGTTTGACCCCGCTCTTTGAGGTGGACGAGCCGGGATATGAGTGACCAACCAAGGAGGCCATCACTACTTTCCGCTTCAAACCTATGAAGAAGCGAGATAGTGACAAGGTTATCCAGTTTCGTCTGGGTGGGGAGGAGCGTAAGCTCACATTGGATCAGTTTGATGTAGCTTTGGGTTTCTACACAGAGGAAGAATTGGAGGAGAGTCCGGACTTGGTGGTTTATACCGGTGCTGAATCCACCACCATAACCGAGACGTTTTGGCATGACCTCGCTCCATCGGACCCTTTGAAGATGACCAAGTTAGGAGAGTTGAGGTATTATGTTTCTAGTCGGTCAAAGGCTTCTTTGATGACCAACCCGACATACCGGTGTATGCAGATTATATTCAGGGAGACCATTACCCAGAGGGGGAATGTAGGTGGAGTCTGTAACGCTCGGGATCTGTTCATGATCCGTCACGTGGATTTGGGTCGGCGCGTCCATTTGGCGCCTCTGGTTGCCAAGCTTCTCGCTTCCCAGAACGCCTCTAACAAGGTGGACTTCCTAGTGGGCGGCGCCTATGTCACCATGTTGGTGAACTACTTCGGATGCATGCATAAGTTTGGCCGAGTGACCCTATAGAAGAGGGTGACTTAGATTCCCATCACTCCAGCTCTTCCCCGCTCTAGAGGGATTACAGACATCTTGCCAGATTACTGTCCACCTTTGCATGAGAAGAACAAAGGAGCGCAGGTGCATGAGGAGGAGGAGGACGAGGAAGACACTGAGGTCCCTCCAACTTTCGAGGCTCCTCAGTCTGCTGGTGGAGGTTCATCCCCTATGACATGAGCCACCTCATGGAGGCCATACAGGGCATCCCGGCTGGGGTTGCCTCTTCTCAGCAGAGGTACTGGAGCAGCAGGCTGAGTATTGGGGACAACAGCAGGATCGCTAGAAGACTCAGGAGGAGCATTACCAGCGTCTTTCAGGACAGATTACAGCTTTGGACACCAGAGTGTCAGGGATGGACGAGCGGGTTTCTGGTTTATATGACTACGTGGATGACGGATTCCAGGCAGTCAGAGAGCGGGCGGACCAGCAATATCACAGCCTTAGCGCGTACCAGCGCTACTCTCATGACGCCCAACAGGCGGCTTTTGCCTCCTTCATCCCGGGCTACCAGCCTCCAGAGCCATACACCGGACCATACTGGACACCACCTCAAGACCCGCCGGCCGACCATTGATGACTTTCATCACTTCAGGACTTCTTATTTTTTACTCTCGGACTTGTATTTTTTATTATTATTTACGTCAGATTTTGAGTCGGTTTATGTTTTGAGTCTTTGTTAAACTGTTATGTTGGTCGAGTCAGTTAGACTCTTGTATTCTGAATGCTCTAATCGTGTTTTGTTTTTCTCTTCCCACTATCTTCAGGATTTGTTGTTCCACTTTCCATGAGTTAGGCTCTGATCAAGAAATGCACTCCGATGACTCATTTATGCCATCTCTAGCATCCTCATGCTCTGTTTCCCGGTACCCCTTAACACTTTTCTTCACTGTTCTGTGTGGTCCATTGAGTACAATGTCTGATTTTAAGTGTGAGGTGGGGTGTTTACTTTTGAGGGTTGCTTACTGATGTGCTATCCATGATTGGAACTTGCTCTGTTCTTGACTTGCAATGCCAAACTGATTTTCAATTTTTAACAATGACGCTTAGACTATCTTGTCTAGAACCTGTAACCAGCATGCTTGAACTGATATTAAATGAATCCGATCAGAACAGATTTTAGAATCACTCTTGTAGCTTCACTTTGAATTGCACGAAAATGATTCGAACCCGACTAGCATCTATTGGTGAGCTTTTGATCCGTTGCGCGTAAACTTGCAACTTGTTTCTTTTTGAGTGGCTTTCTTGTACTTGAATGCGTTAGAATTTGCATGAGACCTATTTGAAACCACACGATGACACGAGTACTAGAATGATAGGGGCACCTAGAATAGCTACCTAAGCCAAAAGCCGTCCCGCTATTAATTCCCCTAGGTGTAAACCTTTGAGCTTGGCCTGTTCTTTCGGTTCGATATTACGTTACAGCTTATTCCCATGTTTTTGTTCAGCCCGTCGATTCCTTGTGGTAGTAGCCTGAGATTAGCCAACCGGAAGTCGGTCTGTGGTGACCTGCTTATAGCCAGTTAACCAGTGGTCTTAGCTAGTATGTCCAGACGTGTAAACCCCTCTAGCAACTTAAAAACTTAGCACTTAAAAAAAAGAGAGAAAAGTTGAAATTAAGTTTCAAGTATTAGTAGTTTTTAGTTCAAACCGTTCTTCTCCCTACAAAAGGAAGAACGAAAGCAATAAGTCGTGGAAAAAAATTGAAAAAAATGAATAAATAAAAGTGCTAAGTTGCTTGAGGGTATCCCAGGACGAGCGTACATTATTCCACCCGTATCTGGTTAGACGGTAGTAATCCTTAGATTTTGATTCGAGGAAGGTTAGTCAATTGCTGCGCCGCATCATACCTTTCATCATCATTCATCCCATCATCCATTCATCACAAGCCCTTGTAGTATAGAATCATTACAGTCCCTACCAGGGAAGACCTTCTTGACTAGTTACTCGTGTTGTCACAGTGGTTGATATGGTGGTCGAAATGCAAACCTATGACATAATTCGGTCAATGAAAGTGATTGAGAGCTTAAACACGTCCCTAAACACAGAGCGTGAGAGTTCCCTATTACTATATTTTCTGTGTGAGGAAGTCTGGTCGGTTAGGTCGGAATCGTGCATGATTGGTGATTGTTACTTGTTGTGTGCAGAGAATAGTGAGACTTGGATTTGTTTGGTTGACATTCTTTCATGTGTAGGTTACGCTTTCTAGAGTATGGGTTGAATTGTTAGAGATTGAGCGTCAATTTGGTTGAGTTTGTCATTTGTGAATTTGAGTGTGATTCCAAGTTTTATTTGTTTGAGGACAAACAAAAGTTTAAGTGTGAGGTGATTTGATGCGTCTCATTATTGGCGTATTCATCTTCGCATTAGACGACATTTTTAGTGATTTGTATGTCCAATTTGCATGGTTTTGAGTGAGTTCCGTACCCCTTGGCCCATTGGGGCCGTTTTATGTGTTTTGCACGTTTTTGGTTCATTTCAGGTGATCCATGACGATTAGGGACGAATCGGGAGAGGCTGGAAAATGCTGGAGCTGGAATTGAAGCAATACACGGCGTGTATTACAATACACGCCGTGTACCTGAAACACGCCGTGTACTGCGGAAACACGCGTGTATCTAATACACGTGTATTGATGATACACGGTCGTGTACCATCATCTGACGGGATTTTTAATCCTATTCTTTCCTGGGAGAAAGACATAACGTACAATTCATTCTTTTTTTCTTCTCGGACGAACCAGACACTCTCGGAGGGAGAACTCGGAGCTTTGAAGTGACGATTGAGCGAGGATTAGCGAGGATTAACTCTGGAGTTTCAAGGATTCATCAAGATTAGGTCTTCTCGGAGTAAGATGTCTTCTTCTCCGGTCTTCTTCTTCTTCATTTCTGAGATTCCTTCTGTAACGATGTTGAGCTAAACTTCTAGGGTTGTTTAGATTAGATGAAGCGTTACATAGGATTTTGTATGGATGATTTCGGGTTTCTAACCCGTTTATGTTAATCGATGATATTTCAGACTTAGATGCGATTTCTCCTAAACCCTAATTTAAACTGTTTGACTTTGGCAACTTTTGATCAATTGTTAGTTTCTGAGTTTATCTTTGAATTGCGGGTCTGACCATGTACGCAATTCATTCTAGAGTTTAGGAGGGGGTTAGGTTCTCCAATAGCTTGACGGATTGTCAGAACCTAATCTCTTTGCATGATTTTGTGGCATTTCACTATTCTTGATCGTTCTTGAATTCTTGCAAGTTAGCTTGACCATAGGAGCTTGTAGGTTTGATAGAATAGAATCTCTACGGCCTGACCATGGAATAGAGATTACTAAAGGAATTGCCGAGTCGTCTAGTCTGTTGAATTTCTTCGATTGCATAGTTTCATCCATCTTAACCGAACTAGCGTGGATTCGAGTATGAACAACCGCCTTAGTCTATCTTTGAATCCCCAATCTGCTTTATTTGCTTTGCTTGTTCTTATTGCATTCTTAGATAATTAGTTCATAAACTCAATTCAAACCAACGACAAAAACCCCGAATAGCTTATTTCACAATTGTTGAGTAATAGAAACAAAAAGACCCTAGGGAAAAACGATCTCTTAGGAGCAATCCTTCGAGTAAAACTAGTGTGCATTAATTTGCGCATCACTCGTCCCATTAGTATGGACTCTGTTACGAGGTGGTACTATTCACGCCAACGGGGACGTTTTCAGGCAATTTTGCCACGTCATCCGGTCCACATCACTTAAAATACAATGAAATAATATAATTAGCTCATTTCGAATTAACCCAAAACCAACCAATCTATTTGATTTGAACCCATCACCTTCCTTCCTAACCTAATCTAAAACTAAAGCAAAGCTTTCCAGCTGCCTCTTACCTCTTCGTCTTCTGCGATGTATACGACTCTGTTCATATCAGAATGGGGAGATTAGTTGCAGGGATTTACCGGAAGTTAGTGGGGAGATTTGCAGGAATCAACATTGACTCACACGGGAAGCAAGGTTAATTCCGACACCCGTCCGCTAGATTCTGGCGGTGATGGTCATTGATTGTTCCTCTTCTCCTTTGCATCTTAAGCGATGTGGGCTCACCACTCTCGATTCCATGGAAGCTCAAGAAGCCAAGGATTCCCTTCTACCCTTTCCCCACTACTCTGATTTCCTTTATGTTATATCGGTTTCTGGTCTGGGTTTCAAGATGTGGTGAGTATTGTTTGTTTGAGGTTTTGAGTTTAGCTTGAATGGTGGTTCATGAAATTGGAGATGTGAAAGGGAAAGAATTGTTTCGAAGTTGTGATTTCTAATTGTGCATTTAACTACTTGCTAACTGTTAATGGACAATGAAAAAGATCAGCCTAGGGTTTTCCATTTCCATCTCATTTGCTTCTTTCTGTTTTCAGGAGCCAATTTTGGTTTCCATTTGATTGTTCTTCAAGTTTTTTTTGGCTAAGATTGTTCTTCAAGTTGAATCCATTGATTTGCTTATGTTAAATTGATTCTGGGTTGGGTTCTTCAAGACGGAATGGGGATTTTATTTGCCGATATAATGCTTGAAAGGTGATTGTGAAAATGGAGAACGAACTGTTGGACGATTGAAAAGTCTATGCTTCAATTTCAGATTAGGTTAGAAAGGAAGGATCGGGGATTCAAGATTTTCGGATTAAAATCAAATAGATCGGTTGGTTTTGGGTTAATTCGAAATGAGCTAATTATATTATTTAATTGTATTTTAAATGACGTGGACCAGATGATGTGGCAAAATCGCTGAAAAAGTCTTTGTTGGCGTGAGTAGTACCACCTCGTAACGGACTCCATACTAATGGGACGAGTCTGTAACAAATTAAAGTTTCGGGACTGATTTGTAACCCGACCCAAAATTTCAGGACTACTAAGGTATTTGACCCTTTTTTTTTTATATATGTGATAAATTGTGTTTGTTGTAGCAAAGTTCCGAAACTATCCTGCAAGTTTACCAGTTATTGTTCATTATCCATTTCTGTTTCTGCTATTGGTTGCATTTGATAGACCTAATCTATGAAAATATTTTGAGGAGCAACCAGTTCGATCTACAATACAAAAGCAGGCTCAGGAATGTTCTTGCTGGATTAGTATGCTGTTTGTCCCTGCTGCCATGTGCTAAAGAAATAAGTCGATTCATCTGGACATGCACCCTCTTTGAACTATTAACTCTATAATTGTCTATGAAGGTAGCAAGATTCAAGACACGGGTTGTTACCGTCTTTGATCGTAGATTGCAAATGAGCCCATCACTTGGTCGAAAATCCCGGCTACTCAACTGATAACGAATCCTTATTGGTCAATCTCAGATGGTTTTGCCTATAATGCAGTCTGTGATTTATAGATATAAATACTATCGTTGGCTTAGCTTTATTTACGTCACTCGCATATTTTTATGCGGGCATTTTTTTTTGAATTGTGAGGATGTCTAAGTACATGAATTGAGTTGAAATATTGTAGTTAGTTGTTACTCACCCTTCTCGAATTTGACATAATTTCATTGGAAATTCACTTCGATCATAAAACTTTCTAACTTTCGATCATAAGGTTTTATTGTAAAGGGTAGTTTAGCAATACAAACGTGAAAGAATCATGGTTCAGAATGTGCTAACATCGTAATTGTAATGGTAATCCCGTGGCTTGCAATTGTAATCGAGAAACAACTCCTGATTGGAATTCAAAATTTCAATAGAATTGTGATCGTGGATCAACTCATTGTCTTTAAAGCAATTTCCCTTTTACCGTATTTGCTATCAGGTATACAGATGTTTGGATTCAATGATTTCATCCAATCTTCGTTGAGGATCAGACCACTTCTTTTATTCAAATTCCGTACGATTTCATTAAATAGTTGTCACATAATGAGAATTCGAGAGATGCGACATAAGATTGGAACCAGAGACCAATACAAACTTTCTCCAACTCTCCTTGTGATTTTCACAAACTTTTTGAAAACACACGGTAGGTTACCACATTGTCGAAGCTAAGCTAGCTAATGTTGAATCAAGAACCAATATTTTGTTCCTGAGTTCAGTAACGAGGGCTTGTGATTCATGTGGAGGCATTAAGGTGATAGGACAATGGGTGAGCTTTAAGGGTTGGGCTTGCACCTGTCAAATCTCTGGCTTGCCCGTTCGAAGGTTGGAGTTGAGCTTGGGTTTCTCAGTGAAGACTGAGGTGTCCTTGTTCATGGAGTGGAGGGTAAATTGGACCATTACTTTTTTAAGTTGGTTCTTTTTGGGTGATAATATAGGCGTCTCAATATAAGATTGAACAAATGTTACTATATGAAAGCTCGAAGATACATTGAAACAAATAAATCTAAGCTACTTGCTATCTGTACAAAAATTGGTGTTCTTTGCATCTTTAGTTTTTCTTTTACGATCTGCTCATGTTTGAAGTAACAGAAATGAAAAGTTTTTCACTGCATGGAATGGTCAACCCGTCCATTGGATGATCAAACCCGAATTCTTCCTCAGCCATGCTTAGCAAATCCTGAAACAAAGGCTGGCTGAGATATGACAATGGCACCACAAATCTCTTCTCCTGTGTCTCTCCAACGTATACTGCTAGAAACCCCTTTGGTACATCCAGAAACCTTGAGGATCCTTTGCTCAATCCGGAGCCAGTTCTTCGAAGAATCTGCTTAGCGAGGCTACCTAGCAATCCAATAGCCATGGTGGGTTGCATATCCAATAACCCTATTGATGGCCACTTATAATTTAGATGAGAATAGAATACAAGAGAAGCAAGTCACATGGATGGACATATAATTAAGAACATATGCATAGTTTCTGGTTTTGTTTGTCATTTGTAATGTTACACCCTCAATCTGATAATCATAAAAATTTTGAATTTTATTTCACATGTTTGAATGCAACATGACGTTTAAATGATTTCAAGGCAAGTTAATTTTCACTAATGGAAGGTGAATTGAGAGGTTAATAAACTGACTCGACTCCTGTGAACTTAGGTTCGACTTGAATTGGATGCACAACTTTCCCACTAATTTTTATTGACACTATCTAAATTGAATAGAATCAGAGTGGCATGAAAATGTTTAAATGAATATCCTCAGAATTTATTAAATTAATGACTTATTAATTAGAGGAATTGAATTTCGAAGTAGTTACAAAAGAGGGTTAATTTATGTACTTACAGGTCGTTTGGTTTCTGCGATTTGAAAACAGTGTATTTGAGCAAAACAGTGGTTTTAGAAATGGTTGTATTGTGATTAGTGTTTTTGCTCAAAACCTTTGTTTGGAAGTTGCTTGAAATTAGTTTGACCTTTGGGTTTAGGGTTATTAAAATGAAGTCAAACTACCATTTTACCCTTGTTAACATACATCATAATAGAATATTACTAATTCAAAGACAATAGTTCATGGTTACATATTCAGTTTAATTCCAAACAATTAAACTTTCAGTCTCATGACCAAGTTTAATTCTGCATATTCAGTTTCCTGATTGCAGTGAATTCCAAAATATGAGTTGTAGTCTAGCACTACCTACTCTCCAAAAGAAACCACCATTCTTCCCAAACTTCAGTTGATGAGACTGATCAGGAAGTTGAACTTATCCTCGTCTGTCGGCAATTGACGATAGAGTTGTGCAGCTTGATCATCTTTCATTAACGCCAATGATGCAGCCACAACTTGGTCATGAGACAGCCCATCCACAGCAGATATCTCACTATATAAGTTTCCACGACGGATCCTAATGTCGTCATCATGGCACAAGCTATTGATCATTCTCTCTATGTTTGCAGCAGTTTTCTCCAACAGAGGATGAAACTTCGCTATTTCATCAGTCATTCCAGTTGCAATGACTTCCCTCCTTGGTTTCTTTGAGGTTCCAGTCGAAGCAGATGCTCTGGAGGTAACATTCTCCTGTCGAAGCATGTTCCTGCCATCAATTCCCTGGTTTATCATGCTCTCCAACACCCTCTGGGAGGCTTCATCATCAAATGCAGAAGCAGCATCAACAAATGGTTCAGAGGCAGCAGCAGCAACATTTTCAGCATTGCCATCAACAGCAGCAACACTTTCAGCATTGCCATCAACAGCAGCAACACTTTCAGCATTGCCATCAACAGCAGCATTTTCTGCATTTCCAGCAGCAGTAGCAGGCCCTTGAACATCTGCTGGGGATTCAGCTTCCCCCCCCCCCCCCTCAGCTCTATCCTTTCCGAATATCCTTGCTAATTGGTCATAGTAAGGGAATGGCTTTTTGTTTAAACCTTTTGCACCAGGGAATCTCTGTGTAAGAAAGACACCAATTAACATATGTATATGACTGTATAGAGGGTCAAACATCCATGAACATCACAAAACTCATACCTTAGCCCATGTTTGAAGCACATCGTCATCAGCTACGAGCTGTTGCTTAGACTCATCCCACCCAAAACCACTAGCTCCACCATTTTTCACTTCTGTTATAGCAATATACTTGTTCTTGAATATCCTATGCCTAGATTTGATGTGCGGTGTTACCTTCATAGTGCAACCTGGGACGAGGATCTTCATTAAAGCTTCAATCTTCTTGAACCCACCATTCTGGAAATTACCAGACTCCACCTCTTTGTTCTCCACCAGCTGCAACATTGCTCGAATCAAGGCTGCATCCAACTCTGGCGTCCAGTTTGTATAGTCCCTTGACTTCTTCGCTTGACTTGAAGCATCACCAGAATTCATACCTACAACATGGATAGATAATAAATCATGTATATTAATGTGTGACTTAGAATACATGGTGCATACATACAAGAAAACAACAACTAGAATAAAGAGTACAATATCACTTAACCTGTGCAGCAATGGTATTTGTTCAGAGAAGTGCAGCAATGGTCTTTCTTTTGCTGTTTGCAGGAGTTCATATAGTAGCAACTGCCTAAGATTAGGGTTTGAGGATGTGTGTGAGCTGTAAGTGTTTAAATTGCAGACATGACTATTACCAAACCATATTAATGATGCAGAGTAGACTGCATAGTAGCTGGCTGTTAATGATTTGTATCTAACAGTTGACTTATAACCTAACTGCAGAAGACTGATACTACTGCAGAACACTAATACTGCAGAACACTAATGAGTTGTACCAAACCATATTAATTACTATAACTGTTAATGGCTGTTAATTGTGTTAACCTACTTGCAGAAGACTAATACTACTGCATCATTACAATAACCTGCAATACTCCGCATCATTACAAAATACTACTGCATCATTACAATAACCAGCATACAAATTTAACCTACTATAATATAACCTAAGAATGAATACTAATATAACCTACTTGCAGAAGTTGCAGCATACAAAATACCAGAACTTCACCATAATAAGATGAATTTGAATTCAATTGTGCATGGACCATAAATTCAGTTACTCCACCCCCTAAACATGGACGAGAAATCCAAATACACAAACATGGACTAGTTCTCCTAAAAGATTATAAGTCAAGTACTCCACCCCCTCGTGTTCCACAGATGTTGTGCCATATCTTGCCTGAATTGAGTCCACTCAGTAGATGCTTCAATATGAGTTACGAATTCTTCTGCATCATTAGCATATCCTGCACCAACAGTATGTTCTTCATCCCGATATAGGCGTTCATACACATCAGCTCCTACTTCACCTCTGATGAAATTGTGAAGCAGGCAACAAGCATTGACAATTCTACCGACTGTCCGCGTGTCGAACCATGTAGTATCTCGCAAAATTGCCCATCTCATTTTGAGTACACCAAACGCTCTCTCAATGGTGTTTCTTGCTTGTGAATGTCGCATGTTAAACAGTTCTTCAGGGGTCCTTGGTCTATTCCTTGTCGTTCCCCACTCCTTCAAATGATAGCGTTGTCCTCTATATGGTGCGAGGAAGCCTTCAGAATTACTATAACCGGCATCACACAGATAGTAATAACCTGTTAAACATCATAGGCAAACAAACCATTGACAAGTGCATAAATGATAATATATGCACATCAAATTAGGGCAGCGAACAAGTGAGACCTTCAAATAGTGTATGAGAAGCATACCTCTAGGAACCTTTAGTCCATATGGCCTTAGGAGGGCATCACGAAGTACCCTCCCATCATGCGCAGATCCTTCCCATCCAACAAGGGTGTAAATGAACTCCAAATTTGAATTACATACGCCAAGAACATTTATTCCTAATGTTCCTTTCCTCGTACGATATCGTTGTTGACTCTCCCTCAGCACACGAACTGTAATGATAGTTCCGTCAAGCGCTCCGAGACAATTCTGCAGAACAATGTCGTTAATAACTGTAATACTAATAGTTGCATATCACTATAATAAGTCGGTTACTAACCTTGAAGTACTTCCATCTTGGTTCCGTGGAGTTCTCGGTAATAGGTTCAGGCTTACGATATAGAATTTTATGCAGTTTCAATACAGCAAATAACACAGAATGTATGACCCTACTTATTGTTTCTCCAGAACGACGAAACACTACTTGTAGGATACGATTCTTTTCATTGTGAGCTATAGTATATAAGAAGATGGCAACCATTTCATCTATGTCAATGTCAATGTTCCAACTACCCCTTAACCCACCATCAGTTACAAGCAAGCGACACAGTTTCTGAAAGCATCGACAGTTCATCCTAATTAACATAACAGAAGATACATTGCCATGAGAAGTAATGGCATTCATGAAAGACCTTCTAGCTATTTGTCGAGCAATTGGAGTTTCCCAAGCAGTCTGAACTTCCCTAGACTCTAACAAATCAGTATGTATCTCCTCAATCAGCTTCATTATGAACATCCAAATTCGAAAAAAAAATTCGAAATACATCACGATAATAGCTGCAACTTCTTTCCGTTTATTCCTGGGTGGCCTCGCCATTATCCTAACATAAGGTAACCTACCGATTAGAGATTGATGAATGGAAGAAATCTCCCTAAAGTCTATGTATGGGCTTACCTGAACTCGTGCAGATTCAAACTGCAAGTTCCTGTATAGGAAGTTTGCTGCGGGAGGGCTTGCTAGCACGATGAATTCGTCAAAGAAGAAGAGGAGGAAGAAGTATTCAGAAAAGAAGATGAGAAGAAGAGAAGAGATGCATGAAGAAGAGGAAGAAGAGAAGAAAGATGGAGCAGTTATGACAGCAGTGCAGTGCAGTGGTAGGTTTCACCAATTAAACAATGGCATGGCATGTAATTTTTGGATTAGTAGTTGGATAGAAATGTAATTGGACAAACCTTTCAATTCACCCATTATCAAATCACTCAAAACTCAGCTATAAGTTGAGTTTTGAAATCACTCATTTTTTTGGCCGAAAACAGCTGTTTTGTGCATTTGTATTTCCGAAAAAATAATGGTTTTGGATGAAAAAGTGTATTCATCTAAAACACACCTCCAAATCGCAGAAACCAAACGGCCCATTAATACTTATAGTTATATGTGAAGCCATGCTTCAGATATCGAGCCCAGCTTAGCTGGTTGCTAGCGCAGCCCAATAACCTTGAGGTCCCTAGTTCAAACCTAGCTATTTCTTATTTATTTATTTTTCGAAACTCCTCTGGTCCCAAAAGGATATCGTTTGGGTTGACGTAATCTTCATTCTTAACCTCCGCTGACCATCGTCTACTTCTCTGTTCCACCGCTATGTCCCCTGCTTCCTGTGAGGGCTCAAAAAGCGATAGGGTGGGACTTTTGATCTCGATTCAATCCCGAAGTCGTCTCAAACAGTTTCTTGAGTCGATTCCAAGCTTCTAAGACAAATGAATCTGTCCCGAAATCCTCAAATTCGAAATTTGATTGTGTTACGTGCCTAAATTTTTGGAGTTCAATGCCCCTCTTTGAGTATGTCATCTTGCAATTCCTCTTTGTTCCTTTAGCCTCTGTATATAAAAGTTGTAGTTGCTTCTTATATTGTGAAGTTGTTGTCTGTTCTGACACAGCTGTCTTAGAACAACATGTTTGACATGTATTGTAAGATATAGTCTGATTGTGACTTGTGCAAACATAGTAGATCAAACCTCTTTCCACAGGGAGCTTATTCATTTTAGTGGGCGTTTGCTTTTTGGGGTTTGGATACCATGTATTTGATGAAACATGATGTTTTGAGATTGTTGTTTTTGGAACCCCAATTTTGGATTCGAGTCTAGACAAACGCCTTAGTCATTCTTCGAAACTCCTACTTGTTTACTTTTGCATTCTTAGTTAATTAGTTCATAAACCAGTTCCCAAGCCAACAACGATACCCCGATTAGCTTAATTCACATTGTTGAGCAATAGAACGGAAAGACCCCAGGGAGATACGATCTATTTTTGGATAAATCCATTCAGTAAGATTTGGTGCGCGTTAATTCTTGCATCAACGAGCTAGTAGAGAGGACAAAACATTCACTACAAGTGGCCAAAACTCCAAATTTGAAACCGCAACAAACTCTTTTTTTTTTTTTTACGGTTTTCAAATACATGGTTTAGACCCAATTGTGTTTTCAAATCGTTGAAACGCAAAGCCAAAAAAAACAAGAGATTTGGCCAAAACCATCAGTTTTACCAAAACACACCCCAAATCCCTAAAAGCAAACAACCCCTTAGTCTTTTCTCATACTTTCAAAATATATATTGAGAGTTCTTTGTCCTCGACCTATTAAGAAGTAGATTAATTTTGTCACTTAGTTTATGGGATGACTTGTAATGAGAAGTCATTAATATGCTACATGATCCTTAAGCAAATAATCAATCTTAATCTTAAAATATATTATGGGTGTTCTTGAGTTTGAGTTTGCCACATAAGCTAGAACTCTTCTTATAATTTTTCACATCATCAACAATTATTAAATCAAAATATAATTATTTTCTCTCATCCTATTAAATGCTTTCATATTAAATACCTCTCCTTAAATTTAAATTTAATGTGTATATATACTTATACATTCATATAAAATAATTCTACTAATATTATGTAATTTTTTGTTTAATAAATTTCATTATTCATAAACACATGTTATAATTAGAATTTAATATTTATTCTCAAAGTAAAAGTTATGGTATTATAATGTTTACATTACTCTAAATTTAAAATTATAATTCCCTATTGGTTTGATTTTGAAAAGTTTATACCTGAATCAAATTAATAGTTAAAACTTACAAACTGTAAATCATTCATAAAAAATTAGGTGGTTAAAATGGGTACAATCTTTACGAATAACATAATTGAAATAATTAATGATTAATTCCATACACAGAATTAGAAGTAGTCCATATGAAAAATCATGACCATTAGATAAGTTAGTCGAGTATGCACTTATTGGTAACATGTTTTGGTAAATTATTGTGCAAATATATCGAGTTATGAGTTGTTGACTTTTATTCAATTAATGTCACGAGTAACCTAGGTCGGGCCAGATTGATGTAGATGATCAACTTTCATAGAAATGAATTTGTGAAAGAAACATATTTTTAATTCATATATTATTCGAGTCAGAAGGGCGAGGTCCATTGAGTTGTAGGTTTAATCAAATTACGAGTCAAAAAGAGCACATGTTAAATGTGTAGTGGGTTTATCGGGTCATGACTTGATTAGTCACATGTTGTTGAATGTAGTTAATCCAAGTAATGTAGTTGTGTTGGGCTTTGTGGGAGAGTTCATCAAATAATGTCATAATATGACATAAATTTTTATGATTCACATTCGAGTTAATTTGATCACATGTAGAATTGAGTAGCGTAGTATATATCATATAGTTTAATTATTTATTTATAAGAGTTATTTTATAAATTATCTTTGTGACTATTGGTTGTGGCAGCTGGTCAAGCAACTAGGCACGATGAAGTAGAAGTCACCAAATTTTAGATTTGTTACAATTTCTGGGCTAGATTTGTCCAAATTCTAGCCAAGATTTGTCAAAAAATTGGGCTAGATTTGTAAAAAATAAATGTTAGATTTTTTAAAATTTTTGGTTGGATTTGTAAAAAATTATGGGTTGGATTTGTAAAAATATATGGATTAGATTTGTAAAATAATCTGGTTTATATTTGTTAAAAATTGTATGTTATATTTGTCAAAATTTATGATTTTGATTAAAAATAAAGAAAATAATTTTCACACCTATTACAGAAGTAGTGTATTTATATAAAAATTAAAGGATGTTAAAATTAAAAATTAATTTTTATCTTTGTATATACACACACTAATTATAACTAAAAAATATTCAAAATTTTAGAAATTAATTATGAAAGCTTATATATATTGAAAAAATTGATATTAAAAATCACAAAGGCTAAATATTAATCTGATATTTTCGCTCAAAAATATTAATTTGGTTTCTTAATAAGATTATTGTTATATTAATTACTATTTTAAATTCTTAAATAAATAATAATTCATATATATTAGCATAATATTCCGCCCATTAGGCGGGCAAAAAAACTAGTATTTAGCTTTATATTTACTTGATAAGATTCATTTCTTCTCGCATGATCCAAATATCATGTGTTGGGATTTAAGAAAAGTCATCGAAGCTGTCCATAAGTAGTGTTAGCTTGCTCTGATTATCTTGTCGCATTAATGCTTGGTTCTTATTCGGAAGTTACAGTGCACGTCTTAATAGCTTATAATTATTTTCTTCACTTAGCACGCTGACAAGCTGCATTAATGCCATTTTAGGTTGAGTTAGGGTGTCACGTAATGTAATATGTTTATAATGTCATTGTTATCGTTAAGCCTTCTGTTACATAATGACATAGAAGGTCTCTTTGCGTAGTTACACATGTGAAATGTCACAACAAGAAACTGTGTATGAGAAGATAGTTGTAGGGGTTATAATAACTATTACAACGGATTCTGGAAATGAGCCGTTTGTCGGGGGTTATTAAAAATTGCTACAACGAAATTCGTTGTAGGGGTTAGTGGGAATCCGTTTTAGCCATTGGATTGAATTTTGATCAATGGTGGATATTAAATCCGAGGGGTATGACACGAATTGTGTTTTTTCTAGATATGTGGGGTTTGACTTTTAGATTCCAAATCCATGTCAAATCATAATAATTAATAGACCATTGATTTAGCCCAAATCTACTAATGTCATCTTTTTCTTACCTCCTCCACCTATAAATCTCCACCAAACCCTATTCTTCACCACCAAAATCACCAGCTTCCCAACCATCTCTCTTCCCTCCTCACTTTACCCTCACCACCACCTACGACACTACCACCACCACTAATCCACCTCCCCAAGAAGTCGTCGTCGCTGCGAGCTGGGCTACAAATCTGGCGGCGAGACGATTGGTGACTCCTCCAGCAAGCTGAGTCGTCGGTGATAGCAGCCATCGGGACATGTACAATCCCGAGCCGTCAGTAACTTCGCTTCGTAGCTCCAAATCTGCCGCGACGGGAGATCAAGGAGGATCCGGAGCCGTGGTGTTTGGAATCGCTGCTTCGGCGAAGTTGTGGGGCACATGTGACGAAAACCTACCACACGTACCACCATGTCCGGTGACTAAATTAATGATTTCTCCCTTATTTATACCAAACATTATTGTTTTGATATTGCTGCACCTTATACTTTCTTTATCAATAGGTTGTATAGATCTTTAGCACAAATAAATCAACAAATATATTTTGATGTCTGATCCCCATTAACAACATCTTGGCACGGATAGCCAAGTAATTATTTGAATTTCTACTTAGCTTTCTTGAAAGAGTAGTCAATTTGTTGATCTGTCATTTTCTAATTAGTCCGTCTTTTCTCTTTTTGTGATGTACAGGATGGATTGGTTTGGATATACGATCTACAAATTGAATAATGGATATTTGATATTTCAGTAAGTCGAATAGACACAATTCCTTTACATTTTAATATTATAATTTTCATTTCTAACATCACTTAGGTTTCTTCCTCGCATCACAGACACATGCAATGGCTTCCTGTTGTCTCTTCATCCAACCACTATGGATTTCAAGTCCATGATGATAACGATGAGTACAATTTTCAATTGGTCGGTACATTTCACATCTTGGTTTCCAGTTTTCACTCTCGAATTTGCAATCATCATGTTCCATCATCGTCTAACTACATCATCGTTTAACTACATCAATATTTTGGATTACGCAGATGACGAGAACTGTGTATTCGTTTGGAGCTCCCTATATGGATCACCAATCAAAACTGGGAAAACCCTACATGCTTGATTCATTGTAAAATTGACATTCGTTGGGCAAAATTCTATCAATTTCTTGCTGAAAATTTTGTTTATTGATAATTTCTTTTGTCATTTTATTATTATCATTAGATAGAATTTTGTTTAACCTCTATGCATAAAAGCAACACATTTTAATGTGTTTAGATTGATACTTAGTTGCCAATTATATTGTTTTTTTTGTTGTTGTCGCGGAGACTGCCACGGAGGAGAGAACCATATAAATTTATGTTTATTGAAAATATTGATGTTATAAAATTGGTCGATTATGAAATGCCTACAATTTTACTCTCTATTTTTAATTGAGTGATAAAAATGTTCATTTGTTTATATGGTTGATTAAGATATGTAATGCCAATGACATGACATTTCAAGATTTGTTCTTATATGGTCTTTTTCGTGTTGTTGTTTGTCAGGTTGAAGGTTAAGTGCTTTGATTCAGGGCTAAAAGTTAGATGGTGCTAATCTGTTAAACCGGAGTAGTTAGGTTGGCCAAGTTATTATACTGATCAAACTACACTTGATCAAGTTTGTTAAGATGTGTGTAGGTACAGATCAGCGGAAGCCATCAAAGCTGACTGTCAAGAAATGGAAACGAAATACCATAAAAGGAAAGTTGCTGCCTTAATACAGGACACAGTCATCACACCAAAGGATTGTTCTCAGAATCAGCCAAATCAACAAACCAAAATCCATCACAAGGATTGGAGAATCAATCAAGCAGATATGATGCCCAACGGCTATCTGCATCATCTATTTAAAGAGCCACATCGACAACGAAAATATCATCAGTTCACAGAGTCTAATATCGGGGAGAATTAGAGTGATAGAGATCAAATTGTGAGAGTGCTTTGAGTTGTAATCGTTCATATCTAGTGGGAACTGGGTAGCTAGAACAGCATAGGACTTCGGGGAGAAGTCCGGGTGTAACTCAAGCAAGTCTCTTCTTCATCGATTCGAAGTTTCGAATCACAAATCTCAAGGGTTATCCCTTGAGACGTGGAGTAGGTCATACTGACCGAACCACGTTAAAAACTCCGGTGTCATTGTCCTTGTTCTGCTCTTTACTTTCATCCAGCCAGCAAAATCCCAGCCTTCCAAGTTCTGTAATCAGCAGCAGCTGATAAACCTGTTCAGCAGTAAGAACAGAGCTTCAGCTCTACTTTCGAATACAGAAGGAGGTCGGGTTGTCAAGGTGGGCTTTAGTGTGTTATTCACTCAGCCCATCTACCAAGCCCAACCAATTGACGCAGTTACTAAGGAAGTCGAAGAGCAAGATTAGAAGTAATCTTCTCTCTCGTCGATCAGACGTTGCAGCCGATCGATCCAGCAGTGAACAATCGGCGGCAAGTTCGTAGGAGAATTTCATCAAGTGGTATCAGAGCGGGTTCAGATAACAGGATCAAACGATCTTCTGTATCGAATTCAGGTGAGTTTTTCTCCTTACATTGCTATAACCAAAACCCTAAACTTCTTCGTTTCTCTGCCTTACAGATTCACCTAGAAATGAGTCGAGAAAGTACAGCCTTTCTGGCCGACGGGTTCTCACAAAACCGGCCACCAAAGTTCGAAGGAATGCACTACGGCTATTGGAAGAATCGAATGGAGCTCTTCGTCAATACTATTAATCCTAGGCTGTGGAGGATCGTGCTGAAAGGACCATTGGAAGTCAAACCCGACGAAGATAAGTGGGAAGACGATGACTTTAAAAAGGTACAACTGAACTCACAAGCCATGAATATAATGTATTGTGCATTAGGGCATGAGGAATTTAATAGAATTTCAAGCTGTAAGTCTGCCAAAGAAATATGGGATAAACTATAGATTACTTATGAAGGAACATCCCTGGTTAAAACCTCTAGGATTAATCAGCTAAAACATGAATTTGAAATGTTTAATATGCTTGAAAATGAATCTATCTCAGCAATGTACAATAGATTTCAGAGTATTGTCAATAGGCTTGATGGCTTAGGAAGAAAGTATGATAATGAGGATTTAATAAGGAAAATTCTGTGGTCTCTTCCTAAAATCTGGAGACCTAAAATTACTGCAATAGAGGAATCTAAGGATTTAGCAACTCTGAACATTGATGACTTAATCGGATCCTTAATCACTCATGAAGAATACATTAAAAGAGAAGAAAATTCTGATGATCATAAGCAGAAATCTATTGCCTTAAAATCTGAAGTAGAAAGCATAGAAGAAAACTTAGATGATTATGATGATTCAGAGTTAGCTTTGTTGAGTAAACATGTTAGTAAGCTTCTAAAGCTTAGAAAAGAAAAGAAAAGAACTAATCAACCACATAAATATAAGGATTCTGAGCATGATAAAAGTTTAAATAAGTCTCACAAAAATAGACGTGAGCAATCAAATATTAGCAGTAGTAGCAACCAGCTAGGGTGCTTTAAGTGTGGTAAACAGGGTCATATAAAAGCTGATTGCCCTCAACTGAGGAAAGAAAGAGCTTTTCAAGCAACCTGGAGTTGCAGTGAAGATGACTCAGACAACAGTGATGAGGAACCATCCGATAACAAGGCTCTTATGGCAGTTACAGGAGAACCGATTGAAGATATCATACCTCTTATAACTGATCAGGTAACAATTACTGACCATTTCTCTGACACTGAGAGTGAACCTGATTCTGATTTGCTTGAAGATACTATCACAGAAATACAACATGAATTTGTGAATGTGAGTAAAAAATACTTAAGATTGAAAAAGGATGTTATTTCTGCTGAATTGAGTTTGAAGGTAGCCAGTGAAGAATGTGAAATCTTAAAGAAAGAAAATCAAGATCTTCTGTGCACTATAACTGATTTAAATGAAAGAAAGGAAATTCAGAATAACAAAATAAGAAGGCTTGTTATTGATAACTGGAGGTTTCGTGAGCAGTTAAAAAGAGTGTTAGGCACTAACAGAAATCAAAGGAGGTCTAAGAACTACAACCCCAATACTAAGAGATTAGTCAAGTGTTTTAATTGTTCTAGTGAAGGACATATTAGCAGATTTTGTCCTGTGCAAAGAAAGGCATCCCAGAAAATCTGGATGCCAAAGACAAAATGACTGGCATGTGTGCAGGTGTGCTATCAAGTGAATACTGGTGAGAATCTCTGGATACTTGATAGTGGATGTTCACACCATATGACAGGTAACAAAAAACTCTTCCTAGATTTAAATTTCACAAATAAAGGTACTGTTACCCTTGGTGATAATAGTTCCTGCAAAGTAATTGGTTATGGTTGTGTTTGGTAACAGAAGTGAGACATATCTTAGTAAAGTTATGCTAGTTGATGGTCTTAAACATAATCTCATCTCAATAAGCCAATTGTGTGACAAAATGAACAAAGTTATCTTTGAAAATGAGACCTGCTTTATTGAAAGAATTAAAGACAACAAGACTCTGTTCACAGGGTTTAGAAAAGGAAACATCTATCTTGTTGATTTTCAAAACTTAAAAAATTCTTCAGAACTTTGTCTTCATTCTGTTAAAGAAGATAATCAATTTCTCTGGCATAGGAAGTTGGGACACATCAGTATTGGTGTTCTTAGTAAACTAAGTAAAAAGAACTTAGTTAGAGGTCCTCCTAAAATAGAGTCTAAAAAGGAATTTTTCTGCGATGCATGTGTGAAAGGGAAACACTCCCGTAGCACATTCAAAACCAAAACAATCATCTCTAGCTCTAAAATTCTTGAACTTATACACATGGACCTGTTTGGTCCAGCTAATGTGATCACCATGGGGGGAAAGTTTTACTGTTTTGTACTTGTTGATGACTACTCAAGATTCTGTTGGATTTTTCTGCTTAAATCTAAAGACGAGACTGTGTCAAAATTTAAAATCTGGACTAAGAAAATTCAAAATGAACTTAATGAGAGTGTTCGGTCTATTAGGAGTGACAACGGTGGTGAATTCACTGGTGATGAATTTAAGAATTTCTGTGATGAGAACGGTATAACTCACTACTTCTCTGCTCCTAGGACTCCGCAGCAGAACGGAGTAGCAGAGAGAAAGAACCGCACGTTGATTGAAATTGCTAGAACCTTGTTAAATGACTTCAATCTTCCTAAGAAATTTTGGGGAGAAGCAGTCAATACAGCGTGCTATGTGACAAATAGAGCTCTCATTAGGTCAAAATTAAAGAAAACACCTTATGAATTGTTAAAAGGAAGAAAACCAAACATTGGTTATTTTCGTCCCTTTGGTTGCAAATGTTTCATTCTAAATTCGAAGGATAATTTAGGAAAATTTGATGCCAAATCAGATGAGGGAATTTTCTTAGGTTATGCTACTCATAGCAAAGCCTACAGAATCTATAATAAAAGGACCTTCAAAGTTGAAGAGTCCATTAATGTGGTATTTGATGAATCTGTATATGAGAATAAGATGCAGGATTTAGATGAGGATGAAATCAGTTTTGATCAAACCTCCGAGAATCTGAATGAAGAGAAAAATGATCAACCTCCTACTCAAGACAGAGAGCAAATTGAAACTGATCAACAAAAGGAACATGACAAAATAACAGAGGAGTCGTCCGATCCACTGCCCCAAGCTCCTCAGCATATTACTAAACGACATCCTCCAACACAGGTAATAGGAGATTTCAATACTCGTCTTGTTACTCGCTCAAAATCTATGCATAATGCTTTTGTTTCAATTATTGAACCTAAGAACTATAAAGATGCCTTAAAAGATGAGAATTGGTTAATTGCAATGAATGATGAACTTAGTCAATTTGAACGATCAAATGTTTGGAAACTTGTTTCTAGACCTGCAGATCGAACCATTATAGGAACTAAGTGGGTTTTTAGAAACAAAACTGATGAAAATGGAAATATTTCTAGAAATAAAGCTAGGTTAGTAGCTCAGGGTTATTGTCAAGAGGAAGGAATAGATTTTGACGAAACCTTTGCACCAGTAGCTAGACTTGAAGCTATTAGGATGCTTTGTGCATTTGCTTGCTCAAAAGGTTTTAAACTGTTCCAAATGGACGTTAAAAGTGCTTTTTTGAATGGTGATCTTAAGGAAGAAGTGTTTGTAAGTCAACCTCCTGGGTTCGAAGACTCCTTCTTTCCTGATCACGTATTTCTGTTGAACAAGGCACTTTACGGGTTAAAGCAAGCTCCAAGAGCTTGGTATGATAAGCTGAGTTCTTTCTTAATTAAACAGAATTTTAGCAGAGGCAGTGTAGACAAAACGCTGTTCTTTAAAAATAAGGGTAATGACATTCTTCTCGTGCAAGTCTATGTTGACGACATTATCTTTGGTTCTGCAAGTAAGCAATTATGTGATGAGTTCAGCTCTTGTATGCAGTCAAAGTTTGAAATGAGTTTGATGGGAGAATTAAATTATTTCCTTGGTCTTCAAATTCGTCAGTTCTCTGTAGGAACGTTTATTTCTCAAACAAAATACTGTAAAAACATGCTTACTAAATTTAAACTCACTTCTCTTAAATCTAGCTCTACTCCTATGAGTACCTCACTAAAGCTTGACCTGGATCCTTCTGGAACTGCAGTTGATGAAAAGTTATACAGAGGCATGATTGGCTCATTACTTTATCTTACTGCAAGTCGGCCAGATATAGCCTTTAGTGTGGGGGTTTGTGCACGCTTTCAGTGTAATCCTAAAGCTAGTCATCTTACTGCAGTAAAACGAATCTTTAGATATTTGTCAGGTACTTCAGAATTAGGTCTGTGGTATTCTGCATGCTCTTCTCCCTCTCTGGTAGGTTACTCTGACTCAGACTTCGCTGGAAGTCTTACAGACAGAAAAAGTACCTCTGGTACCTGTCAGTTCTTAGGAG
Source organism: Linum lewisii (assembly GCA_034768395.1). Taxonomy (NCBI): domain Eukaryota; kingdom Viridiplantae; phylum Streptophyta; class Magnoliopsida; order Malpighiales; family Linaceae; genus Linum; species Linum lewisii. The sequence continues at coordinate 5,063,769 of CM068302.1, read as the reverse complement.
CCTCTCTTATTTCGTGGTTCAGTAAAAAACAGGCATGTGTAGCCTTGTCCACTGCCGAGGCTGAATACTTGGCTGTTAGCAGTGGATGTACACAATTAATCTGGATGAAGGCCCAGTTAAAAGACTACGGGCTTACATTAGACACTATCCCTCTTCTTTGTGATAATACCAGCACTATTAACATGACTAAAAACCCTATTCTGCACTCTCGAACCAAACATATCGACATTAAACATCACTTTATTCGAGACCTAGTTCAGAATAAGGAAATTGTTCTTGAGTATATCTCCACAGATCACCAGCTGGCTGATATATTCACTAAAGCATTAAGTCTTGATCGATTTTACCTTTTACGAAGAGAGCTAGGATTAATTACCCTTTCAGATGCAGAGAATCTGCAAAATAGGTCTTAACCTTTATTCATGAATCTTCCATCTTTGGAAGGTAAGTATTCACTTTCCTTAGTCTAATCACGTTTTCCTACATATAAATCCCTCTTCGTTTTCGACGTTTCTTTCATCTTCTTCATCTCTCACCTTCAAACTCCCTCTGTTTCATTTCTTTCTTGCTCGCATCATGTCTGCAATCATTCGCTTTGATCCCTCAGCCTCCAATGTCCTGACCAGGCATGTTTATGCCTCCAACCTGCTCTTTCGTGACATTGCCTGCAGGGGAAAATATCAATTCCTGGTGAATCACAAGGAGTTGATCCCCTTCATTGCTGTGCCAATTGACGATCTCCACAAGTACCAAGTCAATCTGAACTCCTACTTGGGAGGTATTGGTTGGCTTACTTGGTTCCGCTCACTGAGCTCCATCCCGACGGTAATCTATCCTGACGCTGTCTTTCAGTTTTATGCTAATTTGAAGGTAGAGTGTGATCTTCCAACTGGGAGCTTCTCCACCTTTGTTGATGGACATCTCATTTTCATAACTCCTGAGCTGCTACATGAGGTGATGGAAGTTCCTATTCAAGGGACTGCTCTTGGTTCTGAAGAGGAGTTTCCAAACTTCTATTTTGAACCTATCTCTGCTGTTCAAATGCTCACAAACAACCCCTTGGGAGATCGTTTTCCTGAAGGCAGGCCCCCTAACTCCTTCCAGTTGCCGGCTCATCTACGGGTGCTTCATTTCCTAATCACAAGGGTGTTCTTCCCCCGGACGACAAACAGGGAGGTAATCACTGCTCTCGATACCTGGGTTCTTCATCACGCTGAGGACCGTGTGCCAGTTAGCTGTGCTCATTTAATGTTCACACACATGGTAAGAGCAGCAACTGATTTCTCTCGTGGCAATCTGCCCTTTGCACCTCTTATTACCACTCTCTTGCTTCGCCTTGGACTGTCCTTTCGACACAGATATACTGAAAATCAGGCCTCGGTGCAACTCAGAGCTCAGCATGTACTTCGCCATATCCTCTGGACGCCAGCAACCTGGGCATTCACGTCTGGGATTGAGTCTGATGACGAATCTGACTCGGATGGTGAGAACATTGCTCCGAACACTGGTGTCGCTGGTACACCGTGGTGTCCGTTTCCGACTGCATCTGAATATGCTTCAGATCCGGACTTAGACTTCTGAGAGCAGCCATTGATTGAGGGGGAGATATAAGTCAGAAACAAATGTGTGGGGAGCTTAGATCGAGGGGGAGATATGTGTTTCAGTGTTCTTAGTTTACTTGTTTGCTTTGACTGTGTCCCTGTTTCGAATCTGTTTTAGTTACTTTCTTGTTTTCCAGTTTCGAGTCTGTGTTTCTGATTTAAATAAATGTCAGCTCCTTTCCTTTCAATAAAATTTTTTAGTCTACAAGAGTAAAAGGAACTTCTTCTCACCAATCTAACTAAGGGGAGGATTGTTAAACCGGAGTAGTTAGGTTGGCCAAGTTATTATACTGATCAAACTACACTTGATCAAGTTTGTTAAGATGTGTGTAGGTACAGATCAGCGGAAGCCATCAAAGCTGACTGTCAAGAAATGGAAACGAAATACCATAAAAGGAAAGCTGCTGCCTTAATACAGGACACAGTCATCACACCAAAGGATTGTTCTCAGAATCAGCCAAATCAACAAACCAAAATCCATCACAAGGATTGGAGAATCAATCAAGCAGATATGATGCCCAACGGCTATCTGCATCATCTATTTAAAGAGCCACATCGACAACGGAAATATCATCAGTTCACAGAGTCTAATATCGGGGAGAATTAGAGTGATAGAGATCAAATTGTGAGAGTGCTTTGAGTTGTAATCGTTCATATCTAGTGGGAACTGGGTAGCTAGAACAGCATAGGACTTCGGGGAGAAGTCCGGGTGTAACTCAAGCAAGTCTCTTCTTCATCGATTCGAAGTTTCGAATCACAAATCTCAAGGGTTATCCCTTGAGACGTGGAGTAGGTCATACTGACCGAACCACGTTAAAAACTCCGGTGTCATTGTCCTTGTTCTGCTCTTTACTTTCATCCAGCCAGCAAAATCCCAGCCTTCCAAGTTCTGTAATCAGCAGCAGCTGATAAACCTGTTCAGCAGTAAGAACAGAGCTTCAGCTCTACTTTCGAATACAGAAGGAGGTCGGGTTGTCAAGGTGGGCTTTAGTGTGTTATTCACTCAGCCCATCTACCAAGCCCAACCAATTGACGCAGTTACTAAGGAAGTCGAAGAGCAAGATTAGAAGTAATCTTCTCTCTCGTCGATCAGACGTTGCAGCCGATCGATCCAGCAGTGAACAATCGGCGGCAAGTTCGTAGGAGAATTTCATCATAATCAATTTAAAAACAACTATATGATTTAAAATTTTATATTCAATTTATTAGTGAAATGATTATTTTATCCTATGTTTGATTAAAATATTTAAGTAAGAAAAATAAAATCGTAATGTTTTTTCTTATATGATATTGTTTGTATTATGTCTGGTTAGGTGGCTACTAGACGTTTTTCACATACATTCATCAACTGGAAATCAAATCCAAATTTGGTGGGAATTTTATTTATGGTAAGTAAATCTAGAGTATACAAAATTTAATAATGTATTGTGATGTAATTTCATTTATGGTAGTCTACGATTATGAATTTTTCATTTAACAATTTCCTTTGATGATATAACAATTATGGAAGTTCATTTATTAATAAATGAATTACCAACCTTAAAATAATTTATATTTGTAACTAATATTGTCCATATATTTTTTCAGAATTAAAGAAAGGAATATTAAGATCTATAACTAATAAATTAAAAAAAATTCACGATTTATTCTTATATGTCAAAAAGTTACTAAGGGGTCGTTTGTGACAGAGAATTTGGGGGTGAGAATTGCCTATAATTGGGCCTCATCCTAGAATTCAATAAATTTCATCGTTTGTTTCGTAAAAAAGTGCCCGAAATTGCCTAGAATTGAATTCTAGGAGTGGGCCCATCCTAGAATTCGGACCCCTTCCAAATTCTCTGATGAAAAGCCTAGAATGTGACATTCTAGGGTGAATTCAAGAGGCAGTGTCAATAATACCTTTTTTAAGGGGAAGAAGGTAAAAGAGGATAAGGTAAAGTTGGGTATTTTGGTCTTTTTCATATTAATTATTTTATTTATATTTATTTTTTCACCCCAAGAATCTCATACATTCACTCATCCAAACGGTTGATTTTCGAAATAGCCTAGAATGCCCAATTCTCAAAGAATTCAATTCTCTAGAGAATTGAATTCTCTCCAAACCAATTCTCTGTCCCAAACGACCCCTAAATCTTTTTCATTTTGGTCATTATTCCCTCCTATATAAATCACACTATTCCTTAAACAATTTATTCAATAAAATAAAATAAAAAATTTTATATATCCTTCAACTTCCTCTAACAACAACGAACTTTAACATTATAAACAATGATGCTTCCAAGCGGTCTAGGAGAGGAGCATTTAGTCCAATCTCTAGACGAACAACCAACAATATCATTGGGTGCAAGGACTTCATGTCCTTGCTACTAGAAGTGGTAGAAAATATTCTTGATTTTCTTGACTGCAAGGTGTTGAACCAATTCAATGTTGTAGCCAAGTCGTTTAGGTAGAAGTATTTATGAAGTTGTTTAACTATATTCAATCATGTACTATTACAATTTTAATTGATAATACTTATATTTGTCTATGATAACTAAATTTGTATATCTATTTATCCAGGTACTGCTTTAATAATGACAAAATATTGAACTTTAACTTGTCGTTCCAGAGAGGGCTAGCAGATAAGGGTCAAATTATGGACCGACATGATGGTACAAAGATTAAATCATTAAAAACTCTTGTTTGCTCCAACAAACAATGCAACTAACCAAGCCTTGGTCAACAACTGGATCACCAAGGTAGCGCAAAAGGGAGTCGATGAGCTTGACCACATTTACAACAATTGGTTGCAACCATTTAGGTATGAGTGTCAAAATTGTTGATAATCATAGTGGCTATTTTAATTAGCATGTCATAGTGGCTATTTTAATTAGCATGTGAAAGTCCGTTGCTTACTTTAAGTTAATCCTGGAAACGATGATGGTCTGCTTCTTGTGGTTAGTTAATCATCGACTTTAAGCCAATCACTAGCACTTGACTTTATTCTATTTTCGTTCAAGATACTAGCTTGGATTGTCATGCATATGGAAGAGTATTAAATTTCATAGTATTTTTTAACATGTATTTTAATAAGAAGTGATTGTTAGACTACCTAAAATTCATGCTCAGATACCTCTTAAACTATATGTGCCTAATTGTGTTCATGACATCTAAATCTTTCACCGCTATTAGAAGTATGCTACTTGCTTGCTTTATTCATCATTTTTGTATTTTCTATTGCTAAATGTTCACTTTGTCCAATTGGTTGCATCACATTGTTAAATTGATATTGAAAAGGGTGACTAGTGAAGAAGAGTCTAATAAACCAAGCAGAAGGAGCAGGGGAAAAAGTGCACTACAGTTACATCTGATTTGATCACGAGTCAATGTCAAAAAGTACTTCACCTCGCCGTTGCTGTTGATAAGGAGAATGTGTTCTGTGATTTGTTGGGAAGAACCTTTCTTAATGCTTCTGAGCTTACGTGGAGATGCTGTTATGTCATCTCATCCTTTGGACTTTAGAATGATTGATTTAAAATTAGTTAGCTAATACTTGATTCTGTCTAATCAATATCTTCGATTGTGGACTTCATCTTGGATGTCATCTCCGTATGCGTGGATAAGATCTCTTCGTATGTGATAAGAAGCGAAAGTGTACATTTACAAGTTGCTATCAATACAAAAATTGGTGTTCTTTGCATCTTTGCTCATTATACATTTCTATAATCTTCCACAAAATATATTGGTGGTTCTTCTCAAAGAGTCCCTAGCAACTATAATTTGTTAGCCTTTACTACCTTAGTCCATTTATTGGTAATTCTCAAGTACTTGTCACGAAATGAACCTACTCTGACATACCAACTTAATTAAACATTTGACAAATGTACAGATACAGAGCGATAGAAATCATCACTTTTGTTACAACCTCTCACAGTACAAGTCAAATTCTACTCTACTCCTAGTACTTCATGTAAATATCGAAGTGTTGTCAGGAACCGTTGAATCATCTCTATAGGCATGTTATTGTCCTACAACAACCTCTTCATCTTTGATTGGTTGTATAGACTGAAAAACCTGAAATTTCACCTATTAGTTAAAAACTAGGCAACATTTTATAGATGAATGAGTGGAAGAAAGAAAGCGTATTGAAACACAACAATTAGTTTCAGTTTCCACCTAAATTTCTTCATTCCTTTTCTTCTTGAAGTAAATTCTGGAGTAAGCAAATGTAGAGCTTTCTTGCGACAGCTATACCATCATCTTCGTCGTTGCTACTCCCAATTTTCACCACCTCCGTGGGAACTCGCTTTTCTTCTATAGGCGGCAATGGAGCCATTATGCTTCAATGTTGTGCCTTGATAGTTTCGTAAGTAAATTACGAGCTAGTAGCGAGGACAAAACAGTCACTACAAGTGGCCACTAAAACTCCAAATATGAAACCGCAACAAGCTCTATTTTTTAGAGTTTTCAAATACATGGCTTGGGCCCAGTTGTGTTTTCAGATCGTTGAAACGCAAAAGCCAAAAAAATAAGAGATTTGGCCAAAACCATTGTTTTGTCCAGAAACACACCCAAAAAGCAAACGACCCCTTAATCTTTTCTCATTCTTTCAAAATATACTAAGAGTTCTTTGTCCTCGACCTATTAAGATGTAGATTGATTTTGTCACTTAGTTTATGGGATCGACTTGTAATGAGAACACTACAAGAAAATACTAATTTAGTCACGGTTCTTTAGTCACGGTTTAATGAACCGTGACTAATTAGTCACGGTTTTGAGAAACCGTGACTAATTAGTCACGGTTTTGAGAAACCGTGACCAATTAGTCACGGTTTTAAAGGAACCGTGACTAAATTAGTCACGGTTTTTAAGGAACCGTGACTAAATCAGTCACGGTTTTATGAAACCGTGACTAATTTAGTCACGGTTTATACAAACCGTGACCATTTTGTCACAGTTTATATGTAAACCGTGACTAATTTAGTCACGGTCTACAAAAACCGTGACTAAATCGGCCTAATTTAGTCACGGTTTCTTTAGGAACCGTGACAAATATTAGTCACGGTTTCTTTAAGAACCGTGACAAAAAAATTTAGTCACGGTTCCTATTGAAACCGTGACAAAAAATGGTCGATTTAGTCACGGTTTTCAAAACCGTGACTAATTTTTTTTGTCACGGTAAAAACCGTGACTAATGTTATGTTTTCTTGTAGTGGAAGTCATTTCTATCCTACATGATCCTTAAGCAAATAATCAATGTGTAGCTACACATTTACTTGATAAGATTCCTTTCTTCTCACAAGATCCAAAATATCATATGCTTGGATTTAAGAAAACTCGTCGAAGTTGTCTACAAGTAAGTACTATTAGCTTGCTCTGATAATCTTGTCGCATTAATGTTTGATTCTTATTCGCAAATTGCAGTGCACATCTTAATAGCTTATAATTATATTCTTCCTTTAGCAAGCTGACAAGCTACAATGCCATTTTAGGTTGGGTTAGGGTGTCACGTAATGTATCGTATGTTTACGATGTCACTGTTATTGTTAATCCTTTTGTTAAATAATGACATATATGCTCTCTCTGCTTAGTTACATAACATGTGAAATGTCACTAAAAGAAATTGTGTCTATTTTAGGAGTTATGAGAAGATAGTTGTAGGGGTTCTAATAACTGCTACAACGAATTCCGGAAATGGGCCGTTTGTAGGGGTTAATAACCCCTACAATAGTACCGCTACAACGGAATCTGTTGTAGGTGTTATGAATAATCACTACAATTGGAATCCGTTTTAGCCATTGGATTGGATTTTGATCAATGGTGCATATTAAATCTAAGGGGTATGACACAGATTGTGTTTTTTCTTGATATGTGAGGTATGACACAGATTGTGCTTTGTGTACAATCTATAGCGGTTCTATCAATATGAATCCGTTTTAGCCATTGGATTGGTTTTTTTATCAATGGTGCATAAAAAACTAAGGGGTATGACACGGATTGTGCCTATTCTAGATATGTGGGGTTTGGCCTTTGGATTCCAAATCCATGTCAAATAATAATAATTAATTCAGACCACTGATTTAGCCCAAAACCGCGGCGGTCATCTCCTTCTTACCTCCTCCACATATAAATCTCTACCAAACCCTATTCTTCACAACCAAAATCATCAGCTTCCCAACTGCCTCTCTTCCCTCCTCACTTTACCCTCACCACCACTTATGATACTACCACCACCACCACTAATCCACCTCCCAAGAAGTCGTCGTCACTGTGAGTTGGGCTACAAATCCGACAGCGAGACGATTGGTGACTCCTCCAGCAAGCTGAGTTATCGGTGATAGCCGCCATCAGGACAGGTACAATCCCGATTCGTTAGTGACTTCGCTCTATAACTCCAGATCCTCCACGACGGGAGATCGAAGAGGAGGCGAAGCCGTGGTGTTCGGAATCGTTGCTTCGGCGAAGCTGTGGGGGCACATGTAACAGAAACCTACCACACCTACCACCATGTTCGGGTACTAATTAATTGATTTCTCCCTTATTTATACCAAACATCATTCTTTTGATATCACGTCGCATCTTATACTTTCTTTATCAAGTTGTATAGATCTTTAGCACAAACAAATCAATAAATATATTTTCATGTCGATCTATGAACAACATCTTGGCACTGATGGCCAAGTAATTATTTGAATTTCTACTTAACTTTCTTGAAAGAGTAGTCAATTTGTTGATCTATCATTTTTTAATTAGTCCGCCTTTTCTCTTTTTGTTATGTCCAGGATGGATTGGTTTGCATATACGATCTACAAATTGAACAATGGATATTTGGTATTTCAGCAATTCGAATATACTCAATTCGTGCACATTTCAAGATAAAATTTCATTTCTAACATCACTTATGTTTGTTGCTCGCATCACAGACACATGCAAAGGCTTCCTGGCCATGGCTGTTTCTTCATCCAACCACTGTAGATTTCAAGTCCATGACGATAACGATGACTACATTTTTCAATTGGCCGGTACGTTCCACATTCAATTGGTTTCTATTTTTCACTCCCGAATTTGTAATCATCGTGTTCCATCATCGTTTAACTAAATCGGTATTATGGATTACGCAGATGACGAGAACTGTATATTCGTTTGGAGCACCCTATATGGATCAAAAATCAAAACCGGGAAAACCCTACATGCTTGGCTCATTGTAATATTGACATCCGTTGGGCAAAATTCTATAAGTTTCTTGCTGAAAATTTTGTTTGTTGATGATTTCTTTTGCTTCTATATGATTATCATTAGATTGAATTTTGTTTAACTTCTATGCATAAACACGACACATTTTAATGTGTTTAGGTTGATACTTAGATGTCAATTCTATTGTTTTTGTTGTTGTCGCGGAGACTCTCGCGGAGGAGAGAACCATATAATATTATGTTTGTTGAAAAATATTAATTTTTTAAAAATGGTCGATTATGAAATGCCTACAATTTTACCTTCTTTTTTTAATTGAGTAAAAAAATGTTCATTTATTTACTAGATTATCAGCGGCCCATTATCCGATTTTTTGTGTTAATATTTTACTGGAAAATTATTTTTATTTATTTTTATTTATTTTTATTTCGATTACTTAGAAGAATGGTTGCTTTATTTCTACTTTTTATTTCTAATTTTTAATATATAATAATTTAATTCATATGTTGGTAAAAAATTATAATTTTTTTTTTCTTTTTGGAGATATAATAAACAAAAACATTATAGTTATGCTTTCTTGTTGCTACGTTAAAAACACTACAAGTTTTCTTTGATTAAATAGTAAACTACTCCAATCATTAGGTGTGACATTGTTGGTTGTTCACTTTGTCTCTTAACTACGAGGTTGAGAGTTTGATCCTTATTCATGAGAAAAGAATAAAAAAAAATTGTTTCTTAGAACCAATTTTTATCAAAAATACCCTCATTCCTAGAATGAAGAAGGAGCTCTAAAATGCTGAAAAGGCTGTGGCAACTCCAAAATGGAGATTCTCCTTTAATATATTTGTAGATATGGTTGATTAAGATATGCAATGTCAACGAAATTACATTTTAAAATTTGTTCTTATATGATTTTTTCGTGTTGTTGTTCGTGAAGTGCTTCGATTCGGGGCTAAATGTTAGATGGTGCTAATCAATTTAAAAAGAACTATATGATTTTACATTTTATATTCAATTTATTAGTGAAATGATTATTTTTTATATGTTTGATTAAAACATTTAAGGAAGAAAAATAAAATCGTATGATTTTTTCTTATATGATATTGTTTGTATTATGTCTGCGTAGGTGGCTAATGGATGTTATTCACATACATTCATCAATTGGAAATAAAATCCAAATTTGGTGGGATTTTTATTTATGGTAAGTAAATTTAGAGTATACAAAATTCAATAATGTATTGTGATGTAATTTCACTTATGGGAGTCTACTATTATGAATTTTTCATATAACAAATTCGTTTTACGATATAACAATTATGGAAGTTCATTTATTAATAAATGAATTACATGCCTTAAAATAATTTATATTTGTAACTAATTGTTCATATCTAGTCTTAAGAATAAAAGAAATTTCCATTTGAAATTTATTAAGATTTATAACTAAGAAATTTAAAATTTTCAAAATTGGTTCTTATATGCCAAATAGTTACTAAATCTTTTTTCATTTTGGTCATTATCCCCTCCCATATAAATCAAACTATTCCTTAAACAATTTATCAAATAAAATAAATTCAAAATTTCTATATATCTTTCAACTTCCTCTAGCAACAATGAGCTTTAACATCATAAACAATGATTCTTCCAAGCGGGCTAGGAAATGAGCATTTAGTCCAATATCTCTAGACGAATAACCAACAATATCATTCGGTGCAAGGACTTCATGTCCTTGCTAGGTGATGTGGTAGAAAATATTCTCAACTACAAGCAGCTGAACAAGTTCGGCGTTGTAGCCAAGTCATTTGGGTAAAAGTATTTAAGAAGTTGTTGAATTATATTCAATCATATTATCGTTACAATTTTAATTGATGTTTGATAATACTTAGATGTGTCTATGATAACTAAATTTGTATATCTGTTTTTCCAGGTACTGCTTTAATAATGCCAAAAGAATGAACTTTAGCTTGTTCTTCGACAGAGGGCTAGCAGACAGGGATCAATACATATCTGTTTTTCCAGGTACTGCTTTAATAATGGCAAAAGAATGAACTTTAGCTTGTTCTTCGACAGAGGGCTAGCAGATAGGGATCAATACTTTAGTATTTTCTTTTGCTAAAGATTCACTTTGTCCGGCACAGGATTCGGGTCCAACCTCCAAAGGCTAGCGCTTCTCAACTTGTTGTGCATTCTGGTAAGTTCAACCTGTATTGGCAGTCAATTTTGTTGATGTTATTACTGTTTTGGTGAGATCCATTCACTAGTTTTTAACAAAGTTGAATTCATTTCACAGGACATGCTGGAGGAAAGTGAAAACCCTTCATACAGAATTGGAATGGCTGTCGAGGCGAAAAGTGATGAAGTTGGTTTTCGTGGCGCTTGCTTTATAGGGATCATTGTTGGTGTATTGGAGAATGATAGGTTCTTGGTGCAGTACGACAATCTGCTGACAGATGATGAACCTGATTATCTTAAGGAGGAGGTGAATGCTTCTGACTTGCGGCCTTGTCCTCCACAAGTGCCAATTCCCCACCTCTATGGACTGCTTGAAGTTGTGGATGCCTGGTTTAATGATGCTTGGTGGGTTGGCCACATTGTGAGAGTTAGTAAAAATATCAAGTACAGAGTCGCTTTTTGGACAAAAGAAGAGCTGGATTTTGATCATTCCCAATTGAGGCCACACCAAGAATGGATTTTGATCATTCCCAATTGAGGCTACACCAAGTACACTGATCGTCACCTCGAACAGCATCAGCAGCAGCAATTTGTAAGCGCTGGTTCGGACCTGGAATTTCACCCAGCTGCTAGATGAATTTCAAGTGAAGAGTTTTTGTAATAATTAGTAATGTTGGCATTTTGTGTATGTGAAGAAAGTGTTTGTGAATTGTTGGGAAGAACCTTTCTTAATGCTTCTGAGCTTACGTGGAGATGCTACTATGCCATCTCATCCTTTGAACTTCAGAATGATTGATTTACAATTAGTTAGCTAATACTTGATTCTGTCTAATCAATATCTTCGATTGTGGACGTCATCTTGGATGTCATCTCTGTATGTGTGGATAAGATTTCTTCGTATGTGATAAGAAGCGAAAGTGTAAATTTACAAGCTGTATCTTAAGCTGCTATCAATACAAAAATTAGTGTTCTTTGCATCTTTGCTCATTATATAATCTTCCACAAAATATATTGCTGGTTCTTCTCAACGAGTCCCTAGCAACTATGATCTGTTAGCCTTTACTGCCTCGGTCCATACATTGGTAATACTCAAGAACTTGTCACGAAATGAACCAGCTCTGATATACCAACTTAATTAAACATTTGACAAATGTACAGATACAGAGCTTTAGAAATCATCACTTTGATCACAGCCTCTCACACTCGCAGTACAAATCGAATTCTACTCCACTGTTGGTTCTTCATGTACATATCAGTGATCAACAGACCTGCAAGGTACAACAAGCACTCCAGCTTGTCGAAACCCGAACTCTTCTGCAGCCAGCTCGAGTAGATTCACAAAGCCTAGTTGAGCTAAGTAATCTAGCCTGATAACGAACCTCTTTGGTTCAGCATCATTTACAGCATAGACAACGAAATGTCCCTCTTTCACATCTGCTGAAATCTTGTCAGACGATCGATCTTGATCGTCATACTCTTCGTAGGCATGATCAGCAAAGGAAGGAACAGGATCATCAGATCTCTGCAACGTAAACCTCTTAGAAAGGATTTTCATAATCTGCATCAGCATCAATGAGCCATCTCCGGTTCTAGGCATTATTCCTCAAATGAAAAGAACTTTGTGTGTGATGAGAAGCATGAAAGGATGCTCCCGTCGATTTATACACCCATGATGGGCATCCTGTAGAAGAAAAGGAATGGCCTAACTGCAGAACTGACATGAACAAGTGCATGTGAAGATGTTAAGGAATCATATGATAAGAGTATGAGAATCAAGGTTAGATTCAGAGTTTGACATCGATCAGATTATACCAGCCACAATCATAGTACCTCTAGAAAACACACTCAAACTATGTAACACTGGCTTTACAGCGACAAGCATTTGAAGGAAGGCACAGAGTGCAACAAGCATTTGATCGATTGCAGACTGTTACACGTTCGTTAAGTCAGGACTCCCAAACAACATAGGACTGTCTTACTTTAATGGTGATTTTCTGTTACATGGTAAAACTGAAGAAGTGGAGATTGTGATGGTACCAAGAATCGAGACACGGGTTGTTACCGTCTTTGATCATAGGTTGCAAATGAGCCCCTCACTTGGTCGAAAATCCCGGCTACGCAACCGATAATTGAGAAACATAGTTCGGTATGTGGTAAATCGTAATGGAAATCCCATGACTTGTAATTGTAATCGAGAAACAACTCCTGTTTGGAACCCAAAATTTCAATAGAATTGTGATCGTGGATCAACTCATTGTCTTTGAAGCAATTTACCTTTTACTGTATCTACTATCAGGTATATGTCTGTTTGGATTCAACGATTTCATCCAATCTTCGATGAGGACCAGACCACTTCTTTGATTCAAATGTCATACAGTTTTGTTGAACAGTTGACGCAGAATGAGAATTAGAGAAACGCAACATAAGATTGGAACCATATATCCATCAGTACAAACTTGCTCTTAACTCCTTGTGATTTTCAGAAATTTTTTGAAAACAAATGGTAGGTTACCACATTGTTGAAGCTAAGCTAGCTAATCTTGAATAAATTAGCTCAAGAACCAATTTTTCATTGTTGAGCTCAGTAACGAGGGCTTGTGATCCTTGTGGAGGCATTAAGGTGATGGGACATTGGGTTAGCTTTAAGGGTTGGGCTTGCACCTATCAAATCTCTGGCTTGACCGTTCCAAGGTTGGAGTTGAGCTTGGGTTTCTCAGTGAGGACTGAGGTCTCCTTGTTCGTGGAGTGGAGGGTAATGCGTGAGACTGGTTTCACAGAGTAGCGATCACCTCCCTCTCTAGCCAGTGGAAGGATTACAGGCTGGTGAATCTCGAGCCTAGATAACTTGTCCAGCTTTCCAATTGGACCATTACTTTTTTAAGTTGGTTCTTTTTGGGTGATAGACGTCTAAATATAAGATTGAACAAATGTTACTATATGAAAGTTCGAAGATACATTGAAACCAACAAATCTAAGTTGCTTGCTATCTGTACAAAAATTGGTGTTCTTTGCATCTTTAGTTTTTTCTTCTACGATCTGCTCATGTTTGAAGTAACAAATATGAAAATTTATTTACTACATGGAATGGTCAACCCGCCCATTGGATGATCAAACCCGAATTCTTCCTCTGCCATGCTCAGAAAATCCTGAAACAAAGGCTGGCTGAGATATTATTAATTAAATTAAATTATTAAATATAAATATAAATATAATATAATAAACCTATATAAAGCCCAAATGAACTAAACCCCTTCTACTGTTCATTAGTGTCATATCACCCGTTTGTTATTTCTACTGTTTACAGTTGCATCCCAACTCCCTTATTGGAATTTTTCTCACAGGGGGCTCATTTCCAAATTCATTTCCCATTATAGGGTTGAACTTGAATTAATTCCAAAAAGGGGGTTTGATTTGCCATGTCCCCCTTGATCGCCAAACAAACTGGCGATTTAGTATATAATTGGATTTCTTATTTTAAATGAAGTCTCAACAATATTTTAATGGACTGAAACTTGTATTTTATGAAATGGAATAGATAGAAATATTTATTTTATGAAATAGTTATTGAAAATTAGGCCGGTAAAATGTTTTGAGCAATATTTTAAAAATCGTACGATCACTTTGAATCGATGATTCTAACGTTAAGCGGTTTAACGAATAAAATATTATAAATTACGATGGACCCACTCGTTGACTCAATCCAAAACCATTCGAAAATTAATGGGCCGAGTCGCTTTAATTTAGACGGGTCAATACGGGTTGTGAATAATTTCGGTCAATCCATTTGGATCACAGGTCGCTCTGTTTGAAAATTTTGAAAATCCTCCTTATTAACTTTTATCCAATTGAAATGTACAAACAGGTGAGCAAACACATATTTGCTATACACAGAAGCTGCATCGCGCGATACTAAAACCTAGTGACAATGACACCACAACTCTCTTCTTATGTGTCTCTCCAACGTATACTGCTAGAAACCCCTTTGGGACATCCGGAAACCTTGAGGATCTTTTGCTCAATCCAGAGCCAGTTCTTCGGAGAATCTGCTTAGCGAGGCTACCTGGCAATCCAATAGCCATAATGCTATTTGACGAGTCTGCTTACAAGATGAAGAACTGGAAGTAAAATAAGAACACAGCAGACAGATGCAGAGTTGTTTTGAAATGGTTTTTGAGCTCCTGCTAAGTTCATAAGAACACCATTATATAGACAAAGGATTCCCAGAATGACCTTATGAACATTGATGGGCCAAAGATCACATGGTCGGAACTTGGTGGGTGACAAAGGATATACTTGGTCCCCTATACAAAGTTTAATCACAGCCGTCAAATCTCCCTAATTTGATCTAACGGTGGATAATACTAGTATATAATAGGGTAAATTAATTAAATGTTTTTTATTTTTTACCACTTACCTAGGGTAAACGCCGCCCCCACTACCTCTTCTTCTTCTTCTTCTATTTTCCCTACCAGACGGCGCCGGCGATTTCGTCGTCTCCATTCTCTAGTTCGCCGGCGATTTCCATCCGCCACCTCCATCCTCCTCCACCAAGCAATAGCCGCCGGCTCCATTCTCTAGTTCGCCGTCGTTCGGGAGGCACAAATCAACTCCCTAGCAGCCACTAGTTCACCGAATCGGCGACCTCTCAGACGGCGGTTTCTATCCGGACGAAGTGCTCTCACCGGTCTGGCGGTTCTATTTCTTCCGGCGGCTGTCTCCGGTGCGGCGTTGTCTCTAGTGCGGCGAGTCTTGGGCTTCCACCTTTTTCTCCGGCGCGCCTCTGCTCTCTCCTCTGTAATCGCGGTCTCCAGGTGCTTCTTGACGGCGCCGGCATGGTTTATTCGTCCTCCTCGCCGCCGGTGAACAGTAGGTTTCTATGGCCGGTGTTCATACAATTTTTTTTTATTTACTCCATCAAGCCAATTTGAATTTGAGGAAATTGTGTGTTTCGGAAGAATCGGTACTAGTATGTGTACACTACTTGTATATTCGTAGTACTAGTATGTAATTCACACACATGTGTGTTACGGTTTTTCTCGACTATATATCAACTCCCGAATTTGAGAAAATTGTGTGTTTCGAAAGAATTGGTACTAGTATGTGCACACTACTTGTATATTCGTAGTACTAGTATGCAATTCACACACATGTGTGTTACGGTTTTTCTCGACTATATATCAACTCCCGAATTTTTATTTTTCTCGACTGTATATTCGTAGTACTCGTATGAATTTTTGTTTTGTTCTGCAATCGAAAAATAAAGAAGAAGAAGTTGACTCGTACCTCCATTATAAAACTCGAACTTGGGAGCTTGAACTTTTTACTGTAATTGTGAGAGACTGATTTACTCAAAAAAATTGAAAGTTTCATATTATTATAATGGCGTGCGTGTGATTGAAAGAGGAAGAAGAAGATTAGGATTATTAAAAAAGTTAAGAGAATATTCTCACCCATTTTTTTAGGAAGAGATAATCAAAAATTGATTATCATAATTACCCTATTCTCACCGGCGGTTATAGAGGAGTGTGGGGGGATTTTTTTAATTAAATCCTCTTAAATAATTAATTAAGAAGTGGATAAGAGATTAAGGATTCAGATTAAACTTTGTATAGGTGACAAAGTGACTTTGTCACCGAAAAAAATCCCCATGTTCCTGTCTTTTATAGCATGTGATATTCTTGAAAGAAACTTGTACCATTTGGTACATTAAAAGACATTGATTGAAACTCTATAAAAAGGGTTATCTTCAAAGTTGAGCTTCATAACCAACTCACAAGACCAAAGCCTCCCAATCATCTATCGGTATCTCTCTCTTCAGTTCTTTTATTCTACATCAAACCATGGCTATTGGATTGCTAGGTAGCCTAGCCAAGCAGATCCTTCGACGAACTGGATCCGGATCGAGCAGAGCTTCCTCGAGGTTTCAAGATGTGCCAAAGGGATTCTTGGCAGTCTATGTTGGAGAAACATAGAGGAAGAAATTTTTAATACCAGTTTCGTATCTAAGCCAGCCTTCATTTCAGGATCTGCTGAGCATGGCTGAAGAGGAATTCGGGTTTGATCATCCAATGAGTGGATTGACCATTCCCTGCAGTGAAGAGACTTTTGCTTCTGTTACTTCCAAGTTTGAGCAGACCATGAAGGCTTAGATAATTGGATAAGCATCAGTAGATGAAAAGAGCCATACTTTTTTGTAACTGTAAATTTACTAGGGTTTATACTATATATGAAGGAAAGAATTGATCATAATGAAATTCCTATTCTCTAAGGATCATCAGATTCTCTTTACCAGAAAGTTCGCTTCATCCTTTGATCTTGAAATCGAATATGAGTATACTGATGTTTCATTGTTTAAGCAAAACATAAAATCCATTTAGAGAACATCAAGTCTCATTACCACATAATTTCCATTTCTGTTGTAAGCATGCACACAAGATTTTATCAGTCGTTTGAACACATACACCCCTACTGTTTATTTCACCATTGATGGTTAAACTGTACCGAGTATAGAATCGTTGAGACTGACAAGATTTAAGAGACTAATCGATATAAGAATGGTTTGGAGATAGAATCCTTGAGACTAACAAGATTTAAGAGATTAATCGATATGTGAATGGTGATAAATCCATGAGAAAGTTGCATCACACTTGGACCCAATTTTGTTTTTAAATCGTTGAAACGCAAAGCCAAAAAACCAAGAGAATTGGCCAAAACCAGCATTTTTTACCAAAACACACCCCAAATCCCCAAAAAGCA
The DNA here is from genome assembly GCA_034768395.1 of Linum lewisii. Lineage (NCBI taxonomy): Eukaryota > Viridiplantae > Streptophyta > Magnoliopsida > Malpighiales > Linaceae > Linum > Linum lewisii. Next base: position 5,046,073 of record CM068302.1, on the reverse strand, counting down.
AACAACCCCTTAATCTTTTCTCATACTTTCAAAATATATATATTCAGAGTTTTTTGTCCTCGACCTATTAAGAAGTAGATTAATTTTGTCACTTAGTTTATGGGATGACTTGTAATGAGAAGTCAATTACTATGCTACATGATCCTTAAGCAAATAATCAATGTGTAGCTACCCATTTACTTGATAAGATTCATTTCTTCATGCGGAATCCAAATATCATGTGCTGGGATTTAAGAAAAGTCATCAAAGTTATCTACAAGTAGTGTTAGCTTGCTCAGATTATCTTGTCGCGTTAATGCTTGGTTCTTATTCTTAAATTGCAGTGCACATCTTAATAGCTTATAATTATATTCTTCCCTTAGCACACTGACAAGCTGCAATGCCATTTTAGGTTGGGTTAGGGTGACACGTAATGAAACATATGTTTATAATGTCATTGTTATCGTTAAGTCTTCTGTTACATAATGACATAGAAGCTCTCTCTGTGTAGTTAAATGTCGCCACAAGAAACTGTGTCTCTTGTAGGAGTTATGAGAAGATAGTTGTAGGGGTTATAATAACTGCTACAACGGATTTCGAAAACGGGCCGTAATAGAACCGCTACAACGAAATCCATTGTAGGGGTTAGGAATAACCGCTATATTAGGAATTCGTTTTAGCCATTGGATTGGATTGGATTTTGATCAATGGTGCATATTAAATATGAGGGGTATGACAAGGATTGTGCTTTTTTCTAGATATGTGGGGTTTGGCCTTTGGATTCCAAATCCATGTCAAATAACAATAATTAATTTAGACCATTGATTTAGCCTAAATCTACGGCTGTCATCCTTCTTCTTACCTCCTCCACATATAAATCTCCACCAAACCCTATTCTTCACCACCAAAATCATCAGCTTCCCAGCCGCCTCGCTTCCCTCCTCACTTTACCCTCACCACCACCTACGACACTACCACCACTGCCACTAATCCACCTCCCGAAGAAGTTGTTGCCGCTGCTAGTTGGGCTACAAATCTGCCGGCAAGACGATTGGTGACTCCTCCATCAAGTCGAGCCGTCGGTGATAGCCGCCATCGGGACAAGTACAATTCCGAGCCGTCGGTAACTTCGCTTCGTAGCTCCAGATCTGCCGCGACGGGAGATCAAGAAGGAACCGAAGCTGTGGTGTTCAGAATCACTGCTTCGGCAAAGCTGTGGGGGCACTTGTGACAAAAACCTACCACCATGTTCGTGGACTAAATTTTTCTTTTCCTTATTTATACCAAACATCATTCTTTTGATATCACGTCGCACTTTATACTTTCTTTATCAATAGGTTGTATAGATCCTTACCACAAACAAATCAGCAAATATATTTTGATGTCAATCCATGAACAACATCTTCGTACCGATGGCCAAGTAATTGTTTGAATTTCTACTTAGCTTTCTTGAAAGAGTAGTCAATTTGTTGATCAATCATTTTCTAATTAATCCGCCTTTCACTTTTTGTTATGTCCAGGGTGGATTGGTTTGCATATACGATCTACAAATTGAACAATGGATATTTGGTATCTCAGTAATTCGAATATACTCAATTTGTTTAAATTTCAAGATTACAATTTTCATTTCTAACATCACTTATGTTTATTCCTCGCATCACAGATACATGCGATGGCTTCCTGGCCATGGCTGTCTTTTCATCCGATCACTGTAGATTTCAAGTCCATGACGATAACGATGAGTACAGTTTTCAATTGGCCGGTACGTTTCACATCCAATCGGTTTCTAGTTTTCACTCTCGAATTTGCAATCATCGTGTTCCATCAACGTTTAACTATATCAATATTATGGATTACGCAGATGACGAGAACTGTGTATTCGTTTGGAGCTCCCTATATGCATCAACAATCAAAACCGGGAAAACCCTACATGCTTAATTCATTGTAAAATTGACATTCTTTGGGCAAAATTCTATCAGTTTCTTGCTAAAAAATTTGTTTATTGATGATTTCTTTTGTTATTATATGATTATCATTAGACTGGATTTTGTTTAACCTCTGTGCATAAACACAATACATTTTAATGCGTTTAGGTTGATACTTAGATGTCAATTCTATTATTTTTGTTGCTGTCGCGGAGACTCCCACGGAAGAGAATACCATATAAGATTAGGTTTATTGAAAATATTGATTTAAAAATGGTCGATTGTGAAATCCCTGCGATTTTACCTTTTGTTTTTAATTGAGTGATAAAAATGTTCATTTATTTATATTGTTGATTAAGATACATAATGTCAGTGAAATTACATTTTTAGATTTGTTCTTATATGATTTTTTCCGTGTTGTTGTTTTTTGAGGTCGAAGGCTAAGTGCTTTAATTCAAGGCTAAAAGTTAGATGGTGCTAATCAATTTAAAAAGAACTATATGATTTTACATTTTATATTCAATTTACTAGTGAAATTATATTTTCTTATATGTTTGATTGGAATATTTAAGGAAGGAAAATAAAATCATAAGAATTTTCTTATATGATAATTTTTGTATTATGTCTGGGTAGGTGGCTAATGGACGTTATTCATGTATATTCGTCAACCGGAAATCAAATCCAAATTTGGTGGGGATTTTATTTATCGTAAGTAAATCTATAGTGTACGAAATTTAATAATGTATTATGATGCAGTTTCATTTATGGGAGTCTAATATTATGATTTTTTTTCATTTAACATATTCCTTTTACGATGTAACAATTATGTAAGTTCACTATTAATAAATGAATTACCTACCTTAAAATAATTTATATTTGTAACTAATATTGTCTCTATCTTGTTTTCAAAATGAAAAAAAATTTCCTTTTGAAATTTATTAATATTTATAACTAAGAAATTTAAATTTTCAGGATTTGTTCTTATATGTCAAACAGTTACTAAATCTTTTTCATTTTGGTCATTATCCCCTCCCATATAAATCACATTATTCCTTAAACAATTTATCCAATAAAATAAAAACAAAATTTCTATATATCCTTCAACTTCTTCTAGCAACAATGAACTTTAACATCATAAACAATGATGCTTCCAAGTGAGCTAGGAGATGAGCATTTAGTCCAATTTCTAGACGAACAACCAACAATATTATTGTGTGCAAGGACTTCATGTCCGTGCTAGTAGATGTGGTAGAAAATATTCTTGATTTTTTTTACAACAAGGAGCTGAACCAGTTCAGCGTTGTAGCCAAGTCGTTTAGGTAAAAGTATTTATGAAGTTGTTGAATTATATTTAATCATGTTATTGTTACAATTTTAACTGATGTTTGATAATACTTATACGTGTCTATGATAACTAAATTTCTATATCTATTTTTCCAGGTACTACTTTAATAATGACAAAAGATTGAACTTTAACTTGTCATTCGAGAGAGAGCTAGCAGATAGGGATCAATACATGTTTACAATGGGTCAAATTATGGACCGACACGACGATTGGATGTATGCCTACTTTTGTTTATGTCATCTAAATCTTCCACAACGATTGGATGTATGCAACTTGCTTACTTTATTCAGCATTTTAGTATTTTCTTTAGCTAAAGGTTCACTTTGTTCAATTGGTTGCAGCATTGTTAAATTCATATTGAAAAGGGTGACTGGTGAAGAAGAGCCAGATAAACCAAGTAGAAAGGGCAAAAACAAGTGCACTACTGGTACATCTGATTTGATCACAGGTCAATGTCAAAAAGTACTTCACCTCGCCGTTGCTGCCGACAAAAAGAATTTGTTCTGTGATTTGTTGGGAAGAACCTTTCTTAATGCTTATGAGCTTACGTGGAAATGCTACTATGCCATCTCATCCTTTGAACTTCAGAATGATTGATTTAGAATTAGTTAGCTAATACTTGATTCTGTCTAATTAGTATCTTCGATTGTGGATGTCATCTCCGTATGTGTGTATCAAGATCTCTTCGTATGTGACAAGAAGCGAAAGTGTACATTTACAAGTTGTATCTTAAGATGCTATCAATACAAAAATTTGTGTTTTTTGCATCTTTGCTCATTATATAATATTCCACAAAATATATTGGTGGTTCTTTTCAACGAGTCCCTAGCAACTATGATCTGTTAGCCTTTACTACCTTAGTCCATTCATTGGTAATTCTCAAGAACTTGTCACGAAATGAACCTGCTCTAATATACCAACTTAATTAAACATTTGACAAATGTACAGATACAAAGCTATAGAAATCATCACTTTGGTCACAACCTCTCACACTTGCAGTACAAATCGAATTCTACTCCACGGCTGGTACTTCATGTACATATCGAAGTGAAATTAATAGAGCATTACTACTAAGCAAACCCTCAGAAGAAATGTGTTCCAGGGAATACTAAAAAAAAGTAACGAAACAAAGAGCTAATGTTTACAGCGAGCGCCCAGTACCAAGAATCCTTCGGAGATCAACAGACTTGCAAGGTACAGCAAGCACTCCAGCTTGTCGAAGCCCGAACTCTTCCGCAGCCAGCTCAAGTAGCTTCACAAAGCCTGGATGAGCTAGGTAATCTAGCCTGATAACGAACCTTTTTGGTTCAGCATCATTTACAGCATAGACAATAAAATGTCCCTCTTTCACATCTGCTGGAATATTATCAGATAATCGGTCCAGATCGTCATACTCTTCATAGGCATCAGCAGCAGAGGAAGGAACAGGATCATCAGATCTCTGCAGCGTAAACCTCTTGGAAAGGATCTTCATAATCTGCATCAGCATCAATGAACCATCTCCAGTTTTAGGCATTATTCCTCAAATGAGAACTTTGTGGGATGAGAAGCACGAAAGGATGCTCCTGTCGATATATAGATACATGATGGGCATCCTGTAGAAGAAAAGGAATGGCCTAACTGCAGAACTGACATGAACAAGTGCATGTGAAGATGTTAAGGAATCATATGGGTGGTAACAAATAGTATGATAAAATGGTATAATGCTCTTAAAGACTGTGTTAGGTGCTCAATAGTTGACATTATTCAGGACACAAACAAGATGAGCTTTTCTTACTATTTGAACATCTCTCCGCATATGGGCAAACAAGATGTACAAAGTACCAAACCACAATGCAGTGGATGCACTTATCATTAGAAAACAGTGCATCGTTATAAGAAATTATGCACGAAAAATTGATGGAAGCACTTATTGTTAGATAACAGTGCTTACAGCAGTTCACATAGTAACGAATATCAATCCAATAAAAAAAAAAAGTCATTTAAACGGGTTGAAAGAGTTAGTTATGCAATGAATATCTTTCTTGCATAGTTCAACAGAGAGCAGATCACAACCCAGCAAAGCAAAACAGCAGTTCACAACCCAGCTGAATGAAACAGCAGATCACAAGATGTTCTATTGAGCACAGCATATTTGAAGAGTTTCCATGAAAGAACCGCAACTAATACCACACTAACAGACCTAGGCAAGCCAATTACTAATAGAAACCTTATTCTACTTTTACCTTCTATGTCTATGGACCGAGAAGTTTGCATCCACCTTAAACTGATATGTGGCTCCTGCATACGTTTGATGTTATTCTCAGTTATTGCCATCACAAAGCTAATCTTCAACTGATTGACCTCAACACTAAGAAACTCTTACTACCAAACTTGCGAAAACCATTACTAGGCAAATGCAATTGCAGAATACAGCTGACATAACACTACCATCTTCGGAGAAAGAAACAACACAGATGAATATGATAGAGTATGAGAATCAAAGTTAGATTCAGAGTTTGACATCGATCAGACTATCCCAGCTACATTCATAGCCCCTCTAGAAAACACACTCACACACACACTATGTAACACTGGCTTTACAGCTACAATGATATATATATACAGAAATCGTATAAAAGTGGGGGGGAGCCATCCCTCCGATTCCTCATCCACATTTGAATCCCAAACTCCATGGAGTTATCCACAGTCCAGTTCCTGTAGAACTCTGCCTGTCCTTGATCACAACCCTAACCTAAAAATGAAATATTTTCCTAAGTGAAATAAGGAAACACCGAATAAACTAAATTTGCAGGAAGGATTCGGGGATACCTGTTTTTCGATCGGGAGGCAGAAGCTTCCATTGAAGTCATGGAGGAGAACAGAGAAGGTCGGAGATGAGGTGAACGAGGTTGAAACAGAGAAGGAATAGGAGAAGGAGATAGAAGAATATGAGGGTGAAGCGGAGGAGGAGGAGGAAGAAGAGGAGAGCGAAGACTATGGAGAAAGGAGAGTCGAATAGTAACACTATTACTGCCATGCTTTGCTGCGACGAAGGTGGAGGAGAGCCATGGATTCCGGAATGTTCATTGGAGATATTTGAAATCTGGCGATGACTATTGACTTTGACTCCGGTACTATTGTTGATTATGATATTTACATTTCCCGCCTGTATTTCGTCGAAACGATGCCGTTTCTACGTCATGAAGTTGGAGGGGAAACGGATAAAAAAGGTAATCCGACCTACCGGATTCGAACCAGTGACCTAAGGATTTCCAGCGTTGTTACGACTACAGTCCTCCGCTCTACCAACTGAGCTAAGGTCGGATTGTGGTTCTTGGTTTCTGTATTAGTATATGGACAATATAACTGCGTCTGGAATAAGCATATTAAATGTAGAGACGTTCCATGTGGTTCTCACGTGAGCTCCGAATCCACGAATGATGCTCGACAAATAGTAGGATTTGCCAATTCATACAACATGCATATATTGAACTTCTTGATTCCATTCTAAGAACTTGCCTACTCTATTTTAATTTCATTCATGAATCATGGCCATATTTTAACAAGTTTATATTCGACGAATCTACAAACCAATGATCCAACATGTAATTAGAATTATCTGTAATTTGATTACTTTATACCTCTATAAATTTAACTTCATTGACCCAAATTTTATGTAACTTAAAAATATATATTTTTATAAAAAGTCATAAACATGGGAGAAACCTTCACCCAAAGTGCTTACGAGGCCAGTTAACAGGGGCTAAGATACTATACTATCTTTCACTTGATAACTATGTATGGTCCAAATCTTTTATTGATTGATTAATTGCGTTTGTGTACAAAATTCCAGCAACTCATCCTCAGACTAATTTTTTATGCGAAACGACGTAGGTGCTTTAGAAGATGCAATAGAAGATGTCCGAGTCCAAGATCAAAGCTAGGAAAAGCATGAGTTCCAAGAGGAAACTTGTCTCGAACCTGGAGTGTTTCGATGGTCCAATGAGTGGTTCGACCTAAAGAATTGAGGATGTGAGTTGGGTAGTGATAGATTCGTTGTACTTAGTCTGGTGTGGTATTTCGCAAAGCGTGTAGATAAGAAAGTAGTAAGAGATAGAGTGAGGGTAAGGGGACAAACGCATCGTTGGAGTGTGTGGGGGTGCATAGGGGTTGTCCATAGGCATTTGGGAACCTTGGGCGTATAAGCTATACAACGCACATCCAAAGGTGTTTAAGTAGGGTTCGACACGTGTCAGCTGTTGACTGAGGACCTGCTTGGTAGGCAATATGAGCCATTGAATGATGAAGGGTTGAGACTGTCTAATGCGTCTGAACCCCAGGTAGGAATTCCAAAAATTAGTGTTTTTTGCTGCAAACTATTGTTTTGTTGATTATGATATTTACATTCTCGTATGTATTTTGACGAAACGATGACATTTCTTTGTTCTGATTCACGTAACGAATCTTCATGAAGGTGGACGAAAAAACAAAACAAAAAAGATAATCCAACCTACCGGATTCGAACCAGTGACCTAAGGATTTCTGATGTGATTACAACTACAGTCCTCCGCTCTACCAACTGAGCTAAGGTCGGATTGTGATTTTCAAGTGCTAAGACAATATATGAAAACAACTTGCGTTTGGAGCAGTCATATAGATGTAGCGTGGCAGAGTTGTCCCGTGATTATTGGAGGCCCTATTCTGAAACTAAAAATATGGCCTAATTTATTTTGAATATAGTTTTTTATTAAATATGTTTTTAAGTAAATCGTAAAATGCTTACAAAAAATACGAAATTATCGACTATTGAAACTAAAAAGAAAAATCTGTTTAGCATTTTTTGAAATAAAATTATCATGAGATCTTCATTCTTCATATCCTCAAAGAGATTATTCTCAGTTACAAACATAGCTAATATATTAAGCCTTTTTGCGTCATTGCCAGAATGATTATATGACTTCAACAACTTCAGCTTGGAAACTTCTCTCTGTAGGGAATCTCAACACCTAGAATCAAATATATATTTTCATTAAAAACACGAGCAACATAAAAAATTTCAAACTTAACATCTAAATTGTCAAAAATATCATTAGCGCAACTATAATCAACATCAACAATATCAATGAGACTAGAATTAGCATCAACATTATTAACATTAGAATTATCAACTTGAGCAACATTAACATCCAAATTTTCAGAAATCGGTTCTTTAACAACAAATTTATCAGGTCCTCTTTGATATTGAATTAACTCTTCAACCATTGATTTATTTTTACGCTTAGAACCTATTGATTCAAATTTTCAACATAACTATAAAATACCAAACCTAACAAATCAGAATGATAAAAAAAATTACACAAACTTGAATCAGTAATGGAGATTGTACAATTGCCATTGATTGTTCATCTTTGTTGGAGAATGGGTAAAACTCCAATTTTCAAGAGAACAATTCCTCCATCCATCCACGATTTCATTATTCCCAACGAGACAATTAAACTCGTAAATTGTTCAACATCTAACCAGACAAACCACAATTTCATTAATTCATAATTCGATTAACCTGTAACACGTGTCAAATTTCACGTAGTACAATACAACTGTCCGAACTACAAACAACTGAAGTTTACACGGTGAAACCAGAGGCATGCATTACAATTTCTACCGACAAACAGCCAACTATAAAAATTGTACACACTTGAATGAATGAGTGACCATGCTCCATGGACCCCTATCCCAGCCCCCACAAATCTAACACATATCAGTAGTAGAGACTAGTAGTCAAGACTATTTCTTTCCCTTGTTTATCGGGCTCTTTTGCCCTTCATCGATCTAAACTGTACCCACCAAATAAGAACAAAAGGAACACATGCAGATCCATATTCAGCAGCATGATCACTTCTTCTTCTCCATGTTGATTTGAGCAGCATCTTTTTGCATAATCAACATAGCCATCATCTCATCTCTGATGAATGATGATTATGAAACTGTTGAGTCACATGAAGAAAAACAAAATAAACATTAAAAAAGGAAGAAATTATAAAGGGTGAGTTGATTGGGGGACTCTCTGGCCCTCCTCCTCGGGAGCTACTATAGCTCCACAAAACAAAAGATGTGGGTACCCTAGCCTAGCTTAGCTTAGCTGTCTATTGAAAAATATCTATATGATCATCATGTCTTTCTGTTCATAGAATCATACTATGTTACAACTTACAACTCTCTAGTTATGATTGTTTTTATTTGTATGATAAGACTACTAATAATTGCTCTTCTGTTCTCTTGAGATGGAGTCATTAGCAACAATGAAATTGGTTCTTTCATTTCTCATCGAATTCTTGAGTTTGGATTTGGCTCGTTAAGGATAGTTAACGAGTTAGATCTAAATTGGCTCAAACTGTACACAAGTTTCAACTTTTCAGTTCGTCTGAAAAGTAATGAGCTTGACTGGAGAATGATAAAGTTCCACCTAGTGCGGCTCGTGAATCACACTACACATACACAAATTTTGAAACGACTATTTTTATGAGACGTCAATATATTAGATGAGTTTGATATGGTCAGTAGCAGAGCTAGAACTCAAGTAATGGGCATGATATATAAAATACAACTACACTAAAAATTAATAAAATATACATATTTTAGCTACTTATCCCGAGCCCAAGGTAGCCACACCTGGCTCCACCACTTGATATGGTAATCGTACAGTTGAAAAATTAATAATTTACAGTCAATTGATTATAAGATTGGCACTACAGTTACAGTTAAAGGTTAACATCGATCAACTGATCAAATTTGGTCGGTCAATGGTTAACCTAAAAATATGTTGGTCAGTCAATCGATTAAAGAATTTAAAAATTATTCGACCGAAATAGATTTTAACCGAAGTTATTCATTTTCTTTTCACAATTGTAGTTATTTTGACCGAAACCAACTTACTTTGATCGATAAATTGGTTAAATCGACACCAAATTAGTTGGTAATTAACAGTTTCAATTTTTTTAACCTATCGATCATTCAATATCTATTTATTAACCTAACTGACCAACACTCGTCCTCGTTGGATCACATATTAGCTAATCTTTCACTCAAAACACTACTAGAATAGTTTGATATATGGTCCTATAAGACCCATAATCGAGTCCACAAACTTGCACTATTTGAATCATTGAATGTCCTATTTGGCTATTTCTCCCCCAAAATCCAAATGATCACAATGCTCTAGTCTTTGAGCCTCCTATTTCTCATTTATTACTACCTATCTCCCCCTTCCATCTATTTCTAGTGTTTTGTCTCCCTCATTTGTACCCATTTAATGTACCCTCCAATAATTCATTATTTCCACCACCACCAATAATGATAAGGAAAAAGAAATAAAAAAAAGTATAAAAAAAAGAAAATTCCAACTACCCCTCTTTTCCCATTATAATGCTTACAAAGGACACACAAAAGAAGAAAAAATTATTACTTCAAATTAAAGCAAAAAAAAACAAAAAAAAAAAAAAAGAAAAAGAAAGCTTGTGAGAATGACATGACCACAAATTTCCTCCATTTTCTCTTCAAATTATTCCCTTCCAAATTTCATAAATACACACCCTTTGAGTTTCTAATTAGTTCACAACCAACACTCCGGAGTCAATGAATGATCCCTCGAAGAGTCCCGACAGTAGTTGTACACCATGTGGTACTTCTGCACCCATCTCATCGAGTTGTACTGCTGCCTCGTCAACCCGCCTGAACGGTAGGGCGACGCGGTGGCAGGACGGCACCACCGCGGTGAGTAGGCGGTGCATCCAGAGGCCTTGAAGGTTTTGTAGTTTGCAACAAAGGGTTGGTACCTGTAGTCTGCTTTGTATTTACCGTCGTCGGTGGCCCAAGCTGAGGCGTCCCATATTGAGCCGTATACCCACATCGGCCTTAGTGGGAATGTTGTTGCGCTTTTCCTCGGGTACCTTCTGATTGGCACGTCGTCCACTAGGAATCTTGTTCAACAAAACCAATACAAATGAAAGTTAAAACATAAAAGTTAAAATAAAGGGTGAGATGAGGGCATAATGAGGACAAAAGCTAAACAATAATATGAACATGCTTTCCTCTTTTTCCTATGCTTGATTGTCTATCTCCAAATATGCCCACATTTCCCCTCTTTTGATTGGTGCATTGGTGCACACAATATAATGTCACACGGCCACATGGCAACACTTGGTCGGTCAAATATCTTCTAGGGTTTGCCATTGTCCAAGCTAGCTTCGATGTGGGTAATGATCTCACTCTAAAACCCATTAGACCATAACTATAAACCCGGATATCAAGGTTGACCCAAATTGACAACGAGGTTCAATGCGCTAGAGAGTTGATGGGATCGACCAATCATTAGAAAATCGTAGAAGGAATCATTCAAGTATTTAACAATCTTGATATTTTTTTTAGATAGGTACTCATTGAGGCAGATAGATAGCAATCACAAAACGGAAAAAGTCATGTTCCTACTTAGAAGGTCAAGTCTATTGCAAAGACTCCTGACAGGTTATCCAGGGTCATACGTGCCACGTAATAGGCAACCCTATAATCTGAACGACGAACCGTTTTAAACTACCATGAAAAAGCAGTAATTCTCATGTGAAAGATTTTTTCAAAGACAGCTTCTCCTAGGACGAAAACAAGCTTGAAGCAATATATTTCACCGGTGGGGTTATGAGGTTTTAAATGCAGGTGAAAAGGGTTTAAGTCATAAAACCTTTGGACCCACTAAGTGACTAGTACTAGTTGAAGAGTGTCTAGACCCCACTAATCAATGAGTTGTGGGTTTGACGGGTCAACCAACCGGACTAGACCGAACCAACGAGTTGATTAAATCGGAAAATTGACCACTTACATGATTTCTCTAGGGTTCCAAATGATGGCGTAGTGGTGGAATCTTTTGGTGGGATCGAACCATAAATGGAACTTCATCTCTCTCCCAATGATTCTACCATCCCCACTTCCTCTTATGTATACGTTTGTTTGTAAAGTGTATGGCTCATCAAATGTCTTCCCCAAGAACTCAATGTCCACTTCATCATGGTGTCTTGGATGTGCTTCTGCGTTTGATAGCTATATTTCACAACCAAACACACATAAACAAAGCAATAAAGATTCTTTCTTTTAATGATTCTCATTACTACAATTAACTACACTAATCATGAGTAGTTGTATGATGATCTTCTCACATAGAAAGCAGTGTTGACTCCAGCAGTGTAGCCAGCTTGGAGCTTGATGGAAGTACCAAAATACCCGGATCGAAACGGCTTCACTGACTTGAACCCACTTCCTGTCAATCAACCATCAACCAGTTTAATTAAGCCGGAAAATGACTGATCAAGATGAATCCATTTCCTGCTAATACTGCAGGCCACTATATCTCCCAAGCCAAGAAGTGGTATGAATCTTTCAGGAAAAAGAAAACTTCATTATCACATACATACCAGAAGTTTTATCGAGCCAAATGGTGACTCCGTTTCGGTCGACTCGCTGGTGGGTCTGACCCCAAAGGGTTCTGTAGCCTTTGTAGAACGGCATTGATCTGAACCGGAAGCTTGGCCGGTAGCCCGGACGGGGAGGCCTAGCTCTAGCCATGGTGATAGATGAAGAAAGGACTAGAACAATGACAAGAACCAAAGAAGAAAAAGAAGAAGAAGAAGACATTGTAAGTGTGTGTGTGTTTGTGTGAGGAAATGGAACAAAAGAAGAGAAGGGTGTTAAGGGTTTTTATATAAAGCTTTTGGGGGATAATAGTACCTTTAGAGAGATGGTGAAAGCTTGGACTTCTTTACATGATGAAAATTAATTACAAATTATTTAATTGAGGGCAACCCTTTGTGGGTCCATTGTTGGTATTATTAAGTAAGGGGTAAAAAAGGTTATTTCTTTACAAAGAAAGAATAGTTGATGAGTAACTAGTGTATATAGAATATGATTTCTTTATATGGCTCTGGTAAATCACACAAAATTGTTTGTATGAAATTCACCAATATTGCTTTGATATGAAATTAGATTTTGATTTCATAATGCATGGTTTTTTATATGTTAAACGTGTTGAGATTAATATTATATAAACATGTAGAGGATGAATGTTTATAATTAATCATCCTTAATTTTTATTAACCATCTTTAGTCTGGGAGTTTAGATCATCACATGTGTAAATATACTATTTATCGTATACGTTTGTGCTAATTGATGAGATTTCTCATATCGTTGTATCAACTAACATATGGTTGGATGCAACGATAAATTCATTAGGGCTCTTTCGATCACGGTATAGTCCTAACATAATCAAGAAAAACTAACTATAATATAATAATATATCGAATACTGTATTTTTCGAAGTATTAGACGAAGTTGATCAAGTGCGAAACAGCCATTAAATTAAGGAATACAAAGTCTAAATTGGAATGTGATAATGTCAACGAGATATGTAACTGTTACTTATGTAGCTAACGATGGACATGTAACTGTTCCTAGAAAACAAAACAAAAGACGAATGATCTGCAGGATGCCTATGTGATGTGACTGAGGAGATGATCACATTTTGAAGCCTCAAGTTTTCGAAAGGGCATAGTGATGCTGTTGCCTGTATACTGTATATGTCCCACTTGGCTGATTATTATTGTATAGTTTCCCCACAAAATTGAACATTTACTCCCAAAGCAACAAAGAATAGTAGATATATATTCTTCTCCAATCACTTTTACCCACCTGCCTCATAACTACTTCTTGTATATATGAAAAATGATCATTGCAGTGCTGTTTGAATTCGAGGTTACTTGTAGTTTTGGGGACAAAATTATGTAACAATTTGTTTTTTGATGGTATATTGTTCAATTATATCCAGAAATTGATAAATATGATACAGTTAAGGTGTTGCCGTTAGCCATGCACATGCATGGCTGGTTGAGACGCTTAATTAACATAACAATTTCTTAATAATTAAGTTCATGGGTAGGCAGCGGCATGCCACCCACGTGTTATATTTGTCTATTTTTTTAACTTTGTTATGTCACCAGGAATAAATTGTTACGTAATTTTGTCCCCAAAACTACAAAGTCCATAATTCGACTAGGTTGGCATTTTCGATCATGAAAATTTTAAATAATTTGTTGGTATGGTTTGATTGGTTCAGAAAACCGTTTGAATTTATGCCAAAGAAGGAGAAAACGGATTTTCTTTCTGAGTTGCATGATATTTTGGGATGGTGGAGTTTGCCGGTGTGCATTATTGGGGATTTCAATATGGTTCGAAGCGTGGAGGAAGTGTCTAGTAGGTCGCGTGCTAGGACAGAATTGGATGCTTTTAATGGCTTCATTGAGGATTGGGCCTCATTGATTTGCCAATGGGAGGAGCGCGTTTTACTTTTTCAAATCTTCAACGTGATGCGTCTCTTTCGAGATTGGACAGGGCGTTGGTCTCTTTGGAGTGGGAAGATTTTTTTATTGATTGCAATCTGAGAGCGTTTGAAAGAACGTGTTCGATCACTGTCCTCTGTTCCTGGATTGCTCTCCAGGTAGGATTCGTCGCCGGCCTTGGAGATTTGAGCTTATGTGGCTGGATGCTCCGAATTTTCGGGAGGTGGTCGAGCCTTGTTGGAGGGAGAGAGGCTGTGGTTCTAATAACTTGTTTCGCTTGGCTGCAAAATTTAAGAGGCTTAAAGAGGTAGTTACAAATTGGAATGTTTCTACTTTTAGGAGGACAGATGTGGTGATCAAAGAAATTTTGGGGAAGATAGCGGTTTTAGATGGTAAAGAAGAGGTACAAATGATGTCTGAAGATGAGAGGTTGGAGAGATGCTTTCTGAAGTGCGATTTGGACAAGCTGTGGAAGAGGGAAGAGATTTGTTGGAGACAGAAAGCGAGAGAAAGATGGTGTAAGGATGGAGACAGGAATACAAATTTTTTTCAGAAGGTGGCAAATCAGAATCGTCGTCGCAACCTTATTGAGTCTCTTGTGATTGAGGGGAGGTTTTATGACGAAGATTTGAGCTTGGAGGGGGCGGTTGTCTAGTTTTATTCGAATTTATATTCCGAACCTAGGGGTTTTCGACCGTTTCCTTTGGGTGTACCCTTTGGGATGATCAGTCGGATAGGTGGGGAGAGTCTCACTAGAGTATTCACGGGAGAGGAGGTCTGGAATGTGGTGAAAAAATGCTCTAGTGATAAAGCCCCGGGGCCAGATGGTTTGTCTTTAGGTTTTTTTAAGGCTCACTGGGATATGGTCAAAAATGACATTATGTTGGCCTTTCAGGATTTCGTCAGGTTTGAAGAGCTGCCCCGAGCGATTAACAGTACTTTCCTCTGCTTGATTCCAAAAAAGGAGTTGGTTGAAGACATTAGGGATCTTAGGCCGATAAGTCTAGTGAGCTCTTTTTATAAGATTCTGTCTAAAACGTTGGCGGCTCGTCTAAAGGTGGTCATTGCCAGGTGTGTGTCAGTGAATCAATGTGCGTTTGTGGAGAACCGTCAGATTTTGGATGCAGCCCTGATTGCTAATGAGATCATTGAGTCTAGATTGAGGGAAGGAAGGGCGGGCTTAGTTTTAAAGTTGGACATTGAGAAGGCTTATGACCATGTTAGTTGGAATTGCTTGACCAAGGTTATGAGTGTTATGGATTTTCCCGCACAGTGGATTCGCTGGATTGTTTCATGTATTTCTTCGGCCTCTTTCTCCGTGCTTCTCAATGGCGAAGCCAAAGGGTATTTCCCTAGTACTAGGGGCTTGAGACAGGGAGACTCGCTTTCCCCTCTTCTCTTCATCTTGATTATGGAGGTTCTATCTCAGTTCTTCAATAAGGCTCGCGAAGCTAGTCTCATTGAAGGATTTTTCATGAATGAGGGGAGGAGATCGGGAGAGGTTCACCATATTCTCTATGCGGATGATGCTTTAGTCTTCTGTAATGCAAGGAAGAGGTTCAACAGGTTCTTGCCATTCTTATATGTTTTGAGGCAGTGTCCGGTTTGAAGATCAATGTGCATAAATCAGTTATCTATCCCGTGGGGGAGGTGGCCAATGCGCACGAATTTGCTGAGGTTTTGGGGTGCGAGTTGGGCTCCTTTCCAACTTCTTATCTGGGGCTCCCCCTTGGGACGAGAGCAGCGTCCAAAGAGGTTTGGGATCCGGTCTTGACTAAAGTGAGGCAAAGGACAGAATCCTGGAAAGCAAAGCTGCTCTCGTTTGGTGGAAGATTGACTTTGCTGAAGAGTGTGATGTCTCAGATGCCCATTTACTATTTATCCTTGTTCAAGGCTCCTGTGGCCGTCGTGAAGGAATTGGAGAAAATGCAAAACAAGTTCCTGTGGAAGGTTGTGGGGAAGAGAGAAGACCCCACTTAGTTCGGTGGGATGTGGTTAAGGTGCAGAAAGAACGAGGTGGTCTTGGGGTCTTAGATCTTATAAGAATGAATATGGCTCTTGTGGGGTTGGAGATTTGCGACGGAAAGAAATTCTTGGTGGAGGAATCTGATTGTGGAAAAGTGTGGTAGGGGGAGATCGGAGTGGAAGCCAATTTGGGATTTGCGCAATGCGGGGTGGTCAGTGTGGAGAGATATAGTCAACCTGAATCCGAAGTTTTGGAGGTATGCTGTAATTGATCCTGGGGGTGGGGGGGGTTTCTTTCTGGTTTGATTCTTGGGTTTTGGGTGTGTCACTACAACAAAAAAGGGATTTAGTGTCGGATTCAACAGTGGCGGTTGTACAACCACCACTATTGTTTAATGACTGTGGCGGTTGTGTATTGGCGGTTAAAACCGCCACAATGTGCAGAACTGATTGTGGCAGTTTTAACCTCCAATACACAACCGCCACAGTACTTTATATTTAAAGCCCCCCTTCGCTCCACGATTTCAGAAAACCTAGAACGCCACAACGCCCCCTTCTCTCTTTTTGCAGCCGAAACGAAGAAACCAACCGCCACAACGCCGGCCAGCCTCCGACGTCGCCATCTATCACGGCCAGCCTCCACCCACCAACACCCGACGCCTCCACCCGATGAATCGGACCTGGACACCTTGCCGACGACGTCAAAATCTGACCGCCAATGGAGATCGAAGAATCTCCAGACTTCCAAGCCTTCTCTTGTAATGGCCTTCTTCTCTTGCCTTTTGGATCTAGGTTGCTTGGATCTGTAGCCTTCTTCTCTTGTAATGGCCTTGTTTTTTGGCAGCTGGTGAGAATCTTGGATCTAGGTTGCTTGGATCTGCAATGGAGATGCCGCCGTCGTTTTTAGTTTGGCTAACTGGTGAAGATGGCAGCTGGAGATGTCGCCGTCGTCGTCGTCGTCTGCAATGGCAGCTGGTGAAGATGTAACGACCGTCGTCGTCTTTGGCTAACCCGACGCAGCTGCCGCCGCCGACGGAAACGTGATCGCCGATGATCACGTGTCCTTTTTTTGTTTTTTTACATCAACATTGGCGGTTATAACCTCCAATGTGTAACCGCCAATGTTGATAATTAGTGGCGGTTGCTGACCGCCAATAAAGTTCATTTGTGACGGACGGATTTCTGGCGGTTTTTGCTTGCAACAGTGGCGGTTGTACAACCGCCACTATGTTTACAACAGTGGAGGTTATAACCGCCACTGTTGCTAAAAAAACCGCCACAAATCCTCCGTTTTGTTGTAGTGTGTGCTTAGCGGATAGGTTTCCCAGGGTGGCTGCTGTGGCCATTTCTAGGGATGTTTCTTTGTCTAGTTCTGTTTTGATTGGCGACAGGTACATCTGGAGTGTGCCGTTGACGACGGTGTTGAGAGGAGGAGCAGAGGAAGAAAGGCTGAGGATGATGGCAACACTTGAGGAGGTGCCCTTTGGCTGGATTTCTCAAGGACCGCCGACCCTGGTTTGGAGCCTAACTCCCTCAGGAGTCTTCACGGTCGAGTCCTTCTCCCGTGCACTGCACCAGCAGGTGGCTGGAGGCGTAGATGATTTTCCTTTCAGGACAGTGTGGATTGGGCAGGTTCCAACGAAGATTTCAGGTTTTCTCTGGCAGGTTTTTCATAAGAGTATTTCTACTTTTGAGAACCTGCAGAAAAGAGGTTTTATTGGCCCGAGTCAGTGTGTATTATGCAGAGCCGATCTTGAATCAGTGTCGCATTTGTTACTTTCGTGCTCTTATACCTCTCAGGTGTGGCTCACTTTTAGTTCCAAGCTTGCTATTTGGGGACCAGATCATTGGGATGTTCGAGAGTTTATCCGGGATTGGCAAGCTCGGAAGGTTAAAAGTGAGTGGCAGAGTTTCAATGATAGATTGATTCATGCTTTGTTTTGGTGCATTTGGTGCGAGAGGAATGATAGGATTTTTAGAGGTAGAGATAGATCTCCGATGCAAATTGTGTGGAAGATCATTTTATTTTTAGGTAGATGGCTTAAGGCAGGGGATTGCATTTCTCGTATGGAGCTGCAACTGTGGATGTCCCTTTGGCAGGGAGTTTTTGATCCTGGCTGAGTTTTGGGATTTTTGCGGCATTTTGGCTCCATGGGCTGTTTTAGTTTTGGCCTATGGGATGTTGGCGTGTGATGCCTGTTGAGCTGTCGGGTGTCATATTTGTGCAGGGTTTTGTGTGCCTTTGGTGACAGGTTGTATAGTTTGAGGGAGTGAGGTTTGCTTTTGGTTGTGGCTGAGTTTTCAACGTTTTGGGGAGGTTTGATTTCTCCTGTTTGTAGTCTTGTTTTGTGTTGCTCGGTTTGGCTCATATATATATATATATAGATGCTCATCATTCATAAAAAAAAAAAAAAGGTAAAACTTCTAAAAGGGTTTGAACCATTTACGCTGGTTTTTTTTGTTCACTGATTTTCTACCCAAAATTGAAATAATAATATATAATGTGAATGATTAAAATTAAATGAACTATGAATTAAAAATAATAATGAATGTTTGTTATATTATCACAATTTTGTGTTGAAATAGTGTTTATAAATATAATATCTACGTAGTATTTAATTTCGTATAGCAATAATACGACCAATTTTCTGACTGAGTTTTTAACGATACAATCTCGATCAACCTCGTAAATTCGATCAACCCATTCACTCATTCGGTTCAATCGTCCAATTCAGTTCTGATAACCTTGGCTGATGGTATAGTAGTGTGGTGGGAGTAGTTGTGGGTTCATAAATGTTTGCTTCTCTTCTCTGTATAATAACAACATTTAATAAGGTGCAGGGTTCTGAAACAATATTTGAGGTAAGTGGATGCATGATTGATGTTTGAGCCAACTAGATTGGATTAGACAACGAAAGGAGCTCAAGAACCAACCAATTATTTTGCAGGTGAATCTCATCTTAAAAAGTTTGGAGAACTGATAGAGATGTTATAACCAAGTAGCGACTTACTTACTTACGTACACATCAACAATATTCGGTTAGCTAAGTCTGTCCATGGCAAAATAGAGAATAATTTGTATGGAGTATCACCGTACTATATATTTAATTAGTTTGTAATTTTCTCGGATGATTTCGTGTCAAGGTAATCAATGTCGGTTCGACCATAATGGGTGGGTGATGAATAGGGGTGGAAGTTCGGGTACCCGTTAGAGGATTTTAAGTCTTTTCCTAGGCTCTGATACCAAATGAATACTGCGTAAATACAAAATAATTTTCCTTTCTGACAATCTCTTATTCCTTGTTTGTTTGGCCAATTTTGTTTTCATTTCTTTCTTTCCAATTACCTTTATTTTAGGGACTCTTATTACCTACTTTTAAGGGCATTCAAAAACTATTTCCTATTTTTAAGGGAACTAATATCATTATTGTTATACATACTATTATCGTAAAATATATTATTATTGTTGTGTTTACTATTTTTATAACATGGGTTTCGTGAATCATTTCTTCTTTAAGACCTATTTTATGGGTTTGGTACTTAACTGTTTTCGTGTTATTTTTTCTTTGATTTTGTTTTATTTTCCTAACACTACGATATGGTCTTCTGCTCATTTTTCTTATTCTAATGGGTACTCACTATATGGTCCTATTGCATTTTTCTCAATTAGTTCGATTAGATCTGTCATAAACTGATCTTCTCGAATATACTCAGGCATGGTATCAGGATCTTCCTTTAATCCTTCATTTTGATTATTTATAAAATCTTTATATTCAAAAAGTTCCTTTTTAATATCTTTCCAAGCAAGGTTTTCAGAACCGGACCGGGGGGTCGAGCCGGCAAGGTCAAGGGTTCAAAGGTTAAATGGGAAAATCGAGGTCGAACCAGAATTAATCGGTGCCGGAGGGGGGCCGGCTCGCGATCGGACCGGTCGAACCGGCCAGCCCGGTCCGGCTTTGAAAACCCTGTTTCCAAGTCTCTGGGTTTTCCTTTAATCTTGCGTATATCTTATAAGTAAGTTTGCCGAAGTAAAAGATTATTTTATTTAGATCGGTTTCCATTTTTTATATTCTATTACTCAAATCGGTAATCATTTGTTTTAGTGTTTCTATTTCACTATTATCTTGATTTTGATGGATTATAGTTATATTTTTTATATCTTCTTCTTCCTGGTTCTGGTCATCTGATTCTCTTAGTTGAAATCTTTCCGACTGAGTTAATCTTTTTATCTGGTTTTCTTTAATTCTTCTAGGATCTTGCCGTATAGATCGCCTACTTGATTCGGCTTTTACTACTTTTAGTGGTACTTCTAAATGAATTATTGGTTTAAATAAGTCTTCAATAGTGATGACATCCTTGTCTTTGAATGTTAAGCTATGGTGACTATTTGTTAGAGCATAATTTATTTGATATGTTACCGAGAATGGTTTACTATTTTCTTTCATTAAATCATCCCTTTTTAATTCATATTTTATGATTATTGATGAATCTAAGTTTTCATCCGTTAAACTTAGTCCTTGTTGTAAATTTATGTCAAATTTTATTATACCACAATTTAGGTTTCCTGATCCTTTGGCTATGATACTTTCGTCTTGATTTAAAATTCTATCGTCTCTTATTTCTAGTTCTATGGGAGCGTTAATTCCTAACTTCATAGTTGACTTAATTATGATTTGGATAGTGCTAATATGTATGTATGCAATTTTAGCTCGTTCTTCCGTTTTTACCCTACTTAATCTTTGTCTGATTTGTTCTTTATTGATGATTTGCACTAAGAAATCTCCATTTGTTTGGTTGAACGGGATAGCTACTTCTCCTATCATCTTTCCATATTTTATTATATTTTCTCTATTAAAGAGTTTTGATAAAAAGGATTTTGTTACAAAATTTTGTGTTTCTGATAATGTAAAATTTGTTCTTTCCTTAATCTTTTTTACATCTATTAGTCCATCCAAAAAGTAATTATCTTCCTCTTTTTTTTGTAAATAATCTAACATGCTATCATTATTTTCTGCCATCTTAAAAAGAAATTTTAATGTCTGAGAGTCGGCATACCTGACTGGCTCCTTGGTTGACTGCTCTTGAGTTTTTCCTTCGTTTGATGTTGCAGTTGTTCGTAACTTCTTTAGTGGTTGGTTTAATGGGTATGGTTGGTGATTTTGTATGTTTTGGTAGTATGTATGATGATTTGTAAGATTCCAGGAACGTAGGTTCCAATCTTACTTTGGCCTCCAGAACTTAAGAGTTCAAGCCAAACGAGAGGAGAAAAGAAACTCAATGTTCTTGATATAACTCACTCTGCCTTTATTTATGCTTCATATCCTCCTTATATAGGCGGAGGTTAGACGCTAAGGCGTCATTCCTTACATCATAAAGTGGAAAGAAAAGACATAAAGATAAAGTAAAAATTACATAATGCTCGACTTTTATCAGTCAGTGGGAGTCGGCCAACCCTTTTTTTTTTACTCCATTGTCCTTTTTTAATAATGGAGTTCCTATTGTTTTCCTGATGATAATGATATTGTCGCTGCCGACATCTTTGATGCTTCGTTGTTTTCTTCTGAATTATTTCCTCCAATATTTTCTTCACACCACTCACAGAAGTGGTCTTCATAATTGATCGTAATCTGCATAATTGTTTTTTGATTGGCATTGGTAGTACTGATAGGGTTCCACCTAGTTCGGCGAAATCCCTTGTCATTCTGTTGACTGCTTCCCATTCTTCAGCGATCATCTTGTTCTTAGACCTGCTGATGATAATAACATCTGTGCTGCTATAATTTACTTTTGTTGAACTTTCTGGTTCGATGTTTGTTAATGCTCTGCAGACTGCAAATAATCCTTTTACCAAATAATCTGGTCTTTTCTCATAATTCTGAAGATTGTCCTTTGATGGATATTCGTTGTTTGAGACCCCATAAGAATGACGACCTTTGATCCCAATAGTAATCTTTGATTTTCATCAAAGATAGGATAGCTGCTGGTGTATTTGAGGAAGATTTCTCTACCTCTTGCAAATGAATCCAAGTACCTCTTGATGATGAGTCTCATTTTTTGAGGAAAGTAGTCGAATGTCTTCAATTTGGTTGTATATATAGTGTCTATAAGACCGTACTGATGTAGGTCAAATAGTAGTTCTGCTGTTGCTTCCTCGGTGATTACCGCCTTTGGTCCTCCTCTATTCACAGGATATAATCTCATGGTGGTATTCTGTTCCAATTTATCTTCATAATTTATTATTGTGTCCCAATGAGTCACAAAACTCTGAAACGTTGGTCTTCTTGCTTCTTCTCTTTCTTTGGTTGTTGGTATATTCCTGATGCTTGGTATTTTCAGTACCATTTTTTGTTGTGGTTGTTGTACTGATGGTTCTTTCATGGCTATCGCCTTGTATGATTGTTTAAGTGCTTGTTCTGCTTCTTCTTTTGTTTTGAAAGATTGGTGCTGAACCGACTTCCCAGTAATGTGTTGTGATGCGATGGCCCAGTTGTTGTATAATCCTCTGAATGGTCCGTTAAAAATAACGTACCATTTACTATTTTTTCTTTCATCTTCTTCATATTTTTCTCTATCTTTTTCTTCATTTTCCACCATATCTGCCCATCTTGTGGTTTTGCTGCTTGAGGCTTGAGTTTGTTGTTGCTGAATTTCTTCAGGGTTTTTCCTTAGTTGTTGTTGTAGGATGTTGATGGTGTTTTTTAGAATTTCTTCATGGATTGTTTCGTTGATAAAATAAGTTATAACTTATGCAAAAAAATGGAACGACAACAGGCGCTCGAATCACAAGTCCTTCTCTGCAGAGGGGAGGTGGAAGAACTAAAAAACACCATCAACATCCTACAACAACAACTAAGGAAAAACCCTGAAGAAATTCAGCAACAACAAACTCAAGCCTCAAGCAGCAAAACCACAAGATGGGCAGATATGGTGGAAAATGAAGAAAAAGATAGAGAAAAATATGAAGAAGATGAAAGAAAAAATAGTAAATGGTACGTTATTTTTAACGGACCATTCAGAGGATTATACAACAACTGGGCCATCGCGTCACAGCACATTACTGGGAAGCCGGTTCAGCACCAATCTTTCAAAACAAAAGAAGAAGCAGAACAAGCACTTAAACAATCATACAAGGCGATAGCCATGAAAGAACCATCACTACAACAACCACAACAAAAAATGGTACTGAAAATACCAAACATCAGGAATATACCAACAACCAAAGAAAGAGAAGAAGCAAGAAGACCAACGTTCCAGAGTTTTGTGACTCATTGGGACACAATAATAAATTATGAAGATAAATTGGAACAGAATACCACCATGGGATTCTATCCTGTGAATAGAGGAGGACCAAAGGCGGTAATCACCGAGGAAGCAACAGCAGAACTACTATTTGACCTACATCAGTACGGTCTTATAGACACTATATATACAACCAAATTGAAGACATTCGACTACTTTCCTCAAAAAATGAGACTCATCATCAAGAGGTACTTGGATTCATTTGCAAGAGGTAGAGAAATCTTCCTCAAATACACCAGCAGCTATCCTATCTTTGATGAAAATCAAAGATTACTATTGGGATCAAAGGCCGTCATTCTTATGGGGGGTCTCAAACAACGAATATCCATCAAGGGACAATCTTCAAAATTATGAGAAAAGACCAGATTATCTGGTAAAAGGATTATTTGCAGTCTGCAGAGCATTAACAAACATCGAACCAGAAAGTTCAACAAAAGTAAATTATAGCAGCACAGATGTTATTATCATCAGCAGGTCTAAGAACAAGATGATCGCTGAAGAATGGGAAGCAGTCAACATAATGACAAGGGATTTCGCCGAACTAGGTGGAACCCTATCAGTACTACCAATGCCAATAAAAAAACAATTATGCAGATTACTGATCAATTATGAAGACCACTTCTGTGAGTGGTGTGAAGAAAATATTGGAGGAAATAATTCAGAAGAAAACAATGAAGCATCAAAGATGTCGGCAGCGACAATATCATTATCATTAGGAAAACAATAGGAACTCCATTATTAAAAAAGGACAATGGAGTTAAAAAAAAAAGGGTTGGCCGACTCCCACTGACTGATAAAAGTCGAGCATTATGTAATTTTTACTTTATCTTTATGTCTTTTCTTTCCACTTTATGATGTAAGGAATGACGCCTTAGCGTCTAACCTCCGCCTATATAAGGAGGATATGAAGCATAAATAAAGGCAGAGCGAGTTATATCAAGAACATTGAGTTTCTTTTCTCCTCTCGTTTGGCTTGAACTCTTAAGTTCTGGAGGCCAAAGTAAGATTGGAACCTACGTTCCTGGAATCTTACAAATCATCATACATACTACCAAAACATACAAAATCACCAACCATACCCATTAAACCAACCACTAAAGAAGTTACGAACAACTGCATCATCAAACGAAGGAAAAGCTCAAGAGCAGTCAACCAAGGAGCCAGTCAGGTATGCCGACTCTCAGACATTAAAATTTCTTTTTAAGATGGCAGAAAATAATGATAGCATGTTTGATTGTTTACAAAAAAAAGAGGAAGATAATTACTTTTTGGATGGACTAATAGATGTAAAAAAGATTAAGGAAAGAACAAATTTTACATTATCAGAAACACAAAATTTTGTAACAAAATCCTTTTTATCAAAACTCTTTAATAGAGAAAATATAATAAAATATGGAAAGATGATAGGAGAAGTAGCTATCCCGTTCAACCAAACAAATGGAGATTTCTTAGTGCAAATCATCAATAAAGAACAAATCAGGCAAAGATTAAGTAGGGTAAAAACGGAAGAACGAGCTAAAATTGCATACATACATATTAGCACTATCCAAATCATAATTAAGTCAACTATGAAGTTAGGAATTAACGCTCCCATAAAACTAGAAATAAGAGACGATAGAATTTTAAATCAAGACGAAAGTATCATAGCCAAAGGATCAGGAAACCTAAATTGCGGTATAATAAAATTTGACATAAATTTACAACAAGGACTAAGTTTAACGGATGAAAACTTAGATTCATCAATAATCATAAAATATGAATTAAAAAGGGATGATTTAATGAAAGAAAATAGTAAACCATTCTCGGTAACATATCAAATAAATTATGCTCTAACAAATAGTCACCATAGCTTAACATTCAAAGACAAGGATGTCATCACTATTGAAGACTTATTTAAACCAATAATTCATTTAGAAGCACCACTAAAAGTAGTAAAAGCCGAATCAAGTAGGCGATCTATACGGCAAGATCCTAGAAGAATTAAAGAAAACCAGATAAAAAGATTAACTCAGTCGGAAAGATTTCAACTAAGAGAATCAGATGACCAGAACCAGGAAGAATAAGATATAAAAAATATAACTATAATCCATCAAAATCAAGATAATAGTGAAATAGAAACACTAAAACAAATGATTACCGATTTGAGTAATAGAATATAAAAAATGGAAACCGATCTAAATAAAATAATCTTTTACTTCGGCAAACTTACTTATAAGATATACGCAAGATTAAAGGAAAACCCAGAGACTTGGAAAGATTTTAAAAAGGAACTCTTTGAATATAAAGATTTTATAAATAATCAAAATGAAGGATTAAAGGAAGATCCCGATACCATGCCTGAGTATATTCGAGAAGATCAGTTTATGACAGATCTAATCGAACTAATCGAGAAAAATGCAATAGGACCATATAGTGAGTACCCATTAGAATAAGAAAAATGAGCAGAAGACCATATCGTAGTGTTAGGAAAATAAAACAAAACCAAAGAAAAAATAACAAGAAAACAGTTAAGTACCAAACCCATAAAATAGGTCTTAAAGAAGAAATGATTCACGAAACCCATGTTATAAAAAATAGTAAACACAACAATAATAGTATATTTTACGATAATAGTATGTATAACAATAATGATATTAGTTCCCTTGAAAATAGGAAATAGTTTTTGAATGCCCTTAAAAGTAGGTAATAAGAGTCCCTAAAATAAAGGTAATTGGAAAGAAAGAAATGAAAAAAAATTGGCCAAACAAACAAGGAATAAGAGATTGTCAGAAAGGAAAATTATTTTGTATTTACGCAGTATTCATTTGGTATCAGAGCCTAGGAAAAGACTTAAAACCCTCTAACGGGTACCAGAACTTCCACCCCTAGTGATGAATTGCTTCAAAGGCCGCTAGGCTCGACCACCCTAGTATCACACTATAAGAAACTGTCTATTTAATAGCGGTAGAAATCATATTTAACAGCGGTTACGAGCCGCTATTAAACGTGCCAATGCTAAACCAGTTAAAAGTGGTCACGATTAAATCATTATATTTAACAGCGTCGCTATGGATGCTGTTCAATTATAACAGTCGCTATTAAAATTTTCCACAATTCTTATTCTTGGTTGTTTCTTCCTCGCCGTCCAGTATCATGGATACCTTCTTCTTGTTGGCGAGTATTTCCTTGTCTTCTTCTTCCTCATTTTTTCATTGATCCTGTTGAAGACGCTTCCCTTTGGCGAGGGGCTATCCAGGGAGTTTGACCGCCTTCTCTATCGGTATCTCCTTATGTTTTCCAAGATGTACTTTTAGAGCTCCCCATTTTTCAGAGCCATTTCAATATCGTTACGAAGCTTCATGTTGTCTTCCGTGTCGTGGCCCCTCTTATTGTAGAATTCGCAAAAATACTTTTATTTTTTTTCTCTTTATGGCCACCTTTGGCGTTGGCGGCGGCGGAGCTTTCATCTAAACTCTGAGAAAGGCGTATGATGCTCTCTTCTTTGCGACTGTCTGTATGAGGGTTGTTTTCCTTCCTATCATTAGGACACCTACCCTTTTTGGAGCTTCGTTCACCGTCATCCTTATAATGTTTAGAGGCTCTCCCTTGTCCACCCTAGATCATGGCGACGTTTTACAAAACCGTGACAACTTAGTCACGGTTTTGGGTTGAACCGTGACAAAGTTGTCACGGTTTGGGTTGAACCGTGACTAAAATAGTCACGGTTTTGAAAACCGTGACAACTTTGTCACGGTTTTCAAAACGTGACTAACAAACCGTGACAAATCAATAATTTTCTTGTAGTGTTATAAGCAGATTGATGAGACCCAAAAAAAATTAAAGGAAGGAACTAATCACATACACAAAATCAAATCAAATAGATTAACTCACTTGTGTAGTTCTGCTCAATTTTTTACATCATGGAAAATAGTTACAAATTAAATCTTTTGTCCTTGACCATGGTTTTTATTAACACCTAGTTTTGTTGGTTGAGTCGTTAGTGGTTATGCTTATTTGGTCATATGTTGGCTTAGATACATATGTACATTGAGTTCGTCTAATCTTTCATTTAAACTGAATCTAAATTTTCATATTATCTAATCTTCTTAAACCTTGCACAACATTTCAAAACCATGTCTTTGTCTATTATTCCGTCTAACCCACCTATTTTGGATCGCACTGCAACCAACAACCCAAAACATTAGTTTGATATTGTTTGTTTTGAGTCAATATCACATAAATTTATTCTTAACGAATCCAATCAACTGCTAAATAAATGCAGAGGCTGCAAAAACTATCCAGGCTGGATGAAGTAGTCGTAGTAGAGAAACGGTAGTGTCGGCCAAAGAAAGGTGGTAATTGTGGGACCCACCCAGTGATCTCGCCGACAAATCAAAACAAATGTTTAGCCGGCCGGACATTTCTGTACGACCAAACACAAAAAGGTGAAAAAGCGATTGCTGCTAACGTGAATTTCTGAATTTTTTCCTCATTATTATCTTCATTAATCATTTCCAGTTAATGGTATCCAATGATTCAATCATACTTCACTTGTATTTTCGTCTTTTAATTATAGCACTGGCCTTGATATAACTGCTATGATAATATGATTCAGATTTAGCACCAATTTACAAATCTAGTCAAATTTTTTTGTCCTTGTCTCCTTGATTGTTGTGCCTCCAACAAACGTGATCTCGAGACCCGTAATTCAAGAGATTGTGGCAGATAATGTCAACAGAATGAAAGAATATGAGGACTGAAATTGATATTATGAAACGGTGAGTCTGTACAATGAACAATAGAGTCTATATATACTACTAATCTAACAGACTAAGCTAACGGAGACGGCAGACGCCGTTAATACTAATACTGACTAATCTAACAGTCGTTGACACCCCCCGCAAACTTGGCATTGCTAGGATTATACAAGTCAAGCAATCCAAGTTTGGACACTAAGTATTGGAATACAGCAGTACCCAAGGGTTTTGTCAAAACATCAGCCAACTGATCTTTCGTAGAAACATGAAGAACCTCTATCAAACCAGCAGCTACTTTGTCCCGAATCAGATGACAGTCCAGCTCGATATGCTTGGTCCTCTCGTGCGCCACTGGGTTCTCAGCCATCCGAATTGCTGATAAACTGTCACAAAACACAGAAAACGGCCTCGGAAACGAAATGAGCAAGTCGGAATACAAGTACTGAAGCCATTGAAGCTCACAAGTAACAGCAGCCAAAGCACGATACTCAGCCTCCGAAGAGGACCTAGAGACGGTGGCCTGCTTTTTAGATTTCCATTAAATTAAAGAGTCTCCTAAATAGACAAAGAAACCAGTAGTGGAACGTCTCGAATCCGGACACCCAGCCCAGTCACTATCACTATACGCTCGCAAAGACAACTCAGAGTTAGAGGAGAAAAACAGACCTTTACCCGGCTCATTCTTGAGGTACCTTACCACTTTTAGTGCAGCTTTGTAATGCAAATCAGTCGGTTTGCTTACAAACTGGCTGAGGTAATTGACAGTGAAAGATATGTCCGGTCTGGTGCTGCACAGATAAACCAAACGACCCACTAAACGTCTATAAACTGTTGGATCAGTCAAAGGAATACCTGAACATGCTGACAATTGGTTCTCTGAATCAATCGACGTGAGTGACGGCTTTGAAGCTAATAACCCAACATCACTTATAATCTCCTAGGCATATTTGTGTTGGGATATGGAAATCCCAGAACTGGATCGAGCAACCTCTAAGCCTAAGAAATACTTCAGTAAGCCTATATCTTTGATTGTGAACTCATCATCCAAAACACGTTTGATCTGTTGAATGCCACAATCATCACTGCCAGTTAATATAATATTATCAACGTAAACTAAGGCAACCAAAAACAACTCCCCAGTCTTCTTCGTAAACATAGAATAATCAGAATGAGATTGGACAAATCCATTTTGACAAGAAAATCAGTAAGACGAAAGTTCCACTATCTGCTAGCTTGCTTAAGGCCATATAAGGACCTGTTAAGCTTGCAAACATCATTGGACGAAGAGGACATACCTGGAGGAAGTCTCATATAGACTTCCTCATCCAAATAACCGTGGAGGAAAGCTGTGTTGACATCCAACTGATGTAGAACCCATCCTTTGATTGAAGCTAAGGCCATGAGACACCGGACTGTCGTCATCTTTGCAAGCGGCGCGAATGTGTCGTTGTAGTCTATGCCTTCAGTTTGTGTGTACCCTTTTGCAACTAAGCGGGCCTTGTATCTCTCAACCGTACCATCAGCATTATACTTGATCTTGAAAACCCACTTGCATCCTATCGGGTGTTTTCCAGTTGGCAGTGGCATCACAGTCCATGTTTCTGTCTTTGCTAAAGCTTGTAACTTGGAATTCATTGCCTCGACCCACTTAGGATTAGCAGCAGCATCTTTGTAAGTCTGTGGCTCACGTTCAGCAACAATATTCATAGCAAAGGAACGAAAAGAAGGAGATAAACGATCATAGGAAAGAGTCTTGGATAAGGGATACTTTACAGATGAACTTAGGACAGCTCCACAAGTAAAATCCTTCAGGTGTGACGGCTGCCTCCGCGATCGAGAGGAACGTCGGACTGGTTCATCAACAAGTTGAACTTGGTACGGAATGACCTGCTGTTCATCAGTAGAATGCACTGAAACAGATTCAGCTTGATCGGGAATAACGTCAGTAGAGGCTGACGAGTGCGGATGTAGAGTTGAAGGAGAACCAATGACAGGGACTTCGTGTTCATCAACGGGAAAGCAAAGAAGTCTTGTACCTGCAAGTTAGTAACAAGAGGAAAAACATCTTCCCGAAAAGTTACATCTCTGGAACAAAAGAAACTGTGATCAGTTAAGTCATAAACCCGATAACCTTTCATTCCAGGGGGAAACCCTACGAAGATGCAAGCAGAGGCTCGAGCATTAAATTTCAGCCTAGTAGGTCCAACATTAGTGGCAAAGCACAAACAGCCAAAACTTCGTAAGAAATCATACTTTGGAACTTTACCAGTCAGAAGCTCAATGGGAGACTTGTTCTGAAGAATGGGGCTTGGGAGCATATTAATTAAGTAAACCGCATGTAAAACAGCTAACGACCAAAACTCACTAGACAATTGGATGAGAAGAGCACGAGCAACAGCTAGGATGTGTTGATGTTTCCGCTCCACTCTTCCATTTTGTTGAAAAGAGTACGGACATGTAACCTGGTGAACGATCCCATTCTGATGAAAAAATGTCGGAATGTTGAACTCTTGACCACCGTCAGTTCGGACGACTTTAATGGTTTTCTCAAACTGAGTCTTAATAAGAGCACAAAAGTTAAGCAATAATTGCCGAGCCTCGGATTTAAGTTTCATCATATAAACCCAAGTAACCCTTGAATAATCGTCAACTAAAGTCAAGAAGTAACGATAACCATCGAAAGCCGGAACTTGATACGGTCCCCAAATATCGCAATGGATAAGATCAAAAATAGCAGGAGCACGAGAAACACTAACAGGAAAAGGCAATCTCTTCTGCTTGGCTAACGGACAAACATGGCATTTTATTGATCTCAAGGCAGAATCATTACAATGAACATTTGACAATGAAGAATGACCTAAACGATTATGCCAAACGAGAGGAGAAACAACAGCAGAACAAACAGAAGGAACTGAAGCAACATCATTCATATCAGGATAGAATTGATAAAGCCCATTCATGAGATCAACTGAACCAATCATCTTTTGAGTTCGAAGGTCCTGAATAACACATCGATCATGAGAAAAAGTCAGGCAACACCTATGTTGAGCAGTTAAGCAACTAACAGATAGTAAATTGAAGGTAAATGACGGAATGACCAAGACATTTTTAATCACCAAAGTAGGAGTCAAGAAAGCGGAACCAATATGTGACTAACGGAAACATGCTGCCAGTAGGCAAACAAACAGTCATATTACTAACAGCATAGCAGTAAAACAAGAGATCAGTAGAATAAACTGCTATCGGTTGCACCTGTGTCTATGATCCAAGAGCTACCAGGTCTAACAACACGATTGGGAACAGATTCAGATTCAACAGTAAGAGCACACTTACCTGCAGCGAAATCCGAAAACACAGAAGCCGGATTGGTGGAACGAACGTGAGCTGAATCGCTAGCCAGCCGACCAGACGAAACATGAGCTACCACGCCAATAACACCATTCCCTGCTCCAGGACTAAGCTGCGAAGACTGTGTGACTGTGCCTGTGACTGAAAGTAGGTGTATAACACATCCAAATGTGATTGAGTGAAGCCAGATGAATGAGCCGGAGCCAGACAATGAGACTCAGTTGAATCAAGTCCACCTTCGGAGATAACCGCATGAGCACTCCTAGTGAACTGTTTGGCTTTACCACGACCATAATTCGGGGGATACCCGTTCTTCTCAAAGCACCGATCAACAGTGTGGCCGACCTTGTGACAGAAGGAACACACAGGACGATTCCCCCGCTTCTTGGCATCATATTGGTTTGGCCGATTATTACCGCCGCAAAAGCCATCGGACCAGTCACTGCCGAGTTAGCATCGGAGTTTGAGGACAAAATCGGAACGTTGGCCACACGATCTGTAAACCCCTGCTCGTGCTCATCTTGAGACACCATCGATAGCACCTGATTGATCGTCGGCAGAGGTTTCGATTGGAGAACTTGAGATCTAACCGCCGAATAACGTCCATCCAGACCACGCAAGAACCGAATCAGCTGTTCTTGTAATTCATAATCTCGAACCTTCACCAATGCTCCGCACGAGCACCGCGGCGAGCAGGAACACGTCGGCATCAGACGGAAAAAGACGTATTCGTCCCATAGGACCTTGAATCGCGTGTAATAGGCCGAGACGGACAACGCTCCCTGCCGCTAGGACGAAATCTGATCGTGTAAATCAAAGACACGAACCAGATCGGACCTGCTGAAACGCTCTGTAAGATCTAACCAGACGTCCCTCGCCGAGTCCAACCAGAGAATGCTCTGAGCGATGTCCGGAGAAACAGCTTTGTGGATCCATCCGAGAACAATAACATTGGCCCTACGCCACACCGGATACAGCGGATCCGTCGCCTCCCATCGACGAACGCCAGCTTATTTTTGGATAACAGAGACATCGTCATCGATCTTGACAAGGAGTGGTAATTCAGATCTCCTACAAGCGGTACCGAGACGATCAAGAGACCTGGATGATCGCCAGGATTGACGAAGAACGGATGCGATGAATCAACGGTCGTCGTTGATGACGCCGGAACGGAAGAGACAGTCTCAGTCACCATTGAAGACTAAGCTGAAATAGAGGAAATAAGACTCTAGAACTCTAGAACACAGAAGAAGCGGAAAGAAAATCAAGAGACGAAGATTCGCTCTGATACCATGTCAACAGAATGAAAGAATATGAGGACTGAAATTGATATTATGAAACGGTGAATCTGTACAATGAACAGTAGAGTCTATATATACTACTAATCTAACAGACTACGCTAACGGAGACGGCAGACGCCGTTAATACTAATACTGATTAATCTAACAGTCGTTGACAGATAATACAACTTTTTTATTAATTGATGAAGGCCGGCTTATATTATCAAATTAATAATAATATAATAATAATAATAATAATATAATTCAACCGTAAAATAGGTAAAGAAAAAGTAACCAAATTGAATTTGACTACATTTGGACCAAATTGCAATTTGGCCACATTTGCATAGTTATGCTAAAGCAAAGCACACACCGATGCGCTTGTTGGTCAGCATCGCGCTGGTTGGCTGGCTATGCGCTGGTTGCAGGTCACATTTGTCTATTTTTTGACATCTTCATGTATTTTGCTGCTGACGGTATATAGGAACTAATAAAGTGCTATAAAATTTCAAAACCCCTTATTAAGGGCTCTGCTACAACCATGATAAGAGAGATATTTATATCTCTGGTGTCAGTGATGATGCGGATCCTGAGTTAGTGCAACATTCAGGTTTTGCTCAATGCTCATGGTAGTTTGTCTTTCAAATACCTTGGCGTTCCTCCTACAGTAGGGAAGCTTAGGAAGGATGAATGTAAATTGTTGTTTGATAAGATTACTAGCAAAGTTGAGGTGATTGAATCAGTTGTAAGTGGTATTTTAGAGTATTAGATAAGTTTTTTTTTTTTGCTACCTATAAATCCTTTATCAAACAGATTGAACATGCTTGTAATTTATTCTTGTGGGAAAAAACTGAAGGAGGTAGGAAGATTATTTTGGCATACCCTAAGATTGATGGATGTATATATATGGTTGAAGGATTTATGGAGCTGGAAAATGCAACCAACATTTTGAGACATGTTTGGAACATTATTATGACGGGTGGATTTCTCTGGGTGGCATGGCTTGGGAAATATAGCCTAGGTTGAATGAGAAGAGTTTTCACCTCTTAAAAAGAATCCTGGCATTGGAGGAAACTTTTAAAATTAAGGAACCAGTTCGTAGGCAATTACAAAGTGATGGTCCTCAGGGTGAACATATGTGAAATGAAGAGCAAATGATTAAATTCAAGCTCAGTAAGGTATGAGATACTATAAACAAAGTGAAGTTGATTGGTTTAAGCTTTTATGGATGGACTAAACTATTCGAAAGCACAATTTTGTCGTCTGGGTGATTATTCATGACGGGAAACAAAATTGTGAATTGGGATTTATTTACTGATAGAATGTCTTTGTTATGTATGTGGGATTTTGAGAGCGAAGATCATTTATGCACCGCTTGTAAGTACTCCAAGAGAGTTTTTGATTTAGTATTGGCTAAGATTTGAGGTCATGACTGCTAGATGATGATGCTTCACTCGTGCTGCTTGGAAGGGAAGTGAGACCTTGCAAAGAGTTAAAAGATTAAGCTGGTGTCTAATTATAAGTATACTTTGGAGGGCGAGATGTGATAGGTTTTTTAAGGGAAGCAAAAGAGTGCGGAGGAGCTGCATGATCACATACAAGATGAACCGGAGGCTTTTGCGGAGAGCAATAGAGATAGAATTTTGGGATTTTTCATTAGGTAATTTGTAAAGTTTATGATTTTTTTTCGTCTCTCTTATAAATATTGAATCTTTGTTCTTCGTGACTTTTTTATGATATAAAACTCAAATTATTCATAAAAAAATAATGAATAAGTAAGCTAAAGAGATTTGGTATCATTAGAAATGAAAATAAGACTTAAAATAACACTAATATTAAAATTATCATTGAGATTTTAAAGAAAGCCTTCAAATGATCTGAGGTCGAGTCACCAGATCGAAAAAATAAAGAAAGTCAACGACTTTTTTTTATTCTGCAAAGAAAACTCGCTAGTTTTTTTTTTCCAAACATGTATTGATATCGTATCGTGTTGAAATTCTTTTCAGCCATTAGATCAATCCAATGGTTGAGATCAATATATGTGTTTCTGAATTTTCCAAAAAAAACTGAAATTCATTTGGTCTTAGACGACCAATCCAATCCAATCTTTTTGGTTGAACATAGTGCGACGGAAGTTAGCTTCCAAATCCAATCTTAGACACAATCAATCTGTGACATTCATCGCTCTTCCTTCCATCACTGCGCCAGAAAAAGCATCTACGTTTCTTTCTTGACTCAACAAGCTCCCTTTCTGTGATTCCCAGACGCCTTTGCATCTAGTAGGTTGATTACAGTTCAGAATTTTAGTATTTTTTACTGAATCTATCCCAATCAGTGGAAGTTTTCAGAACCCATTTTGCTCAATTTCAGTCTAAGTCTTGGGGTCTGAAGACCCAATTGTTTGTTTCGAATGATCGATTTGTAGATTTGGTGTCTTTTTTTTTGCGTGTGGCAGGGGACATGGAAATCGATGAAGCAATAAGAGAGAGCGACGACAGGAGGCTCAAGACTAAGTATAACAACGCTATCTATGTTATTCAAAGAGCTCTTGCTTTATACCCGTGAGTCTCTCTACCCTGTTACACTTCTTCTCTACTGTTTGATCGATTGTTTACACCTTCTTCTTTTTTTGTTTGTCCAACTGCTATATAATTCATTCGTGGGAATGCCTGCATATCTGTAAATGAACCCTTGTTCTATCAGTACATTTGCTCAATGCTACAATGAGCATTGCTTCCTTTTGTGAAATTTTATCATTCCCTGCTACCAGATAACTTGGGGACTTCTGGTTATCTGGCATGCCTGTCAAGAGAGTTTTTTGCCCCCTCCCAATGCTTCAATCAAATGCTATGATAAATCAGTGAAAGAAATGACATTCTAGGGACCAGTTTCATATTTCGCTTTCAGCTGAAAAAACAAATTCCATTTGCATTGAAGAAGCTTTGCTTACTTTAGATATGACAGGAACTTAAAACATTCGGTTTGTTTCACGTTTTGATCTTTAGGTTTCCTCTAAGCAATGTCTGTCATATATGTTCCCCTCGTTTATATATGTCCCATTTCTCCATTTCCCTGCTGCTGTAAATGGTAAAAGAGGTTGTATTTTGGGGAGTTTTGAAGCTAAGACATCTAAGGAGAAAGTCTTACTATTTCAGTGAAAATGAAGTCCTGTACTTGAATGGTCTTTTGAGAACCACAACCAGCATTTGATTTTTTATTCTGTGCAGTCCAAAAAAGTCGATTGGTATGGTTGAAACTTTCATAAATGCTTTAGTAGTTGGGGAAAATAACAGTAAACCAACTGTAACTCTATAAGAAACTAATTAAACAACTGTCATTCTGTAAGAGACTAAGCGCTTGTTTTAAATATTCCAGAATGTATCTCATCTTTCAGTCACTTATGACTATTGTGGCATAGAGGGATGTGAGAGCTTTAGTTGCTCATAAAATCTCCATAATATCTTCTGATCCCAGCTTTTCTCAGAAAACTAGCAACTTCATGATCGATGACGATGCCCTATCCATTTTGTCGAGGCTAGATCTATTGTGACAGTCTCATGTGTGAAGGGAAGATTTTGATACTTTCTCATTTCTTTTTTAGAGAGGATTTGGTTTTGGGCTTAGTATTATAATATTTGACCAAACTTTGAAAACTCTTGCTGTACTCTATCAGAAGATAGGTACCATTGTTGTCAAGTGCATTAAATGTATGCTTATGTGCAATTTTAGCTCTGTTTTGTATCTAGTTGCTTAAGACTATGAGTGGCAACAAGTACTGAACTTGTTTTTGAACTTAGTATTATAATATTCGACCAAACTTTGAAAACTCTTGCTGTACTCTATCAGAAGATAGGTACCATTGTTGTCAAGTGCATTAAATGTATGCTTATGTGCAATTTTAGCTCTGTTTTGTATCTAGTTGCTTAAGAATATGAGTGGCAACAAGTACTGAACTTGTTTTTGTGGGCAGAATTGAAGAGGTCGCTTTAAGCTTCAACGGAGGGAAGGATTCAACTGTAGGTTTCTTATATGGCTGTATGGTTATTACACAGTTATCTTCTATCTTATTCATGGTTATGCTACACTTGGATTGTAGGTTCTGTTACATCTATTAAGAGCTGGCTACTTCTTGCATAAGGGTGAACAAAGTTGTTTGAATGGGGGGTTGACTAGTTTCCCAATTAGAACAATTTATTTTGAAAGTCCTTCAGCTTTTCCGGAAATTAACTCTTTCACCTATGATGCAGCTTCAAGGTAAGAAGCACCTTATATTCAGTAGATTTTCTCTTAATGAGCATGTGGCACCATTGCATAATTATTAGTTGGGTAATGTGGTTGTCATATTATGCATCAACTTAGAACCTCCTGTTGTTCACATTAACCTGTTTATGTAGTGACTCAGTACCTTATCCTTTCAGATATGGTTTGGAATTGGATATCATTCGCTCAGACTTCAAATCTGGGTTGGAAAATCTACTTAAGGCAAATCCAATTCGAGCCATTTTCCTTGGTGTTCGAATTGGTGATCCCACTGCGGTATGCTAAAGCTTTTATCTCAACAAATTTTCATGTTGTTGTTTGTGTTTAGACTATTGGAAATCAGAAGTCTCTAGATTGTGAACTGTTCTGTCACCTGCAGGTTGGACAAGAACAGTTCTCTCCCAGTTCACCTGGATGGCCTCCTTTTATGCGAGTTAATCCGATTTTAGATTGGTCATACAGGTTTAAGCATGTACCATATGCTGTCTCCAATTGTTACTCTTCCATTTTGAAAAACTGTCTTTGCATGATGAGGTGTTAAATACAGAAAGCATACACCTAATGGAAAATGCTGTGTTGTGGAAATGTGAAATGTGTTAACATAAATGTTACGGGACTTCTCATTTAGGTTAGTGGAAGTGGTTTCTCTGAATCTTTAGAGGTCTAGCAGGGTCAAATCCCCTTTCGGCCCTTTCGGGAATAATCTAATTGCTTATTTCTCTTTGAAATGATTGACGTCTTCTTCTGAACTTAATTTACTAGAGTATTACAAGACTCTTGTCAAATATAGGTTCAGTTTTTGTTTACCAGTTACCAATGATACAGTTTGCTGACAAATTCCAGCAGGGATTTATACTCCATGCTATTATTCTATTGTATGCTAGGTTTCTCTTACTAATCACTAGTGTGGGTGGTTTAAAGCACTTACTTGCATTATTGTGCTTTCACTCAAATCAGGGCTTTTGACTTGTTTTATCTGTTGCAGGGATATTTGGGCGTTTATTCTGACTTGCAAGGTCCAGTACTGCGGTCTTTATGACCAAGGGTATTTACCTGCGTCCTATAGACTATAGTTACTTCAAATGTTTGACTTCTCAGATTCTCAGGCTTCAATATTGTCAGGATTTGAATTAATTTTAATGCAAACTGTTTTGATCCATAGGTATACTTCTATTGGAAGCATACATGACACGACTCCAAATTCTTTGCTTTGTATTACTGAATCTTCTGGTCGTGAGGAGAAATTTAAACCTGCATATTTGCTTTCTGATGGAAGATCAGAAAGAGCAGGGAGGGTAAAAAAATTCTCTCTTCCTATATCCCAACATGTTCCAGTTGTTGGAGACGGCCTCGATGATCCAGAGTCCCGTGTCAACAGAATGCGCACTGGATCAATCATTGCTGTAGGAGACGAGATTCTGTAAGCCCCCTCGTTGCATGCTATGCCTTCCTTGTCTCTATGCTCATGTTTATAGTCATGATGTTTGTATCAATACCAATCCATTGACGTTCACTGAAGCAAATTTCCTTTTCTTGTCTATCAATCTATCTTGATATGATGTATTTGAATTCTTACAAAGGTTAGCTTGTTGTAGCTGAAGAGTTTTTCATGTGCCCTAAAAATTATTCTATCAATTTAGTTTCCTATGTCCCTAAGTTATTGCACTATTATCTGATCCATGGTTCAGATCTGGCTCTGTTCAGGATGAGTTGGGACCTTTGATGTGCAGAAAGCTCCATTCAATTGGCTGGTCCGTATCACAAATGACTGTTGTCCGTAATGATGTAAGTTTTTGTGAAAACTAAGGATTAACAGTTATCTTTACATTCCAGAACTATTTTACATTTGTAGGATTCATATGAATCCAACCCTTTTTATAATACTTCCTATAAATCCAGCTAGTGGAAATGAACTATTTCCATCTTGATATTCATTGACTTCTCTTTTCTTCATCCCAGATTGATTCTGTTGCTGAAGAAGTTGAAAAGCAGAAATCATCAAGTGACCTGGTAAGGAGAAAGAGTTTGCTCCAAGAGTGATAGTGTTTACATATTCCCTGGTGCAACTAAACTAAGAAGTCCATATTTGCCGGGTGCAAATGCACAATATGTGATGCTTACAGGTATTCATGTATGGGGGAGTCGGCCCCTTGCATTCTGATGTTACGTCAGCAGGTGTTGCTAAGGCATTCGGGGTTCGCCTGGTCTGTACAACTTTATGTTTGTCTATTATACTAATTTGTTTGCATGATGTATTCAAGTTCCTTGAAAAATTCATATGCATTCTTTATGTGAAGGATTTTTGTTCAATATAGGCTCCTGATGAAGAGTTCGAGGAATACCTGAGGCATCTTATAGGCAAACATTGTACTGGTGACCGTAATGAGGTAAGCATGATGCTTTTGCTACTGCTTCAGTGCACTCTAGAAATCAGTGAGTGTTCATTGTATCTTTCTTATTTTAGGATGCACCTTTAACCTTTTAGTGTCAGAAAGAAGTGGAAAACATGCCTATTTTCTATTTTTCTTTGACAACTTGGTCTGAAATAAATTAATGTCAAGCATCCGACCTTTGTTGTTCTGTGTGCTTCCTAATTCCATTGCATTGTTCGTAGATAACAGTTTTCTAACTATGCTATTAGATTACAGACTCGCGCATCTAAAGATTGAATCCTTTTTCGACTGTGGTTCTTCAGATGGCTCTTTTACCCGAAGGCATCACGGAACTATTGCACCATGAAACGCTGGCCATGCCTTTGGTATGTCTTCCGAAACCCAGAGTAAAAGGAACTGCATAAATCCATGAAAGGACCGAGCCATATTTGCTTTAACTTATAGTCCATGTGATATTATCGGTAGCAAGCTTGAACTCTCTTTGATAATTGTCTCACCCTGCTTAATTGTAGATTAAGTGCCAGAATGTAGTCATGCTTACTGCGACGAATCAAACTGAGTTGGACAAGGAATGGGAGTGTTTAGTTGATTTAACAAACTCCAGCGGCTTGTTGACAATGATGGAACCATACGTCTCAAAGAGCCTAACAGCCCATCTTTCAGATGTATGCATAAATAAAAGTCGAGTCTTTTCACTATTGTGATGTTACCTCTTTCGTTTTCGTTCTTCAACTCCTTTTCATTCTCCTCTTGGATATGGCAGGTGGAAACTGCGCAACCATTATCAAAACTTTGCATGCAGTACCCTGATCTTAATATTGGTAAGCCTGTGTTAGGACTGGAGAGTTAACTGTCACACTGTTATCATATTTTTCCTTGCTTCATCTTCATTTCATTTTCGGTCTGATCCTTCTTTTAACTCTGCAACATCAAGTATGTTATCGCAAGTCCAGAGCAGGTCCACTCATAATCAGCTTTGAAGGCAAGGTGAGTAACAATACATCTGCGTTCTTTTCAACGCTCCGTTTGCATTGCCCGGAAATAATTTAGCAAAAGAAATGGATGGCAGGAGCAAGCAAGGATTGAATCAGCTGCAGAGTCATTGTGCAAGAAGTTTGCGGAGGGGGTTTTCTCCGAAAACTAACCGAGCTAGATTGATGAAAGGCGAAGTGTTTCCCAGGAAGCTTATGAGAAGCTGCAATATATAGGTTGTTGACTAGATGGTGAAGGGAAAGAAGGAAGAGCAATAGAGCATACATCAGCTTTTGATCTGATGTTACCAAAAGACAAATGGGACCTTGCTAACAGGGCTTTGTAATGTCATTTGTTTAGTCAGAGAAAGAAGCTAACTCAATTAGCCACATTATCAAACATCGTTACTTGCTGATTAGCACTGAAAAGAAACACAGTTATAACCTTTCCAGTTCCACTCTTATTGTTTTATTTCGATGAATGAATTGGATTTCCACTCATTGTGGCTTATGAATTCATTAGCCTTCTGTTTTGGGTATAAAGCACACATAAGCAAGAGCTCTAACATACAAAGTGGTCACCGAACTTTCATTTATAAATGTAAAACTCATCTAACATAACCAAGAGCTCTAACATAACATAATATATTTGAAATTTAAAATAGATGAAATTCGATTATAATTAAATCCTTGTTTTACTGTCAAGAAAATAACAATTTCCTTCAATTTTCATCTATTTGAAATGGATTTCAAAACCCACTAGAGCTGGATTTTGGGAGGAGGAATTCAATTCCAGGGATATTCGACGGACAATTAGAGACACAAAGCAAAGAATTCGAAAATGTAAGAGAATTGCTCAATTCCTCCTCTCAAATCCAGACCAGAAAACGACCCCTTAATCGATGGACCAACAACATTGCTCAACATGTTTTTTTAGTTATAATGTTTGCTTTGATTCCATACATGGGATTTGCTATTCCAAACAATCCTCCTTTTGTTGCTTTGAATCATAATTGACAAAAGAAGAAGAGGGGGAATGAACAACTTCAAATCGAATAAAACTGGATTAAATCATTATCAAACCCACAAAGATGCAACAATGCAACAATCAATTGACATTTCTGAAGATGGAACAATCAAGAACAGACTCTAAACAGACTCAAAATGAAGAATAACAAACACATTACCACTAAACAAAGGTCCTAATAATCATAAATGTTTAAGCTTTTTGATCCTCTCTTTATTCCCCCACCCCTCGCAACCAGAATTCAATTCATACGGCTAGCTACGATGATAACCGCCATCTTCAGAAACTGAAAAAATTACCCCCAAGTAAACTTGTTAAGCTTTGGGCTTGAGCTGCTTGACAGTCTCCCAGGTGAAATCTGGGTCCTCACGGCCGAAATGCCCGTAAGCAGCAGTCTTCTGGTACCTGAACTTGCCTCCTCTAATCAAGTCAAGGTTGATTGAGATCATTCCAGGCCTGAAGTCGAAGTTCTCCTTGATCAATACCAAGATGTCCTTGTCTGGGATCTTCCCTGTCTTGTAAGTGTCGACGAAAACAGACAACGGCTCAGGGACACCAATAGCGTACGAAACCTGCACAATACAGCGGCGGGCAAGCCCAGATGCCACAATACTCTTGGCTGCCTGCCTAACAATGTAGGCACCACTGCGATCCACCTTGGTTGGATCTTTACCTGAGAAGGCACCACCACCGTGAGCACCCCATCCACCATAGGTGTCAATGATGATCTTCCTGCCAGTTAGCCCAGCATCTCCATGAGGCCCTCCGATGACGAATCGGCCAGAAGGGTTGAGATGGAAGATGGTCTTGTCGTCAAGATACTGAGAAGGGATCACAGGCTTGATGACATGCTCTTTCAAGTCCTTAGCGATCTGCTCATTGGTGACAGTCTCATCATGCTGGGTTGAGATGAGAACAGTGTGGACTCTCACTGGAACCATGGCTCCGTTGTCGTTCTTGTACTCAACAGTGACCTGGGTCTTACCATCAGGCCTCAACCATGGGCAAGTCTTGTTCTTCCTCACCTCAGTGAGCTTAGCTCCAAGCTTGGTGGCGAGGACGTGAGTCAGTGGCATCAACTCAGGGGTCTCGTCAGTGGCATATCCAAACATGTGACCCTGATCACCAGCTCCAATCTCCTCAGGCTTCTTGGAGAGATGGCCATGAACACCCTGAGCAATATCAGGGCTCTGCTGCTCGATGTTGACGAGCACCTTGCACTTGTCGGCATCGAGACCCACATCTGCAGATGTGAACCCAATCCCCCTGCAGGTGTCCCTCACGATCTTCTCGTAGTTGACCTTAGCCTTGGTGGTGATCTCGCCAAAGACCATGACCATGTTGGTCTTGGTGCAGGTCTCGCAGGCTACCTTGCTTTCAGGATCCTGCTCGAGGCAGGCGTCGAGGATAGCATCGGAAACCTGATCGCAGAGCTTGTCGGGATGCCCTTCGTTCACAGACTCGGATGTGAATAGGAAAGTTTCCATCTCTTAAGCTGTAGATCAACAGAAAAAAAGCCATACAAAAAATTCAGTGACGCATTTCGTCGAACATCTAATCGGCATAATCACCCAATTTCGATCCCACGACGATAAAACAATTAGCCAGACAGAAATGAATTGCATCTGAAGAATAGGAAAATTTCCATCTCTTAAGCTGTAGATGAACAAAAAAAAACTCAGAGACGCATTTCGTCGAACATCTAATCGGCAGAATCACCCAATTGCGAACCCACGACGGGAAAACGATTAGCCAGACAGAGAAATGAATTGAATCTACAGAATCGTAATAAACGCAAACATGGCACGATGGCAAAACAACACAATTCAAAAATGAAGATCAGATCAGATCTGAAGAAGAGTATGAACTTACCAGGGATTTGATTAAGAGATTTGGGGAGGAAGCGGAAAAAATTGAGAGAGATGAGATGAAGGGGTGAATTATAGTAGTGAGAGGAGCGGAATCGGGAGACTCGCTCTGGGTTGTTTTACTGGATTCCCCGCGCTTTTCGGATATGGAGCTCTTCATCCGTTTATAACGGAGATTTCAGGTCGGTCCAGTACGGCAGGGTTTACGGTGGACTCGAGTTTGGTGATTTAATCACGTGGGCCCCCACGTCGGT
This sequence comes from Linum lewisii, assembly GCA_034768395.1. NCBI lineage: Eukaryota > Viridiplantae > Streptophyta > Magnoliopsida > Malpighiales > Linaceae > Linum > Linum lewisii. The sequence continues at coordinate 5,002,065 of CM068302.1, read as the reverse complement.
GGGGGTTGGTAAACTAAAAGAGTTGGTGAGAGAAAAAAGTTCAAAAACATTTATGGTCACCCAAGTTTGGGATTGTAACACTGTGGTTATCTAGTTTCGTTTTGTAACAAAACACTTATTTATGTTTAAACAAGGTAATCGTGCAATTATTCCTGTCACTTTTCATGACAATTCTGGCCAAACTGACAACTAAACATGCAACATCATCAAACATAGAGTTTTTTTATCTCCCTGATCAACTTGGTTGAACACTCAAAATAAATTGAGCTAACTCAAAAACCAAACCAATACCTACAAAAATGGTTGACTCAAACATATATGAGTGCTCTGTTGCAAAATGAAGTTAGGTGACCACTGTGTTATAATCCAAAATTTGTGTGACCGTAAATGTTTTTTACCGAGAAAAAAGTGGCTAGGGGAACCAGACAGACCAGTGGTCATTTTCGTCACCTAACCAAGTGGTGTTGTGGTAGGTTTCGGGTTTCCTGCCCACTTGGTTTGACCTGATGAGCAGATTTGTTTTCATTCACAAATTTGTAAAGGGAAAATGGTGTTTTGCCCCCTCTACTTTGCCAAGTTAACAAACAACCTTATCAATTTACCCCCACCTACTATGTCAACCTAACAAACAGCCCCTTCCATCCAAAATTCCGTTAAGTGATGATTCACCAATATGACTCATCCACAATTAATGACTGTACATTGCCACATCAACGACTTTCATCCATCTCAACTAAACTAAAAAGAGAAAAATAACAATTATAAAAAGAATTAAATTTAATTTATAAATAAACAATAAAAATATATTTTTTTTAAAATATTTCCTTTATGGATTTTAATATTAAAAATGAAATAATTTTTTTTTATAAAATAAATATAAATTTTTTTCTAAAAATAACTTTGAAAATTTAAATAAAAAATATTTACTAAATTTAATTGAAAAAATAAAAATTAAAAATCCATACAAATTAAATATATACATTTTAATTTATAAATTTAAAATTAATATTTTTATTGCCTTTTGTACTAAAAATGTACTGTCATTAATGATGTGGCAATGTACAGTCATTACTTGTGGATGAGTGATATTGGTGAGTCATCACTTAACAGAATGAAAATTTGGATGGAAAGAGCTGTTTGTTAGGTTGGCATAGTAGGAGGGGGTAAATTGATCATTTCATAGTATAGGGGGCTGTTTGTTAACTTGGCAAAGTAGAGGGGGGGCAAAGTACCATTTTCCCATTTGTAAATAACCCAACTTTAATTATTTTTGGTTGAGTTATTTTGTCTTGGCTAGTGTTGTTTTCGACTCGTTTCAATTTTTATGTTGAATTTCTAAGGTGTTAGTTTGATCTTGGCATTTGAATATAGGTGATTTGTAGGTTTGGCAATGGGTACCTGGAAATCGGGTACCACCCAAAATCCGGCCAAATTGGGTGGGGATTATCCGTTGACTGGGTAAAGTTGACCGGTATGGGTAAACCCGATACCCAGTTAGAGCGGGTAACGGGTGGGGACAGTTTTCAAGGTATTCTCCCCATACCCAACCCGGTGGGTACCCAATATGAAACAACGTTGTATTAGCCATAATATATAATCTATGTTTAACGGACTAAACCCAATTTCTCCTTCAGTCATTAAGTTCTTCACTTCAACTCATCGATCGAGCAGTCTGTCGTTCCCTCTCAAAATCATAATGATATAAAAAACGTAGCTACATCTAAAAAATCTATTTGCAATCTAGGTGCAGAGAGATTTGAGGTTCACCCAATGGGTACCCAGTAAACCCGATACCCATGTCGGGGCGGGGATGATATGGATTTTATACCCATTTAGTCTTGCCGGGCGGGTACGGGCAATACCCATTTAATAAACAGGTGGGTGGTGGATATATAGTATCCGGACCCGTGGGTACCCATTGCCAAGCCTAGTGATTTGGAATCACATGAATTTATTTGGGTTAATATTTCCAAAAACCCTAAACTTTGCCAATATATAATAAAAATGCACTAAGTTTAAAAAACCCCATATCTATCCCGGACTTAACGCCGTTAGTCCTTGTTTGTAAAATTTTAAACATTTTGGACCAAGTTATTAACGGAATTAATTTTTAAGTTTTTTGTCTTCTAAAATTAGTAACCCAGGTTTTCCGAAATTGCATTTTGCACCATGCTCAATTCCATCCTTACAAATCCTCCCAAACCCTTCCACCTCCCCACCCGCTGTCGTCTCCGGTAGATGGAACCGCCGTCCGCTGTCGTCTCCGGTAGATGGAGCTGCCGTAGAATTGAAACGAAGGCGTAATCGGAAGCGTCTTGATATTCAATTCATCGTCTTCTTCTTCTCCTTCTTATTCTTCTGCTCTAAACCCTCTTCACGGAATCATCTTTCTTCATATTGGGCCATTTTTTACGCTGGCAGGGGATGTTCGAGACCGTCGGAGACCGGAAGGCCAGAGTGTACGACGGACGTTCATAAACGTGATGTTCGGATTCCGATCAGGGGAAGCTCGTCAATTCCGAGAGCGAGCAAAGCACTGCTAGTTGAACAAGAAGACTAAAACTTTAACAATCTGTCAATATTGCAGTCTTACAGAAATGCAGGGCCTTTCTTGGGAAACATGGAGTCTTTAGTTACATCTGGAGATTGAGATGATTGTGAATCTCTGCAGAGACTTCCCTTCTACAAGAGCTGAAATCATCACTTTCATTCATATTGAAACAATTCCATCAGAGATCTGAAAAGAACATATCATTCCATATATATCAACAAAAGGATAGAAACTGGGATTCTCCTAGTTTCAGCATCAGTCGAAACCAGTAATTGAAATAGTAAGGAAAGTTCATGACAAGATCTCCATGATATATCATCTATGGTGGAACCTCATAGTTTCATTGACACAAGGTTTGCTACCTTTGATTTACTAACTGCAGTCTGCAGATTAACTATGCATAAACATTTGAAGCAGAGAACAGAGAACTTCACACCTATTGTCAGCTAACCATGGGGGAACTTAGTACAGAGGCCATGTTTGGTGCAGGGGTTCTCAAAATACATGTATTGTTTAAATAGCATGGATTTTAAAATGCAAGGAATTGAGAACTTAAATTTTGACAAAGCCTTTGTTTGGTAGCAAAGGATTCATGTTCTTCATTAGCTGGATTACAAAAAAGTAGTATGTGTTAAATACCAAAAATACCCTTACTGACCTATAAGCTAACAACTCAAAGTGTTCATTCACATTTGTTAAATTGAAGAAGCAGTGAGAAAGTTATAGCATGCTAATGCACTGAGTAAGTTATAGCATGCTAATGTAGTTCAAATCTGTTGTCTTTTTTTTTTTTTTGGCTTAAGCAAATCTGTTGTCTTAGTAGCATAATGCAGAAATCGAATTCTGTAAACTGCTCTAGGTAATGGTAGTGTCAATATGTGGGGTGGTTCTCTTGTCGATTCGCTAGCCACTCTACCGACATAGATGGCCAATTCTAATAACAATGTAAGGTATTGCTCTATCATGCCAAACCACATACTAACACAAGCTAATATAATTTTCTGTCTTCATGTCTTCTTGGAGGTCTTGCCATAGTGATTCAATCTATATTACCATAGAGAAACACAAAGGAATTGCTATTAGGACTTTCCATGCTCATTATTCAACAATTGTCTATGTTAGTTCACTAACCGATCCCCAAAAATTCAAGCTAATAATAGAAGTTAATCCACAAACAGATTCAGAGGAAAAGTGCAGAAAGAGGGGTTTGGTGGATGAAGATAAAGGTAAAATGGGAAAATGTGAGTCATTAATGGGTGTGGGCCAGCATGTATTTTGGTCCATGTTGAAATCTTACCTATGTAGGTAAGATTTCAAAACCCTTCTCCCCATGTATTTGAGCATGTCAATAGCATGCATTTTGATGATAATTTCTGGACAAAAAACAAAGGGATTGGTAAAATACATGCTATTCAGAATCCCTGCTTTAAAATCACCCCATACCAAACATGGCCAGAGAGTTAATAAACATTACCTTCATGTTGAATCCGTTGAGAAGTCAAGCTCACAACAGCATTAGCAGATGAGAATGCCCCATGGAAGCTCTCCTGATATAAAACAGCTTCCAGCTCCGAAGCCATCTTCAACAAAATCTCACCCAGCTCAGTCCATCCACCAACCAGAGACTCGTAATACGATCGAGCAGCCACTCTACTGATCTCACATTCGTTTCCTCGCGGGCAATACTCGTCATCCAGCCATTTGTGCAGCGTAGCTCTAAGCCACTCTGATTCCCATGAAACCATTTTGGGGGAAACAATTTATCAAACACTTGGAGTGCACCTTTCCATCAGAATTTGAGAAGTCATACCTCTAAAGCCCTGGAAGGATTCAACCATTTCTGAGGGACCATGAGGTCTTGGACTTGGGAATTTTCATCGTCCTTGAGAACGACGGAGGGAGGAGGAGCGTGCCGCTGGGTCTTGAGACGGCGGACATGGTTCGCCGGCTGTGGATTAAGCGAGATTCGGAAACTAGATCGACGGATAGCGACGAAAGGGACGGCTGCTGGGTTTGGATTGCATTCTGGGTGAGGAACAGATCTGCTTCTACGTACACGAATCCCCCTGCCGCGCAGGCCGCCACCACGCATCCACCGCCTGGAATCGATCTACTTCTAAGCCACTCAAGCACCTGGAATCGACCGTCCGAATCAAGATCGTATTCCTCCACAACTGATACGCGAATAGATCCGCCGCCGCCGGCGACGTAGATCTTGCCGAAGACGACAGCGGGTGGGGAGGTGGAAGGGTATGGGAGGGTTTGTAAGGGATGGGATTGAGAAGGGTCAAAATGTAATTTGGGCAAATCTGGGTTACTGATTGTAGAAGACAAAAAAACTTAAAAGTTAATTCCGTTAGTCACTAGTTCAAAAAGTTTAAAATTTTACAAACAAGGACTAACGGCGTTAAGTCCGAGATAAATATGGGTTTTTTTTAACTTAGTGCATTTTTATTATATATTGGCAAAGTTTAGGGTTTTTGGAAATATTAACCCAATTTATTTTAGATATGTGATGGGTTCATTGGGCCAGTCCAGTAAAAGGCGGGTCAGAATTCGGAATGCTCATCAAGTATAAACAGATCTGGAAATGGGATAGGCGGCATCTCACCTCTAGCCTCGTAAGAATCACTGGACGACAAAAGGGTTGTGGGTCTGGTACCTGGCCTTTAATAAACCCTAAACAGTTGGCACCCGTCGTCTTAACCCTAAAAGTATACATGGACAAATCTGGCGATTGAACTTACATTTATGGCGGTTGTCACCTCCGTACCACCAAACAATGAAAGACGGTCACTAACAAAATTGCTCAAACTATAAATACAATGTTCATCCCATCACAAAAAGACAAATATTTCATGGACTTTCGTTTGAAGAAGCATGTTAGTAAATACTATAAGATTCACATAACTTCACTAACCCTCTTCCAATAACTCAGGTTACTTCACACACCTCTAGTTGATTGAAATTCTTGCCTCCTTTGCATCATTGCTCTGACTTACTAAGATCAATCGGAAACTGCGGGTTTGGAAATGGTAAAGCTGTCGGATCGGATCGGATCTTAGGGGGGGTTTAATTTGTCGGTGTGATTGGTTCATCCTTTACATTCCAAAAATCAAATGCATCCACATGGCTTATGTTGGGGGAAGAACATGGGCATTCATTAATTTTGTTTCGTCGGTGATGTGCTTTTATATTCATATTTAGCTCTTTATGACTTATGAATGATTCAGATCAGTTCCAAGTATTTTATTACCACATTTGTTCTGTACATGATATTATTCTACTCAAGCCTACCTAACTTCCATCTTATTCTAGTCAAGCCTAACTTCCTATGCTACGGCACTACAGACATCTGGGTCCATTAGGGCAATCAATCTCAACTCTACTCTCTGTACCTACCTACAGACTAAGATTGGAATATACACACTCAACTCTTCATCCTGCTTCCTGCATCTGGATCCACTGCGCAACAGACTCAGCTCACTGTGCTTTGCTTTCAATTCTATCATCCACTTTGGGAAACCCAACTCGGAGAATGTTGTTAGAGATTCCACCTTGTGTGACTGATTCCATCTCATCATTACTTCTCCATTCTCCATCCACGATGAATTTTATCTGCAGTAACAATCTCAATTTAAGATCATCACAATCTTCACCTCATATATGGAATCTACTTCTGCTGCTCACCTCATATACCCCAGGATACAGCCACAGTGTTGTTGACCAATTACTCCATTTCCTGATACAGAGTTTTTTAATATGAAGTGAATCACAGATACAGAGTAAGAGTATAATGCAGCAATTGATATAAGCAGCTGCTCTGCTTCTAATACTAATTGGCTTAAAAAGTAAACAACTTTGCAAACTACAGACCACAACACTGAGGAAATTTACACAAGATACGGGATCTATCACCTTGGCTCTTTGATTTTTTCAGCTGAAGAGGACGTGTCAGGATCTTGGTCTGAATTCGAATCCATCAGAATTTTGTGGTGCCAACCATTAAAGCTACCTGACACCTCTACACATTGGCCCTCCCCGCGGTATTGGATCGCAACCTGACAACATTAACCAGTCAGCAATGGTAATTGGTAAGAGAAATTTTGAGACCGGCTGATTTTCCAACATAAACAGCATGTAGAGACCATTGGATTTTCTAATCTAACAATCTTTCGTTTATGTACATGGAAAAAAATGACTGAAGAAATACCTCTACAAGATCTGACAAACTTTCTTCCACAGCAAGCATTTCTGCATCTTTCTCTATAACAAGTTGTTGGGCCTTTGTAATCTCTATCTCAGCCTTTGTTTGCAGATCAGACAAACTAAGCTGCATACAACAAGGACATGGCTGTCGTTCACAACACAAGAGGAATCAAGAGCCATCATTTCATATAACGATAAGAAGCTTCACAACCTACCGTTTCCTTCTCAATCTGTTCCTTCAACAGTTTCAACTCCAACTCCTTTTGTGCCTGAGAATCAAATGGTATAAATCAGTCCATGTAGGGAAACTCGACCAGTTAAACATCAATATATACAATGTCTGACAAGAACGAAAAAGAAAACACAGAGCGATACCAGCAGTAGTTTGACATCATTAATCTGAACCTGAATTTCACTTGTGCTGGCCTGTAGAACAAATACACAAATGCCATGCTATTAATATCATAACGAGCAGTTAAGCACACTTGTACGACAATGGTAATGACACCAAATAGATAGCTACCTCAACATAATCTTTGTGAAGATCAGCAAGGGTTTGAGATTTATCTGATGGATCATCATTCCTAGCATTAATTATGATGTAGATGAGATGCAGGGAGCAAGATACGATAAGAATAGGAAACACAAGAAGCATACTCCTCAACGTAGAGCAACATAGATTACGGCATGAGAGAAACTAGACGTCAACGAATACAGATATATGCCTTTCTTAGTCTTCTAGTTGATCGAACTGTTCTAAAGTTTATGCAGGGAAGAATTGACCATGGGAATTGTAGCAGGGATGTGAACTGGCCTCCAATTTTTAAAGTCGAAATCTCATCCCCATGGGAACTGGACCACCATTTCCATGGCCAATTCCCTAATCCAACCTACCCCTTAACTTTTGGAATGTCAGAAACACTACAGCCACTGAATTTTTCATCACAGTGAAATGAGACAACATGATTGATTCCAAATCTGAGGCAAAGAAATGCATTCATGAGAATGGCCGGAATAGTAACCTAGGAGCACTGTCAGCAACAAGAGGCGACATAGGTGCCTTTCCATTTGCAGTCAAGTCAGCACCGTGGCTAAAAACTGCATGAACAAAATCACATTCATAAGCAGTCTTTAAATGAATTTTACATGTTTTTCTAGTCTCGAATTCCTAGTGTTTCCAACAGCATGTTCATTATGTAATCTGAGTACAGGATGGTTCATCAAACAAATGTATAATGCCTCAATGAGAATCTCCAATAAAGAATGAGAAGGCTCAATAATCAGCATCCTGCACTCTAATCACCAACTTAATTTTTTTAAAATAGCTAAAGGCAGATCATATCGATATGCTTCATTAATATAAAGGAAAGGCCAAAGATGCATGAGAGGCCACTGTAACTAAAGAACTGTGCAACGGCTATCCTAATAGCATACATAACTATCTATTATTTCTTCATTTCAATTGTCTTGTCTCTTTGTATATGGAATGTTGTGGTTAAAATACAAATTATAAGCAATAATAATCAGGCTTTCCATTTAAGTACGCTCATTAGATTTTTTTATCAGACAATTAGTTCTAGCAATAAATGAGCATAACATCTACGATCATTGTCATTACCGTCCATAGCACCTAACTCTCCGGTATGCATAAACTCTGCCACTTTGTCCTCCAATGATGTATCATCCTCAAAATCCATAGGCGTCAAACTATGTTCAGTGACATCAAGACCTAGAAAAAAGTATGCAGTATATAATCATTGTTTGACAAATCTATAAACATTGACTACATGTTTTCACATATATTTTAGACCTTCCCAGCCTTACCTTTTGAATCATCCGAACCACTTGTGAAACATGAATTACCTGAAGATTCCACAGGCACCTGTATCTCATCACTATCCAGATGGATATCTTGGTTGTTCTGATCCTCATCTTTAAAGAGAGCTTCTCTTGATGACCAATCATCCACACCAATGCTTGATATATCTTCGTCCATCAGAGCTTCTCTCGATGACGGTGCACAGTCTAGAGTTGGTCTTTGCAACACTTCATTTTCACACCCATGATTCTCTGATAAGCTATCAACTGATGACTCTATAGGATTGGATCTATGATGACCAGAGTCTTGATCGGTACTACTAATTCTACTATCTCCAGTCTCATTATTTGCCTTGTCATCACAGCCTTTTCAATCAAGCAAAGATATCACCAAGACTGAAAACATAATAAAGAGGTATCATAGATAAATCACAAGAACATAGTTTGCACCTTCTTCTATAAGGCCAGCAGGTTCATGGTATGAAGTGGATTCCTTGTCACTGCTTTGATTTTCCATGGACCCATCATCAACTTCTACTTTCGACGAATCAGTCAGAAGCTCTCTTATCTGTTTGTGTCCTCTCCGTCTAACAATGTTCGCAAGGTCAATCCTGTAGATTGATCAGCATTAACAGTTGTGATACTACTAAAAGACTGAACCAATGCTACGAAAATTCACTGTGCGCTTCTTTTGAGTCAAGGTGAACAGACATTTGGAATCTCTAACATTATTATAATAATAACAAAAGAAAAGAATCAAGAAAAAGAGCAAACAGTGTAATTCACCTCCCATTATCAATAAACTCCTTTCTGGAGGGAACGTGGCCTTCCGGGAGGCCAACAGCCAACAAGAACTCCTTGATATCGTCGCGGAGCTCCTCATTACTTTTAACCTTCCGTTTTACACTAAACAAAGACGCCAAACCATTCAGCAAGAAGAAACAAAAAAAAAAAAAAAAACAGATGAAAACAGGAAAAAAGAAAGGACCTAGAACTTTTCAGGGAACACGCGCAGGCCCAGGAACGGTGACTATCGACGTCGTCGTGGATATTCCAGAAGAGGCTGTCACATTGAAGCGGAGAATGGCGAGGGTGATGGGCGGAGAAGAAGAGCTTAGTGCGGGAAGGGAAGGAGGGAAGAAAACAATGGAGTTTACAGAGATTCGCCATGGAATAGGCAGGGAATTGGTAGCATTCGAGAGAAAAGGGAAATGCGATAAGATATCTTTGGTGGAATTTGGGCGAGTTTACAGAGATTCTGGTTCGAGAGCGATGAAGGTACAAAATGATGATCAAAAACTAAAAAGGGCCGATGGGCAATTGATTAATAACTCATTATTTCAGCTTCCACATAGACATTTGCACTTCAATTTTCGAGGTAAATCGAGATGAATCTGAATACATCTTATATTATTTACTAACATAGTAACAAGTTCCTCAAATGAATGACTCGTATGAAAGAGTTGGGAGTTAGTGGCAGAGTCAGAAAATTGGCAAGGTATACCATTCGGGGGGAAATATTATAAATTAAAAAGACAACACTAAACGAAACAAACAATTAAGAAATGATATTTAAGATTAGTAAAATAACCCAATAATAGTCACTAGTTACAACCACGATGAGATTTCATATGTTTGAAAGCAATGTAGAACAAATTCCTTATCTAAACTAGCACACTAAAAATTGTTTAACATATGTCACAAATGCTTCGCTTCAACCACTCATCGTTCATTCAATTTTGAACTCTTTTTTCATTATTTCATGGATGAAAATGATCTCTTCACATTTGTTGTTGCAACAAGCTGAATAAGTGTCAACTTGAGAAGCAAATAAATAGATGGATACAATTTGTGCTTGTTTGTTTCCACCATTTTTTTGTTAACTCATCAACCAATTTCTAAGCCTTTGAATTTGTCATCATAGATCACAATTGTATGAATTCAAACGATGACCAAGAAAATCAATAGCACTTGGAGGGGACTCATTGGGATAGAAAATAGCAAGTTGTATCAATTTGTCCTTGATGAAGAAGGATTAAACCTTCGTTTCCTATCACGAAAGATGACTTTAAGGTGTTGTTGTGAGTTGCTTTGTTACTGCTTGTGCTTTTATTAACTCTTTGTTTGGGTTTGTGTGTTCTATGTCTTCTTTTGGTGTTTGGTGTTAGTTTTAGCTCATATGTCATCTCCAGGTGGATGAATACTCGGGCACAACTGAGTCCAGTGGCGAAGTCAGGATTCTGGTAGACTCTGAGTCCAATACATAAAATATATCAACCGAATATATTTTTGTACAAAAAAATACATATATTTTAACTATTTAGGTCCAGGGACCCTGGACCTTAGCCAGAGGTAAACTCCCTCTGGTTTCGCCACTCCTCCACTTGGGTAGTTGGAGATGTCAAATTCAATTAAGCTATATTTTGTTTTTGTTGATTAATTATTTTCCCAATTCAACATATATTTACTTTTTATTCGAAATCAACGTAATCATGATGTTCTAACACCTAAGCAATACAACAAATGATATATACATAGAACTGTCATTAACGAATGATAAACTATATAACGTATAATATATAACATAAACATTATTAACTAAGTAAAAGCTTTGACTGAAGAAAAACAGACATAATGTTTGTATTCTTCTTCTCGTACTCAGCTCGTCAAAAGCTTGATGGGTGGGATTCTTGTGATACATAGCCCACACTTGTGTCAATAAGAGACTGCAATGCAATTTATAACATACACCATTTCCATTTCTCTCTTTTTACCCAATGTGGTATATGTGTTTACAATGCTTAAATAACACAACATTGTAAAATTTGCTTGTTGAAAGCTATCTATAACATATGTTATCAACTATTATCGACTAAATATTGTATGCTATAACAAATTATGATAATATACAATATATAAGTTAAATGTTATATATAACATTTTTTATAACATATAAAATGTTATATACTGTGGCATAAGATGCATGCCTGATTGGTTCACACTTATCTACCCTTGACTAGAAATCAACGTTGACCGATCGACATCCACACACATAGGATGTGTAATAGATCTAGTACGTGGTGCGAGATTCAACTAGAGCTTTGCTATACATGAGATGTATTTCTTATCCAGATATCTTTAAATATTTCATTTTATAATTGTTGGATTTTAGGGGTGATTGTACACAATGTAGTATGGAAATATAATTGATTCCTCAACTTGTATGAACAACAATACGAGATGTGTATAGTGTGTATAGACCGCATACAAACTGTACAGACAGGCCAACAAGAAATTTGTATAGGAAAATAAAAAATTTTAGAAAAATATATCTAATGACAACCATCACGCGGGCGGAAAAAATTCGTCAACGGAGGCTCGTGTGATCGGAAAATTCGTTGAGAAACTTTTCGCTGATGGAAAATGAGAGGAAACTCCAACAAACTAAAATAATTTGGAGTTATAAACATATGATTGAGACCACATGATTAAACAACTCAGATCTAACAGTGGATGATAATTGTTGCATTGGATGCAACAAAGTTGCATTATTGTCACGGGAATTGTAGTCCCATCCAAATCAAAAAATTTTGCTAAACCACTAGACCACCACTACATTAATGTCTACCTTTTTCGTAGTCTGATTATAATACATTTCTCATATGTTTCTACTTAACCCAAAAATTTGGAGGCCCTGTGCTGTAGGACCTGCCAGGACACCCTATTGGGCGGCCCTGCCTTAGTCCCGCTCCTCACAATGAGAGCGTCGCATGAGGAGATCTTTCTTCGGAGCTGCTCGGGGGAGAGACCGTATGAGCATTCCACGTCCCCGAACCCTAGGAGGAGGTCCAATCCGGCCTCTCCGAGCTTCTTGGAGACCAGTATTGTTGGCCGATATGGAGTGGATTTGACGGCGGTGTTGGCGATGGTGCGACGGCGGTGATGGGATATGTTGAGGGAGAGGTTGGAGGAGAAAGAGGAGGAGTTGGGGAGGAATGCTAGACGTGAAGGCTGTGGCGAGAGGAGGGAGGCGGTGGAAGAACTGGGAGCGTAGATGAAGGAAGATGCCATGATGGATCTGGTTGAAGCCATTGTTGGTTGGAATTGGGAGTGGGTGTGAGGTTGTGGTGTGTTTGAGTTTTCTTGACAAAGATGGGAAATTGAATCTCTGAGGACTGAGTTTGGGAGTAGTGAGTGAGTGAGTGAGTAGCTGGGGAGTGCAGTTGAGAAAATGCTTTGTCGTCTACCACCTAATTGTTAGGTCTAGCAGGACTACAATTCCCATGATGGATTTGGTAGAGGAATGAGGCGCCATTGTTGGATCGAATTGGGAATGGGTGAGCAATTTCAGTTTGTGGTGTGTTTGAGTTTATGAATGCCAATGGAGGAGATAGGGAAGCTAGGGAGCCACGACGTACCCTCCCCCGTTATCGAGTGTAAAATTATATGTAATATTTGGTATTTTTGGAGTTTGGTGCCGGGGTATTTGAAGTTCGTCTCCCCCACTATATTGTAAAATTTACTTGTTGGAGGCTATCTATAACATATATTATCGACTAAATATTGTATGCTTTAACAAATTATGATAACATACAGCATTTATAAGTTAAATGTTATATATAACATTTTTTACAACATATAAAATGTTATATACCGTGACATAAGATACATGTTTGATTGGTGCACACTTATCTACCATTGACTAGTAATCAATGTTGATCGATCGACATCCACATAGATAGGATGTGCAGTAGGTCTAGTACGTGCAAGATTCAACTAGAGCTTTATTATACATGAGATGTATTTCTTATCAATGTATATACCAAGTGTTATATATAAACAATTTTGATGCACTCTCAATAAGCTATCATATAATCATGAGAATATTATATATAACATAGGTAAACGCTCTGGTGCCCCCACTAAAAGAGGGGGTACCGGTTACCCCCACTATTGTTTGTGCTATCTAGAGTGATAGTTTCATTGGACCAAACTTTTAAATCAATAGGTTTAATCTTAATAAGTCTAAACTAAGCTTGGTTGAAATTTTTAGTCATCATAGTATAAGATTACACTCGATGTTTTTCAGGTTTCCTTCGATCGCTGCATTTTCTTCCGATATGATATATGTTTTTTTACATAAAAGACATTACATGTCTTCAAGTAATATGATTTCAGCAAACTACATGAAAATCGTGACTTGAACATAGTACTAATCTACCAAAATCGTGACTTGAATCGATGATAAATTTCTCGCATTAACAGGCTGATGATCGATGTCCTCCCTGCCTTTGTACTACACTGGGATGAAATATACATCAGCAACATTTTCTACTGCAATGTGCAATGTCCTCCCTGCCTTTGTACTACACTGGGATGAAGTACACATCAGCAACGTTTTCTGCTGCAATGTGCAGTGTCCTCCCTGCCTTTGTACTACACTAGGATGAAGTACACATCAACAACGTTTTCTGCTACAATGTACAGTGTCCTCCCTGCCTTTGTACTACACTAGGATGAAGTATACATCAGGAACGTTTTCTGCTGCAATGTGCAATGTCCTCCCAGCCTTTGCATTCCTCATGGCGTGGGGTATTCAGGTACTAATTAAACAACAAGAAATGTGTCACTATAAATTGTGTATCTATGTAAATTGAGTGGTGGGTTTAATTTACTATGTGTTTTTGGTTTTCAGACTTGAGAAAGTGAAGTTGAACAAGGTGCATAGGCTGTGTGCCAATAGGCCCTACGACATAGGTCTCAAAATTTCGGGGCCTCAAGTTTTATTATTATTATGTTATATATATTAAAATTATTTTGATACACCATCGATAGTCTATCAAGATAATCATGAGAATGTTATATATAAAATATTTTTTTTACATATAAGACAGATTACATGTCTTCAAGTAATATGATTTCAGCAAACTACGTGCTAGCTATATTTGGTACAAAGTCAGCACCACCTGTCTCATCAAACCACAACCGAAAACAAAGTTGAAAATATAAAGTATATATAGAAAATAAAAAAGAAAGAAAATCCAAATTAGATACGAATACATTAAAGAAATATGATTTCAGCAAACTACGTACTAGCTATATTGGCGCAAAGTCACAATAAGCAAGCATAAAGACTTGAAGATGAAGTGATTTCACCTAATTTTCACGTTTTATATCATCACATATGTTATACATAAAAATATATTATGTTATATGCTATCAATTTTAGCATTTTAGCACATTTAATAAAATTCTTCGTTATACACTACTAAACACATTGCATTTCGATGTATAAATTATATAATACAAGTAATTAAGGACGAGACATTGTTTAATTCTAACCATAATACTTGGGTGATCTATTATATACTACATATTGCCCCTTTTTCATTCACCTATATAAAGGATACTATCTGCCGTGTCTTTAGTCCATGATATGTCCATGTAGCACCTTTGATCAAGGTCATCAACATGGCTCCCCCCACAGTAATAACTGTGCCCAGTACCTTTGCACGGTTGTGCACAAGGCCGTCCCTGAGATTTCGAAGGCCCTGTTCTAAATTTGCTATATGGCCCCATTAAAAAAAAAATTTAAATTTAGTTTGTTTGAGTTAACCTAACTTGACTTGTGTATACTCATTGGTTTGAGAAATAATAATACTAATTTGTGATGGTATAGGGAGCGATGGATTTCGTGGATCGTTCAATGTGTAATGACGTCTTCTATGACTTTACTTTTTAATGGTCAAGCAAGTAAAGAGCTTATTGTGCCTTCGAGGGGGCTTCGACAAGGTGATCCATTATCTCCTCTTCTTTTAATATTTTCTCTGAAGGTCTTACCCTGCTCATTGAGAAAGCAATTTCAGACAAAGTTCTGGTAGGCCTGAAGTTAAACGCGTATAGTCCAGTTATTACTCATCTGATGTTTGCAGACGATACATATATATTCCTGCGTGTGTCCTCGCCTGAAATTGATATTCTGCTCTTTCTCTTCCAGAATTATGAAACGTATAGTGGACAGAAAATTAATCTGGGAAAATTAGCTGTTACTTTCTGTAACGGTACACCTAATGTTTAAAGAGTGGAATGGAGTGAAAAACTGAGAGTTGAAATCTCAACCTCCCTAGATATCTATTTGGGACTCCCATCACGGGTTAGAAAGAAGAAGACGGAGTCTTTTAAGTTTTTGGAGGACTTGGTTATTAAAAAAAATTCATTCTTGGAAAGGTAAGTCTCTCTCGCCCGCAGGAATGGAAGTACTGGTTTCATCAGTTCTTTCGGCAATGCCGGTCTATACGATGGCATCATTTCAACTTCCAAAGAATACGATAAAAAAATTAACACAATTATTGGCAAACTTCTGGTGGGGGCAAATTGATGAAACGAGGAAATTACATTGGCTGTCTTAGAAGAGAATGTGTATGCCAAAATATGAAGGAGGGCTGGGTTTTAGAGACTTTGAGGCTTTTAATCAAGCACTACTTGGGAGACAGGCCTGGAGAATCGTGCAAGAGCCTGAGTTACTTCTAGCTCGTATATTAACTGGATGTTATTATCCTAAATCTACATTCTTAGAAGCTGTGGCTGGATCAAGACCATCTTGGGGGTGGAGAAGTATTCTTCATGGCAGAGAATTGGTACGTCAGGGCCTCAGATGGCAAGTTGGTTCAGGCTGTATGATTAACCCATTCATAGATCCTTGGATTCCCAATACTGTAAACTCTCGGCCAGTGCTTAATTTTTCAAACCATATCTCCTTCATCCCAAGCTCGGTGGCAGATTTAGTCAATTCCGGCAGTTGGGATCTCGAAAAAATTAACTCTATTTTTGATAAACATACTGTTCAACAAATCCTATCTATTCCTCTTTCCTTTGAGGGAGTGGATGACAAATTAATTTGGAAATTTTCTACTTCAGGAGCTTATACCATCCACTCAGGATATGAAGTTGCGAGTGAGAAGTTCACTTCATTACAAGTCTTTAGGCCTTACTCTTTATATGACAAAGGTTTCTGGAAGAAAATTTGGAACCTACCGGTGCAACCAAAACTTAGAATTTTCCTTTGGAAAATATTTAGAGGGGTACTACCTATTAGAGAAAACTTGGCGAGAAAGTTTACTATCCAAGCCGAATGTCCGGTTTGTTTAGAAGAAGTGGAATCCAATGAACACCTCTTTATGAAATGTATTCTGGCAAGAAAGTTAGACAGGCTTATTAATATGCAAATTGGTACATTTGAGCATGATTGTGTGGCTTACTCTTGGAGAAAGTTGTTCAAATTGGATCTAAGAACTCAAATTAGGGTGGTTTTTATGTGGTGGCGTCTGTGGAAATCTAGGAACATTGTCCTATTCCAAAAAGCCCAATTACATCCAGAAATTCTTGCTAAGCAATTCATAGCTCAGTTTAATGAATTTGAGGTTTGGTTTAGTCGAAACCAAGAACACAAAAGTAGTCAAAAAGTTCACCGACCTATTCAAAATTCTTTGAGGGACTCGCATCTTCCTTTTGACTTCTTAATTAAAGTGGATGGAGCAATTTCAAAAGAAATTGGAGGGGCTATTGGCTTTGTGGTACTTGACTCTTTGGGGGTATTTTCTTTGCTGGAGGTAAAAGTTTTCAAGGAATATTAGATCCCTTCACAATTGAAAGTATCGTCGTAAGGGAATCTCTTAAATGGTGTCTCCAAGTTGGGATCGGTGAGGTTCTAGTGGAGGGGGATGCCGAGTCAGTGAATAAAAGAGTACTCGATAATAAATCTTTACACCCTATTGCAGGAGGCATTATTCAAGAAATAAGAATTCGTGTGCAAGATTCATTAGATTTAAATATAACGCAATTCCAAGAACAAAAAACCAAATGGCTCATAACCTAGCAAAATGCTCCCTTGGTTTTCTCCCCACTTCTTCGCCTCTGATCAACCTTACCTTGTTCGCGTCAATGAATAATCAATAAAGCTTGTATAAGCGTGGTCTTTTGTTTTTTTTCCTCCCTGCCCCCTCTCTAAGCCCTTCCCCTTCTCCTGTCTCTTCCTTTTTTTTCGTATCTCCTAGGTTGGCTCGCGATCTTTGGTTCTCCCCTCCAAGGGAGTTGCCTCGGCAAAAAAAAAAAAAAAAAAATTGTGATGGTATACACGTCCGACCTTGTGCCTCGTAAAAAATACTCTCCTCACATCCGACCTTCACTGGGTTGGGCTTCGGATATGGATGTGCTCGCCTTAACCTTGACACATTGTCATTCCTAAACTATATGAAATTTATTAACAATTAAAAAAATATATGAAGTATAACTTTTCTTCGAAAGTATAACTTAGTATCATATTATATATATATATATATATATTAAATCTAGAGAGAACAAAATGATAACAAAAATAGAAATACAATTTTAAGAAAAGACAAACAATGTTGATTAGAACAAAAAATATAATTTAATTTTGTCAAAGATGAGAATTGAACCATTTACCACCTAAAACCAAACTACAAATTAAGCCACTAGACCACCACTACATACATGTTTATTTTTTGTAGAGTTATTATATAATATATATTTTAGGTGTTTTTACTTTTTAGTTAACCCGAAAAAATTTGAGCCTCTGTGCCATAGGGCCTATTAGCACACCCTCAGGGGTGACCCTGATTGTAAGATAACAACTCCCGTCTCAATCAAATTCTTTACAGTGTCATGTCTAAGATGCACATGTTTAAAGCAAGTCAATGGTCACTACTTAGGTTGTGTTTATATCTACTCAACTGATTTACAATAACATGCTAAATATCTGGCTTGGTGTTGTTCATTAGAAACATTAAGCTATCAATGACTTTGGCATACTCAGTTTGCTTTACATCAACACCATAATTCTTTTTTAAATGCAAATGGGATCATAAGGAGGAGTCCTCACCTGACTTGCATCAAAATGATTGAACTTTCTAAATCGCTTCTTAGTGTAGTAAGATTGACTTAGGAATGAAAGAGTTTTGCTTAGTAACCTTAACTCCTAAGATTACATCCACTTCCCCTAAGTCCATCTCAAACTTAAAAGACAAAAAGAGTCAAGTCCTTATGCATCAGCTGTTAGGAGTCTTATGTATGCTCAAGTTTGTATGAGTCCAGATATTACGTACATAGTTGGGATGTTAGGAAGATATCTAAGCAATCCTGGTATGGATCATTGGATCGCGGCCAAAAGGGTAATGAGGTATCTTTAGAGAACAAAAGAGTACATGTCCACTTACAGAAAATCAGATCATTTGGAGGTCATTGGGAATTCGGATTCTGATTTTGTTGGATGTCAAGATAGCAGAAAGTCTACATCATGATATATATGTTAGCTAGAGAAGCTATATCATGGAAAAGAGCCAAACAAACACTTTTTACTTCTTCCACTATGGCATCAGAATTTGTAGCATGCTATGAGGCGAAAAATCATGGAATATGGCTAAGA
The DNA here is from genome assembly GCA_034768395.1 of Linum lewisii. Lineage (NCBI taxonomy): Eukaryota > Viridiplantae > Streptophyta > Magnoliopsida > Malpighiales > Linaceae > Linum > Linum lewisii. Next base: position 4,983,043 of record CM068302.1, on the reverse strand, counting down.
AATTTTGTCACTAGGTTGCGCATTTTGGAACATGTTGAAAGACCACTCAAGTTATTATGTGACAACAAATCAACGGTCTTATATTCCAACAACAATATGAGTTCTTCTAAGTCGAAACATATTGACTTTAAATTGCTGGTTGTAAAAGATAGAGTACAAAGTGGACAAATATCCATAAAATACATTGGAACAAACTCCATGATAGTGGCTCTAGTCACCAAAGGTTTACAACCCAAGGTCTTTCATCAGCACACTGTTCGCATGGGTGTAATATCATTTGAGGATATCGTGTTTTAGTGGGAGTTTGTTATGTATACTCTATGAATATTTTGTTGTATTAAGTTTATTCTAATCAGAAATGAAGTATTAAGTTAGTTCACTCTGATTTGTTGACGGGTTAAGATCTCACTTAAGAACTTTGTGTCATGGCTCCTACAATCGTTCAAGTAGTAGACACCCATTCAAAAGATGATTATTGCTTCCACTAAATTTTCACCACATCCTTAGTGGGAGACCAACAATAAAATAATTGTTATGTGCCTATAAGTGATTTGTTATAAGAAAAGATTGAAAGTTTCTATCCCATATGGTCTTGATAGGCGTAAAAATAATCACCCAATGACCGAACTGAAGATTAGGGAAAATTCTCATGCCAATCTTGGCCATGGAGTGATTTCATTTATAGAATAAATCATAATTTTACAAGTAATTAGGAAAATAATCAATAAATTAAGATAAAACTAATTACAGGCAAAATTCTCAGCTATTTCAGTATTTCTTAGTTTCCCTCCTAATGACTCTCAAATTTGGTTCCAAGTACAACAAATGTATGCATGCATGGCGCAATGTGATGTAGGGGTCTATTTGAAACTCTACGTCAAAACGACAATGGAAGAGGTGGTACAAGACTAGTTCTCACTGTGCAGTGACATTGATAAGAATATAAAAACGGTCATAACGAGATCACATGTACATACAATTTCATATAAACTCGTAGATATAAGTTACAATAATACCATATTTTTATTTATAAAATTTATACTATATATTATTAATATTGATCATCGATTACAGTCTCTTAAAGATAAATTTCTTAGTCGTCAGGCAAGACCTACGCACGAGTAAAAGTCATTAAAAAGAAATCATCATTATTGTAACCTACTTGAACCGTAGCTAGATACTTTGATTTACCAAGCTGATTAGATGCGGTTATGTACAAATGAAAGATTTGAAAGTCACCCTCTTGATACGTATATCCTTTATCTACGGTATCCAGTTTTACGTGCTTTGAGTCAGGAATAGACTTGTTATACTCGTTCACTGCAAATTCAGCCATCTTTTGATAATATGGAATGTGTATGTTTTCTATCTTTCCCAAAAATTCGTCGTGGCTGAGAAGTCTAGATGTTGATGTAACTAGATCCAGGATCAATAGAAAGTTTGCAAAAAAAGTGAATGTTGTTGCTAAACGAGACCTTCTCATTGTTACTATGATCTCACTAGGTTTTTTTACTTGGAATATTTTCCCCTTCAATTTTTTTTCTTTACTTTTTAAAATGATTTATGTCTTGTTGTCTACTCTTGCTCTTATATATATGATTTGAAAACTCAATTCGGCATTGTTAAATATGATCAATATTTATTATCCATACATTAGTTATTTATGATATTTTCTATTACTCTTACAAAATGTTTTATTTTCATAATAATTCATATGAAAACGTCACCTCTTTTAAAACTGAAACAATAAATTCATTACATTTCTCAAATTCTTTTATGTTACGTTAAAAAAAAAATTAAGTTGGATATTGTGTTTAATAAATTATTCTAGTTGGATATTGTATTTACTAAATACAAGATTCAACAGAGTTCATATTAAACACAAGGTTGGATTGTTTCTACAAAAAATAAAGTTACGAACATGATAAATACAAGAAAATAAAAACAAGACAAAATGATCTCACTACTAGCATCCTAGTTTGGAAGATAGCTGTGGAATGATCATTTTGGATATCAGCCGATACGTATAGTCAGTGAAATGTACTTTGTCCTAAAACATGTACTCGTTCGGGTTTCGGCAGTATGGTGCACCCTCAATGCCGCAATACATAGAAGCGTTTCCACAACAGCCAATGTAATTCGGGTAGCGATACCCTACAGACCAATAATGGTCGAGCAGCCACTGGGTTGCGCCCCATATGTCAGCGTAAGCTATACGAACATTCGGAAACATCTTTCGGAGGAGTTGGAGCTCTAGCTCAAGTAGGCCGTTGTGTAGACTGTGGAACGAATTTGTTGTTGGATCGCAGTGGGTTTTGTTATCATGAAACGCATAATTCACCAAGCAGCCACCTTGATAAATTCCGGTCACGACTAGTTTATGATGGAATTCTCCTCCGAGCTTGCTACTGAGTGATCACTGCTGATCGATCAACTGCAACGTTTGATCGACAAGAGAGAAGATTACTTCTAATCTTCAACTCCGACTTCCTGCGTCAATCGGTTGGGCTTGATAGATGGGCTTAGTGGATCAACACTTTTGAGCCCAATCTATTGTTTCGAAAGTTTACTCTGTATGAGAGTATAGAGCTGAAGCTCTGTTCTTGTAACTGAACACAGTTTCCAGCTGCTGTTGATTACAGGACCTGCTTGCAGCACTACAGTTTGCTGAGTACTGAAATCAAGAAGAAGAACAAGACAAGGACACCGGAGTTTTTAACGTGGTTCGGTCAGTGTGACCTACTCCACGTCCCAAGGGATAACCCTTGAGATTTGTGATTCGAATACTTCGAATCAATGAAGATGAGACTTGCTTGAGTTACACCCGGACTTCTCCCCAAAGTCCTATGCTGTTCTAACTACCCAGTTCCCCACCAGATATGAACAATTACAACTCAAGAGCACTCTCACAGTTTGATCTCTATCACTCTAACTCTCCCTGAAATTAGACTCTGTGAATCGATGATTATGAGAGCGTTTGAAGTACTCTTTAAGTACTGCTTGTAAAATAGCCGTTGTGAGCCAATCACTTGTTGATTGATTCTGTCGAACATAAGGCAGCAAACTTCTGCGTGATTTGTCCATGATCAACGTCTGTATAAGGAGGAGATATTCCTTCCTTTTGTGTCTTCTTTCCATTTAAGGCTTTCTGCAGAGCTGTTGTTTTAGCTGGCAATCCTACACACATGAAGCTTCTTTCCTTTTAAGGCTTCCTGCAGAGCTGTATTGTTTCATTGCTTTACTGCATTGTTTTAGCTGGCAATCCTACACACATGAAGCACACCCGATCAAGTGTAATATGGCTTTTTCAGTTTTAAACCAATAAGACTATACTGCAATGTTAATGTCATCAGTTTAGTGGCTCCATACTCGTTTATAAGCTTCTGTATGTTAACAAATTAACACATTAATTAAACTCTAGTTAATTTATGATTAATGTAGACTATTGTTCAATGATATATGATCGAACACGTACCATGATATAATCTGTCATGGCAGCAAAGACATCTCGCATGATCGCTATCTTTGCCTCCACCACTGGACGGCTAAGTGTACGCTTCCGTAATCATTGCTTCCACCGTTAATCATGAACAACGAGCCCTTGAGATGCTCACGACGAGCTAAATGGACAAAGAAAGACAATGTTTGCAACATTATTAGTTGTTAGTCTTTTTCACCAACACAAAAAGAAAAGAAAATCAACCTACCTACTCATTCCCACAAGATCAAAAAAAGCTATACATGTCCCTACAACCAGACCCCTTATATTGTTTGTGGGCGTATCCTATAACCCAAAACCGCCTTCCCAAACCTATCCTCACCCAAGCAAAAACCGAAAGACAAACCCAAATCCAAAAACAGAAAGATCTAGCCGACCAACCACCAAGTCAACCTGGGTCACGAATGCCATTCCACACCCAACCTTCCAAATCCAAAAATCATCCTGCGAAATGGAATCTATAGCTCTTATGTTACCTGTTTGATTTTGAAATCTTTTCTTGAGGTGTTGTTCAAACCATTGGAGCTGGATGTCGACGCTGCTCTGGGAGTGGGGTAGCGTTACGTTGAGTTTGACCCTTGTTTCGTAGGAGAGAAGGCTAACACCCCCCACGGCAAAGTAGGCCACTTTAGAATGGTCTAGGGTTTCATTCAAAGATGGGTTCACGTATGGAAGACCCGCTGCTTCCGCTGTGAGTGTAGACATACAATAGAAAATATGATTAATGTTATAGACATACAATATATGTATGAGGAATATAATTAATGTAACGTACGTACCGATGTGATCGATGAGTATGTAGCCATCACTAAATCTGTCGGTTGCACCGTGGATGGTCATACCGTAAGGAAAATGAGCAAAGGGGACATCTGGGGTCTCGATCACAAGGTTCCCAGTATCCGGATATCGAATCGCCGAAGTTGTAGATAGCGTTGAAGTCACACCCCTTCAAGAGTAAGCTGGAGCAAGAGGAGTTGGTGATGAGGAGAAGTAGAATAAGAAGAACGCCATTGGAAAGGGAAGGTTGATGATGGAATGCCGCCATTGTAGTGGTAGGCTAGGTACTTGAGGTGGTAATGGAGGAGATGAGAGGTTAAACAGAGAAGCTTGGGAGACTAGAAAAGAAGCATTAGATGGAGCCGTTGTGGGATTTTATTCAATAAGGCAACGGATGATGTACAGAGAAACTTAATGTGAGGGTATGGGTAACCTTGTTGAAACTTAATGCATGGTACTATGGTAGTACTAGGCAAAAGTGAAAGAGAAGTATAGCTGAAGTTTTTCTTTTCTTTTCCAAGACATCTCTTCCTGAAGAGTTATCGTAAACCGTGAGTCAACTTAGGAACTAAAAAAAGAAAAAGAAAAGGAAAAACAACGGGAAGGGGAGGGGGTGGAGATCATTGTTTTCAGAACCGGACCGGGGTCGAGCCGGCAAGGTCAAGGGTTCAGGGTTTAATGGTTTAACCGGGGTTAGACCGTTTGCATGCCGGGGTCGAACCGTTTTAATTATTTAATAAATAAATAAATATAGTTAGGCCGGACCGGACAATTTTTCAATTAAGCCGGATCAAACCGGAAGTACAGAGAGTTCAAAATATTATGTAAATAAGTTATTTTTAATGATTTTTATGCTATAACCTATTAATTTAGGACTTTATATACCATTTTTAATAAATTAAGGACCAAAATGTAATAACTTTATATATTTATTTATTTATTAGAAACCCTAATCTCTTTTCCCAGCAATTTCCGCCGCCTGCTGCTACCTCTTCTTTTCTTCTTCTGCCTCTTCTTCTACCTCTTCTGCTACTTCTTCTATTCTTCTGCTACCTACTCCTTCTATTCTTCTTCTTTTATTCTTTTTCTTCTACATCTTCATTTCTTCTTCTATTGTTCTGCTTTATTATTTCTTTTCTCCATCTATTTCTTCATTTTCTTCTTCGACCGCCGAATCCCGTCGATAGAAAAACGGACCTCAACCGACGGCTGCTGCTGCGATGCGATTTCGGAATTGAATTTTTTTTTTTAATATCTTCACACGCAGTATTAACTATTAAGAGGGCCGATCGGTGACTTTTTTCCGGATCGGACCGGCCGGTTTCCAAGTTGAACCGGTCAGCGCCTGGTTAGAATCCTAGTCAGCAGACGCTCGACCATTTTTGGTCCGAGTGCCGGCTGGCGGTCGGACCGGTTCGACCGGCCAGCCCGATCCGGCATTAATGACATTGGTGGAGATTCATCCACCAACTATTTACCTAACTCACAGGTCTTAAGTTGATCAAACCCGAAAAATTTGCTAAAAAGGTCAAAACGCTTTGGCAAGACCGTGAGTAACACTATTTTGAGCTCTTGGAATAGTCTTATATTCAAGAAAAACAAGCTCATTAATCAACTGTTTAATTTTGTGAACAATTGTGCCAATCGAGGAATGTAAGACCTTACTTTGAGTTATTTAATTTTTAACTTACTCTGCATCGCCTCTAACACTAAGGGGTCGTTTGGATGAGAGAATTTGAATGTCCAAAGAATTAGAGTGAATTGCAGAGAATTTAATTCCTTGGAATTAGTGGTAATTTAAATTTTAAATTCCATGTTTGGATAGCTAATAAGGTTAAGGAATTGAATTAGAAAGTTTTTAATTAATGTTCAAAAAGACATTTTCACCCCAACTTAAGTTCCAATCATATTATTCGAATGGGAGATTTCTGCAAATTGAAAACCTTTCGTCAACTCTGTTTCAGAGAAAGGTTATTAGTAGTCTCTGATTTGGGAATCGTATCCAAATCCGAGATGCTCCACATGAAGGTACAGAGCAATACGATTTGAATGAGCAGGGTGGGAAGGACCAGGAGGGATGATTTTGGTCTCGGAGGTAGTCGGATTCCACATAACCATGGTGTGAAGGTAGCTTCCGCTGGCGTTTCTCTGAGCAGAGTGTTCTCCGGCTTCAGATCTCTGTAAACGATCCCTAGCGCGACGAGAATCTCAGCGGCGAAGAACTTGACGGCGGGACGGGGAGGCGGTTCCCCGGCTGCTTCCGGAGAACGAAATGAAGGTCGCCGTTGGAGCAGTAATCGATCAATAGACAGGTGTAGTGAGAGACGTCGATTCGGGCGGAGAGCGTAGGGAGGAAAGGGTGGTTCAGCAGGGAGAGGATTTTGGCCTCCATCTGAACATGAGAGAGATTCTTCTTGTCAGAGTGTCTCTGTCCACAACTTTCAACGCGAATTGAGAGTCGACGCTGCAATCCCTAATTTTACAGAGGAAATCCCGGCCCAAATTCCCCGCCCCGAGGTGGCGGAGCAGCTTGAGATGACGGAGGTGGAGGCGTCCGTCGGAGGAGAGGTTAGTGGCCGTCATAATAGCCGACCAGTGAGGGTCGGATCTCCGGTGGTGAAGCGAATCGTAGGAATTAGAGCAGGAGGAAGGCGCGCTGACGGCGGAGGAAGTGGTGGAGAGACGGTCGTTGAACAGCCGGGCTTCCGTCCTCGCCACCGACCATCCCTTACTTTCTTCTCTGGCCATGGCACCGACCTCTATCAAAGCCAGGACCAGGGCTCCTATGGTGAAGAAGAAGAAGAAGAAGAAGAAGAAGAAGCATAAGAAGAAGAAGGAGAAGAATAAAACGCAGAAGGGGAAGTCGACAAGGAATTCACTCGGCTGAGAAAAAGTTGGAATCAGGGGCAAATTACGTAAACTTGCGAGGGATATTTGAATTCCCTAATAGATGTTAGGTTATTAGAAATCTCGGGAAAATAATATTACAATTTCATCGGAGAATTGAAATCCAATTCTCCGATTAAAATTTTGGCTTCCCAAACATGAAATTTAAACATATCCCTCAAATTCACTCAATTCCCTTTCTCAATTCCCCAATCCAAACGACCTATAAATGTTTTTACAAAACCATGAGCTTATTCTTTCTTATGATTTTAAAAATCTTGGAATTGTTAAAATCATCTGAATTTTTTTTTTCAAAGTAAAAATTATCCGGTTTTAGTGAAACACTTTGTTGGGAAAGAACTTCATGCACATGCATGGTTATCTGTGTCTGATGCGTATAGAGAGGGAAACAAGTAAAAAATTTGAAGCTTAATTAGGAAAGGGTATAAAAATTGAAATTAAATGTTCTGGTTGTATGTAGATTTGCTTAAAGAAGCATCCAATAGTGGTGAATGAAGAGTGTGGGTTTAAAAAATAATCTTGATCTGTTAGTTAAATCACCACATGTCATTCGTCTTTACTTTGTGACCATGTAGGTGAAGTTTGGGTATGGGATATGGGAATTCCCATTCCCAAATTATTTAGGGAATTGGGAGCCCATATACCAAAATTTAAATTGAAAATTGGGTTTGGGTTTGTGAAATGGGAATGAGAATTTGAGTATGGGTATGAGAAAGCCCAAATACCAAAATATGAAAAGTTAGGTTGCAGATTTTGTTTGAGTGCTGTGACGATGCTGCGATGCTGTGAATCGGAAACCTCATCCCAATCCTGACTGATCCTCAGTTCGCCAATCGGAGCAACCTTCTCGTCCAATGTCAGGGAAGAAGACCCTCCTCTGCTCCGAACCATTCTCGTAATCGAAAATCACCCCTTCCCACCATCCATCGTTACAGTTCACATCAACACACAACCCGTACGGAAGACTGTAATCGCCGATCTCGAGCTCCGGCGGCAACGGCCGAATCCATCCACGACTACTGCTCTCCAATGGGTTTTCTCCTCCTCCTCTCAGCTTGCAGAAACTCCGAGTGAAGAAGAAAACAGAGCAACTTCAGTCAGGCATTAACACAAACACATGGCGGACATGGGAGAAAGAGCTTACTTCTGGCTCCCACCGGCCTCCTGGTTGTAAGGCTTGTTCTAACCTGGTTCCCCAATTCTCCTCCTGCAATCGTCAGTCCCCTCAGGTGATCCAACAAGTTGTTTAGCTTCACACAAGTGTTGCTGTGTTGCTGTGTGTTAACTGCTCATATTACTACTTTGAAGTATACTAATACGATATCATATTACTACTTTGAAGTATATTGAAGAGATTATAGACCTTTGTTTTCAGACTGAGTGGGTTTGGTAGAATGAAATGCTGGGAAGACTCCATTTGCGTTGTTCTTTATTCGAGCAAGAACCCTACATGGTTGCATTTCATTTAACTTTCCTCTCTGATCAATCTCTTCACCTTCTGCCATCGCGACCTTAGACCGTCCCTCCACCAGCGTTGTTTTCATGTTCTCTTGTTCAACCTTTGGAACTCTCATTGGAATATTAATGGCAACCTCAGATCTTTTCTTTGGTGGACATCTTTTAGCCTGTTTAGTTGTCTGTCAACAAGTAATGCAAAAGCAATTCAAAATTTACTCTAATCAGAAGGAAGTCAATAACTATTGTTTTCATTCTCATAAACTCTAAGACAAGCACCAACTTAACAATAATTCTACCTGAGCTTTGGTTGCATTGATGCTGCTAACATTTGAATCCTCGGTTAAGATATTAGTCACCTCTTTTAGCACTGCTCTCTTTTTACGCTGAACACCAGCAGCCCCCATTGCAGAAGCTTTGTTCTCCTCTGCTGCTTGTCTTTTTATACTTACTTTGAGAACACGCTTCTGATCCTGTTGCAAGGAGGTTGTTGCAGCAGGTAACACCCCTCCTGAGGCCCCAAGAGCTCTAGCAACTGATGAATTGACAATTACTAATTCCAGCTTTCATCAGTCATTGCATCTGTAACCTCTTTAACTCTATACAGCCTTTGTTGTTGAGGACTTGGTGATCTTGTACATGCTTTGCTTTACCAACGCCTATCTACCTTCACTTTTAACTATTTGTCACATTCTTGATGCATTTCAGTTTATGAACAACTATCATTTGTTCTTGTTCTAATTCATGGCTTTTTATTTTTCAGTTGTGCTAGACTTACTATGGATTCACAAAATTCTCAAAGTATTCCCTTTTTTGCCCCCACTTCATGATGGTCGTGAAACGCGAACTAAATGTCGAACCAAAGGAGGGTTGCGTTCTCGCCTAACTGGTGCAACTTCAAGGTCAACTCCAATCCCTCCTACTAGGAAGCCAATGAAAAAGAGGTCAGTATATTGGAAGTATTATGCGCTTGATACTGATGAGATGGGGATGACTAATTTGAAATGTCTCATTTGTAAGAAGCTATTTGTTAGTAAGTCTACAAATGGGACATCTGGTCTTAAGAGACATCACGAGATATGTTCTAAGAAAAATAGCGAGGTGATGTTGGAGTTGAATCTGCTATCAGGAACTATCAATGACCCAAAAACTGATTCGAAGTTTGACCAAGCTGATGTAGAACTGATGGTAGGCCAACTAGGTGTTGTCGATGGTGAATGTGATTGAGATTCGGCTGGGGTTGTTGTCTTGTGGGAGTAAGAGCGCCATTCATGCTGTTACGGCTCTGGTTTTGCTGGTTTCTTCTGCTCTCTTGTGTTATATCTCCACTGCTGTCTATGCTTTCCTGCACTGAATTTGTCTGTGTGAATTCAATTGGTGCTGGTTTTGTGAGTGTTCATTGTATCATCTTGAGTGAATTGTGAAATGACATGTGATCTCTTACAACATTTCTGCTGGCGTTCATATTGGCAAATGCATCATCTTATCACAAATCTCAGAAACTAACAAAACGATTGATAGAGAATACTGGTAAAAGCATCATGCATCAATGCCTTACCAGTTCTGGGGAATGCTAAGAACAAGTAAATCCATTTTCAATGTTGTATATCGAATTTATGCACTCTGTGTTTGTGATTCTGCTCATCTCTACTTCTGCTTATTATCCCTGACAGTACTTTATATGGATATCAGAACTCTGAGAGAAGAAACACAAGAGATTAACTGCAAATCTGCAATATCAGAAGCTGCAGAGAGATTAACTACTAGTAGATGAACTTCCAATACAGGGACCAGGGTGTTCTTCAGGAGGCTTCATGGCGTATTAGGATCCTCAAAATAGTTAAAACTGAAACCATTGCATCAACTTGTTTATGATTATGGTGTAATGGTGTTCTTGATTTGAATCACTTTGTTTATGATTATGATTATTGCTCAGAATAGTGTGTTTATGATTATGTTTATGATTATGTGTAATGGGAAAGATTACATGTATTAATGCAATAGTGGGAAAGATTACATGTATAATTATAGTTGATGTTAGTTTGAGAATTTGGGATCCCGATTCCCAAATTAGAATTTCCGTTCCCGAATAAAAATTCCCAAATTAAATTCGGGATTGGGAATGGGAGTCCTAATTTGGGAATTGAGAATTTGGGAATATGGGAATGGGCTCCCATTCCCTCCCAATTTCCACCCCTAACCATATGAATGACATGTCACTACTTTGTGCCCATATGAATGACATGTCACATGTGTACACTTTTTCAATTATGATTTAAGAGAGGGAACAAGTCACGAAACCTTTGTCACCTTTCTTCATCAATAACTTCTATCATTAAAGGGAACAGAAAAGTAACTCTGTGCATGTCTGATTGGTTCTCTGCACAGCTTCTCTGCATGTCTGATTGGTTCACACTTATCTACCCTCAACTAGAAATCAACGTTAACCGAGCAACATCCACACGCATAGGAGGTGCAATAGGTCTAGTACATGGAGCGAGATTCAACAAGAGCTTTACTAGTACATTTTATATTTGATGGATTTTAGGGATGATCGTACACATTAATGTTGTTGATGCCGTCAGACAGAGGTGGATATTGAAGTGGACACCACTGGTGGTTAGTTGCCATGAGAGAAGTGCTCATCTAGACGAAGATTACAACATTGGTGACATTCGTTGCTTACTTGCTTCCTAGCTAGACGCAACCCCAACGTTGTCCCATGGTCAGGGCCGTCCCATGAATTTCGGAGGCCCTGTGATATAATCAAGATGTGGCCTGTTATTACATATTTTCACAAAATAATTTTTTAAGTTATATCACATTAAAAATTCACATTTTACTTTTGAATAAATATATTATATTTTATAAAAATATAACATTGTTGGTTTAATAAATAAATGAGTATTCAATTTTATATTATTCAAAAGAGAACGCTCTAATAACCATAAGTAACTTATTTATTTATTCTCAAATATATTTCTACGAAATTATAATTGGAGATATTCTGTAAAACTCATTTAATTTTGAAAATTTAAGCAGGGCCGTCCCATGAATTTCGGAGGCCCTGTGATATAATCAAGATGTGGCATGTTATTACATATTTTCACAAAATAATTTTTAAGTATATCACAATAAAAATTCACATTTTACTTTTGAATAAATATTATTATATTTTATAAAAATATAACATTGTTGGTTAATAAATATATGAGTATTCAATTTTATATTATTCAAAAGAGAACGCTCTATAACCATAAGTAACTTATTTATTTATTCTCAAATATATTTTCTACGAAATTATAATTGGAGATATTTCTGTAAAACTCATATATTTAATTTTGAAATTTAAGTTCTATTCGATTAGAAATTGATATCCAAAGATTCAAAATATATTATTATAAAAACCCTAACAATAATTATAAAAAATATTTTCAAATAAGAGTCCATACTTATTTAACAAAAATAAAAGGCGCGTACCTTGACGAATGAATGAGATGAATTATTTAATAAAAAAGAAGCCTCCATGCCAAGAGATGAATGAGAAAAATAACTAATAAAAACATCATTTATATGAAGGATATGAATTATTTAATAAAAAAAAAGGGCCTCATGAATAAAAGGGAAAAATAACTAATAAAAGTAACATCTCCGTGAATCGAACCTGTGACCTAACAACCATCAAAAGTTTTCCCCAACCTTCTAACCACTAGACCACATGCTAAAAAGTAATTACACTTTAGATTCAGATTTACTTATTAATAATTGTATATCTAATATTTTTCACCCGAAATTCTGAGGCCCCTGAAATTTGGGGGCCCTGTGCCGGAAACAGGCCGGCACACCCTCTGGGCCGGCCCTGCCCATGGTGTTGTACCTCGTTCGACTAACGTATATAACTACTCATTATATGACACGTCAAATTTTTAGATGTCTCCAAGACAAGACATGATAAATCTGTTAGCTTAGATTGATACTTAGGATGACATGTATTACTATCTCACTACCTCCCGTCGAAACTACCTACTAAAAAAAAACATTATAGCTGAGCTGATGTTTATGAGAAAACAAAATAGATGAGGGATCAGTTGGTAGGAACACAATAGTTGAGGGAGAAAAAGGGTATAATTACACGAGATACGGAGATAATAGGAATATAAGTCGTGGCCACGTGGCTAGCCCCCTCCGCAAGTATGTGGCGCTGAAAATTCCACCATTTCCATTTTCCCTCCTTTTCTCTCTTCCTTTCTTTGCCTTCATCAAATTTTCCTGATTCCTCTTCAGATTCTCCGATCTCATACGGAATCTTTCTCTTCCGCCATGGCTGAAACCTCTGCTCTTTCCTTCTCCACCTTCACCTCCATTCCCTCCGTTTCTCGCTCTCGCTCTGCTGCCAATTCCTTTCTCTTCTCCTCCTTCCCTTCTTACAATCATTCCCATCTCCGCTCTCACCGTCCTTATCTACGCTTCACCTGTAAAGCTTCCGATCCCGGCGATGATTTATCAAGTCTATTCCCCTGGTCCGACGGCGATAACGGTAACCCTAATGCATCTTAATTCTCCCCCTAATTTCAAAATTAGGCATGTGGAACAGCAATTGGGGCATTGATTTGTCGATTGTTTGCTAGAAATCCCGGATCCAGTTGCTTCACTGCGTCTAATTGAGCTACTTCCCTGAATTCCCCTAGATTTTGTATGTATATGGAACAGCATTTGGGGCATTGATTTGTCGATTATTTGCTAGAAATCCCGGATCCAGTTGCTCCACTGCGTTTAATTGAGCTCCTTCCCTGAATTCCCCTAGATTTTGTATGTATATGGAACAGCAATTGGGGTATTGATTTGCCCATTATTTGCTAGAAATCTCGGATCCAGTTGCTTCACTGCGTCTAATTGAGCTCCTTCCCTAATCTGCCCTAGATTTTGTATGTATGATCAGTGTGATTGATTAGAGTAATAATGGGGGAATTTTGTGGGATACATTTGCAGCCATAGAATGGGTTCAGGAGGAGAAGGTGACATTGTTCACTACCGATGGGCTCATTCAGATTGGCGGCAACATTGTTCCTCGACTTGTCAGCGCTTCAGATGTATGCCATGTTTAACTTAGATGTGATGATAAGCTTCTTTTCGAGCTCTTTTTCTAGTTCCCTGTTAGTACTGCTTTGATCTTTTGGGTGCTCATTATGTGCCTCTGAATATCTCTTACATTCATCTCGTTTGAAGATTTCATCCTGTTGTCTGACAGAAGAAGCGAAGGAAATCTAGTAAGATTTCCAGGAGATTACAGCGGTTTCAAGAGAGTGACTACATGGACCCGGATCAAAGCTTGTGTTTGGGTGCATTGTTTGACATTGCAGCAACCAATGTATGTGTTAATCACTAATGCTGTAGCTTCCCCGAGATGGGTCCTTCAGAGCTATTTAGTAATTAGGTCTGATGATGCGTTTTGGGTGTTGGTGCAGGGTCTTGATATGGGAAGAAGGCTGTGTATCCTTGGATTTTGCCGTTCTATTGAGATGCTGAGTGATGTTGTGGAAGACACTGTTTTAGAACATGGTGGTGAGGTATGCAATGTCTTGCTGATAATTTACTTGCAACACTTTGCTTCAACCGTGGGTAGTGTCTAGTTTCTAGACACCTTCAATCTTACTAATCAGAGAGACTAAAATAGACTAAAGAAGAAGATGATGAAAGCATCTATGTTAAGAGCTTATACTGCCATGGTTTTCCCCCATTTGAATGATGTACCGTTAGTTTTGTTGTCTGTGCTTCCTAGATCCTAATCATTAGATTGCTGCCTGATCTTAAAAGCTTCCATAAGTACTGGAGTCTTCTTCTGATTAGCTTCAGAACTCAAAAGACACATGTTGATGTTGTTTTGGGACCAGGTGGTGGCTGCTGAGAAAGCAGTGAAAGGAGGGTTGCATGAGAAGTTAAAGATGACAGTGGCTGTACCGTATCTTTGGGGAGTTCCACCGGCTTCTGAGACGCTCCGATTGGCCGTCAAGAGCGGAGGCGGGATCGTGGATAAGGTTTACTGGCAGTGGGATTTTCTGTAAATTGAAACTTGGGGTTCTACATTGCCTTTTAAACCTTTGTTCACGTGTAAATATCATTGGCATTGCCGACTATTCTGTATAGAATTTGTACCGTTGTAATTGCTGTTTGAACAGTCAAATTCACTGTTGGAACTGTAACAAGTTGTGAGGATTGAATAAGATGACCGACGACAAACAAGGTCTTCGTCTTCGGTCTTCCAGATCCTGGTACTGGGCCGGAGTTTTCCAGCAGGCCTCGGCCCATTTTCACATCTTTTGTTTGTGGTTGGAGAAAATTGGTACTTTCCCCTCTACTTTACCAAGTTAACAAACAGTCCCTATACTATGAAATGATCGATTTACTCCCTTCTACTATAGCCAACCTAACAATTAACCCATTTCATCCAAATTTTTGTTAAGTGATGACTCACTAATATGAATCATCCATAATTAATGATGACAGTACATTGACACATCATTGACTTTCACCCATCTCAACTAAACTAAAAAGACAGTACATTTCGATGGAAGGGGTTGATTGTTAGGCTGCCTATAATAGGAAGGGATAAATCGATCCTTTCATAGTATAGAATGTTGTTTGTCAACTTGGCAAAGTAGAAGGGGCAAAATACCATTATCGTATTTCATCATACTCTTCATGATACCTCCCAAATTTACCTCCCTAACCAACTCTTCATCTCCTACCTCTGATATCTCTTTTTGTCGGTGTGTGGATGTGTCCATATTTGATGTTAAGAACACGAAAGTTGAAATGGAAGGACCAAAACGACAAAATAGTCGAAGTAGGAGGGGATAAAATGAGTGATTTATAGTATAGGGGGCTATTTGTTAAGTTGGCAAAGTAGAGGGGGCAAAATGCTATTTTCCCTATATCATTTGAGATATTGTTTTCATTACCCAATACATATGTATTTTATATATTTTATTTTCTTAGAGTTTGATTTTGGTCAAACAATTTCTTTACTTATCTTAAATCCTATACAATTTGCGATTATTTAGTGCTATGCTTGAATAATATTTTTTTTGTTTACTTGTTATTCTTGAATAATTAATAACCATTATAAATTTGTCAAAAAACTAATAGCTTTATTATCCATGATAGAACCGAACATGATTTGTGATTATTTAGTGATGCGTGTTAGACTTATGAACATATATACAATCTAACTATTTGATTGTTTATTGAGCTTTTCAATACATTATGTATCTAATAGTTTAACAAATAAGGTCAAGTTAACAACTTAACAATTTTTTAAATTTCTTAATCATGTCAATAGTTTTAGTATGTAAAACTCGAACTGGGCACTAATTTTAGTTTGTGTAAGGATCATCAGTTAGCAGAGTTTAGGTTGATATGTGTGGGGTTGGCCCAACTCGGACAATATCATACTAGTGTGGGCTTGTTGGTTACGCGACAATCCTAATAAGTGGTATCAGAGTCTTGGTTGGAAGGCAGGGAGATAGATCGTGCTTGTATCGAAAGTCTTCATGGCTGGTGTTGCCAGGCAGCGTGTTCCGTTGGTGTTAATGGCGATCCAAGATGTTCAGGGAAAGGTGTATACTTGAGCAAATGACACCGAGTTGGGTGGTTCTTGGTTTGAGAGAGGGAACGTTGGGGTAACATCCCAAATACCACATCGACAAACTAAGAGAAGTTTGCCCTGAATAAAAAAGTTCACCACCTACACTAGTAAGAAGCCTTTTGGAAAGGGACCCGAAAACAAATTCATGCAAGTTTGACGCAAAGTGGGACAATATCATATTAATTTGAGTTTGTTCGTGGCAGGCGATCTTGCAATCATCCTTTTGTTATTTTGGTATAATTATGAGTTAGCAATCATCGATCAATGATGGATTCCTTTTGACTTTGTTTCAGATTACAGGGTGCATAGATATACAACTGAGACAGAGACAAAAGAGTGTCCACGGTGGCCGCCATTGTTGTCTCTAGGATTTGTCTTTTAACTATCAACTGAAGATTCTCCATTAATCTAACAAAAGCAATGGGAAAAGGGTGCTTAAGAAAGCAAATGCTTTTAGAAAATTTGAGAAAGAAGACAAGATCGAGTTAAGTAGTGCCTGCAGGAGAGCAAAAAAGGCACCATGGCATGATTATTGCTTCAATCAACCTGCAGGTGCTAATGGATGCCTCAACTTTGACAAAATCCACACAAATATCACCAAAAGTAATTAGTTTAAAATAGATGTGAATAGTTTAGTGCCTCTTTATGTGTTTTATTTAAATATAATAATGATATTTAGTTCAAATTATGTGTGTGACTTTTATTTTAATAATTATTTCAAATTAGGTGTTCATAATTGGACCGTTCTACCGATTTTGTGTCGAGATGGATGTTTCCATTGACATTTTCAATATTTTTTACAAATAATATTTTGATTTTTCTTTGTTTTTGTAATTTCTCTTTAGTTAAAGTTAGTTTCGCCAAGAAATCTCTCTATTCAAACCAGTGTTGTCAAGACCGGACCGGTCATCAAACCGGTGAACCAAGTGGTTCGAGGATCAAAGGTTCAACCGAGATCAAACCTTAAAAACCGGTACAAAAAACCGGTTATATTATCACTTATAAAATTAGGTATTTATTATTTAGTTACCAATAACTTAGGTACCAAAATGTAATAATGTAATAATATATATAATAATTAAACCCTAATCTCACTCCCTCTCTTCCTTTTCCGCCGCACACTCAACTCTCTCTTCTCTTTCTTTTCCCTCTACTCTCTTTCTTTCCTTCTTCTCTATCTTCTCCATCTTTCTCTCCTTCTTTCCTTCATCTCATCGTCTCCATTTTAACTCTGAGAGGGACGATTGATGGGACTTGCGGCCACCGGCCTACGGAAGAAGAAAACAATGGCAAAGCTAGACCATCGACTGAGAAGCAGCAAATTATAGGGTCGGGCAGAATAATTTGGTCGATTTGGGTTTCGATATCCTTCTGAACCGTTAAAAACCGTGGTGGCCGGGTCGAACGGGTTTAGCGGTTTTCCCCCTCAATTAGCCGGTGCCATTTTACCCTTAGACCGGACCGGGCTAGGCTCCGGTTCCCGGTTTTACCGGTCGGACCGGCCGTCCGGTCCGGTCATGACAACACTGGTTTCAAACTACTACGAAGAAATCATGTTCATTTTTCCACAATTTTTCAATCCCTTACCCCTCCATAAAGGCACAACCCCCCTCCTCTCAATTTCACCCCATGTTAATTGACGTGGAGTCACTAAAAAAAATTGACATTTTGCTACTGAAAAATTACAACGGCATGAAAATGCAGTAGCAAATAGTTAGTATTTGCTACGACAATCACTATTTCATATAGTAATTTGCAGTAGCAAATACTATTTGCTACACCCAGCATCCCCGTCGCAAATAGTGGTGTGGCAAATAGTATTTGCTACTGCAAATTACTACATGAAATAGTGATTGTCATAGCAAATACTAACTATTTGCTACTGCATTTACATGCCGTTGTAATTTTGCAGTAACTAAAGGTCAATTTTTTTGTAGAGAGTGTGTTGCATTTTCTACTCCTGGGATTTTCTCGCTTGAAAGTCATTGTGCAGTTTAGATCGGTGTTATTGGATAAACTACATTTGTCGGTTAAATTGGTTCTTCGACAATTTACTCAAACTTAGGAATGTGTCATATAATACATTTTTTATAATTTTTTGGTTTTGTAGACAGAGTTTAATCGATAATATCATCTCATGGTAGTTTTGCTCTGAAATGCTGAAAATGAACAACATCGATGACTAGATAGCACAACGCCACCCAACCAGTGTGGTGTCACCTAGTTTTCTGTCATTAATGATGGGCAAATGACTACTTTGGCCATCTAGGGTTTCAGTCGACAAGTGAGTGTGGCACCACCTCTCTTTCGAAACCCTAGATGACCCCAATCAGATATAAATACTCGGACCCCTCCAATCCATCGTTTCACCGCACCTTCCTTCAACATTCTCACAACCTAAAGCCTCTGCAAATCTTTCTTTGATTATGAGAATGGCCTCGTCAAGGCGTGGTACGTATTTAGGAACCAAATTTCATTCTTAACATTTTTTTTTATGAATAAAGGGTTTCATTTCATCAAAATAGGCATGAAGTACAAACTATAGTCTATATACAACTATATACATCTCAAAATTTCACTCTCATCTCTTATATTCTTACTAAATGCTTGTATATCCCACCTAATCTTCATAACACACTCATCAACAGTTGAAACTTTCCCCGAGAACACTCTTGAACACTTATTCTTACAAAATTTCACTCTCATCTCTCAGTTATTCTTAGCATTTTTCAATAGTGGCTCCTACTATTTTTTTTCTTAGTCACCGTGGTTGTTCAGTTTTTGCTATTGACAAGATAAGGTGAAATTTTTAAAGGTAGGAGGATTTGTTTATCTACGAGGGAGATGAAGTATATTGCAAGTGTGATTTACGAACTTCTCAATCTATAACGCTACTTCAGATGTTCACTAGAGGAGGTAAGGTTTCAAAAAAAAATTATGGGTACATGACAACTAGCTTATGTGCATTCCTACATTGGTTATATGTTCTGTAACATCACAACCTTTTCTGACAAGATATTGTCCGCTTTGGGCCCATCCCTCACAGATTTTTTTTTTTTTTGGCGTTGGTGGGATCTGAACCCATGACCTCCTCCTCTCAAGATCAAACCCCAACCACTGCGCCCCAAAACGCGTCATCTCAGTAAGGTTGATCTATTCCACATAGCCCATGGATCTCTCCCGTGCTTTGTCGATGTGGGATTTGCCTAGGATGTCACATACACACTCAACGTCCTCGTTGAGGTTTGCCCCACCATCGTTCAAGAGGGACGGGGAGAGGCTTTGATACCACTTGTAACATCCCAACCTTTTCTGACAAGATATTGTCCGCTTTGGGCTCATCCCTCACGGATTTGTTTTTTTTTTGCGTTGGTGGGATTCGAACCCATGACCTCCTCCTCTCCAGATCAAACCCCCACCACTGCGCCCCAAAACGCGTCATCTCAGTAAGGTTGAACTATTCCACATAGCCCATGGATCTCTCCCGTGCTTTGTCGATGTGGGATTTTGCCTAGGATGTCACATACACCCCCCCTCAGGGACTCAACGTCCTCGTTGAGGTTTGCCCCACCATCGTTCAAGAGGGACGGGGAGAGGCTCTGATACCACTTGTAACATCCCAACCTTTTCTGACAAGATATTGTCCGCTTTGGGCACATCCCTCACGGATTTTTTTTTTTTTGGCGTTGGTGGGATTCGAACCCATGACCTCCTCC
This sequence comes from Linum lewisii, assembly GCA_034768395.1. Taxonomy (NCBI): domain Eukaryota; kingdom Viridiplantae; phylum Streptophyta; class Magnoliopsida; order Malpighiales; family Linaceae; genus Linum; species Linum lewisii. The sequence goes on along the minus strand of CM068302.1, from coordinate 4,963,044 downwards.
TCTCAAGATCAAACCCCCACCACTGCGCCCCAAAACGCGTCATCTCAGTAAGGTTGAACTATTCCACATAGCCCATGGATCTCTCCCGTGCTTTGTCGATGTGGGATTTGCCTAGGATGTCACATACACCCCCCCCCTCAGGGACTCAACGTCCTTGTTGAGGTTTGCCCCACCATCTTTCAAGAGGGACGGGGAGAGGCTCTGATACCACTTGTAACATCCCAACCTTTTCTGACAAGATATTGTCCGCTTTGGGCCCATCCCTCACGGATTTGGTTTTTTTTTTTTTTTGGCGTTGGTGGGATTCGAACCCATGACCTCCTCCTCTCAAGATCAAACCCCCACCACTGCGCCCCAAAACGCGTCATCTCAGTAAGGTTGAACTATTCCACATAGCCCATGGATCTCTCACGTGCTTTGTCGATATGAGATTTGCCTAGGATGTCACATGTTCTAATAGTCACTCCTAGAAACATATAGTACTATGAATTCAGAGATATTCTCTACAACAAGGGTGGAATTGAGTGAAGCTCTGATCCGTCTCTATCTTGGCTTCTCATACGATGCATCTCTTGATGGAGAGAGAAATCACACATTAAGACAATTCTTAATATGAGGATCCCCTAAGTGTCCTTATATAAAGACACTAATCTATTTCCTAATTTATTGAATAAAAATCTAATGGTTAAAATGAAGTGGATATTAGAGTTAATTACTTAATTGGTAACTGGATTTTTTAATTCTCATTTTGGTTTCACTTTTAATTAATTATTACTTCATTTTCCCCTTTTGTCCATACTTGGTTCCTCACCGTTATATTAGGATCACCATCCAACGGCTATAAGAAGTGTCATCATATAAGAACTCTTAATGGGGTCCTCATAATAGTTTCTTCGAGATGTTGGATAAGACTAAATTATTAAACATTGAATACATTTATTAGTCACTAACTATCTCACGTACATTGGTAAATATTAGAATGCTGAAACTTCAGCACCCAAATGGTGCTGAAGCCGCCTACGTGTAAATTCATTTAAACGTAGGATCACCACGTTTGAATGAATCTACACGTAGGCGGCTTCAGCACCATAAATTGTTCCACGTACATTGAATACACTACTTTTTTTCGTTGTAAGAGTTGATTTTACCAAAAGTAATAAATAAGGACGAATATGTTATTATCCTCACGTATAGAAACTTCTTAGGGCTGGCTAATGGGACGGGCTTGGGTACCCGTACCCATTAGACTCGAAACTCATCCCGTAGCCCGAACCCGTTCGGGTAGTGGGTACCCATTAATGATAATGGGATCGGGCCGGGGTACCCACTAAACCCACTAAACCCCACTAATAACAAAAAATAATATATAATTAAAATTTATTTAATTGCATAAATAGTAAATATGAATATTTTAGGGAAATAGGAAAGGGGATGATGTCGTGAATGGAGGAGAGAGATAATGAATGAATGACTAAAAATGTTGTTTAGCAATTCAGAATGAGAATGACCGAATATGAAATCGATAAGTAATTAGGTTTGGCATTTTATTTTATTATTATTTATTTAATCGGGCTAAACAGGGTTAATGGGTACCCACGGGTATTACCCGTTCGGGTAGTGGGTACCCATAAGCCTCCAAAGCCATCCCGTAGCCCGAACCCGTTCGGGTAATGGGTACCCACTACCCTAATGAGTACGGGCCGGTATCGCGGGTACCCATTACCCACTATGCCATTAGCCAGCCCTAAAACTTCTTTCCTCCAACTCGCAGCCTTACAGGTCAAACTTCAAACTAAGTCATGCAAAATAATAATATTACTTTCCAGTCCTAATCAATGCATCTTCTTTTACACTCTCGTCACATAGTTTGATGTTTTCTTCGTACAAGTTGTAAAAGTCTTCGTCTCCTCTCTCGTAGGTCAAAAGTTAACTTTACTTGGTAAATACTTTTCACCCATCTTTAAAAACACAAGTTATGTGCTAAGTCAAATTTTTACATAAACAAGTAGGTGGTTGTTTTCATATATTAATGTCACCAATAATTAAAAGGAAAATAGCACTTTGGCCACTTTCTACTTTACCAACTTAACATATAGCCCCTGTACTATAAATCGCTCTTTCTACCTCCTCTAATTACTTTGACTATTTTGCAATCTGGTTCCTTCCATTCCAGTTTTTGTCTTCGTGATGTTGCGCATTCAGTACACCATGTTAGCTCCAATAGTTATGTATTAGCTTAGTAAGAATTTTTTAATTGGGAATGTAAATATATATATAACTGGATAAGATGAATTCGATGAATAAAATGTGTGGTATTAAAACCCTTCGTTGTTTTACCATACTCTTCGTGATACCTCCCAAGTTTACCTCTCTGATCAACTATTCGTCTCCTTCCTCCGATATTTTTCTCTCTTGGTGTGCGGATATGTCTAGATTTAATGTTAAGAAGACAAAAGTTGGAACGGAAGGACCCAAACGGAAAACTAGCCGAAATAGGAGGGAGTAAAAAGAACAAATTATAATAAGGGGCGATATGTTAAGTTGACAAAGTAGAGGGGCCAAGTTGCTATTTTCCCTAATTAAAACTAATTTTCTACCTCACAACCCGACAAATTTCTAGCCAAAGGTCAATGCTTCATGCTTTGGGGTTTCTTTTGCGTTTGGTTTTTTTAATTAGCATCGAGAACCGTTCAATTATTAGTATACTAAACAAATTAATATTTAATGAGACAACTCATGTCTACACGTGTTTCCAAAGCATTGGTGGAATCATGATGATTATAAACTTTGTGCATAATTTCAAGTCTAAAATTAAGTTAATATGAAATTTTATTTCTAAAACTTCAATTGTCGGGATTTCACACAAGGTTTCATGTTTCAGATCGATCTTCTCCAAGCCAGTCATTGTTCGAATGAAAATGTATGAAAATAGATTTTTTCAAGGACACTCTTTGATTAGTTCCTCAATAAGGTAATACGAATAACAAAATTGTTAATCAGACTCAGGAAAATACTTATATCGTTTGCTCGTTCTGTTATCTCCAGTTTACATGTTTAGGCTAACATTACTAAAAGTAGAAATATCTTAATTTCATTAATTTTCCTTCCCAAGTTGGACGATACAATATCATCTCAATTAAATTCTGTATTTTTTTAATTAGAGAGAGCAAGTATTTTTCTCGTAAATTGGGTACGTCATTACCTCTTTTTCATTCGTAACCAAACAATAATAATAAAATACTGATTAGAATGCAATGCAATGCAATCACTGATTAAAATACCGACTAGTCATACAAAATGCAATGCAATCACTGATTAAAATTCATGGCTGACACTAACTTAGTGATTACTGATTAGAATTTCAGTTACCTTCTCAAATAGATATCTTTCAACCTCGAGTATGCAGTCTCAATCTAACATCTCACCGAAACTAACTACCCGTAATGGTAAGTCCTCTTGTCCTCCACCAACAAAATTTTGATCACAACCCATAATTTCAACTAACTTTATGAAATCATCTCTATCCAAGCAAATGAGTATTTAAATCCATGTGTGGTCTCCAAGTTGCATATATAACTAATTATCCACAATACCTTATTTAGTCACTCTTCTTCTTCTTAATCTTCTTCCCTTCCCACACTTCCTTAATTAAATTGTTATGAAGTCCTAATCAAAGGGTTTTTTTTCAATAATTGAGAGACAATGTTCCCATGTGTCACCACACATATGCCTAGCTATCAACAACAATTAATTTAGTTAATAATTAATTAGTAAATGGAGATTTGAAATTTGATCTCTTTCTGTCTATCACCCACTAATATAACATAACCCCCTCTTAATATTAATTAATTAGTCTAAATTAGCTCCATTTTGATTGGATAAAAAAAATCTTGCTATAGATCATGTATGCATGTGATTGGCTAATCCAACCATTAATTGTTATTTAATTAGTTCAGTCGCAGAAATAAGGGCATATCCCTGTTGTGCTCAAGGAAGATGTCAAATTTTTGGCATTTTGCATGACTCACTTTATATTATATGATAAGGGAAAATATCACTTTGTCTCCCTCTATTTTGCCAACTTAACAGATAGCCTCCTATACTATGAATTGCTCTTTTTTACTCCTCCTACATCGGCCACTTTGCCTTTTGGGTCATTTCATTCCAAGTAAAGTCTTGTTAACATCAAATCTGGACACATTTGCACACCAACGGGGAGAGAAATCGGAGGTAGGAGATGAATAGTTGGCCAAGGTGGTGAACTGGAGAGGTACCACGAAAAGTATAGTGAAATATGAAGGATTTTGAAACTGCACATTTTATTCGTTGGTTTCATCCTATATAATTATTTATATTTATATTCTCAATTAAAAAAATGCTTAGTAAGCTAATGCATGATACTATTGGAGCTAACTTGGTGTACTAAATGCGCATCAATTAACATGAAGACGAAAGTTGGAATGCAAGGAATCCAAACGGTAAAGTGGTAAAAGTAGGATGGGGTAAAAAGAGAGACTTATAGTATAGGGGGTTATCTGTTAAGTTCGCAAAGTGGGGGGCTAAAATGCTATTTTCCCATTTATATTTACATAATATAACAAATGGTCGTGTTGAGTTAGCTAAGGTTCATGAATTATGTTAACTTATGATTATTTAATAAATAACTGAGATTTATGATTGGAATCTTAATTATTATCCATTATCCAATATGAAATATATACTACGAACCACCAACATACTTGTGTACATATATATCCATTTTTTCAAATTTATTTTATGAATAGCTTTGAATTTTTTTTCTCGACTTAATATATACTTCTATGATTATCATCGCCCATTGACTAATTTTTTGTTTTAATTTTCTAGTGGAAAAATGTATTTATGTTGTTTTAGACATGTCGTTAAATTTTGCCTCAATGCAAAATGATGCTCCCGATGCCCATGCTGAGTAGAGGCGACTGGATCCGGGGGCACCCCCAATTGCCTCCATATTGGACCCATATCAAAGGTGGATGATTAAGCATCTTCAAGTTGAGGCTCCGCAACCTCATCATCATCATCCCTGACACTCGTAGGATCATGCTCATGTAGTGGTGCACATGTGTCGTCTCCATAGAGTGGGGAAGGGCACTAGTAATGAATCCCTAGTGCACCTTAACATGAGTTTAGAGTGAACAAAACTTTGGCATACACTTGTAGGTGTTCACAAGGCAGGTAGCATAAGAGAGCCACGCACGAGAAAGTCAACCTTGTTGTTGGTCTGCTACATCTGAAATAAATTTGAGACTGACGGTCCCAAATGGACCCGCTTCCCCATATCCACGTGCTTACGAATGAACAAGTCTCGAGCATGAAGATACGTTATCGTTGGCACCGTTACACATCGGCTTGAAGTTAAATGAGGTGAGGAGCTCCTAACTCGGACACTCAAAGGCTGGCTCCTATAATTCATCCAGTTTTATTTATTTTGCTTATGGATGGTGCTATTTCAAGGTTTGGTGGGTATGTACTTTTTTTCTCCATTGAACTTAGTTTATTTTCAAAATTAATGTATGTTTTAATAGAAATTATAATTAATTTTGTTGTTTCTTTCAAACTATTCAAGTTCACAATTAAGTAATGTAATTCGATCTTTAAATTTTAATTTCATTTAAAATCTTTCAATCCAAAATTTTAGTTGGTCTGCCAAAATTAAATGAATGCGAATATTTTTCTAAAAACTCATCCTAAATTCATTGATCTAGTTCTTCATTATTAAATCAATCATACCAAAATATTGAGATATCAATTACCCACCAATGGGTTCAAAAAAAATAATAGTACTCAAACAATTACAATTTGTTCTCTTAAAAGTTAAATCAAAACTGGTCTGTAACCCGGATCATCTCGGGGAATTGGAATTTTGTAGCACAATTTTAAAAAATATGTACCGTCAGTAGCCAAATGCGTAAAAAAGTCCAGAAATAGCACAATCTGACTGGCAGCCAGCTACGCGCCAGCCAGGTAGCGCTGCGCCACCCAGCCAGCTATGCGCCACCCAGCTAGCGCAGCGCTGGCTACCTTCAGAAAATGTTACCGTCAAATGCTCCGTTAGGGTTTCCTCAATCCCAGCCAGCTATGCGCTGGCTAGGAGGCGCATCACTGTCTGGGATAGAAGAAACCCTAAGCCCTCAATTTTTAGTATAAATACCCCCTCTATGATGCAGTTTTGCACCACACACCTCCCTTGAAGCCCTAAACTTAGAATTTGAAGTAGGCAGCCGTCACCAAGCTTAGAATATGTCGTTCTTCAACTATGGCTCTAGGTCTCGCAAGAGTAAGTGTAAGTGAAATTCGTTTGGGTGCTTTGTATTTATCTTATTTATGCATTTAACGAATTAATCTTGTGTACTAATTACTGTTGTTCTGTAGTGACAGATACTGAGAGGGTAATGCACAAGTTGAAGAAGCCGGTGGATGAGGACTTGTTCGTTTATGAGGCAAGTGTGGTTAACTGCTGGTGTGACTTAAGGGCGACTAGATCCGTTCGACCAAGTGATCTGGAACGCTATTTTGGCTGCCCTCGTGAGAGAGAGGTAAAAAAAAAGGGTCCGAATTTAATTTTTTGCATTTTCCTAGTTCTCAAAACCCTCTACGTTTGTTTTCTGATCTGTAGGAGAAGGGGTGTGGTTATTATGAAAAACTGGAGGTGCGGGAGGCCGTGGATGCTGCGATTAAGGAGAAGGACCAAATCATTCGGGCGAAGGACGAACAACTTGTTCGAGCGAATAGGGAGAAGGATGACATCGTTGAGGAGAAAGACAACATTATTCGAGACCTGAGGGAAGAAATTTCATGGTTGCACGTTTCAATCAATAGGTTGCTCAGGGAAGGGCCTCCCTCTCCACCACTCGGACTTCGTCCTTACAATTGACATCAATGTTGGGCCTAGTGTGTTTGTTTTTTCTGTTGTTGTTGTTATTGTTGTGTTGTTGTTGTTGTTGTTGTCGTTGTTGTCGTCATTGTCGAAGTTAATAAAATGACTGGTCTGTAGTTGCAGCCTTTCTTCATTGTGTTGTCAAATTTCATTTGTTTTTATGACATAGTTGCAGTCTTTTTCAGTGTGCTGCCAATAAATGTACAACATTCTGAAGTGTGTGGTCAATTCTGAAGGATGGACTAATAAAAGTAACTTCATAGTACAACTAGAAACCAAACATTACATTGAAAATGAAACATGAAATTGACAACCAAACATTTCAAATACAGTTTACCAAACACAGACTACCAAACACATAATACTGAACATTTCATAGTGCAATTAACCGTTCCTTGTAGGGTTTGGATTTATGCTGCTTCGCCTCGCACGTCGGCACGTCCTCCTATTGTGCCCTTCTTGCTGGCAGTAACTGCAGTGAGGCTCAATATCTTCAACCCAGTCCATCTCGTTGCGTATGCGAGAATGTCGTGGTCGCCCCATCTCCCTGACCCTTCCTGGGTCAGGCATCAACTTAGGCCCTCCATGAGGCTCCCAGTCCTCTTTCGAGTCGATAGGGAGGAAACTCCGTCCGTATATCTATCTTACTGTTTCCAGCCTGTAATGGGCGTTGGCGTAGTATAAGGGATCTTGATTGGCGGCGTTACATGCGGCCACGACATGTGAACAAGGCATCTTCCACTGTTGGAACTTGCAGCAGGAGCAATGACCGTCCCCCTCCTCGTAGTCCAAGCGAACTTCTTGCATATTGTTTCCCTTCCCGTTGCTACGATTTATCGCCGTCTGTATTTTGAATATGCCAGCATCATAATCGAATTGCCTCACTGTGTGGGAAGTAGCCTTATTCACTCTTTTCTGCAGGCGCTTAAGACACTTCTTCGTCCAGATTGCACCGGCCGCCTGTTCTTCTCGAACCCTCTTCCGTCGATCTTCGAAATACGTTTGCAGCCTGTAGAAAGTGGATTCCACCAAAGCTACAACAGGGAGAGCCGGTATTGACTTGAATGCCCCATTCACGCTCTCCGCCATGTTTGATGTCAATTGGTTCCATCGTGCCCCGTCGTGTTGAGCGTCTACGGCTCTTGACCAATATAATTGATCTTCAAGCGCCCACTTTTTATTCACGGGGTCGTCCCTTGCGAATCTTGTTGCCCCCTTTATGAACTTTCTCAAGGACCGGCGTTTAGCTTCAGGTAAGGGAGAAGGGATCCAATGATGTACGCTGAAATTGTTAAGTAATTGGTGGAGTGTCATGATACTTACCTAAATTCATAAGTCGACTTTTGAGTTTTGCGTTCTTGGCGTTTTTGTTGTAATTGCTTACATAGTGTCGGGCGCACTACCGCCAATGCCATCCAAATCTGATTTTCTCCATTGCACTCACGATGCCCGCATGTCGGTCGGATATGACACATACTTCGCGTCTCTGTGTCACTAGCCGTTGTATACAATCAAAGAACCATTCCCAAGTTTCCTGGCTCTCAACGTCCACAATTGCGAAAGCCACAGTGAAGATGTTCTTATTACCATCGAACGAACTAGCCATGAGTAGTGTGTGCTTTGTATTTTCCTGTCATGAAGGTACCGTCAACGACGAGCACAAGAGGACAATGTTTGAAACCTTCGATGGACGGGGCGAAACTCCAAAACACACGGTCGAATTGGGTGAATGTATCTCCAGCATCCGTTGTGATTTCTTTCGTGACGAATTCAATTTGCGTCCCATAGTTCTGATCTTGTATTGCCTTCATTAGGGTAGGTAACTCGTTGTATGATTCCTCCCAATTACCATATATCCGCTCCATGGCGCGCTGTTTGCCATTCCATGCCTTCTTGTATGAAATTTGTTGTCTGTACATAGTATGTATCTCTGTCTGAAGAAGTTTGATCCGAACATGGGGGCGGGCTTGGACAAAGGGTGTGACTGCATCAGCTATGACATTGACGTCCAGTTGGCTCGGACTGATGTTGTTTTGGCTGCCCAAACACAGATGGGTGGGATTGAATTGTTTTACCGTCCACATATCGCTCTCATCTGTAGTGAGCCTTATCCTCCGTGGGCAGCCATTGCTTTGGTATCCATGACATCGTTGTTCAAGCAACCATTTGCTAGACCGTGTCGTGCATAACATGCGGTTATTCCTGAGTCCATATTGCTTCAGACTAGTTTGAGCCACAAGTTTGCTTTCAAATTGTTGCCCAACCGCAAACCCTGGCCCGTCAATGTGCCACCGTGGAACGTTATGAACGTCGTACTCGTTGTTGCTTGTAGTCATCAGGTCACCGATATCTTCTGGTAAATGTGTGAAATGGTTGGGGGTGTAGTCTCTCGGTGGTTGCGCATTCACAAAGGGTTGAGTTTCAATGTCCGGCTCAGATACATTTGCTTCGTCCTGCTCCGAGTTGACGTCGCTTTCTGATGAGTCTCCTTCAATCTTATTTCCCAAGTGCGCTACCGTACTTTCTTGCCTGCTATCGCCACGCAATTGTCCCGGATGTGTTTGATTGCTCTGACTGCTCTGACCACTATAACAGGCACTCGCTCCGTCGCCCATGAATATAGATTCTACCTGGACCAGCGTTCCACGGTGGTCGAACTCAAAGTATAGCTCTGCCACTCGGTAGTCCGACTGGGTTGCCATGATGTTGTAGATAACCTCCAACCCAGTAACGTCATTAAGAATGAGTGGGTAGTGTGCCACAATTTGGTCATTCGCAAAGACTGGACATCGATACATGACAGTCCTCAAAACCGCCGAAGATCCTACCTCCATCCAATGTAGTCGAAATCGAGATTCCACGTGAAATCGAAAACATGGGTGAAATCGGAATCGTAGTTTTTAATCGTAAAATCGTAAGATTTTATGTACTACTACCGAAACATTTAAGTCAACAACATATTAAGAATAAATATGTAATCAAAACGTTGACATTTTTCATATCTATGTTATTTGAGTTGGTGAGATGAAAAAGAAGACCATTACCCAACTTTGAAGAGTTTAGATAAGAAAAACGAGATAATGTCGGCTCTTAAGTAGTCATTCGAGGAAGTAATAATTATATTTAGACAGTTTTTAGTAATAACTTCTAACTTAATTAATCAAAATCTCAAAACAAAATCAATTTAATTTAATTGTCTTTGTTCTGACTTATATGTAGTTGTACAAACTTGTAATTTCCCCTAGAAAGTAAAATCGTAAAATACAAGAAAATCATTGATTTTATAAGATTCTAAGATTTTGATCGAGATTTTACTAGATTTTACGACCCAAAGATTTTGCGTGGAATCAAGATCGCTAGAGACCAGTAAAATCGTAAAACCGTAAGATTTTAAGATTAAAATCGGGATTTTGACTACATTGCCTCCATCTTTCGCAAGAAAACTGGACATGCCTGTTGTAGTGAAGGTTGCCTCGTCATTTTGAGGCGACATAATTTCCCCCCGCTGTAGCACACCCCACCGTGTTGTCCGTGTACTATTTCGCCATCCCATCGGAGCCGAAACGGGAAATTCATTTTCTCTGGTCAGAAGATATTGAGAATTGTAGTAGGTTTCAAGTAGTTTGGAAGAGTTAGTATGGTGGTTGTGGACTCACGCCTCTATATAATGTAATGAAGACAGTAGTCAATTATTGGTTGTCTTTATGAAGAGCTGCAGATTATTCCATGTGTGTGATCAATAATATGTTGCAGACTATTTCGGAAGAGTGTGTGGTCAATTAGTGGATGTCTTTATGCAGAACAACAGCTTTTTTCACGTGTGATCTCAATTATACGTTACAGAACTTACATCATTGTGTGGTCAATTATTGGTTGACTTTATGAGGAGCTGCAGCTTTTTTCAAGTGTGTGATCAATTATATGTTACAGAAATGCATTTCTGTGGTGTTGTGAACTCATAAGCTACAATGAAATATAACGTCGAATACCATGAAACAAACATCTAATATGAATTACACTGAAATATGAATTACAATGAAATAAACAAGCACTACCATAACTACTCACGACCCCTCCCATCACGACCCCTCCCCTCCCGACCCCCACCCTCTCGACCCCTACCCTCTCGACCCCTACGCCGACCCTGTCCCCTCCAATGTGCCCCAGATCATGGCCTCCAGTAGCGCACATCCTCCGCGTAGGCTCTCGCCTCAGTCCATATCGATGCTGCCCGTCGCCGGGGGGAGGAGCGTCATCATCATCGAACGATGCCTCATATGTCACTACGGGTGGTGTGACATACTGAGACCCAGATGGAGCTGCGTAAGATGTGGATGGACCCCACTGAGACCCGGATGGAGCGGCGTAAGATGTATATGCGCCAGTGGGGACTGTAGGAGTGGTGTATGGCTGGGTCGGGCCCGGAGGCTGTGTGTAATCCTGATGCTGTGTGTGTAGTCCTGACTCCCCATATAATCGAAAGTCGCGTCTCATGTAGTGTCGAAAGGATAGTGCTCGGAGTATCGGGCCTGCTGCTGCTGTGGATCCCACTGCGGCAATGACGGCTCCCACAACCGCGGGACAGGGGGGACATCTACATGTTGTCGGACCCTACGAACAGAAGGAATCCTGGCAGCTGGAGGATCAGGTACTGGGTAGTCAGCATGTCGTGGATGGGTGGCCTGCCGGGGTGCCCTCCTAGACTCAGCCGTCCTATGGATCCCGCCTGAAACATGCATCATGGACCGCAATGTAGCATGCATCTCTTGCTGCTCCTAAGGCGTGATATGTGATTGGCCAGTAGTCACGTATAGCCGCTCCATGCCATCAAGCTACAACACATAATAAGAATTGGTAAACATGTAACTAGAATTAGTTATAATAATTATGACAAAGCATACGTACCAAAGACTGGTCCACGGCTCCTCGGCGAGAAACTGTACGTCTAGTGATGCCATGGTACCACTGGTTGATCTCGTCGTGGAAGTGATAGGACTCCCTGTCCTCACTCTGCAGCCACGGGCCTGAGGCGATGTGGTCAAGACAAGTAGACCAAAGTCCCGATATCCAACAAATCTAGCTACCACATCAGTACGATGTCATCCACGCTGTGTCACCTCCAGGTTACTGATGACCTCACCTACTGGCTGATCGTACGTAGGGACAGGCTGATCCATCCCAAACTGACGCAACACTCTATCAGGTCTATGCCACATAGCGCTGAAGAAGCAGATGAGAGGTGCGACGACGCGATGATTGGGGAAAGTCCCTGGATGTAATGCTCACGGTCCGCCGAGTATGGACACCACTATATGAAACAAATTTTACAATTAGACAACAACGAAACCTAAACTGTAAGGGAAAATGACATTGACTTTGTAAGAATACAATACCACGAATGGAGTCCCATCGTCAAACAGCTGGCGGTACCCCCCAACAAGGATGTATCTAGTCTTCGCGTGATACCAGTCTTTCCAGCTAAAAAATTGCGGAATGAACCACATCATTCATACAACTTGATCAGATGGACTGAATTATGAACATGAAAGAAAAAGCTGAAGCCCGAACCTAGTCATACGTGGAATGGGGGAGTGCGTCGGTGCAATCTGTCGACTCCTGTGGACTCGACACGCAATGGACGTAAATCTCTCAAGGGCCCATGCCTGAACCAGTGCCATCCAACCCCAATGTCACCTACGTGGTCGCGGGACGGGCTGCTCTCTATGCTGAAAGCACACCGACCAAGCTCCCTGTATAGCCATGAAAGTGCGGCAGCCCCCCAAGCGTACTCGCCTATCTGGCTCATGTCCTCGAGCAGTGGAAGGAAGAAGAGTGGGGCGTGGGATCCTGACCGATCAGCAAAGATGCAGCTGCCAAAGAAGTCCAGAATGTATGCGCGACAGTGCTGCTCGATAGTCTCATGATCGGCGTCTTCCCTGATGGTGCCAAAGTGGTTACGCAACCACGTCATCTTCACTCTGCCAGCAGAAAGGTCAGCAGTAGATGGTTTCTTCCCAAGAAGCTCCTCAACGTAAGTCTGCAGATCAGAATCCACAGTCGGAAGGCGCCTCTGCGACTCCACAAGCTCACCATCGACGCTCAGACCAGTGAGAAAGTGCACGTCCTCGAGTGTTATGGTTGCCTCACCGTGGTACAAGTGAAAAGTACTGGTCTCGGGACGCCATCTCTCGACCAATGCGGTGATCAGCTCAGGATCAGGGGTAAAATCCAGGCAGTCACGCAACTTATCTAGACCAATGGGGGCCAGGTATGTCTCGAACCTAGGATCGTACTTCACGATCTTCTTAGAGAAACAACAATTAAGCGTCATATGTGGGTCCTAATAGTTGGGGGAAGAAGATGTAACAAAATTAATAACTAGTACTCAATTTCTGAGTGAACCCTAAACATTTAAATATAATTAACATTCAAATATAATTAACATTCAAATATAACTAACATTTACATATAACAAACATTTATATATAACTAACATTTCAAATATAAGTAACATTTCAATAATTACTATATACTAATATCAATTTTAGGTACTTACATTATTTGTAATTATATCAATTAGTATTATAATATAAGTAACATTTAAATATAATTAGTAATCACTATTAGTAGTCAATATGTAATCTTTTAGGTTACTAATATTTACTACTTATAATCCCCATTAGTAGTCAATTAGTTTTAGTGATTAAAATCTAAGTTTATAATTTACTAATATTCGGTACTACTAATTATCATTAGTAGTCAATTAGTATTAGTAATTACTATGTAATTTTTTAGGTAACTAATATTCGTTACTAATTACTATTATTAGTAATTTTTTAAGGTACCTAATGTTCGCTACTAATTAATATTAGTAGTCAACTAGTAGTTAACTGATGGTCCGAATATTGGCTACTACTATTAATATTCAAATTTGATCCTAATATTACAATATAAGTAATTAAAATATGAATATTATTAAAATAAATGCAACATTCAAACATAAATACCTTGTAAAAATAACTAACATGTAAAATATAAATAACATTAAACTATAAATAACATTTCAAATGTACTAACCTGAGCTTCGAAAATTCCCGACGCTCGATGTCGGTCAGCATCACCCCATAACATCGAAGGGTCCTCGGGACTACCACTTCGTACCCCAACCGGCACCTCTCCAAACATGTAATCCATCTACAATTTAATATCCACAAGCAATGTTAAGTACATATAAAATCGTAAAACACAATTCATTTGGATATAATTTATAGCATGATACCTTTTGAGGGAGGGTTTAGGCCTTCTTCAAACGAAATTTCCTCGACGGACAATTGCTACGAACCTACAAATAAAAGACGTCATTAGCGTACAATAATCATAACTAGAAACTTATGACAAACACAAACTATCAAAAATACCTTAGAGAGAATTGAATTTGAGAGAGTATGAGAGGAGGTGTGAAGATGGTATGGGGGGTAGGGGGTATTTATACAAGCTGTAAAAAACTGGTAACCTTGTTTCCTGGCAGTGATGCGCCAGCCAGCCAGCGCAGCGCTGCCTGGAAACAAGGTTACCGTTAAGTAACGGCTCCTTTGTAACGGCTCTGTTGCCAGCTGCGCAGCGCTGCAACGACACAATTTTGATAAGGCAGCCAGCGATGCGTTGGCTGGGTGGCGCAGCGCTATCTGGGTGGCGCGTAGCTGGCTGCAGTCAGATTGTGCTATTTCTGGACTTTTTTACGCATTTGGCTACCGACGGTACATATTTTTTAAAATTGTGCTACAAAATTCCAATTCCCATCTCGCTAGAATTGGTATGACTATCCGTTTGGGAGCCACACAGTTTCAACCTCAAGTTATAATCTTGGTTATTATTTGCGTTATGATTATATGACCATTGCTAAACTCCGTTTGATTTGGATTAATGATTAAGAAGCTATCGACCGTCTAAAAAAACTTGTTACTTCCTAACTAAGTAGTTAATTACTTAGTCAAAGATTGACTAATTATTAATTTAATTCCACTAGCAGCACTTCGGAAGTGCCACTTCCAAGTAATTTATTGTAAGTTGATGAGATAATTTGTTGTATTGAACACTTCAGCGTCGTAGCTCACAGGCTTGGACGGGAGTTTTTTCGGTGAAAAAGTCTAAACTTTGTCACCTATACAAAGTTTAATCTGGACCTTTGATCTCATATCCACATCTTAATTAATAATTTAAATAATTTAATAATGCTATTTAAAGAAAGTGTATAATTTAAATAAAAAACATTCCCCTGCAACCTTTACTTCCATAACCGCCGCCCTTTTAATTATTGTTTATTATTATATTTATTTTTCAATTATCTTCTCCTCAAAAAATGCTTGAAAATATTCTCTTAACAATTTTAGATAATCATAATCTTCTTCTTCATATGCTAATCACGCCATTAAAAAAAAACTTCTGCATAATTTTTTTTAACAAATCAGTCCCTAATCATTAAAAAATCAATCCCCAAGTTCAAGTTCAAGTTTTATAATGGATGAACCCGGTTCGAGTTCCCAAGTAAAAAAACCTTCCACCGCACCTCTGTTTGATCTAAATAATTCACCGATTGATCATTCCCCCGATGTTGATGATACATCTGAACCATATGAGGATGCAATTCCGACGTCAGATGAACAAGGAACCTTACGTGGCTACGGTATGTTTTCCCTCCTTTTTTAGTCAATCTTCTTTCATTATAATATTACTTTCATAGAATCTACATAATGAATTTTTCTATCCAATCAAACCATAATTATTTTCACTGTTCAGTTTGTGAGTTTCGATTTATGTTGTTCAGTTTGTGAGTTTCAGTTTTTGAATTAAGATTATATTCATTGAGATTGATGCGGTTGGTCAGTATGCACGCAGTACTAGTATGCATGCAGTACTAGTATGAATGCAGTACTAGTATGAATGATCGACCAGAGGTTCATCATCAAAGTCATCCTACAATTCCAACACAAAGCAGAATACCACTGTAAAGACTACCATATATAACACAAACTATGACAACAGAGTACTATAAATCGGCTTCCATACACACATATGCCGAAAAACCTAAACACAATACATAAACATAGGATTAAACAAGTTAATTGATCCGATATCCAAGAGAAACCATGAACAACATACTAGTACTGCTAATCTCCAAGTACGTTACAGATACTAGTATGTGCCGTGAAATAAATGACATGCTAATCTCCAAGAGAATATTTTCAAGCATTTTTTTGAGGAGAAGATAATTGAAAAATAAATATAATAATAAACAATAATTAAAAGGGGCGGCGGTTATGGAAGTAAAAGGTTGCAGGGGAATGTTTTTTTTATTTAAATTATACACTTTCTTTAAATAGCATTATTAAATTGATTTAAATTATTAATTAAGATGTGGATATGAGATCAAGGGTCCAGATTAAACTTTGTATAGGTGACAAAGTTATACTTGTCACCACCGGCTCCCTGCTTGGACTATTTTCTAGCTAGATATTTAAAGGGAAAATAACACTTTGACCCCTCTACTTTTCCAACTTAACAGATAGACCCTACAGTATAAATCGCTCTTTTTACTCCCTTCTACTTCGACCACTTTGCATTTTGACATTAATTAGTGTGCATTCAATACAACACGTTAGCTCCAATAGCCATGTATTAGCTAAGAGGTTTTTAATTGAGAATATAAGTATATATAATTAGAAAGGATGAAACCAACGAATAAAATGTGTGGTTGTAAACCCCTTCATATTTCACCATACTCTTCGTGACACCTCCCCAATTTACCTTCCTGGCCAACTCCCCATATCCTACCTCTGATATCTCTCTCCATCGGTGTGCGGATGTGTCCAGATTTAATATTACGAAGATGAAAGTTGGAACAGAAGTACCCAAACAACAAAGCTGTCGAAGTAGGAGGAGGTGAAAAAAAGTATTTTATATATAGTATAGGGAGCTATCTGTTGAGTTGACAAAGTAGAGGGGGCCAAAGTGCTATTTTCCCATATTTAAACTTAAAATGTTAAGACATTATAACAAAGAAACTATAGTCTATACATATTCACTGTATACTAGTATCAATAATACATCAATTATTTCCCTCAAAGAATAAAAAACAAAACACAAGACAAGACAGAAACAAAAAGCAAATGCACAAAGACCAGCAATGAAAGAAGCTTCTTTATCACTGTAAACTGATGATCAAAACAGTAACAAGCTGTTATTGTTGCAACTGTTTGTGCTAGCCAGCTGCTTGATTTCCTCAAACCCAAAATCCTCAATTTGGTTACCATAGTAATAGTGATCAACATTATTGTTGTTGTTGTTATTAGTCCCTTGCTGATGGAAACTACTCATCATCTGCAGTTGTTGCTGCTGTTCTGCCTCGTAATCGAACTCGTTGACTTGACCACGATGATGAACATTGTTGGAACTTCCATCAGATGAGCTACAGCTAGCTTCAGTAGCTCCTGATCCAAACATCAAGACCCCATCTTTGACATGCTGGTAATGCTGCTGCTGCTGCTGTTGCATAGCTGAGTTGAAGGAATTGTTGCTGCTGTTTAATGAAGGGCTTGAAGACATCATCATGGTCACTTGATCGTTCGAGATCAACGGCCTGATCAATCCATAGTGTCCATGATTTGACTTGAATGGACTAACAGATGGTGAGGATGATGGGTCAACAGAGGAGTTGTTTGAGTAGGAGAGTACTGAATTGAGTACTGAATTGGGTGGTGGTGAAGATTGGAGGAGTGATTGGAAATTTGTTGGCTGCTGCTGATGATGGTGATGATGAAAGGGTAGTTTTCCATTTGAGGAATTTGGAAGCAAACCCATGAGTTTCTTCTTCAGCTTGGTGTTCCAGTAGTTCTTGATATCGTTATCAGTCCTTCCTGGCAGTTGTGCTGCAATTACTGACCACCTTCAAGCAGAAAAAAAAGACCAATTACAAACAAATCTCTCATCTTTGTTCATCAGAAACAGAAACTAATCATAAAGCTCCCATCTTTAGTACCTGCTTCCAATGTTAGCAAAAAGGGTACAGATGATTCTGTCTTCATCATCAGAGAATTCTCCATGCTTGATGTTTGGTCTCAGGTAGTTTAGCCATCTCAGCCTGCAACTTTTCCCACATCTCTTGAGACCTGATCCAAGAGATGTCAATTAGTTCTTTAACAATTCAACTGAAAACAAGAAAATTGACCTGTTGGGCCGCTCCCAAAAACTCGAGTTATTGGGATGCAACGGTTTTTGACAGGGTTAATGTAATTAGCAGATACTAACCAGCTTTCTGAGGGAAAGCAATCCAGTTGCCACCAGTGCCATGTTTGTCAATGTACTCTTTGAGCTTAGCATCTTCTTCAGGAGACCATGGACCTCTCTTGACATTGGCCTTATCACAGCAAGGAGCTCTTCCCATTTCTGTGTTGAAATTAAGCAAAAGGGAAGGTTTGATTATATAGAGAATGGAGAGCTGATGATTCTGTGTTTCTTGAGGAGAAGCTGGATGCAGGAAGATCTGCTCTAGGCTTAGGAAAATGGTGGGTTAATTGAGGACAACTGGGATTAGTGTATATATATAAATTAAGTTGTTTAGTGAGATAACAGCACAAGTCAATGGTACAGGCATATGGTTTACCCACTTTTCCAATCATATGTTTTTTCTTCTTCCTTTATTATGTGTCATTGTCAATTTGTCATCCATGCCTCTGCTGGGTTTGATTTGCCAAATTTAATATGTTTTCTCTTCTTATTAGTGAAAGGAAAGTTTCAACTTAACTGTTTGTGGTGGAATAAGCTTTCATTTTGATGCCAAAAATGGTGGCAAATTTGATTTACATTAGACCAAGTATATGCTTTGAAAAATAACTTAAATATCCTATGTAGAATCGAGTTTAAATTGTTCTTAGTTTCTTGTTGTGAGTAGCGAATATGAACACATGGATACTAGATACTAAGAGTTCATAGTAGAGTTTGAGTTTAATGTGGATTAAGAGGATAAAGGATGGTTTGATCTTAGAGGGATGGACAAGTGTAGATAGAATATGGTTAAAATGTTATTAATTAATATCCTTGTTCAATCGTTCAATGCGTTACAAAGCCTCCATTTATAGGAAGATTTTATGACCAACGACATAATACCGATCAAATATCACATTTTATACTTTTGAGGTTAGTCATGTCCTCATTAATGCCCTCTCATTCCTTGATGAATATCTTCCTAGTGTTGTTCATTTTGTCATGGGCATGAGCACCTGAGCTTCTTTCTATATTTGGGTCCATCAATTATCCCCTTGAGGGCATTGGTTGGCCCGACCTTTGTTCCCAACTCTGAAGGCTTGAGCATATGAGCCTCTGTATTTGGGGCTCATCAATTGACACCTTAGAGGTAGTGGTTGGCTTGACTATTGCAATGAATGAAGCGGCATCTTGCACAAGATAAGATCGAATCCCTAAATTCTCCCTAGTCTTGAGGCGTGAACCGCTGCTCACTCTGCTCCTATTATGCCAAATGTCTCTCTACCTAGGTAGGGGCTATGAGGGACGCCTAGACACCCCACTGGTTGTCGCTTCACCTCCCACACTACAAAAAAACAGCTGTTTGGCGTCGGTTGAAACGTAGCAATTTAGCGTCAGTCGGTCAACGACCGACGCTAAGTAGTTGACTTCGCGTTTTAGCGTCGGTTGATGGTCGACCGACACTAAAATTAGCGTGGCAACCGACGCTATATGCCTTCCTTGGTTCGATTTTTTAGTTAACCAGACGGTTAGATCAGCGTCGGTCAACAGAAACACTTTAGCGTCGGTTGTGACCGACGCTAAAACGCGTCTATATAGCGTCGGTTGACACGCGTTTTAGCGTCGTCATTGACCGACGCTAAAACACGTAAGTATTTAAACCCACATCCTAACCCTAATCTCACATTCTCACCTCTCTCAATCCTCTCCTCTCAATCCTCTCCTCTCCCACCCAACTCCTCTCCTCTCCCACCCAAAAAACCTCCCAACTCCTCTCCCACCCAACACGACACCGCCCCCCCCCCCCCCCCCCCCCCCCACCACTTTCACCTACCGCCGCGGAGCTTGGACCGCCGGCGTCGGACCACCGAGCCTCCACCCAGCCGCCGCCGACAACCTTCCAGCTGACCTCCACCCAGCCGCCACCGCCATCCACCGTCTGCCGTCCGACGTCTCCTCCTCCTCCTTAGAACCTCTTCCAAGGCTCCTCCTCCTCCTCCTCCTCAGATCTACATTTTAACCCAGATCTATAGATCTATGTCTAGATCTAGTAGCTGAGGACAAAAAAAAATCCAAATCGGAGTAGAGGATGTAAAAAACTAGATCTACCTGAAATTGAAAAACGAAAATGAAAAATGAAAATATAAAACGAAAATAAAAATCGAATATAAAAAATGAATATAAAAATTGAAAATAAAAAACGAAAAAATTGGTTGGTCAGCCACCCATTCGGTCAACCCAATTTTAGCGTCGGTTGACCAAACGACCGACGCTAAAATATAGCGTCACCGAATCTGGCGTCGTCTTGCCGACCGACGCTATTAAATTTTGGCGTCGGTCATGACCGACGCCAAAACGCGTGTATGACCGACACCAAATAACATTTTTTTTGTAGTGCCACTTGTATATATAACAAATTCTTTTCACCTTCTGCTCTCCGTCTTCCTTCCTCAATTTACTACTCCCCCTTTCTCTCAAAACAAGCCAAACTCTTCGATCAACTTCCTCCCTTCCAGCATGTCTTCACGGAAAAAATCCCAGACGGATGGAAAGAAATCTCAAGTCATACACGCCTCCTCCAGCGGTCATCTTCGCATTGGAACTCACTGCTTCCTCCTCTCTAGTGGCCCCATGGTAGTGGTAATTAAGTTATCTCTGAGTTTAGATGGGTTTGTTTTGAATTGGTATTTTGAGGATGTTAGTAGGTGAGGTGCTAATGGGTTCAAATGAGACTCCCCTCCCAGAAGTGGTGAGCAGCTATACATGCTCCTCCTCTAACGGGAAAGTAGTAACCGTTACACCGATGAATTTGTCTACCATATTCTTCTGCCGCCCTTTTTTATCCATCTTTAGACATTGAAGAATTTTGACTCTCCCCCCATAGGAACCTGAAATGAGGGGGGTCTAAACCTCCTCTTCCTATTGAATCCTCTCATGGGAGGATATGTGGCAGGGTTTCATCCCACCCATTGAGTGCTTATGATGTGTGTTGATCGTGGGATCCAAGATGGACAAGAAGGAAGTTGCCTTGTTGGTGGAGGGCTTGGGACTACCCATCAGATGGGAGTATGTTGTAGTATGTCGGGTTGGGTAAGGCTCTATGAAGAGTATTCAAGAATAGTCTCTACTTTCCCCTACACTCTCACGGCTCAAATAGTACCAATGATGGAGTGCCCACTTTCTCTTATTCTCTCGTCTCTCTTCTGTCTCGTGTGCATTTTGTGCATGCTGTGTTTTGTGGTGAGACTGGATATTTCATTTGGATATTTTGTAAGTTATCGGCCATTGGACATAAGTGCATAAACTACTGGCCCATTGGGCATCCCATTCTTCTTCGCTCGTCCCATTACTCATACATGGTTGGATGTACTCGGTACCGTGAGTACGAAATGGTCTCCAGGCACCATCGACTATTATGAAACACCTATGAGGCTGGTCAAGCAAGAGGTCCATGATGTGACCTTGATCAAAGGCACTGGACATACCCACATATTTAGCTGATACAAAAATCAAGTCAGGCATCTTGTCCCCCTTCTATCTAGATGGTGTGTGGGTCACTTGTATCATCATAATGATTTCTTTGCTCATTCTTGCTTGAACTTTTCATTTTACGGGTGTGGATTTCACCAACCTTGCCACGATGAAGCAAGGTGGTCCTTCGAACAACTGAAGGGCGCCTATCCCTCCCGTCATCACCCCCCCACATCCAATTGGACCCGTAGTGGGGGTTGGTGGTCTTAACAAAATCCCCTCTTCGTGACCAGAAAATTCGAGAGGAAGAGAGGGAGACTCCTCTCATGTATCACTCATGCGGGGAGAAGCGTATTGTATTTGGCTATGGCAGAGGTTTACCTCCCTAGCCCTCGACCTAGTGGACCCTTCTTAGCGGGACACTAAGGCACCCATCTCAGTTAGTGTCTCTCTTTCTACTGCGGTCACTCTTGATGGATCTTTGCAAGCACATGTGGTCCTCCTAACCTCTGTTTGACCCGTCCTTCGATTTTGCGGATGAGCGAATCTTGATTCACGATCTATGATATCTCCTTTGGATATATCCTGGAAAAAAAAGTTTGCACTATCGTTCTTTAAATAATCAACAAACTTCAAATTTGACATCTTTTAGAGAACATAATTACGCTCTTCCCTCCCCGCAATTTCCCCCCTCTAAGTTCCCTTCTTTTCTCCCCTTCTGTTTTTTCTTTTTTCTTGTAACTCCTAGGTTGGTTCACGATCTATAGTTCACTTTCGCCCAGATGAACCTTCTAACCACTACACCACATACTTAATAGTAATCAGATTTCAGTTTTCAGATTTACTTACTAATACTTACTTATCTGATATTTTTACCCGAAATTTGGAGGTCTTGTGATAGAAACAGGCTGGCATACCCTCTGGGCTAGCACTGTTTGCAGTACATTCAACAGTTCATACAAAGTGAGTTTTTACAGATCTTTGGTATTTTCCAAAGTTGTAATCGAGGCCTCATAACGTTTTGGTATGGTGACCGAGATTTATTCCAGTACCTTTGCATCTGGGAAATCAATTCCAAGGAGCCTGACTCTATTTGCTATGTCAATTGCTTTCTGAGTACTCCTTAACTCATCATCCTTCATAAGCTGGAGTTCAAATCCCGTGATTAGAATAAGTACTTGCATTCCACTCCATCACAAAAAAAAAACTCCTTTTTCAGATACTCTTTCAATGATGCAATTCTCCTTAATATAGAGGTTGACATGCCAACAAACACCATTTCCTTGGCTTTTGACTTCTTGGTTTTCTTCTCCTTCTGACTCTTGATCTGTGCTACTATTGGGTTGTTAGGTAAGTAGTGAAATTTCGTAATCATCTTCCACAGCCTCCAACAGATCAAGTGCTTCCATATAAGCCTCCATTCTCACAGCACAAAACTGGTAGTTATCTCCATTGAAGATTGTTGGAACAAGAGTGCAAAACTACTCTCAGGTTCCATTGAAATCAATCACAGATCCCACAAGAATGAAACTATGATATCAGATGTTGATTGTAAATCAAGAAGAACAGAGGAGAATTGTTAATTGTAATAGATAGATTATGTCAAAACTTTTAACAGAGAAGAAATTCACAAGTGGCAAGCTTCCCATCTCCTAGCTGAATTGGTAAATGAATCTATTTTCTAACCACATACTTGTACTAGCCATCCACATTACAAAATACAAACCTTCTGCAACTAATTACACCATCACAACAACAACAACAAACATTTCAACAGTACATACATAATACAAAGTGTCCACTAATCCCAGTGGCAGCAACTCTATTAGCTTCCTCCAAGAGAAGATGTTAACAAAATTTAACTTCAATAAGAATCATTGGCCAAAGGTTCCTACCATCCCAACATCCTTTGTGTGTCTCTCTCTCTTTTTGCATCCAGCTTCATCTCACCCTAGGTGAATTTCGATAACCGTGTCCTGCATCCTGCGGCTGTGGATGCAGCGGAGAACGGTATTGCAACGATTGCTGCTGTCCATGCCGGTGGATGCCAGGGCGGTGATGGTTCTTGGAACGGTTTCGGGGCTCTAGTGTCCTATCCTTGCTTGATTCAATCCTCTCCAGTGTCTCCACAACTTCTCTCATGGAGGGTCGATTCTTTGGTTCCATTTCCAGACAAGTCAGTGCTAGCTGTGCTATCCTGAATGCTGCTTTTGATGGGTACTTGCCTTCCAAATTGGGGTCCATGATGCTTTTCAGCTTCCTCTTATCGTTCAAATACGGCTTGATCCAGTCTGTCAGAGTGTGCTTTCCGCTTGGCCGGTGTGTATCAAGTGCCCTTAACCCGGTCAAAATCTCGACCAGTACAACCCCAAAACCATACACATCGCTTTTAACATATAGATGACCTGTTTAATAAATAGGAAAAAGGGAAATGGTATTAAAGCCAATGTCTTCAAATGACTTCCAACAATGTCCGCAATAAACGATTGTGAGAGGTGTACGTATAGTTTACCTGTGCTGACATACTCGGGAGCAGCATAACCGTACGTCCCCATGACACGTGTTGTAACGTGCGATTGACTGGCCGAAGGACCGAACTTCGCCAGCCCAAAGTCTGATATCTTTGCCGTGTAAGACTGCAAAAAGCAATGACAATCCCACAACATTAGAGAAGTGTATGAAACACCATACTAATTTGAAACCAAGTAGAAATGCAAATACAAAACTCACCCCATCCAGCAGTATATTCGACGCTTTAAAATCTCTGTAAATTACTTTCTTTTCGGGCGTATGCAAGAAAGCAAGGCCTCGAGCTGCTCCTATAGCAATCTTCAGCCTTATCTCCCACGGAAGTGGCTGAACAGCTGCACCTCCTGTTTTAAATTTAAGAACACCAATGAATCATCAATAATGAAATTGTGACAAAGTCGGGAGCTTTTAGCAGGTTTTATGATTCAGCTTACTTCCAAATAGATGGTTTTCCAAGCTTCCCTTCTGCATGAATTCATACACGAGGAGAAGCTCATTGTCCTCCAAGCAGTATCCCAACAGCCTCACAAGGTTGGGGTGAGAAAGCGTTCCCAAGAAATTTATTTCCGACTGCACATACAACCATTCAATAGTAAGAAACTGGATAAACTAGGCAGAAACCTGTCACGGTGAGACGAAAGAACAGTAGTAGCATGAAATCTAAAGAAATCAACAGTTCTCAAAGCGAGCTTCATGCAGTTCTAGACTTCCAGTGTCATGAACTAGAAAAACATATAACTTGTATGCCACTGATGATTCTATAGATCAGTCTCACATTTAGCAGCAAATGGAAAGTACCAAGGCAGCCGGAAATCATCAGCATTTCCAAGTAGATGTAGCACTTTCTGTCATTCTTGATTGATGTCACCTTTTGGTTACATTTCAAATGAGTAATCATTTTACCTATAGAAGGTGGGAATCCAGAAGCATGTCTTTGACTAACTAAAGAACTATAGGAAGTACATACACATTCCACTAAGAAGACGAAATAAAATAACAAGTCTCACCTACCACACAAAAATGACAAGGAATCTTCAATGAAACAACAGCAAAGCTAAATCAAATCTTTAACAAATCTACAATATTGCGCTTTGTTCGTGTTCGAACTCGCCGTTTATTACTAAATTATCCCTAATGTATGAATATGTAAAAGCAATGAATGCACTTGCTAATAGCAGAGGAGGAATTTATACAATAAAGAAAATGGGCAATCTATATCACTATTTCACCAGCAACCTATTGCTTCCTAAATTTGCAGAATTTTCAGCAGTTCATTACTAATGCAGTTGAAGTGGCTTTAATCTCAAATCCAGAACATGAGGAGCACAAAAGAATGTAACATCTAGACGATAATTTATCAATGAAAAGGGATATGAAAAAGGAAAATCAAAACCAATTGAATATACCTGCCATTCTTCCAGTCCTTGCAAGCTCTCAGAGTTCAATTTCTTGACAGCAATCACAGTTCCACTACCATGTTTCCCCGGCCTCTTCTCGTCGAGCCAACCTTTGTAGACTTTACCAAAACCACCCTCTCCAAGAACAGTTTCAGGCCTGAAACTCTTAGTAGCAAGCTTAAGCTCCGCAAAAGAGAATATCCTCAAGTTAGGGGTTGGTAAGATCTGGCCATTGGGAAGGAAACATCTCCACTTGCAGCAGAGAACTGGCTGTTTCCAGAGACGTTGCTGCCCTTAGAAGTAGTTGTGTTGCTACTGCATCCTGATGAAGTTCCATTCCTAGGCATATGAGACACCCCTCCTGCAAATTCCAGAAAAGCAAAAGGGCATTTTCAAGTCATGTAATCAATCCATGCAATCTTTAAAAGTGAAAAGAGCATAAGGTAGCACCAAAAGGGCAAAAAAGTTGAGAACTGAAAGTGAAAGAACAGAATAACTGAGATTCTTATACATACTTGATGAAGAGAAAATAGGGAAAAAACCCCAATAACACCCAGATAAGTAACATCACAAACAAACAGAAAAGGACAATCAAAATTGCAGAAATGGAGTCCAAGAAGGGTTTACCTGAGCTAAAACGACCAGTTGAGGATGGTGTAGGAGTAGTGGGTGAAGAAGACCAGCAAAGCCCCATCTTGAACAACTCTAAAGAACAACCCAGAAGTTGGAATTCCCAGAAATTGAAAAAAGGATGGATCTTTAACTCAATATAAACCCTCTTAAACAATCTTGAATCGTGAAAGAGGCAATTGTTGACTTTTCCAGCCCTCCCCTTCTGAGATTTCCTTGTTTCACACTGTATTTTCCTCCCCTTTTTATCTCTCTCTACTACTGTGCTCCCAATTAGAGAGGGAAACAAACAATCAAACAAAACCCTAGAACCAGAGATGTCTGAAGCTGAAGATGACAGACAGTCACTTATCGTGAGTGTGAGGTGGGCATGCAATCAGCCATTGATTTTCAATAGATGGAGGTGCAGAGACTGGGTCATGGAATCTTGCTATATACTTGAGCTTCTTTGCTGGCTGTTTCCGTAGACAATCAGCAGTACCTCCCTTTAAATTGATCTCATAATTTCGCTCAAGTCAACTGCCGTGCTTCCTGTATATCAAGTTATCAACTCCCCCCCCCCCCCCCCTGGCTGGTCAAACACGTGGAATTCCATGGTTTCTTTACATTAATAAATGAATGAATGATGGTCTTTGCTAAGAAATCAATGAATTGTATTTTGAGATAGTGTGGTCTGTTAAGATTCCACGGTTTGATATGAGATAAGTATAAATAGGATTAATCCACAACTTTTTATAAAAAATGTGATCAAATTTTTGAATGAGATGACAAATATGGCCATAAAATTCAAAAGTTTTTAATCTAATCGGTGACGATGTAGATGGAACTAACATGGTATATATTTGATCAGTTAAACGAATTTTATGTAAATTATCACGTTATAATTATAAAATTTTAAATTATGTGAAACAAAATTTAACTTTGAAATAATTTTTTTGAAACCTCTCTCCCCACCCGTAACTCATGAATTAAAATTTAAGGGGAAAATGACAACCTCCACCAACTCAAAATCTCAAAGTCCACCCAACATCCTTACTCTGGCTCCGTCGAATTCACCAAGCATTTGGACTTCTCCATCATCTTCTTCACTAGCTAGTTCGCCACCTTTACCAATGACGACCCTCACTCATGTCGTTGTTTTCGATCCATATACATCTGGAACTATAGCATCTTCTCATATGTTCCCCGGAAAAAATTAGAAATAATATTTTAAGACAAAGAATTTTCAAAATAGAAATTTCCAGTAGGCTTGGTTACAGTCAGTTCAAGTTTTAATAGTTGATATTTTCTCTTCACCCATTGTAGTTTAGAGTTCGAATAACAACCGTCTTAAATAGTCTTTAGGTAGTAAAATTCATACTGTTTCCATACCATTTGATTATCGGGTGTAATTATAATCATGTTTTTTTTTTAATTTTAATGATAAAAATTCACAAACTCTACCATTTTCAAACACTTAAAACTTTATAACCCAATAATTCACAGTTAAACCATAATCAAATTACATAACTTAAATATTTTCTTATTTCTTATTCCAACTATAAAAAAAGATAAATTACTTAGCTATATAAATATTTTAAAAAAAACATTATAAAAAATTATAGGAACTAAATGACCAATTAAGGAAGTTGTTTACAGAAGATGAGTAGATATACGTACAAACACCCTGCAGTAGTTCTCTTGAGTTGCAAAACAAATACCCACGAAACTACCATTGAATAAATCAACCGCACTTTTGACTTTTGACTTTTGAAGTTGCTTAATTAACCCATGTAACCAGATTTCTTTAATAAGAAGAAGAAATACGACTAGAGAGAGGAGGCATAAGATTCCTTCATCATCTTTGATACGATGTGACAAGACATCTACACCATAGATTATTTTTACTTCCAGTGGATAATCGAAGTAACGTTCCAAATTGTACGCAATAGATCGAGAGGCTTATAAATCGCATTTACAGTACACTATTTCATCTCCCTACTAAACAGATACATTATCCTGCTTTTTGAACTTGTGCATTATCTTGTCAGCAACTGAAACTGAATAGCCACAATAATTAGGAGAAACCCAGTAAGATCCACAACTGAACAATGCAAATAAAGAGAGTTGTTCCTTATCACGTACCATGACTTGATGAAGTCATTCTTAGAATCGAATAAAGATCTTAAGAGGCTTCACAATGTAGGTGGAGGAAGGTGTGCTGAAACAATGGACTGAGAGAGGGTATTTATATCTGACTTGGACATCTAAAAATATTTTTGTCATCCAAGGTAGCGTCGCACCATTTGGGTGTCACATTTGTGTGATTTTGAATTTTATAACACAATATGTCACTAGAGATAATATTTTACATATTTTTGTCTCAAAACTACAAAATCTCGTAATGACATATAAATAAAAACTAACACACAAATAACATCATTTCGAGCTAACATGCACACGAATAACACCATTTCGTCGCGACAATCAAATTACCCGTAAGCATTGAATCAATTTTGAATTTCCCGTTTGTTTCGTACACCGAGATTCAAAAACTTCATCATTTATTTTTTTAAGATGATTGAGTGTGAATTTGAACCTGTGATCTCTTTCATTGGAAATTTGTTATGAGCTAATGATACTATGTTTCATTTTTTTTTTTTTTTAAGATGTTTCTTTTTTATGAACACGGAATGATCAGCATTCCTTATCTGGAAACCCATCTATCTTCGTCATAACCAAACTTCATATCTCGAACCAAGCCCGAGGAGACTGCTTGAGACCATATATCGCCTTTTTTCACCTGAAAACATTTTTGAACTGCCGGCCCGACAACCAAGCCTATAACCGGCAATAAGAGGTCAAGTTGAGACATACAAAGGCGCCAGTGAAGAGCTTAAAATCGCGGAAAATGCCAGCAAATAACTCATTCGATGACCTGGGAGATCGCATCTATTACTATTCTATCCTTGGCTCCCCCGATATCGAGTTTAATATTACATGTATTTTTTTGGTATTTTTGGAATTTGGCGCCGGGGTATTTGAAGTTCGGCTCCCCCACTACGTTGTTTCGGTGAAACGTTGTCTTAAATTTTACATAATAGTTACTCATAATTCACTTATAGTGTGTAATAATTAAATATTTGATCATAAATTATCCAAATTTGAAAAAAAAATTGCCGGTGACACATATAATTATTTTTTACTAATTAAGCAACCTATAACCAAAATATTTATTGTGTATTTTTACTTAGTATTAGATTAATGAAAAATTATACTATTATTCAAATTTCAAGAAATTTTTTTGCCGGTGACACCAATTTTTGATTTACAATTCGGCTCCCCCAATATACCAATCCTGGTTATGTCATTGCCTTTTATAAAGTAAGTATAATGATTAAGCTTTGATAAAATGTTTGAATCCCGCCTTACTTTCGATATCGCCATTAGAACCCCCATCACAGAAAAGTTATGTCTTGTCGAATAATAAGTTATCATCGATTCATATAAAATTACAGTACATTTGTCGTGGAATATATATATGTTACCTTTTAAGGAGTCATCTATGGTCGGTTTGAATTGTCAAACAAAGGGTAATTAACCTCGTGGACATTTTGCAAATGCAGTTCATCTGGGAAAAAGGAGGTCAAACCAAAGGAATTAGGGTTATTAGTTGAATTTTGTCCAAGGCTAATTAGACTTGGAATGTTTAGATACGTGACAACCCTAGTTATATGTTAGTGTGAAATACTTTTAGCTAAATTTTCTTTGCATACAACTAGATTATTAACCCGTCTGTTGACCTGTTTCAGTTACATGATAACGGTAATAGTTAACGTGTATAATAATTAATGAATTTGGCACTATGACATTAATTATGTGGAATAAAAAAGGCTACCATGCTCTAAGAGAAATATCTTATTCTCAATATGTTGATAGATTGGCGCACATTGATCCCTTCATAAGAAAATGCATGTGGGGCATTATAATTCTCCTGAAATTTCTCTTCTTTGTGTGTAAAACATCAAGGAGTGTGCAACAACGGTGAGGAAGATAAACTACATTGTTTGTTTCGTTGTTACTTGCTAGGAAATTGTGAAGAAAAGTCTTGTTAGGGTACCCTGCTCACGTTGGAAACTCTACCATTGTTGAATGGTTGGCTACTCTTAGTACAGGGACTCAAGCCACATATGTGACTAAATGTATCGCATACCTCCAGATTAGAGGGTCTGAATTGAGAAGGTTTTCAATGATGTTAGTCCAATAATAGAGTCGATTACATATGAAGAATAGTCCATTCTAAGACCTACGTACCATGGTCCTTCCATCCCCAACATAGATTTTGACTACTATTTTGATAACACAGATTCATGACCAACTACGATAGGTAGTTACGTCACATTCAAATCGTGTCATCCTAAAGTATTAGGCCTTTAAAATTAATCATCTCTAATGTCACACCCAAACAATATAATTTCAAATGAAAATTAGCAAAGACTTATGTAGGTAAAAGAAGCAATTGCGCTATCTTTTGACAATCTCATCCCATTGTTGACTTCATTATTTCCACTTGAACCAACTTAGGAATCAAGGGTCCACGATCCCCTTGTGTCCCGTCCACTAACCAATTCTTCAAACCTTGCTGCCTACTTCAACCTTTGTCTTTCTTTATTAATAGGGAAAATAGCAATTTGCCCCCTCTATTTTGCCAACTTAACAAAGAGCTCCCCTATACTGTAAATCGCTCTATTTACCCCTCCTACTTTAGCCACATTGCATTTTGGGTCCTTCCATTTCAATTTTCATCTTCATGACGTTAATTGGTGTGCATTCAATACACCACGTTAGCTCCAATAGCCATGTATTAGTTTACTAAGAGTTTTATAATTGAAAATATAAGTATATATTACATAGGATGAAATCGACGAATAAAATGTGTGATTTCAAAACCCTTCTTATTCCACCATACTCTTCGCGCTACCTCCCTGCCCAACTCTTAGTCTCCTACCTCCGATATCTCTCTCTATCGGTGTGTGGATGTGTCCATATTTAATGTGAAGAAGACGATAGTTCGAATCACTACAAAAAAGTTAGCCATTAGCGACTGCAAAATTACAATAGCATGATAATGCAGTAGCAAATAGTTGATATTAGCAACGACAATCACTATTTTCTATTGTAATTTGCTACACCACTATTTGCAACGGGATGCTGAGTGTCGCAAATATTATTTGCTACAACAAATTACTATAGAAAATAGTGATTGTCGTTGCTAATACCAACTATTTGCTAGTGCATTATCATGTTGTTGTAATTTTGCAGTCGCTAATGGCTAACTTTTTTGTGGTGAATGAAAGGACCCAAAATGTAAAGTAGCCAAAATAGAAGGAGGTAAAAAGAGCGATTTATAGTATATGGAGTTATTTGTTAAGTTGGCAAAGTAGAGGGGGTCAAAGTGCTATTTTCCCTATTATTAATCTTCTTCAAAGCTTTGAAACCTTACATTCAACAATAACACAAACCACAAATCAGCTTTTGTTTAGTGTCACTCGGATTCACAATCTGCAATAATTCAGCTTTGAGAGGTCTCTGTTTTATGGGCACTTTTCAATTATTCAGCAGCCAGACGACACTTGTCTATGATCCTTCACATTTGGAACGGTCTTTTCAACGGCTTTCTCACTATCAACAGCTTGCAAGCTTCATACACCACTCATTCAATTCCACGGTCATTACTTGTTGGTATCGCGACGTCAATCAGCATCCATTTGCTTAGTTTTTCAACGCCCTCCGGTCAGCCCTTATCCTCAACCATAACCAATTGACATACTTGCATAGCTACATCACTGTCCCACAAATTATGCTACATTTCAATCATCTGTACAGAATACACCCTACATTGTACAATACATACGGCAATCTACGAGCCCGGTTGTGCTTGGATAATTTCTCTAGGTAAATGAATACTATCTGGGTTCATAATTCAGAGCTGCAGTGCCAAATCTGGCTGTGCTGGGTCGGCCTGAGTTGAGGTAGAGGATTGTGGAGAATGGAAGTCAACATTAACGTAAGGCTCGACAATGTCTGGTCTCTCAGGAGTATCTTCTGAGTCTCCTTTTTGCTGAGGCTGCTGCTCAAGGTTAGATCCTGCAGAAGGAGTTTCTTCTGCTGGACTAAGATGTTTGTGGTTTTCTGATGGCAAGTTATTTGTAGAACATGATTTGGCAGGAACTGAATGAGGCTGCGATGATGATTCGAGATCTGAAGATGATGAGGAAAAAAGTGACGGACTTTGTTGGGGAATGTCATTTTCACCAACCCATCCAGGACCAAACTTAACTCCCGGTGCCAATGACCTTTGTATCTTAGCTGATGCAACTCTCCATACGATAGATCCAGCGTTTGCAGCGAATCTTGCTAGGCTTCTGGGATAACCGTACTCTGTCAGAAGTCCCACCTGATTTGATGTCAAAGCAAAGTTAGCCAAAAAACCAAGGACCAGCACAGATGCGAACATTAAAGAGCAATCAACTTATGAAACAAGGACTACACAGTTCATCTAGATGTAAACAAGTTTTGAGTTTCCGTTCGTGACTATGAACTTCAAGAAACATAGAATTATAAACATCAACAACACAATACATACTGCCATTAGTTGTTTCCTCTCTGAAAGAATAGTAGTCAACACCGGTGGCTCTCGTGCATTAGCCGACTCGAGGAATTGCATGTATGTACTCCGCCTATCCTCATCGAATAAAAACAGGCCCTTCATATGTTTTAGTGAGTTAAAATTACCTTTAAGAATAGAACCTGGAAAAGAAGTGAGAAGAGTGCTTAATAAGTTTCAGCCTCAGAAACATGGATATTCTGCTGAAAGCTACCATTGAAACAGGTTCCAACCTGTAGTCTCTCGATTCTTGTCTAACTTGTTGTGGGCTGACTCGTCGTGAGCACTGTTATATTGTCCTGATCTCTCTTGAAAGCCAGAGTTCTCAGAGGACATGAGTTTTTTTCCCAGATCAGCATTCGACCGAGTTGCGCCCTCTTTTGTACTAGCAGGAGTTCCGTCTGATGAAAGTTCTGAAGCACCTCGTCGAAGAGCAGGCCTGCCAGGCTTTCTCTTGACTTTTGGTGGTCTACCTCTCCTTACTATTTTATTCGTTTGTTCATTATTATCATCACTATCCTGCCTTAGATTCTCAAAATTCTTTTTTGCCAGCTCTTCTATTGCCCGTGCCTGAAAAGATAACAGAGCTTAAGAATATAAAACCAGTTGGACTGAAAATGGCAAGTGTGGTGTTAAGAAGCCACTTATACCTGTCGATAATATATCGTATCCGAGGCATTGTATTCCATTGCATTTGAACAAATTAAGAAAACATCTTTCTGCACAATAAGAAGAAGAAACTTCCTTACATATATTTCTTGAATCAAAAGAAGTTCAACTTAACCTTTCAATATCAGACAAGCTGAACAATTGTACATCAAGTACCATCAAATGTTGTTTGTAGCATTAATCATAGAAGCAATTATCAAAATATGAGTTTGATGTAGGCTTGTCAATACACAAGAATGTAGTCTACTAGAAAACAAAGCTGTTTTACTTACAAGTTGAAAATCTAGCATACTTGATGCTATTACAATCATGAGTACACCAGTGTAACAAAGGTAACAGGGAAACACAAGGGTAAACCAAGTCCTTTCAGGTTAGTATTTCTTGGTTAAAAGCTCCTCCAATAGGAAACAAAATCAAAATCAGACACAAATTAAAATATTGATTCAGTGAATACACTCCTCATAATCACCATGTACATGCACATTGTTTCATGACATAATATCAAGCCAGCAGAAATATACAAATATGTTAAGTTCATGACAGTTGAATACTTGAACAGAGAATAAGTAACAAACTGCATTCTTTCCTACTCCTGAAAATGCAAACACGATGTAAATGACAAACAGTGACGAATAAATCCGTAAGTTGTCTGCTGAAATACCAACCTCAAACTGTTCAAGGCTGCTATAAACACCTTCATTAAGCTTCTTTGTAAGAGTCATAAAATCCATTGGATTATCAACTATTTCATGGTAATCAGGAAGCTGCACAATAACAAAGCAAGATACCAGAAGGTTAGCTTGCATTCAAAGAGAACTTCGAAGATCAAAAACCACAATCTAACGCCTAATATTAACCTCTTCCGGGTCCACAGGCTCTGAGAACGCACCATATGTGTCCTTGCTGCAACAAAGAATCAACACATGAAAAACCACGAGCCATTTCCCAGGGAGAAAACTAGAAATCAAAAGCTCAGAAGTGTAAGAGCAAGCAAGCAGAAATCCCCACCTCTGGAGCCTCTCCAGGATGAACAGAAGTAACTTCTTGTCAGGTAAAGCGTGAAGGAGCCCGAGTCTACAACGAAAAACACACACAATCAAATAAAAAGCTGCATCCTTTAACTTCTATTAACAATTGGCAGAGCTAAAACCACCATGGAATTACAAACCTCCAACATTGTCTTCTTGATTAGATTCAGAAACAGACTTGTCCAACTGTGAAAGACATATCAGGCAAAGTAAGAAACTATCATTCAACAACTCAAATGCACTTCAACCATATGGCAGATACAGAACATCGAGCTTTTGCCAAAAGAGAGAGAAATAAGGATATGGGTGACATAGCGAAGCTGAAGAGAAGGGGGGAAACAATGAAGGAAAAGACAAAATGACACTTTTATTCGTCAAACTGATAATAAGAAATCAAGATTGCTATGCTAGCAGTAAAAGATATGGTAACTGGTAAGTGAAGTTAGAACTGTGAAGATGGAAGTGAGAAAGCGAGATAAAGTCAAATGCTTTTACTGGAATTTGTCAAAGAGGATTTCACTAATTACTACATAGGCCCGCAATTCGAGGTGGGTTTGGCCAACAGAAGTCCCATCAACGAAAAGGATGGCAATTGGCAAGCATCTATATTTATACAGCTTGGAGCAAAAACCTTTTGAGAATTAGGGATTCCAGATCCGGAATTGATACTCGTCCTCTTGGGATTGGCCGCGGTGGCAGAGGAGTTTCCTTCGCTGTCGGAATCTGAATTCGAGGGCTTGAGCTTCTTCTTCTGCCGGCGATTGTCGTCCAATTGGGCGCCGCCGTCATCTTCCGCTGCCGGATTGGAGCGGCGGGCTGAACGGCGGAGGGAAGAGTCTTGGTGGTTACGCAGAGGAGGAGTTGAATTGGGTGGTTGGTGTTTCTGCTGCTGTTGTTGTTGGTGTTGGAGTTTAAGGTTTCGTTTATGGAGATCTAAGAGGGAAGGACGGCCTTTCTTCTTCTTCTTCGTCTCCATCTTCCCCATTGTTGTGCGTCTCTCAGCTCACTGCAACTAACTGACAGACAACGGGACTCGCGGCCAGCTCTCGAGTCTCAATCTCTATCCCACTACTAAAGTTCTAACACTTCCCCCAAATCTTGTTCGGTTTCATTACAAGTGTGCCTTCCTTTAGTTTTTGTTTTGGTTAATGTTTTCTGCTTTTTAGGAAATGGAATCAAGTAATCAATCATCCAATTGGACTCGGATTAGGATGGTGACAAAACTATGGATTATGTCTATAAGACATAATCCATAAGAGCCATTAGATCTCCATAGAATAGATCTAATGGTTGAGGGATTATAGTAATAAAATAATGGGATTCCCCTAATTAATGTGGCATATTAAATAATTTTATTACCCAAAAATTCATTATACTAATTACCTTTTACATTTTACTTTCTCTTTAACCGTGCCCACCACAAAAAACCGCTCCCCCCATTCTCCGGCCGCCTATTCTCTCCCTCTTCTCTGCAGTCAAAAACCGTCGCCCGTAGTCGCCGATTGCAGCCGCCGTCGTGGTGGAGAGCAGAGTCAGTCTTCGCGCTCAGGTAAGCACTACCGCACGACATCCCTCTGCCGATTCATCCCAACTAAATTCCGATTTCTGATTTGGTGCAGTTGTTTGGTGCAGCCCGCTGTGGTTTCGGGAACCATAAAGAGCCGACAAGACCCATAACCAGGTATTGTTTTCTAACTCTGCATGTGCAATCAGACGTAGCTGTGGTTTCGATTGTGTTCGGAATTAGGTTTAGTGACAGCATTCATCGCGTTTTTTCAGTTAGATTGTTGTGGTTTGTGTATGGTTTCGGTACTTTTATTTGGTAATACTATTATCCCAAATGATTTGTGGTTGAAAGTACATCTGGACTGTGTAATACTATTACCATATAAAGTGATTTGTGTTTTTCCTACCAGAATGTGAAATTTATGATATGAATTGTATTGTCCATGGTTCCTGCATGTTTGTATTGTCCATGGTTCCTGCATCACAGTCCATGGTTATTGCGTTTGTATGAAAGATTAATAACTGTTGCAGTTCACAGTCACTGGCCAATAATAGTATTGTAGGATTACTGCGTTGAATGAGGTAAACTATGGTGTTTGTTTGGGGTTGATTTGAGCTGATAATATTATATTTGGAATACTATTATCAATGTAACTTGTAATGTAAATTGTTCCTGCAACTCTGTTTTGTGTGTGTGGATTGGCCTTTCTGATGCAATTATTGTATGAGTACTGTTTGTTCCACATATGTGCAGCCATTGCGTTAGATTCTAAGCATTTAGTTGTCGTTGTTCACAGCAAAATGACAAATAACAGTATTCAAGCATTACTATTATTGAATTAGGTGAGTTGTATTGTTTCTGTTGTGTCTGGATGAGAAGATAATAGTATTTCTGTAATACTATTATTAACAGTTAAGAAGATAATAGTATTTGTGGATGAGAAGATAATAGTATTTCTGTAATACTATTATTAACAGTTATACTTGTGATGACATGTTGTACAAGTGTGTGGTTTGATTGGTTTTGTTGGGCTAACGTTCTTGATTGTGGTGTTTGATGTTAATGAAGTTTCTTTGTCAAATTCAGAGAAAAAGATGACGAAAACTCCTGTTCCTCAAAAGGGGAAAAGAATTAAGTTGGCGGTTTTGCAAAAAGCCTAAGCCGAAAAAAAATGTTGCACCAAAACGACCTGAAGACAGGGCTGAACCAGTTAATAGGCCTGCTGAACCAGTTGGAGAATCTCAAATGAATACACAGCAAGCTCAAGTCAGGTAAACGTTGCAATTTCATTTATGTTGTTTATTTTATATTCTGGATACTAGTATAGAGCCTGTAATGGTATGTAGTTTTTTAGCGGGAAGAATACATAGACTTGTGTTTCTAAACTGTTATTTTGGATAATTTGTTTGCAGATATGGATCAGCAGTGGTAAATGCAAGATGCAGTCCAAACAGAATTTTGGAACTGCACAAGAAGCTTGAAGAATTGGGATTGAGTGAAAGAGTGAATGTGTTGGATAGTATTGGATTCGGTGGTACGCTTAAGGTTAAGATGAATCAGTTGCCGTTCGAATTCAGGAGGTGGGTTGTAGATGTCTATGATGTAGAATCAAGGAGTTTCATAATTGGAGATGATATGAGGTTGAAAATTTCTGGAGAAGATGTGCACGAAGTTTACGGGCTGCCAAAGGGTAAACGTGAAGTCGACTTGTCTGAAACAACGAGAAGGAGATGAATGATATGGTTGCAGAGCTTGGTCTAAAATTTGAAAAAGAAAACAGCAAAAATGTAGACCTGAAGCTCCTGAGAGACAAGCTGTATGAGATAGAGGTGGACAAACAGACATGGTGTCAGATGTATGTACTGTTTGTGATGGGATCGTTACTATGCCCCAAAACTCGGCCGGTTGCGTCTATGGATTATGCACGTTTGATACAGAAAAACCGGTTGAGAAAACTCCTCGAATACAACTGGTGCAGCTATG
The DNA here is from genome assembly GCA_034768395.1 of Linum lewisii. Lineage (NCBI taxonomy): Eukaryota > Viridiplantae > Streptophyta > Magnoliopsida > Malpighiales > Linaceae > Linum > Linum lewisii. Next base: position 4,925,009 of record CM068302.1, on the reverse strand, counting down.
TGGCAGAGCAACTTCATGAGGGCATGGTAAAATCAAAGAAAGGAAAATACATTGAGGGTGATTTGCATCTGGTCATGGTAAGTAAGGGTAACAGTAATAGTATTAGTTAGTAATAGTATTGACTAAATACTGTGTGTTAAGCTAGTTAGATAATAGTATTGACTGAATACTGTGTGTTCGCTAGAAAGGAAACCAAACTAATCTGGTCGCAGCATGTTATTAAGACATTTATTTTCCTTTATAAAGTGTGTTTTAAAGGTTTGTTTGTATTGTATTTGTGACAGGTTTCGATTTGCCAGAAGTTTGGTAGCCGTCCATCTCGACCTACACCTACACTTCCATTCTGTGATTATTGGGATACACAGAACATCAGAAATGATAAAATACTATTATTAGACATATAACATTATCGGTTATTTGAAACTAAAAAGGAACAATGAACGAAATATTCACTGAAAATGATTATGAAACACCAAACATAACAAATATATCACACCGTATCCTTGAAAAAGTTTATTATCGTATTGACAATCGAGTTCATACTGAGTAAAGTAAAAAATGATTGTTTACAAGTACTAGTATTTTGCTGGATAATAGTATTAGTTGCATACCGTGTCCTTGCAAAATTTCGAGATTTCCTGGCGATGGTACAGTATTCTCAGACGATTCTGCATGATTTTCGTCGATTGGATCATCAGGTATGAGATTAAGATCAAAACCTCCGCTCCTAGGCTGCTGGTTGGCTTCATCGATTACAACATTAGACTTCATGATACAAGCAAACAGCCGCAAGCTAAGGAAATGAGAATAAGTACTGAATAATGAAAAAATAACAGGTAATATATATGTTCAATCTCGGATTTTGAGCATGAATACTATTAGTAAATAATTTGGTAACAAAATAAACTATTGATTACAAAGAATAAGAATAATATCATTATATAAATGCCTTCCCAAAATGACTCAAACATAATCAATGCATTTAATTGCCTATTTCCCTAATATTAATAGCCCAATCCATCAAATCCTAATGCTGGTGAATCAAACGGCTGAGATTGGATTTTGTTAAGGTGACATAATTTATATTATGTCACCATCCTTCAGCCGATTGGAGCTGACCTCAGGTTGCTTTGGAATTTCTTGAATTTAAAAGGATAATTGTTAAAAAAAAAGGATAATTGTTAAAAAAAAAATTTATTTATGGGCCGCGGTCGGTCGGGTCGGTCGCCTGCAAAGTCCTTTTGCTAAGTTGTGGGACTATTTGGAGAGTAAAAGACCCATGTACTTTTGTATTCTTAGGTTCTTAACAAAAAAAAAAAAAAAGTATTTTAAGGTATGGCCCAATAGGCCAGGAGGATCCCATAGTTTGCCTAAAGCAGACAACATAAGTTAATGAGCGATCAACAAGAATCCCATAGTTTCTAAAGCAACAAATAAGTTAATGAGCGCAACAGAATCCCATAGTTGCCTAAAGCAGACAACATAAGTTAATGAGCGATCAACAAGAATCAACTAGTTAAGCTGTTAGATCGAGACTCAGACCACTTAAATCCTTGGGGCAAAGATAAAATTGTACCATGATACACAATAGCACCCAACAAGTCAATGAGAGTCCACTAGAAACCCTAAACAACTAGGGTTTTCTCAGCAACAGCTTCAAAGCGATGTTACATGATCTGAGCGTTCTTAATGAAGATAGACAACGTAGATCGCTTGTGAAGAGAGCCAATTAGAGCGAGCCACCCTAGCAAGCAAACAAAACTCTAAATACTGCACAAATCCCATGACAGAGGGACAAACTGACATTTTGACAGGGAATATTCCTTCGATACGTAAACATTTCTCATTCACCTCCCTCACTACAACAAAAATAAGCTTTTGCGACCTTTTAATGTGTCACTAAAAAGATAAATAATATCTCTAAAAGGTTTCACCGATGTTTTGTCCAAGTGTCATAATAATGTCGCTTAAACCAGTGTCACTTTATGTTTTTGTGACACTTACAATAAATGTTGGTGAGTGTTTTTTGCGACATTTAAAATGACATTTATATGTGTCACAAAGTGTATGTTACTTAAATGACATTTATATATTTCGTTGGACAACGTCTCCAACGGCCTTTCCTCCAACCACCATCTTCCTTCAACCACCGTTTGTTGTTGGAAGTCTCTTGTCACTGGCCACCAGGTAGTCCTCCACCATCGAACCTTTAGTCCTCCATGTGTTATATTGCATAGAGCTGACTACTATATCCCAACAATTCTTATAGAAGGTGATTAGAGTCGAAACAGGCGACGAGGCAACTCCACTTCTATTGTTTGGACGACCAGACACAAACAATTGACACGCTAGATAGAGGGAAGGTACATGCGACTTCTTTGTCTAGAGTGATGCATAAGGGAATGCCATCTACAATAGTAGAGAATGAAAAATGATGAAAGAGAAACACCATTGAAGCATGTGAATCTATAATCAAGGTAGATTCAAGAAGAGGAAGGAATTTGGATGAAGACCTAGATCGTGTCTCAGTCCAAGACACTAATACTAATACAAACATCATAGTTGGATGCAAAGGGAGATGATGGAATATGAATTTACCAAGTGTAAGACATGGAAGGTTACCGAACTCTAGAGCAAAGGTTCGCCGCTCTGAAATACCAAAATCTAGAGCTCATAAAGTTGTTGCGAATCGTCATCGCCCAACAATCCGCGCCAAAGACACCAAAACAAACAAATTGTAGCACCAACCCACAACACTGAAATGGTGCATCAATTTCAACCTCTTATTGAAGTTGGGTGGCTCAGCTAGTTATTCCACAATATCTCTCATCATAAGTAATTTTTGCTGAACAACTACTTGTTGGCCTTGCGCCGCTGAACCTGGAAAAATACAAAGGGACCAACGATCCAGATGACTATCTGGAGACCTTTCAAATAGTTATGCAAATGCAAAGAGCTATGAATGCAACATACTATCGAGCATTCCCGACAACCTTAGAAGGACCAACTAAAGAATGGTACACGAATTCTCTAGAAGGCATTTATAGACTTCTAAGATGGTTTCACCCGTGAGGAGGAAATATGAGAGTATGGAGAGTAAAAGAAACATAAGGATCCAATATAACTCCTGACAAAATACTAAAACTAATACAAAAAATGAAATAATCGCTCAAGGAATTCTTTGATGGACTGGAGTTCACTACAACATAACCTGCAATGGCGTAACCAGGATTGGTATACGGGGGGAGCCGAATTGTACATAAAAAATTGGTGCCACCGGCAAAAAAATTTCTTCAAATTTGAATAATATTATAAATTTTCATTCATCTAATACTAAGTAAAAATACACAATAAATGTTTTGGTTTTAAGTTGCTTAATTAGTAAAAAATAATTACATGTGCCACCGGCAATTTTTTTTTAAATTTGGATAATTTATGATCAAATATTTAATTATTACACACTATAAGTGAATTATGAGTAACTATTACGTAAAATTTAAGACAACATTTCACCGAAACAACGTAGTGGGGGAGCCGAACTTCAAATACCCCGGCGCCAAATTCCGAAAATACCAAAAAATACATGTAATATTAGACTCGATACCGGGGGAGGGGGCGCCATGGCTCCCCCCAGCTCCCCTCTGATACCGCCATTGATAACCTGGCTATGAAGGCAGATACATAGAGGCACATAGAATATTTGCCTCTAAACATACTTTTAAATAACAAATATTATATGTGCCTCTATAGATGTAAATATCTGCCTCTAATTGTATTTTATTTATTTATTTTAATATTAATAAATAATTTTTATAGTTTTAGAGGCAGATAATTTATAATTGCCTCTATAAGTCATACAATTTCATCTTTTAGAGGCATATAATTTATAATGCCTCTATCAGTTATATGAAAAACTCTTTGAGAGGCAGATAATTTATAACTGATTCTATAAGTTTTTTGTCTTATACAAAAAAACTCTTTTCCAATTCCTCTACCCGGCCTGCCCAACTTGCTCTTGAAGATTAAGTGTTGGGCGAAGTCAGTTGCTGAAGCTTTTAATCGCGAGGCCAGATGTTCTGTTGGTAGGAAGGCTCGATAATGGAAGGAGATTGCTTGGGAACCGGGCCCGCAAGGGTGGGTTACAGTTAATACCGATGGATCGGTTCATCCCTCTACTCGTAAGGCTGCGGCGGGGGGCCTTATTCGGGATCATGAAGGACGCGGTTTAGTTGCTTTTACTTTGAACTTGGGAACCGGAACTATTACTCGAGCAGAAATTCGTGCAGCTCTGACGGGGCTGAGCTTGGCCTGGGATTACGGACACCGACTTGTTGAACTCCAAACTGACTCTTCGGCGACAGTCTCCATTCTTACCTCTACCGATGAACCAGACCACCAGTATGCAGCTGAGGTTCTCCAATTCCGTGAGCTGTTAGCCGAATTGGAGGATTATCATCAAACATGTCTATAGAGAAGCCAACAGAGCGGCAGATTTCCTTGCCGACCAGGGTTTCGAGTTTCCTTTTGGGGTTCATCTCTTCCCCTTTTCTGACCCAATTTTGGGCACTTGTTACGTTATGACTGTCTGGGGATTTCTGAGCCTCGGCTGATTTTGATTAATGAATAAGGCGCTTTGCGCCTCGGATTTACCAAAAAAAAAATATTTGCGGAATTGATAATTTAAGGGAGATTTAAATTATACCATGGAAAACGACCTGTTTATGTTTTTCGTACAGGTTTCTTAGTTCTCGTTGGAATTGGAAGAAGTTGGGCAGATTTGAGGATCTCATCCTATTTTTTCTCATCTTGCCAAACTTATCCTAAATTTTTTATGTTCTATTTTCTTCGAGTCCGTCTGATACCTCTAGTTCACACCTTCTATTTTCTTTAATGTTAGATTATTTTTTTCGTTGATAGAATAGAGTTTCACAATCATACCTGATTTGGATATTGTTGTTTGGTAGAATAATGTTGATTATTTGAATATTGCTATTTGGCGAATCATATTGGTTTTTGGTTAAATAAAATTTTTTGAATATCTTTTTAATAATGGTGAGCTCAAATTTTTTAGTATTTTGTGTAAAAAATGGCATAAATGAAATGTAGAAAAAATGTAGGGGTTGTTCGGATTCATAGGAAGGGTAGTTCAGTCATGCTACGTGGTCATTTGTTTGAAATCCATATGGTCATAATACAGTGGAAAATAAGGAATTAAAATCCGGGTTGTTGATGCTGATGCTGCTGTGCGGTAGTTTTGATCATTACTCATGCACAACACAAGACATTGATGAGGAGACCAGGCATTGTTATGATTCTTGCACCACTGGCTGCGTATTTCAGACCGATGGTATGTAGTACATCTTAATTTCCCGTTCTTAAGTATTATATTGGTTTTTATTGGTTTGTGTCATAAATCGTTGCATATCTCAAAGTTCGAGTTGTTGGGAAAGGGTTTTGAATTGATCTTATATGGTTTACTAACATGCTCCCTCAAACGAAAGCCCATGAAAGGAATTGAAATTTGCAAAGGTCGACCAAGTCTTATGGAAGATAAATTGTTATATTGGGGGCTAACATGATTTGATACCAAGAAAAATTCGGTCATCAAAGGCTCTGATACCATGTCATGGGCCATTGCATATTAGGGTTCGATGTCATGACCTTTGGATCATCAAAAGTTAACTCTGATACCATGTTACCGTTATATCCCAACAACTCGAGTTATTGAGATGAAACAGTTCTGAAAGTTTCTACTAGTAGGTATATCCTGGTCTCTTGAATTGAACTTGTTGGGGATTTGATGTGTGAATGAAGGAATGAGCTAAGTGGTGTTGTATACCACATTGCTAATTGATGGGAAAGTGGAGCTAGATATAAGAAATCAAGCCCACTAAGGTTGGTAAAAGGCTTGAGATGGTGATGGGCCCTCGTGCCGTCGTCGTCGCCTCGCCTCGGATTTGGATTCGGTCAAAAGATTTGATTTGATTCAATTCTTTTGCTACCTGACCGATTTGGTTTGACCAGGAAAGTCACCCAGAATCTGCGGTTCAGAATCCAAACCGGTTCAGTCGCGAACCGACACGAGTCAAACTGTCCAACTGCCAGAAGGCACCCCTTCATTTACTATAAAATAGCAAATCAGTCCCTGCACTTTCTCCTACAGATTTTTTCCCTCTCTAAACTTATTCTCTGCACAAAATCTCTCTGCATTCATTGTTTTCAAAGGAATCGAGTCGTGTGATTGTGCCGTTTGCCGAGCACTAGCGTTTGCATCACCACTACGCATGTGAGTATCCGTTTTATCCTGGGAGAATTGATTCTGTTAACCTTGGGTGACGTAGAGAGGAATAACAATTCTTAAGGACAGATCGTGAAGTCAATTGACTCGGATTGTCCTTCTGTTTGCATGTTTGTTGTTGTTCTTGTTTTGCAGTTTACGGTACCAATAGAACTGTCGGGGAAATTGTTGGGGTTACAGTGAGGCAGATGCAGAGGTGCGGAATGAAGTGTATGATTCAATGCAACCCATGATGGATGCATGCCACATCCAAATAGGTGTCATCATCATCATCCATCTCTTTTATATAGACCATTGGTTAATTTAATGATCTATCAGTAGTATTAACGTGTTCTTTCCATCTTTTTTGTCCCTCGTTATGCAGGCCGAAACAACGACAATCATCGAGGTTGAAGTTTGTATTGATCATGTTTTTATGTTTCTCGTAGTTGATGTATGCAACCCTTTATTTCTATTAATAAGAAAAAAATAAGTTCTGATATATGGGCTCATGTGTTCTCTTCCTCTTTATTTATTCTTCATAGTTCATTTTTTGGTGTTTCGACAAGTCTAGCCCAAATTGTCAGTATTACCAAGGTTGACAAAACAATATATAGTTAAATGCGACAATTCTCGTTTACGTGGAAAACTTAAGAATTTCATCTCTTCACTCCCTGGTAGCTCATGTCTTCCGACTACCACAAAATTCTTTCTTCCGGAGCCGCGTTATCTTCATTCAGTCCATTCGCCTCTGCCATGGCGAGCAACGTAACAACTACTTCACCTCGGATTTGGATATGTCGTTGCAGGAAACGATGACGAATCAGTTCAAAAGAAACAACCCCTCCTCCAATATGTAGACTCGGAGACGATCTTCTCGTAGAGATTCAAATTTGCAAATCCTAGATCCGCCAGCCGCTCAAAGTTGTCTGCTAGCACTAGAGCTCCTTGATTTTTGAGTGCCTACTTCGATCATCGTTTCGTTTTTCACCACCAGACCATTGATTCTGAGTCCCTGCAATTCTATCGTCGTTTCGTTTCAAACCACTAGACCATTGATTTCGAGTCTTTGCTTCAATCACGGTATTGGATTGTTCAAGGGGGCTAGCTTGCGATCACCAATGAATCCAGGATGGATCATGACATGGGTTATTTCGTCAAATTATAATATGTATTAGGTTAAATATGAATAATCACTAGGCTAATCCATTTATGTACTAAAAAATACATATAGTTTAGTAGGTCTTGACTCGGAGGTGGGTAGGTCGTGGCCTAGGGAACCCCACCCTCAGATTCGTCACTGCTTGCGATTGTGGTGGTAGTCGAGGTTTGGTCGTGGTGGTTGGGAGAAGATGAATGAGGGAGTTAATTAGTTAATTCGTTTATTTAAATAATTTTAATTTTTATTACCATGTGATTGCCACATTAGCATTTCGTTAAAATTTTGGACAAAATTAACAAAATGCTGGATAATTTTGATTAATCTTGATATTACCAACAATTTAAACTAGGCCTGTCGAAACACCCAAAAGTTGGGCTATATATGGGTATTCGGTTTTTATAGTTCAAGATAATGTTATATTTGATCGGTAATAATCAGATGCAAAAAGATATAGATGAAAAAATCGAGAAAAATACAGATACCGATTTGCATGGTTCATCAATATTGTGTTAGCTAGTCCACGAGCATAAGAGATGTTTTCTTTAGATATTGAGTAGACAAGTTTGCAAAGTGTTTCATAATAACGGTTAGTAAATTAAGTACACAAGAAACTCTAATTCTCAACTAAATATGAAAAGTCTAGAAGTAGGCTCAAATAGAAAAACTAATCCTGGATTCAAGGCACCCTTGACTTGAACCCTATCACAACAAATATCTTTCTCGAATCAACAACTTCTTACATTTAGTAAGTCCAAGCAATGTTGAAACTTATTATGTCATGTGTGAGTGGCTTCGTGAACATATCCACTAGATTATTAGCAATACCCACTTTGTTCACCTTGGTTCGATCTTCTCAGGCCTCATACAATGATACCTTACATAAATTACACCAAATGTCACTTATATTTAGCATTACGTGCATATATATTAATCACTAGCATCAGATGCTATATACTTAAAAATAATTATGACATAAAAGCCTCACAATGGACCACTCTTCAAGCATCCTCACCCAAATTAAAACTCGGCACCTGCTACAAGGGCAGGCTTCCACGAGAGGATGCTTCATGCCTGCTACGTACTAATTTTAGTTGCACGAATGTTTACGAAGCAAACAAGTATCTAGTGCGAAAAATAATTAAAAATAACAATACTAATTGGAAAAAAAAAAACTAAAGAATCGGCTGAAAAAAATTAGTATTAATTAATATACACGAATATCAAACATGGTATCATCCAATTCAATTTACTCCATATTAAGGTAAACTTTAAAAAGTCAACCTCACATTGCTTGTCCTAACCAAAATAAAGATGAGGTACCATGATGTAACATGGCCATGTTCATCCATAACAATTTGCTAGCTGCACTGCATATCCGTTGTGGTTTTCCAGCTTATTATTATAATATTAAGCTTAAGTTAACTACACTTCACTTCACTGGTGATGCAAAGCTACCACTACAAAGTTTGACCAGTATTTAATAAGCTCCCAAGCCGGGTAAACGGGTACCTAAATAAATATGACCCGCCACATGGAGCAAGTGGGAAAATATCATTAGTGTAAGTTAACGTACAGAAAATTTAAACAAAGCTTATATATATAAGTAGTACCAAAGTCTCTGAAAAGGATGCACATAGTTGTATAACTAATATGATGATGCTAATGAAGAAGAAAGGTTCGGTGAAACTGGTGGCGAGTGTGTTGATGCTGCTGCTGCTGCTGTGTGCGGTAGCTTTGATCATCAGTACTCATGCAATGCACAAGAAGACTCGGATCAGGACAGCTGGCAGTGTTATGATTATTGCACCACAGGCTGCGTATATCGACCCGATGGTATACCCTACATATCTTATAATTCACTTCTTAACCATATATAATTTTGTATTGATCTCTTGAAATTGAATAAAACGGGTGGAAATTGTTTGGGTTTCAGTGAGGCAGATGCAGAGGTGCGAAATTAAGTGTGGGATCATATGCAACCGATGATGATGCCAGTAAGGCTGTAAGTGGGTCGTGTTGAATTGGTCCATGAAAATATATACATAAAATGGGCTCATGGGTCGACTTACTTACGGCCAGTGCTATATCCGAAAAGGTCATCATCATCCATCGTCTTTTTCTTTTATACAGATTTTGCATGGCCATTTGGTTTTGTTTAATCATGTATTAGTATGAACGTGTTCTTTCCATCTTTTCACGCCTCGTTACTCAGGCCAAACCTGCAAGAACCATCGAGGTTGAAGTTTGTACTGATCATTTTTTTTACGTTTCTTGTAGTTGATGTATGCAACTTTTATTTGTATTAATATGAAAAAATAAGTGGATCATAAACTAGTACTCCAAGTGTTCTCTCTCTTTACTTATTATTTTATAATTAGCCGAATATGTTGAACACGATATAAACATATGAAGAAGATAACGATAAGCGAGATTTTAACGTGGTTTCTGATCAGAATGATGGACATGGACTAGTCCACGAGAAGAAGAGAGAGTTTATTATTATTGGAGAAGAGGCGGAAGAGAGGGTTAAGTGATTATGGACGGTTGGTGGCTATGCAATATAAATATGTTTTTTGGTGCGATCATGAAGAACCGAATTAGCCGTAATCATGATAGAACTATTGTTGTCCCCAAAAAGATGAAGAGGACGTGGAACCTAGACCACAAGCTCACCAAGGAGTCGAACCAAGCAGACAAATTTAGAGCAAACTTCCGGCATCGATCGATATTCTGCTTTTGTAGAAGATTTGGAAACTTTATCCGGTTTCTTACCATGTCATGATATAAACGCATCACCAAATTGCACACACCACCCAGAAGTGGACCGACGAGTGTCAATACAAACAACATAGTCAGCATCAGCATAGGCCGAAACTCGGTAGTCACCTGAACGAGACCTGTAAGTAACGAAGAATGTGAACCACGACCGAGTAGCGTGGTTGCCGAGGAGTAGCCATAAAATGAATGACAACCTGAACAACATAAGCAAGATCTGGTCGAGTAGAAGTAAGACAAATGACAATCCCGACCAAACATCAATAAAGAGTAGGATCAGGAACCAGATCACCTTGATCCTTTCCAGCTTGAGATTCACCTCCATAGGAGTTTGTCACGGCTTACAATCACCCATTTGTGCCATATAAGAAGATCACCAATATATTTTTGTTGAGAAAAAAAAATTCCATTCAGCGACCGTGTGACTTGAAGACCAAGAAAATAAGATAGAGCACCAAGCTCCTTAAGTTTAAACCGCGAGCTCATAATTTGTCGAATCTGATCTATACCATGAGAGTCACTATGTACCTGTCAAAATCATATCGTCAGCATATAACAAGAGCACAGTAACAACAAAGAGGGGTCGTTCTTTATCCGGAAAAAGCCCAATTTCAAGATAAGAGTCTGGAAATTTTCAAACCAAGCCTTAGAAGCCCGCTTCAGGCCATACATAGAATGTTGCAGAAGACACATTGTTGTATCATCCGAAGGCTTGTCAAACTGATGCTTTCCGTTTTATTACTCAACAATTGTGAATTAAGCTATTCAGGTTTCAAAGGTTTGGTTTTGGAATTGGCTGTGAACTAAATAACTAAGAATGCAAATGAAACAAGTTGACAAGTTGAGATTTCAAAGAATGACTAAAGTGTTTGTCCAGAGTATTTTTTTTTTTACGGGGCACAAGGTCGGATATATATACCATCGCAAATGAATATTATTATTGCTCAAACCAATGAGTATATTCGCTCACACAAATTAAATTAGGTTAACTCAAACAAACCAAATTTAAATTAATCTTTTTAATGAGGCCATATGATAAATTTAGAACAGTGACTCCGAAATCTCAGAGCTAGTTGCATATCTGTTGTGGTTATAAGCATTTTTATAATGTTAAGCTTAACTAGTCTTTACTTCAGAGATGATGTAAAGCTACTACTAACAAAGTTTGACCAGTATTGATAAGCTCCCAAAATGTGCTGTTAAACGATAAAAGTAGAGAAAATATCATTTTACTACTCTCTGCTAACTTATCATAAATTACTACTTCAATCAATTTGCCTTCCGTCTCAAATTTTATATTCTTAATATTAATTAACGCGCATTAAGCACATCATATTATCTCTATTAGCTACATGTTTTTTGGTTGACTAAGTGTTTTTCAATTGAAAATATAAATAAATATAATTGAATAGGATAGAACCAAATAAAATGTGTGATTTTAAGGCCCCGTTCACTATAAATTATCTTAAATTATATAATTGAGTGAATTATATAATTTAGATAATTATAATTCAAAATTGAAATTCTGTTCACTTGGGCTTTTGTAAATTATGAAATTAAATAATTTCATAATAATAAGTGTGTTTATTACTTTAGTTGAATTACAAATTATGCATTCTTCTAGAATTCAAGTGAATCACATATAACACTCGTCTAAACTCGACTAATTACTAGCACATTCATCACTCCACATCTGATTTGCAATCCCGTCACGCTTAGAAGCTATTTCTCACACTTGTGATGAAGACGTCCCAAATTCTATACGAGCCACTGATTCACTTGTTTCCGCTTGACCATCACTCTCTTCAAACTCAGCAAATAGGGTGTCCCCTTGTGCATGCATCCGAATATAGTTGTGAATCGCACAACATGCTAGAACAATGTCTATTTGTTTGCCCGACCAAATGACCCATTACCCGAATAACCAGATCAAATGACTTGTTACCCGAATGAGACCCGCTATCGGGTGGCTATATTTGAAAATTTGGTCTAGCAACCGAATGACTTGTTACCCGAATAGCCCGATCGAATGACCAGTTACCCAACTTGTTACCAGTGGATATATTGAAAATTCGGTCAGGCGAGCGAATGACACGTTAAACGACTCGTTACCGGGTGGCTATACTTAAAAATTAACGGGTTGGCCCTAAACCCGACCCTAACCTACCCAGAAAAAGTTGGGTTGTCGGTTTGGGTCATTTCGTTTTCAGGTGTCAAAGTAGCTAACTCAACCCTATATTTTCAAAATGTTTTAGAGCGGGTCAACCAGTTAGATCCACTATAATTTATAACGATTAAACCACATATCATTAGACTCATCAATTTAACGTACCGATATAATATTAAAAACATCAATAAGCATTCATAAAATAATAACATTTCAAAAAACATAAACATATATGGCCTAAACTAATAATACATGTACATAATACAAAAACAAAAACATATGCAATACATGTACAGAAAACAAAAAAAATAAAAGAAGTCAACACAATGAGGAAATCGCCAATAGTATTTGCGTTTTATTAGATGACGTGGCCACATCTGCCCCTGTTTTGGAATTTATATAAAGTCTGCCCTATATTGGAAGTTTTTATTTTGACTGACCCTATGCTGAGAAAAAATCAGGATTATGTGGAAGGAGTTATTGGGGTTTGAATAGTGGGATGATTCTATGAGGAAGGTGATTATTCCTGTCTCCTAATTATGGAATCAGTATTATATAATTTCCATAAGTGACTTTTTTTTACTTTTTTAATTTGGCCTAATTTGGGTTGTTATTATTTAATTAAATTATTTAATTAACAACTAAACAACATTTTAGGTAAATAATGAAATTATTTAATTTGATTATATAATTAACATAATTATAATTGATAGTGAACGGGGCCTAAACTTGTTCATATTTCACCAGTACTCTTCGTGATACCTCCCAATGCTTACTCGCTAATCTGTGAAAATAATAGTTAGCTGATGTGGCATGGCATGCTTACAAGAAGACAAAGTTAGGACAAAATGACCCAAAATGCAAAGTGGTTGAAGTAGAATGGGTAAAAAAAAACGAGTTATGAGGTAGGGGATAAGCTATTAATTAAGTTGACAAAGTAGAGAGAGTGAAGTGATATTTTGTCATAAAAATAAACCTAAAAATGTTTGGATCATATAACACTCCAATGAATGATTAAGTTAATCGTTGGATGGAGCAACTGAATGTATATATACAATTACCAAAATACCCACAGGACCCGCCACATGGAGCAAGTGGGGAAATATCATTTTATGTGTAATCTAAGCTACAAGTAGAGAAATTTTAAACAAAGCTACAAGTTGCAGAGAAATGCAAAAATTTAACGTTATATAACTAGTACCAAAGTCCCTCAAAGAGATAGATAGATACACATAATATTAACTAATATGGTGATGCTAATGATGGGGCAGAAGAAGAAGAAAGGTCCGGTGATACTGGTGGCGACTGTGTTGATGCTGATCTGATGCTGATGCTGTGTAGTAGTTTTGATCACTACTCATGCAATGCACAAGGCGACTCTGATCAGGACAGCTGGCAATGTGAAGATTCTTGCACCAAAGGCTGCATATATCGCCCCGATAGTACCTAGAGCTTAATTCCCTTCTTAAAAGCATTGTTTTTATTTTGAGTTTCGTGGTCAAAATTACATGAAAGATGCTGATTGGGTAGTGTGGTTACGTGTCATATTTGTTTATTTAAATTCGAATTTTCAGTAACAATGTGTTATCTACTGTATATTATTAGTTAATTTTGACTATAATAAAATTCTACTAGAATGTATATAATAATAGATACACGTGACACGTCCTCGTCAGTTGAATTGAACTGGGGAAATTGTTGGATTTCAGTGTGGCAGATGCAGAGGTGCGACAATTAAGTGTGGGATTCGATGCAACCCATGATGGATGCCATGCCATGCCACATTCAAATAGGTCATCATCATCCATCCTCTTGTTACATGGAATTGGAATTTTGTAGCCTAATTTAAAATTTTATTTACTGTCAGTAGCCAATTGCGTAACTATGTCCAAAATTAGCACAATCTGACCCGCAGCCAGCGCGTAGCCAGCCAGCCAGCGCATTGCTGTCCAACCAGCGCAGCGCTGGCCAGCAAGCGAAGCGCTTGTTAGAAGAAGTAAGTTTCTGCAACACAATTGTAAAATATAGGAAAATAGCAATTTGGTCACTTTTCTTTACCTTTTTTATAGATATATTATTATTATTATTATTATTTTGATAATATAAGTCGGCCTTGATAAAATGATAATATATATAAACTAGGATTAATTACAAAAAAATTTATTAACCGCCACAATCTCTTGAATTACGGATCACGAGGTCACGTTTGTTGGAGACACAACAATGAAGGAGAGAAACGACAAACGTGACTTCGGATCCGTAATTCAAAGTTAAAATAACCGTGACCCGAGGTCGTGTCCTGCTGGTCTAGCTATGCGCTGATTGATTCCATGTTAAAAAAATTATTGCAATTTGTTCTCTCCTTGATTGTTGTGCCTCCAATAAACGTAACATCGGGATCCGTAATTCAGAAGATTGTGACGGCTAATATACAATTTTCTTAATTAATCTTAGTTTATATATTATCATTTTATGATTGCCGACTTATATTATCAAATTAATAATAATAATAATAATCTATCTATAAAAATGGTAAAGAAAAGTGACCAATTTGCTACTTTCCTATATTTTACAATTGTGTTGCAGAAACTTACTTCTTCTAACAAGCGCTTCGCTTGCTGGCCAGCGTTGCGCTAGCTGGCCAGCTACGGCTGGCTGGACAGCAATGCGCTGGCTGGTTGGCTACGCGTTGGCTGCGGGTCAGATTGTGCTAGTTTTGGACATAGTTACGCAATTGGCTACTGACGGTACATAAAATTTTAAATTAGGCTACAAAATTCCAATTTCCCAGATTTTGCATGGTCATTGGTTTATTTAATCATGTATTGTATGATTATTAACGTGTTCTTTTCATCTTCTTTCCCTCTTCTTTCCCTCGTTATGCAGGACTAAACAAACAGCAGCAATCATATAGAGGTTGAAGTTCGTGGAATCATCTTGTTACGTTTCTTGTAGTTGATGTACGCAACTCTTTTTTTTCTGTTAATAAGAAAAAAATAAGTGGATCATAAACGGGTCCATCTGTTCTCTCCCTCTTTACTTATTATTTTCTTTTGATTGTATCAAATGTTCCAATTCGGCTATGGCTCTAAGAGCCTTTTCTCTCAGATCCATCTGAGAGGCCGATCCAACGGCTGTGATGGGCCATCAATTTTTCGTTTGATCCAATGGTTGAGGCTTATTCAAGGGTAAGAGTGGAATGATTTGAATTTTATTATCTATATTTTATTTTTATTTGCTATCAAATTTAAATATGGTTTTAGTACATTGAAAGAAACAAACTTAATCTTCTCTCTCTTAGTTTCAAAATCAATGTCCTTACACTTTCTCTCACCCAATCCTCTCCCTTCTCTCTAACTTCTTCTCTTCTTCTCCACACATCACCACCATTTCTATGGCTGAAGCTCAAGCTCCACCACCAACGAAGGATGTTCTAACTCCACTATCAAAGAAGGTAAGTTCAAACTCAAACTCTACACCAAAGAAGAAGCTGTCCAAGACGAAACAAGTTGCTATTCAGAGAAACAAGAAAAAAAGTCAGCAAAGAGCCCTCATTTTTTACAAAAAACGGTACCTATGTACTTATTTATTTTACATGTTTGTTTTTGCCCTAGTTTCTTCATTGTTGTATCTTCTGATGCACTAAGAAGAAATTTCAACACTTTTTTTCTGAAACTTAAGAAATTTCAACACAATCTTCAACTTTGACTCAAACCTTCATCGTTCTTAAAAAAAAGTCTAAACCTAGCAAGTTCGAAACAAAAATTATGCTATTCAGATCTGTATTTTGTTGTTTTGTGTCTCCCGTTCTAGATTTGTATTTTGTTATTTTGTGTCTTCTGTACCAGATCTGTATGTTGTTGTTTTGTGTCTCCCATACCAGATCTATATATATGTTGTTGTTGTTGTCTCCCATACCAGATATCTTCATTTTATATACATGTTGTGTTTGTGTTATGCATGTTATATGTATAATACATGTTTGATATATGTATGTTTCTGCCTCTCGTATATGATATATGTAATGTCATTAAGTTATATGGTATTTTTTATCGTATGTGTTATGTATATAATACGAAAGTGTTATTTATGTGTTATGACGGTTCAATACATAATCTGTTTTTGAACTGTTATATGTGTAATACGTGACTAATATACGTATTTTATATATGTCTTGATAGGTGCAAAAGAAGAAGAAGCAGGGAATAAAAGTAAATATTTTTTGACGAGTCAAGAAGATTCATGTAAAGACGATAAAGTCAACTAAGAAGTCATCAACGAGAGACACGTGCATATGAAGATGTTTTGTTTATTGATATGTATTTTTGTTGAAGATTTGATTATACCACAAATATATTACTATTTATATAATGCATATGCGTTTGTATATATTTCTATGTTTTCCTACAAACTATTATATGATTGTTAAGATGAACATAACAATGACATACCAATGACATAATAAGAACATGACATTTACATATTAAGAACGTAACAATGGAATAACAGTATGTAAGAACACAATTACAAATACAATGATATAATAACAACATGTCAATGATGTATTTGGAACATAATGGTGATATAACAACAACCTAACATAAAAAGTATGTTAAGGTTTCACGTGTTGATCCATTGTACTAAAACCATAAGCTTCATTTACACAATTGTACAGGTTATACACAAAACCATAGTTTTCAAATTGTTATGTTTGTGTTATGTGTATGTAATGGCGTAATGAAGAAAACATAATAACAACATAACAATGGCATAAATAGAACCTAACAATAAAAATTCCGTTGACATAACAAACTCATGATATATTATTTCATGTTATTCATTACTGAACTATAGACTTGATAGAGTTCACGTTTACAATGATATGTTGGGATCAATGACATAACAACAACATGACAATGACGTAATAGGAACATAACAATGTCATAACAGTGATATAACAATTACGACATTGAAATGTTTGTTCAAGTTTGCGTTATGACGGTTTAAAACGTATCAAACTTGATATCATTATACTCGAAAAAATAAAACAAACAACATTTGTGAAGGAAAATAATTATTTTGATCATTGTAAAAAAAGTTATAGACATTAAATTAAAAAGTGGGGAAATAATAAAAGTTGCAAAGTGTATAGAAGAAGGAACACTTTTCTGCAAAAAAACACAAAAAATATCAGTAAAAAAGTTGAAAGAAATGATTATAATTTTCTTTTTATTTTTCCCTCCAATCACTTTTGTGAATTGTCATTATCACCCTTATTTACTATTCTTTATTTTCAACCGTAGGATGCGAGGAAGGCTGATCCAACGATCCACGTTCTCTCAGATTGATCTGAGAGATTCCCCTCTCAGATTAATAGCCGAACTGCAAATGTTCTATCTGATTGGTAAAAAAATATTAGACGAAAGAATTGAGAATGCAAAATTACAAATATCGGACTGTTTCTCTCTCTCCCGTATGGGTGTCTTCTCCCTTGAATAAGTTTTTTTTTTCGTTTTTCGCGTTGCGGCGGCTAGGGTTTTGGGTTTTTGCGTCTAGCTTTCCCGGAGCCTTGTTGCTAGAACTTTTCCTTTGTTCTTCTTGCTTTTCCCCGTTTCAAACAGTGTGAGAGATCTGCTCCTTGGAGGTGTCGAAGTTGTGGTAGCAAGATGGAAAGACAAATCGCACAGCTATCGATACAAGAGGAGGATGAGGAGGAGTTGGTGTTCGGAGGGTCATAACAAATAAACCCACATATTGACCTAACTTTGTGTCTTGTGGGTATACTGTTGACGGACAAGAGCTATAACCTTCCGGCGTTTCAAAGCAGGATGGCCAGCCTTTGGCGGCCAGGAAGAGGAGTATACATTGAAGATATCGGCGACAAGCTTTTGTTGTTCAGGTTCAACCACATTATCAATTTGAAAAGGGTCATGGAGTTGGGACCCTGGACCTTCGACAGAAGCTTGCTGATACTAAAAGAGTTGGCGACGGGCGAGGATCCGAAGACGACGGAATTATATCACGCTGAGTTTTGGGTTCAGATATACAAATTATCAGCCGGACTCTTCTCGGCAACGGTGGGGAAAGCATTTGGTGATTTTATTGGCGAGTTCGTGGCCTATGATGACAAGAACGTATGGTCGTTCCGGGATCCTTATATGCGAATACGAGTGAGACTTGATGTTCGTAAGCCACTTAAGAGGGGTAAGAAGGTGAGCCAGGCTGGCAGGGATGGAGGTGAATGTAAATTCCGCTATGAGCAGTTACCTAATTTCTGTTATATATGTGGCAAGATGGGGCACATCGATCGTTATTGTGAAGTTTTATTCCACGTGCCGGAAGAGCAGATTGTACGATTGTGGGTCGAGAAACTAAGAGCGCCGCCCCATAAGCAACGTGCATGGGAAGGTGATCAGTGGCTGTTACGTAAAGAAGATGGGGCGGGACCAATAGGAGTCGAAGATGGAGGTAGTGGTTTGGGTGGTGGAGGAGGAGCGAGTGGTGGAGATGGAAGGATGGTGGGGACTGTAGGAGCTGGAAGTATGCCAAGAGCTGTGGCTAACCTGATGGGGAACTTCGGTGCAAGTCTTGGTCACGCACATGTGGAGATAGTGAACTCGAGGCAAGTTGTGGCAGATGAAGAAGCGGCGATCGAGATTCATGACGACAAAAAACGTCGTCGTGAGAGCGGTGCAAGTGAGCCAATGGAAGGAGTAACTACCAATGGAGGGAAGCCTAGTAAATCACCAAAGAAGAGTGCCCACGTCTCAAAAAACGTGGTTTCGGCGGGTCGAGGAGGATCGACCTACCAATCATCATGATCGTTTTGGCTTGGAACTGTCGAGGATTGGGCCAACCTCGAGCAGTTCAAGCGTTAAATGAGCTCATTTATCACTACAAAAAAAATTACCTTTAGCTACTGCAAAATTACAACGGCATGAAAATGCAGTAGCAAATAGTTGATATTTGCTACGGCAATCAGTATTTCATGTAGTAATTTGCAGTAGCAAATACTATTTGCCACACCACTATTTGCTACTACCAGCATCCCGTCGCAAATAGTGGTGTGGCAAATAGTATTTGCTACTGCAAATTACTACATGAAATACTGATTGCCGTAGCAAATATCAACTATTTGCTACTGCATTTTCATGCCATTGTAATTTTGTAGTAGCTAAAGATCACTTTTTTTGTAGTGTATGCTCATAGGCTGGACGTTGTTTTTTTCTCAGAAACTCTGATTGGAAAACAACGGATTGAAGAGACCAGGTGTGCACTCAAATTTGAAGGTTGTTTTGTTGTTGAAAATGATGGTCATAGTGGAGGTTTAGCGGTTCTATGGAAGGAGGAAGGAAGTGTGGTAATACAAGCTTTTCATACAAATTTTATTGATATGGAAGTAACAGACGAAGCCGGGATGAAATCAAGACTTACCGGTTTCTATGGGATGCCTGAACGTACGAGGAGAAAAGAGTCTTGGGCACTCCTATGTCACATTGCGGCAAATAATGAGACTGGTGGTGTGTTATTGGCGACTTTAATGATTTATTGAAGCAAGAGGAAAAAAGGGCGTTCATGAACATCTAGATAGTTTGTTGCGAGGCTTTCAATCGGCAATTGAGGATTGTTTGCTAACTGATTTGGGGATGACAGGATATCAGTATACTTGGGCAAGAGCTAAAGGGAAGCCCCACGGAGTAGAGGAACGCCTAGATCGGAGTTTGGCTAACGAGAAATGGATGAGAATGTATCCGGATGCCGAACTTCACAATGGCATTGCACCAATCTCGGATCACTCGCCCATTATCCTTTGTACGAGGAAAAAGCAAGAACCTAGAAACACATGGAGGTTCAAATTTGAGAATTAGTGGATGCTTCTTTCGGATGTGAAACATGTCATAATGCAAGGATGGAATGAAGAGAGTGGGAGTACTGTGGATCGGAAACTAATCAATTGTACTCGGGTTTTGGAGGATTGGAGCAAACTTCATCGAATATCCTTTAAATTAGACATCAAACAGCTGAAATCGGAACTCCTAACACTCAGGGAGAAATCCACAGATGACGCCATTGGCGATTATGAACGATGTCGAGCTGACTTAATCAATACGCTGCAACGTGAGGAAATTTATTGGAAGCAACGAGCAAAGCACTTTTGGATAAAAGATGGGGAAAGTAACACACGTTATTTCCATCAAGTTGCGAATGGACGACGGAGGAAGAAAGAAATCAGTAAGTTACAAGACAACGAAGGAAATTGGTATGAAACACGTGAAGAAATGGCGGGAGTGGCAACTGCATATTTTAAACAGTTGTTTGAGACGACAAACTCGGATCCGACGAGGGTAACAGATAGAGTGCATCAGTGTGTGACTTTGGAGGAAAACTGTATGTTAACAACCCCTTTTTCTGAGGAGGAGTTCAATGAGGCTCTTTTTGATATGAAACCGGACAAGGCTCCGGGACCGGACGGGTTTAACCCGGGTTTTTACCAAAAGATGTGGCCGGAAATTGGAGATGTTGTGGCAGCATGCAAGCATTGGCTTGAGGAGAGCTTTATACCGGACAGTGCTCGTGGCACAACGATAGTTTTACTCCCAAAGGTGACTAATCCCCAATCAATGAAAGATTTATGACCTATATCGTTGTGCAACGTTCTGTACAGGTTAACAACAAAAGTCTTAGCTAACAGACTTCGTGGTGTGATGTTGAGCTTGATTGGAGAGGAACAAGCAGCGTTCCTTAGAAATCAGAGCATTGTGGATAATATCTTGATCGCCTTCGAGACGATCCATGCAATGAAGCTAAAGCGGAGAACGAATCAAGAATTCGCAGCCCTTAAAATCGATATCTCGAAGGCGTATGATCGGGTGGAGTGGAATTATATGGAGCTGATGATGCGAAATTTTAGATTTGGGGAGAAGTGGATTTCTTGGATGATGATGTGTCTTAAATCGGTGAAATATAGAGTGTTGTTGAACAACGAATTGGGGGAGGAGTTTACCCCATCCAGAGGACTCAGACAGGGGTGTCCGCTTTCACCTTTCCT
The DNA here is from genome assembly GCA_034768395.1 of Linum lewisii. Classification (NCBI taxonomy): domain Eukaryota; kingdom Viridiplantae; phylum Streptophyta; class Magnoliopsida; order Malpighiales; family Linaceae; genus Linum; species Linum lewisii. Next base: position 4,903,579 of record CM068302.1, on the reverse strand, counting down.
CTTTCTGATCTGTGTAGAAGGGTTATCAATACTGTTGAGGAGGGAGGTGATGCAGGGAAGGATACAGGGCATGCGTGTTTGTAAGGGAGCTCCGGTAATCTCACATCTCATTTTTGCAGATGACAGCTTTTTTTCCTGAAGATTGGAGTACTGGAGGCGAGAAGACTTAGGAGGATTTTTGACATTTCTGCGGACGCCTCCGGCCAGTTAATAAACTTTGACAAGTCTGGTATTTTCTTCACCAAAGACACGGATCCAATGTTGAAGGGAGCGGTTACATCAATTTTGGGTGTTACACCTACAATCGACACAGGAAAATATCTTGGCCTACCCTCTTTGATTGGGAGGAAAAAGAAGGACTCGATGCGATTTCTGAAAGATCTGTTATGGACAAAAATTAAAGGGTGGCGGTGTCGTTTCACTACGGCGAGTGATAGGGAGATATTGATCAAAACGGTCGCTCAAGCCATACCGGTGTTTTGTATGAACGTCTTCCTCATCCCCACCACTTTGTTGGAGGAGTTGGAGAGGATGATGAATAGCTTTTGGTGGGGGACGGGGAAGGAAGGAGGAGGTGATATTGCTTGGATGAGATGGGAGAGACTGTGTGCTCGGAAGGAGCAGGGTGATATGGGTTTTCGCAATCTACATGAGTTCAATGTCGCGATGTTGGGTAAGCAGGGGTGGAAGTTCTTAACGGAACCCCATACTTTGGCCTCGAGGGTGTTCAAAGCTAAACATTCCCGGACGGGGATTTTCTGTCAGCTAAGTCGGGGTACCGGCCGAGCTATGTGTGGAACAGTATCTTAGCTACCCAAGATTGTGTACGACATGGAATTCGGTGGAGAGTGGAGAATGATAAAACGATAAATGTGTGGGATGAACCTTGGTTAAGAGATGACGCAAGTTGTTGGGTGGAATCGGAGGCCCTAGACTGCAACTAAAGAATTTGACGGTGTACGATCTAGTAGTTCCAGGTTTTCGGACCTGGAATGACACTCTACTTACAAATCTCTTTTGTGAGTGTGATGTACAGGTGATTAGGGGAACGGTGCCACCAAATGGAGAAGGTGATGATAGGCGTATCTGGCGGTTTGAGAAGAAAGGAGCATATTCAGTTCGATAAGCGTACAGGGCGCTAATGGAATCACGAGGGCAACACAATTTTTACCAGGTCGATGGAGCTTGGCCAAATCTATGGAAGCTTCGTGTCCAGCCAAAAATCAAGCAATTGTGTTGGCGTATGGCCCGAGGAATTCTGCCCACTCGAAGCACGCTACGGAGACGTGGAATTGAGATTATTGACACATGTGGTTGCTGCGCGAGAGAGAATGAATCCTTACATCATCTGCTCTTTGACTGCCCGGTTACAGTCGATTGCTGGCGATATGGTGGAGTACTTGATTGGGTACAACGTCTACCGGGATTTGGGAAGGACGAGCGACAATGGCTCTTCGAAGTGATACAAACTGACGCCGAGTTTCAAGCCCAAAAAGTGTTGACGATCTTATGAGGAGTTTGGAGGGAGAGAAATCTGAGGGTATGGCAACAACAATCCCGCCCGCCGTATGAAATTATCAATCAAAGCTTGGACGATTTGGAAGAGTGGAAGAGATGGCATCAACATCAACCGGAGGCAAGAAGAGGTGGAACCTACTGTCCAAAATGGCATATCCCAGCAGCAGGTATGATCAAATGCAATATAGACATTGCTACTTTTGGTGCTGAAGCATGTCATGGTTGTGGGGTTGTCATTAGAAACGACAAGGGAGAGGTACTCCAAATCCTTATGCAGAAAGGGGTTGGGTGTCGACCAGCTCGAGAAGAGGAGCTGTCGGCTTTGTTACTTGCAATGGAATGGACAGGAGAGATGGGATACGACAAGGTCATCTTCGAAATTGACAATCAAGAGGTGGCGGCAATAATTTATAGTACCAGCCAGGACTTCACGGAGTTCGGGAGGATGGCGGAGATATGCCGATTGATTGTTAGAGCACAACCATGTTACACGGTTGTTTGGGTTAGGAGAGTTAGGAATGGTTTTGCGCATGAGTTAGCTCATCGCTCTCGTTCGCTTGTGTCAACCTATTATGGGGAGACACCTCCTGATGGATGTGAACATTTTGTAACCAATATTTGCTTTGATTTAAATCATTAATAAGATGAGATACCACTTTCGAAATTTTTTTTTTTTTGAGAGAATGCAAATACAGATTTGTGTGGTTCATTAATATTGTGTTGGCAAGTCTACGAGGAGTGTTTTCTTTTGATATTGAATAGACAAGATTAAAGAGTGTTTCACAATAACGACTAGTGAATTAAGAGGAGTCTATATGCTTTTGTACGGAATATACTCTAATTCTCGACTAAACAAGAAAAGTCTAGAAGTTGACCCAAAATGAAAAACTAAACCCATATTCAAGAAACCCCAACAAATATCCACCTTGACTTGATTCCTATCACAACAAATGAAGCATGGCTAATGTTTAGCTTACAAAAAGGAGTCGAGAGAGATGAGAGAGAGAGCGCGAGAGAAGGAAAGGTTTCGAGTCGGGGCTGGGAAGGGTTTAGAGATAGGTAGTAGGTGTGAGGGTGAGAGTTCTTCGGGGGGTTTTGCGTCGAGGATCGGTTTAGGCAAGTCTTTCAGATCAGGGATTGTAGAGTGTCTGTTGAAACGTCGAACGGCTCCTTCGGTTCGGATTTCCGGTTGACAGCAACAGTCGGAGGTAAGTCCCATTTTGTGTTTTTGGAACGGAGTCAGCTAATGTGGCTAGGGGGTGCTGCAGGAGGCTTCCGGCAAAGGGTGGTCTCTACCGTCTAAGGTCTGCGTGAAGTCGGATCGACGACTGATAGAAGTGAGTCATTTCGTTCTCCGGGGGATCAGGAGGTTGAAGATTGCAGAGGTAGTCAGAAATGGAAAAATTTTCTTCATTCAGGTTCCGTGGGATCCCTTATCCGGGGGGTGGCGTCCACTCCTTAATGTGATCCAGCCATGGTCCGATGAGTCGACTCCGACTACTCTCTCTAGACCCTTCGCGGAGGTGGTGCGCCGGCAAGAACTCTCAGTAGAAGGTAGGTGTGCTTTTGATGTCCTTGGGGCTGAACGTTGCATCAAGGTGGAGGATACGGGGGTTCAGAAGCGGTTGGAGTTTTTGGCTTGCTGTCTAGTTCTTCGCTTCTTGTCTTTAGCCGATGTGGTCTGGTCGGAGTTCCGGAAGTGGGCGGCGGCAGCTTGGGGCACACCGCCGGATGTTCCGGTGCTTCGGCTAGCGGACGATTTATGGTTGATGGTGTGTGCTTCGAAGGAGGATGTTGCTCGAATCTTGGCTCTCGGTAGGTGGCGGTTTGGCAACGTTCATATTCAGATGGATGAGTGGATTGTGGAGGCAGGTAGATCTGCGGTTTCTTTGAGCAAAGGAGTCGTGTGGATTATAGTCAAAGGCATCCCGGTTCACCTACGTTCTATTGACTTGTTCCGCAAACTTGGAGATCTTTGTGGGTCTTTCGTCGGCTTCGAGGAAGTCGGAGATTTAAACTCCGTCAGGTTGAAGGTTCAAGTAAAGGGTGAAGTCCCTGGAGAGGTTTCTTTGTTGTTTGGGGTTGAGAAGTTTGTGGTGAAGTTTTTCCCTGAGGTGGCCGGCTCGAGGTTCGACAAGGGTGTCGAGAAGGCTCCGGACGGCGAAGCGAGTTTGCTCAACGAACTTCGCTCGGAGAGTGTTTTCGGTTCGGACAGGCATTTTGAAGGTTATGAGGAGGCCGGCGAGTCTCGGTTCGACGGGTGTAGGTCGGAGCGTGTTTTGAGTTTTGACAGTCGCGTTGAAGAGATAGAGGAGATTGCCGAGATTTGGGCCGACGGGGGTAGGTCGGAGTCGCCGCCAAAAGAGCTGTCGCAGATGGCAGAGATCTTTGATTTAGATACGGTGTATAGTCATTCTCATGCGCTCTGTCCGAAGGTGTCAGAGAAAGGAGTAGGGATGGTTTGTCAAGTCAAAGGTTATGTGGGTTTACGGTTGGTGGCTGACGAGATTTCGGTAGTGGTTCTTCCGGTTAGGTTGGAACAACTAATTATCTTAAAAGATTTGTTAGGATCGGTTGGAGTGAGTGGTAAGGGAGTGGGCCGGTTGGATTTCTCTCTTTGGTCGGCCCATGTAGGATGGAGAGGGCTTAATTTGGTTTGTGGCCCATGGTCCTTTTCTTCTTGGCTTAAGGCTTCAGACGGGAGTAAGGTGATGTATGACTTGTGCTCCCTTGGCATGGGAAAGAGAGAAGCCGACCTTTCAAGGCTTCTGGAAGGTTGCAAATCAGGATCAGTCCTCGATCTAGGAGAGAATATTGAGGAAGGGCTCGTGTCGGTCGGAACTTTCGAGGATCTTGAGGAAGTTGAAGCTTTGGAGGAGGCGAGTTTCAACCAAAGGCAGGCAGGAGAGGATGGTGGAAGCTGTGAGTTGCCGATTGAGGTTTCCTCTGTGATTTCAGAAGTGGAAGAGGTTGCAGCTTTAATTGGTCTCAGCTTGCACGGCTCATTCGAGGAAGGGATGGCCGCGGCGGTGGCAACTTGTAAGGAGGTGAGCGCAAGAAGACCTTCGTCGGGGTCGCGTTCTCGTAAAGAGTTAGAGCATCGTCGCTTGGGGATTGAGGATGGTAAGATTCCTGAGTTGGGCGCGAGGTAAACGAGGAAAAGGTGTGAGGGTCTAGCTGCGTCGATTTGTAATGTTTAAGATTCTATCGTGGAATGTCCGAGGTTTGGGTCTTGCGAGCAAAAGATTTAGAGTGATGAATAGAGTCAAAGATTTTGGTCCGTCGGTGATTTGTTTTCAAGAGACGAAGCTCAGTGATTGCAATGCAGGTTTGATTAGAGGTTTAGTAGGGAGGCAGGGATGGGATTGGCTAGTCAAGGATGCAACTGGGTCAGCAGGTGGGTTACTAACTTGCTGGGATGATAGCCTGCTTCAGGTCGAAGCTTCCTGGTGCGGTTCATTTTTGGTGGTAACGTTGTTCTCATCTCGTTTGGATGGTTTCACTTGGCTTTTGGTCAACGTCTACGGGCCAAGTGAGCAAGCTCAAAAAGCTGCCTTTCTACAAGAACTCAGAGACATTGTGGTTTGGTGGGATGTACCTTTGTGCTTGATCGGAGATTGGAATTTGGTTCGGTTTCCTGAAGACACCTCAGGAGCCACAAGGAGCTCCAGGGAGATGAACAGATTTAATGTTTTGTGGAAGAGAGTCGTCTCACTGAGTTGCCTTTATCCGGTGTGGAGTTCACGTGGTCAAATTTCCGAGCCACGCCGTCGCTTTCTAGGATTGATCGGGCTTTTATATCGGCCGATTGGGAGTTGCACTTTTCGGGATGTGTCTTGTCGGCGAAAACAAGGACTTGTTCAGATCATCATCCTATTGTTTTGGATTGTTGCGATGGGCTTCACATTCGAAGACCTTGGAAGTTCGAATCAATGTGGATCGAGCATGCACAGTTTGAGAGCTTTGTTAAGAACGATGGTCAGTACCGATTTCAGGGTCCGGGGCGGTGTTCCGTTTGGCTAAAAAGCTAAAACGTTTGAAGAATAGTTTGATTGAGTGGAATTCCTTGGTGTTTGGCAGGTTAGATATTCAGATTGGAGAAGCTTTGAACAAAGTGAATTTATTTGATAGGCAGGAAGAGTTAGGAGTTTTGACTGAACTTGATAGAACCGAGAGAATGCTGGTCAAGTGCGATCTAGATAAGTTGTGGAAGGCGGAGGAAATCTCTTGGAGACAGAAATCGAGAGAAAAGTGGTTGAAATTGAAGGATAGGAACACTAAGTATTTCCACCAGGTGGCCAATTTTAACAGAAGGCGTAACTTCGTCGACAACATTCAGGTGGGCGGAGTGCAGGTGGTGGGTCAGGCGGACTTGGAATTGGCGTTTGTGAATTTTTATAAAGGTTTGTATGTTGAACCTCGTCGTCTTCGACCTTTTCCAATTAGGCTTGAGTTACAGAAGTTAAACTTGGAGGCGGCTCGAGCCATGACTGTTAATTTGAGTGTCGAGGAGATTTGGGAGGCTGTCAAAAGTTGCGCAAGCGAGAAAGCACCGGGTCCGGACGGATTTTCCTTCAGCTTCTTCAAACGGTGTTGGAGTATCATTAAGGACGAGGTGTGTGATGCGGTTTGGGATTTCCAAAGTCGAGCTGATTTGCCAAGGATGGTTAAGAGTACTTTCATAGTGCTATTACCAAAAAAGGAAGCAGTTGGGGATATAAAAGATTTGAGGCCTATTAGCCTAATTGGTGGGGTGTATAAAATTATCTCAAAATGCCTGCTTCACAGAATGAAGGTTAACCTGGACTCTCTAGTTTCTCCGCAACAATGTGCTTTTGTGGGAGGAAGGAAAATTCTTGACGCAGCTCTTATCGCTAACGAATTGGTTGATTCCAGAAGACGAAGCGGGCGGCCTGGTTTGGTGTTCAAGCTCGACATAGAAAAGGCTTACGATCATGTGAACTGGAACTGTTTGCTGAAGACGCTGGAGAGTATGCGTTTCGAAAGTAAATGGATTGACTGGATTCGCGCTTGCATCTCTTTCCCGTATTTTTCGATCTTGGTAAACGGTAAGGCTTCCGGATATTTTAAGAGCTCGTGAGGCCTGCGACAAGGAGATTCCCTGTCCCCTTTTCTGTTCATTTTGGTTATGGAAATCCTCTCAGCCTTGCTGCAGAAACTCCAGGTTTCAGGTTTGGTGCGCGGTTTCCACATGAATGAGAGGGAGGCTTCGGGTTAGGTCAACCACATTCTGTACGCCGATGACACTCTTGTTTTTTGTGATGCGGATGAGGCTCAGGTTAGGTACTTATTGGCTGGTTTGGTTTGTTTTGAGTGTGTGTCGGGACTGAAAAATTAATATTCACAAGTCAAGCATGTTCACAATTGGGGAGGTGTGTAATGCTGAGAGGCTAGCTAGGGTTTTTGGCTGTGATCTGGCGCAGCTACCCACGTCTTATCTTGGCCTACCGCTTGGGGAAAGGGTGTCAAACTTGCGTTTGTGGGATCCTGTTTTGGATAAAGTGGAGAGGAGATTAGGTTCTTGGAAGGCGAGGTGGCTGTCGTCCGGGGCACGCCTCGTTCTGATCAAAAGCGTCCTGTCAAGTCTTCCTACTTACTACTTTTCGCTGCTCAAAGCCCTGATTCGGGTGATAAATAAACTGGAAAAGATTCAAAGACGTTTCTTATGGGCTGGAGTGGATGAGTTTCGTAGAACACATTGGGTGGATTGGTCGACGGTAAAGACTCCTCTCGCCTTAGGTGGACTCGGCATACTCGATCTCAAGGTGGTTAATGAGGCGTTGATTGGTAAGTGGGTTTGGAGGTTTGCCATAGAACGTAGAGCCTGGTGGAGAAGTCTGATTGTGGCTAAGTTCGGGGTTGGACCCTCCGAGTGGTGTCCTAACGGGGTAACCGGTTCGTGGGGATCGTCGTTGTGATTCGGATTATTCGGTTCGGTTCTAGCATCTGGAGATTCGCCTTTATCGATCCGGGGGGGTTTTGTTCTTTTTGGAGAGATTTTTGGTGTGAGGGTATGAGGCTTTCTGATCTCTTCCCGAGGGTCGAGGCAGCAGATGCCAAAGCCCCGGGGGGTCGAGTTTTTGACTATGTATCTTCTGACAGGTGTGGGTGGAACATACAGCTGCGATTCGATCTAAGGGGTGGAGCTCGCTTGGAATATCAACGTCTCCTGACTAGGCTTGCAGCGTTTCCAGCTGAGCATTTATCGGAGGGCCCTGATTATGTTGTTTGGCCGGCCGAGAAGAATCAGTGTTTCTCGGTTGGCTCCTTTCGTAGGCTACTGTACGAGGAGCGTTTTCCGGGGCTTCCCTCCTTTCCGGCAAAGACGATTTGGGCGAGTTGGGCTCCAACAAAGGTACAATTCTTTTGTTGGCTGGCGTACAGGAACCGGATCGCTACAATTGATAATCTGCAGCGACGAGGTCTCGTTCTGCCCAATTGGTGCGTACTTTGCGAGAGAATGGAGGAATCAGTGGACCACCTGTTTCTGCAGTGTAGTTTTGCTTCGCTGATGTGGACGAAAATCAGTTCAATTCTTTCCATTCATGGCCCGTTCCCTCCGACTCTCGGGGGTCTCTACGTGATGTGGAAAGACATGAACTGTGTCGCTCGTTTTGCACCTGCGAGGAAGGTGATTATCCACAGCTTTCTTTGGCATCTGTGGCTGGAGCGTAACGATCAAATTTTCAAGGATTCGCAGCGTTCCGTTCAGCAGGTTTTCGGGAGGATTTGGCTCGCAATCGCGAGCCGGATGTGTGCGTCGGGTCAGTTCGATGAATCTAAGCAGAGAGATTGGGTTAGATTCAGTTTTGACAACGGCTGATTTCCTCTGTTTTGCGAGTCTCTGTACTTGGCGTTTTGTGGGATTTTGGGATGCTCTGTTTCTTGTCAGTTCCGAACAGGGGAGGGGGTTTTATCGGCTGCTTGCATTTGGGTGATAGGCCTTTGGGTGTTTGGATGGCGTCGTTTGCTTCGGACGTCCATCATTTAGGTATTTATTTGTTGTGTTGCTTCTCTGACCCCATGTAAAGGGGACGCTGAGTTTGGGTACTGCAGGAGGCTTTCCTCCTCTTTGCCATTTTGTCTGTATAGGTTCATATGTTGATAATACAAATTCAAATTATCAAAAAAAAAAAAAAAACAAATGAAGCATGGCTACAATGTAGATGTACACTCATCTCCTCTATGTCAAGACTCTGAATCGACAACTTCTTACATTCAGCAAGCCCAAACAACGTTGGAACTTACTATGTCTAACTAGTTTATTGAACATATTGGTTGGATTATTAGTAGTAACGACTTTGTTCTCATTTATTCTCTTCTCACTCCCCAGAAAATGATATTTCACGTTAATATGTTTAATCTGATCAAGATCAACTTGATCATTGGCTAAACTTCTTACTTATATCCCCTTCGATATCTGATAGCTTGAAAAATACTTTATTCATTTCCCCATCTTAATAATCCTAATGGTAGTATGATGGATTTGATTTTAACACATAGGATAAAACCCTCCTCACAAAATTCCACATCATCACACAATTTTTAAAATAAAATTTAATTATTTATTTTCCCTATTATTAAATGCTCATTATTAAATAATTCAACATTAAATATATTATGAATTAAATATAATAATATAATTTTTAATATATATATTAACACAAAATATTTAGAAAATAATATAAATCAAATTTTAGTATATTTTAATTTATAAAAATAATATATTAAAATTAATTATAAATTTTATTAATCACTATATGCTCTTTATTTATCACTGTATGCTTTGAAATAAAGTAGAATTATTTGAATAAAATTTTGAAATTTACAAAAAAAAATATCATTTCTTTCACTATTATTATGTTTATTTATCATATACATAATAAAGATAATATTCTTTGTTATCTGTTCCAGCCTCGTCGCCTGACCCAATAATGGAAGCCCAAGCCTGTTGGTCTTCCGGGGGTGGTGTACCTCGTAAGTAATGAAGGGGGTAGTTAGTTCAAGGGAAATGGAGGCGATCAGTTTAAGGAATGGGAAGGGAAGCGAGTAACGTACCGCGGAGCGTTTTGTCCGCTGAGTAAAAGTGTTGTCCCCCGGTTAATGGGGTGTACGGAGGGTATTTATAGTACCCCTGTCTTGGTCGCCAAGGCTGAATCTTGGCCACTCGTTTGTAGCCTCCGTAGGATGTTGACACGTGTTCGTCTTGCCTTGGAACCCTAAGAGCCGCCGAGACTGGGCCGTCACTTTGGGCCTCCCTTTGCTTCCTGGGCTTGCTTGCTTAGCCCATCTGAGCTGTCGCCTAGGCCCAACTTCTCAGCACTAGCGGCTGTGTCCAGGACGCCGTGTGGGCCGCCATGTGGGCCCTTGGATTTCGCCGGGCTGGGCCCATCAATTGCCCCCAAGCCCTTAGTCGAGCTTTGCTTGGCTGAGGGCTTACTCATAGTTCGGACCGCTTGTCTTTTGGTCGCCGTAGGAGGACCCATCAATTGCCCCCAAGCCCTTAGTCGAGCTTTGCTTGGCTGAGGGCTTTCGGCTGCTCGTGCCATGTCGCTTTGCCGCCCCTGTTGTCCTTCGTCGCCTTGGTTTCTTAGCTTTCGGATCTTGTTAGATCGCCCTTGTTTTCGCGCCTTACATCGCCTTCGATCCTTTATCGCTACTGCCAACCACACCTGTCTTCCGTTTCTCATGTTCTCTCCCTTCTCTCAGGTCATTATGGTCTTTTATTCTCTAGCGTGCTGGGGAAGTTGGGGAAATCGGGGCATTTCAGTAATTGCCCAAAAGTCATCATTACCTTATCCTTCCAGACGTCATCTCAACCGTGCGTGCCCCCAATGAACTGTCGCGACGGTTCCGTTTCCCGCCAGCACATCCCATCAGCCGCGCCTGCTCCCCACTCATCCACCACGAAGGTTCCGTTTCCCGCCTACTAGTCTTCCTATATAAACCCTATTCTTACCGTCTTCCTCCTTTTTTTACTCCTTCTCTGCTGTCTCACTGTTTTTACTGTCCCTTTGCTTTCGGCTGTTTCTTCCTTCTTCCGACGATCTCCTCCTTCTTCCGTCGACCGGAAAATGACCTTTCCTCCCCCTTTCTTCCTTTTTCAGATGTCTGGAGCCCCTCGTCGCCCACCTGGTACGTGCCTTAACCTTTCTCTCGTGCTATCATTGTAGTTCTGTTCTCTGTTGTGTGTTCCTCTTTTCTTTCCGCTTCTTGCCGTCTTTCTTTAACCATGGATTCCGACACCGATAGCCAGAACCAAAGTCACTCTTATTCCGCGGGCACTGATCCTTCACCTTCTCCTTCACCCCCTCCCTCATTTTCTAGTCAGTCCCCTGAACGGGTGCCCTTAAATCCTCCACCCTTGGCCGAGAACTCTTCTTCTCATATTTCCGACGTAGCAGAGGAAACCTTTGATGAATCTCCCGCCCTTCCCTTCTGGGGTCCCCATCAAAAAGGATTCGAACGGGTCCTCCATGGGGTGGAGATTGACCCTGAGGCGACCAAGGTCATCGGGTCCTACTCCATTGGCAACTGGCAGTCTATGTGGCAGGGAGCTGCTTGTGACGAACGCACGGTCATTGGCCCGGGCTACTTTCCTTCAGGGTCAGTAGAGAGAATCGCCCGCGTTCTTCCATTCGCCATGCTGCCATCCTCCTGGGGATTCGCCGTGGCCTCCCGACTCTCTACCATTGGCAATTGCCCGCCGGGTGGCACGACATCTGGACCGAGGCCTTCACCAATGGACTTCGCCTTCCGCCATCATCATTCATAGTCGACTTGCTTGGATGTTTTGGCGCATCCCTTGGCGCCTTTAATGTCGGGTGCTGGGCCACGGCCTCTGCTTTTGAATGCAGCTGTGTGGCCAAAAAGATCGCTCCCACTCTTCGACTGTTTCAGCTGATTCACTATGCCAAACACACATCCAATGGCATAAGTTTTGTTCGCCGGCCTGATCTCTCCCCAAAGGGTACCTATTCATCGCCTAAGCCTCGTCCTACCTGGTACCACTATTTTTTCTACTTCCAGCCCAGCGACACAGATCGCCACTGGTCCTCGCTGCTTCCACCCTCATGGTCTTCCGGCGACGTGAGTCGCTTCAACATCAAACTCGATCCTACTCCCGAGGAAACACTCCTGCGGCGCCGAATCCTCCTCGACTGTCATCACCTATCGACAACCTCTGGCCTAAGGACCGCTCAGGCGGGAATACGAGGAGGTAAATTTTTATGTATAGGCGAGGATGACCACCTCCCCTTTTTGTTAGTGTTGTCTAACTTGTGTAATTGAGTCGCCGAAGCCAAACCCTTAGGAATACACCACCTTCTCATTACCGCCTACCTTTTCCTGCCACTTACATGTTTTTAGACCTTCTTTGTGCGTTTTTTTTTTACTAACCCTTGGGTTGTCTTTTTCCCAGGCGCTGTAAGCCTCGCTGGATGCCTCCTCACCACCGCCGCGCGCGGGCCTGTTGGCGAGACTCGCCCTGGTCACCCAGAGTCTGCTACCGCCGTCCCAGCCTCTTCCCAGCCTCCCCTTGAAAAATCTAAGGGGAAGAGGAAAACGACCGAGACAGACGAAGGCCTCACTTCCTAAAAAAGGAAGAAGAAGGTCGGGGCTTCCAAGCCGAGGAAGAAGATGGGCGAGAGCTCCAGTCGCCCGCAGCCGCCACTCCAACCGGTGGTCGAAGTCGAGGACGATGATGTTGAAACTGAAACTCTCCTCCGCCGCTCTCGCCGCCAATCACCTCGGGCAGACAATAATCCTCCTGCGATGGAGCCCCTTGACCAGCCTGCTGACGAGGACGGCCTTTCATATGACGACTCCTATCTCTCCACCGAGCCTATCCGTCCTCCTCTAGACCTGGCAGATCTTGAAACGGACCCTGCCGTGGAACTTGATCCCCGCCCCACAGAGCCTCCCCGCGACCATTCTCGCCCACCGGCGGTCAACATCGATCGCGCCCGCCGGGCTAACTGGTCTGAGCAGGCCAATACCATTTTTGACCGTCCTGCTCTTGCTGGTCGGGAGGGCGAGGGGCGCTTTCGCCTACCGTACTTCGCTGTTGTCCATCCGGTCGCATCCCACATATCCCCCCGGATGGCCAGCGATATTGCTGAGGAATTTTCCCGCGGCATCTACGCGGGGGTGACCGCACCCGGAGAAGGCTCGGAGATCCCAGATCTGCACGGGGCGACCTCCTGCCGGCTGCTTCAGGTATTTGAGAAATGACTTTGCTCATCTGCATGCTCACTTCGCTTTGTTGGTACATCCCTTTTTTTTTTTGCCCTGCTCATAGCTTGCTTCGTTACGTAGGCCCTCGCCGAGCTCGGCGACCTGTCTTTTGCATGCAAGCACATGCAAGAGGAAAACCAGAGGCTGAAGGAGGAGGCAGAGAACTTACGCTCCCTGCGTATGGATCTTACTCGTTATCACAACGAGGAGAAGGTATTTATCTGCTTGCCTCTCTTCCCCTTTATTTATTTATATTATTATTTTCTTTATTCCCATCCAGACCGTCGCCCTGCGATCCTACTGAAACCTTTACTGTTTTTTTATTCTAGCGCCGAGCAGATGCGGCGACTTCTACTGCCGGTTCCTTGAAGGAAAGCCTGGCCGAGGCGACTGAGCGGATCGGCCAACTGGAAGGGGTGCAGGAGGACTTACAAGCTGCGAATGAGCGTGTTGCCGCCCTTGAAGCCTAGCTGGAGGAGGCGCGCGCCAAAGTCGCCCAGGCGGAGGAGATAACCGCCGAAAGGGACAGTGCTAAAAAGCTGCTTATCGACTCTCTGGCGGCACAATCGGCGGCGGATCGCGATCTTGAGGCTGCCAAGGCTCAATATGATGAGACTATGGCTTATTATACTCATGCTCTCGGCGAGAGTATGCGTGTGGTAATGCGCAGCTGTCGTAACGAGTTCTACGAGCTGTTTCCCAACAAGGTTGGCCTGGACGGAAGATGGTGCGGGCTGTTCTTCGCGGCCTTAACCGCCACGGCTGCGGGGTTCCTGACCCAATTGACGCTGAGGAAGAAAATTACTTCCGAGACGCCGATCGCCTGCAGCGTGAAGTGGCGGCGGCAGATGCTGAGTATATTACGGCTACTCGCCGTAGTCGCGGCCTGCCTGATTTGAACCCTGATGGCTCGGAGGTTCAGCCGCCATCCTCTGACCTTGCTCCCTCATCCAGCGGCAAAGACCTTGACTCCACCGCCGATCCCTCAAAGACCGGCGGGAAAGACTCCAACATCAAGGACCCCTGATTCTGCCTTTGATTTTTTGTTTTTAACTGTTTCCTTTTCAGACAATTGACTTCATGGTCTTACTTGTTGTTGGTATTGCTCTTTTTTTTGTTTTTATATAACATTTGCCACTTAGCTTCGACTTGCGTATTCCTAGTCTTGGTCTTATATCTTGTGCCGCCCTTCTTGACCGCTTCGCCTGCTTTCATCGGTGGCTATGCGTTACACTGATAGTTTTGCTACCCTTAGGTCATACGTGGCGATTTGTTAACGTCCTTAGGTCTCGTATAGCGATCTCAATGCCCTTAGGTCTTATATGATAATTTTGATGCCCTTAGGTCTGACATAGCGACTTGTTAATGCTCGTAGGTCTTACATAGCGATCTCAATGCCCTTAGGTCTTATATGATAATTTTGATGCCCTTAGGTCTTACACAGCGACTTGTTAATGCCCGTAGGTCTTACATAGCGATCTCAATGCCCTTAGGTCTTATATGATAATTTTGATGCCCTTAGGTCTTACACAGCGACTTGTTAATGCCCGTAGGTCTTACATAGCGACTTCACTACAAGAAACTGTGCAGTTAACAGCGGCAGTAATCAAGGTTAACAGCGGCCACGGCCGCTGTTAAATTATTTTAACCGCGGCCACGGGCCGCTGCTAAATTAGCCAATGCTAAAAAAAATTAACAGCGGCCAAAAGTGGCCGCGGTTAAACAGGACGGCCGCTGTTAATTTATTTCAATTTAACAGCGGTCGTTTGGACGCTGTTAAATTATTTCAATTTAACAGCGGCCACGACCGCTGTCAAATTATTTCTTCTGGAAAAAAATTTAACCGGAGCTCCGACTTCTCTGTCCGACTCCTGCCGCCGACCTCCTAGCCGCTGCCGCCAAGACTCCAACCCAGCGACCAACTCCCGCGCCGCCACTCAAATCTCGCCGCCGACCAGCCATCCTTTCTCCAACACCGTCACGATCCCAGAAGCCCCCACCGCCAGCACTCCAACCCAGCGACCAACTCCCGTCGCCGCCACTCAAATCTCGCTGCCGACCAGCCATCCTTTCTCCGACGCCATCACGATCCCAGAAGCCCCCACCGCCCCTGCCTCCCACTCCTTCCTTCGCTTCTCCGACCCCCCAGCCGCCGCCGCCTAAACTCTCCACCCCGCCGACCAGCCGACCCCACCCCTTACTCATGATGATGATAGAAGACAAGGAAGAAGAGAATATGATGAAAGATTGGCAGAGAAGAAGAAAAAGAAGAAGCAGATGAAGATCGGCGGAAGAGGAGAAGAAGAAAGAGAAGAAGGATGATCCGTGTGAGATATAACCAGCCAATCAGAATGCATCATTTTAACAGCGGCCACTAAGCCGCTGTTAAATTACCTTTAGCCGCTGTTAAACTGTTCGACAATCCGTGTGAGATATAACCAGCCAATCAGAATGTGTCATTTTAACAGCGGCCACTAAGCCGCTGTTAAATTACCTTTAGCCGCTGTTAAACTGTCCAATTTAACGGCGGCCACTTAGCTGCTGTTAAATTACCGCTGTTAAATAAATTTAACAGCGGCCAAATACTGGCCGCTGCAAACCTGGCGCCATTAAATGGCCATTTTGTTGTAGTGCTTGTTAATGTCCGTAGGTCTTACATAGCGATCTCAATGCCCTTAGGTCTTATATGATAATTTTGATGCCCTTAGGTCTTACACAGCGACTTGTTAATCCCGTAGGTCTTACATAGCGACTTGTTAATGCCCGTAGGTCTTACATAGCGACTTGTTAATGCCCGTAGGTCTTACATAGCGATCTCAATGCCCTTAGGTCTTATATGATAATTTTGATGGTGAAACAGCGTTTTCGGGGTTAGGTAACGAGGCATCTGGTAACTTCATTAAAACCAATATTTGCTTACAAGTACTTTTTTTTTAAATCATAATACCGCCTAAGATGCATGGAATTCCATGTTTTGGAAACCTTTGTGCCATCCAGCTCCGCTAGCTTGAAGGTATTGGCCCCTATTACTCGCCGTACTCTATACGGTCCCTCCCATCCAGGATTGAGCTTGGCTGCCCCGACCGCCGGCCTAAAAATTTTCCTAAGTACTAAATCATTGAGTGCGATGTGATGTGGTCGGAGCTTTAGATTATATCGCCTGGCTAGCTGTTCCTTTTCAGCGATCAGCCGCATCTGCGCTTTTTCTCTTCTTTCCTCAATCATGTCCACGTTAAGCATCAATTCTTGTTCGTTGACCTCGTCCCTGTACTCCTGTATCCGTATAGATGGGATTGAAATCTCCACCGGGAGGACCGCCTCAGTCCCATATGTCAATGTATAGGGAGTCTCGCCTGTCGCCGTTTTATAAGCCGTACGATGAGCCCATAGTACGTGATCAAGCTCCTCGGCCCATACACCCTTACATCCATCCACTCTTTTCTTTAAACCTTGCAGGATAAGTTTGTTAGCCGCCTCCGCTTGTCCGTTGGCTTGTGGGTAGGGGACTGAGTCGAATCGTAGATTTATCTTTAAATCATCGCAAAATTCTTTAAAGACTTGTGAGTCGAATTGAGTACCAGATCACAGATAATACTTTCTGGTATGCCGAATCTGGTGACGATACTTTTAAACGCGAACTTTTGTATCTGCTTAGCGGTGATACTTGCCACTGCTTCTGCCTCAACCCACTTGGTGAAATAATCACTACAACAGAAGAGTCATTTTGTCGCAGGCTGTCTGTTACAAAAGAACCGGCCTGTGACAAACGTCGTCACAGGCGGAGGGCTTTGTCGCAGGCCGGTCCATGTCTGTGACAAGTTTGTCGCAGGCGGCCTGCGACAAGCGTCTGTCTGTGACGCGCTTTGTCGCAGCGCTGCGACGCTTCTGTGCGACAAGCAATGTCTTGAGCCTTTTCGCAGGCAGCCTGCGACAAAGCACTGTCTGTGACGGGCTTTGTCGCAGGCCGCCTGCGACAAAGCGCCTATGCCTGCGACAAACGACTGAATGACCACCCTGAAGTTCAGGTCTGCCATTCAGTTCTTTAGTTCTCTCAAACTCTTCTCTCTCTCTTTCGACGTCCGACAGCCCAACTCGTCGTCCGATAGCCTACTTCCGCCGTCCCGAACCCCCGTCCGACGTCTCAATCCGCCGTCCGACATCCCAAACCTCTCTCCGCCGACGTCCGACAGCCCACGTCCGCCGTTCCAAGCCCACGTCCGCCGTCCCAAGCCCCCTCCCAAGCATCCATTCCAAAAAGCGAAGCCTCCCTCCGACGACTGAAACCCCTCCGACGTACTGCCGCTTCCACCGACAATCTCCGACATCTCCATGTGAGTATCATCTATTCCGTCAATTTTCCTATTAATCGAGTTCTTGATTTCTCATATGAAACGAGTTTCTGATGGCTTCTTTCCCCTAGATTCATCAAGGTCAGATCATCAGGGTCAGATCATCAAGGCCAGATCGGTTTTCCTATTCGTACGACAGATCGATTTTCTAAGGTAAAGATCATCAGTTCGTCATTATCTTGTTCAATTTTTTTTAGCATGATTCTGATTGGTTTCCTTCGTTCATAGATTTCGTGGAGATTTGGTGGTTGTTCGTTTTCTGCGGCAGTGCGTCGGGATTGTTTCCGGAATTTCGTTCTTATTTTTTTTGGTAATTTTCTGTTCTTGTTCATCATATTGCATAACTTTTTTTTTTGTATTCTAATACGATTATTTTCATTTTTTGTATCAGATTTTGTATTATATTTGGGTTCTCCAGCGTTCGTTGGTTGTGTTATAGAGTTCTTGCTTCAACTTCCTGGTACGATTCTTAAGATTACAGTACGTTAATACCAATTCTTAAGATGATGATCATGATAGTGATAAATATGTCAAATCTTAACATAATAATCTTGATTATGAAAAAGTATTGTTAATGATTTAAATTATGCATGTGTAACAGTTTGATGTAACAATTTTGATATAATCTATGAATGTTGTTTGTCGTTATAAATATGGTGTTATAAATATGTGTAACGGTTTTATGTAACAATTTAATTTATGCATGTGTAACGGTTATGCATATTTTTGGAATTTTATGTGTTCGAAATTAATGAAAAAATATGCATGTAACTTATGTATGAAATTTGTTACAATTTACATACAACTATAAATTCTAAGTGAAATATATGCATGTAAATTATTAGGTAGTAAGTACTCACCTTTTTTATGTATAAGTGAAATATATGCATGTAAATTACCATTTTTTATGTATAAGTGAAATATATGCATGCAAATTATCGTTTTTTATGTATAACTGAAATATGTGCATGTAAATGACTGTTATTATGTATAAGTTAATGTATGCATGTGAATTATTAGGTACAAGTGAAATATATTGATATATATTATTAGGTAGTAACCTATATATTTAACCAAATACTGTATATATTTACAGTATTTGAAAATACAATATTTGAACGAGTTACTGTTATAATTAGGTAAACTTAGCGTAAAGCTAAGTTGATTACAATTTTTATTTTTATTTTTTCATTACTTAACAAATTCAAACTGACACTCATTAGTTCAATATAGATGGATAAGTCTTGGATTCGAAAGCCGCGTCATACTCATGAGTATTACGCTGGCGTTCAACAATTCCTTGACTTTGCAATCTCCAACGCAATTGATGGAGTCAATATACTCTGTCCTTGCCCAAAATGCAACTTTAAGAAGTGGAAGCCACGAGGTGAAGTTAATCAACACTTGCTGGCAAAAGCATTTCCGTCTTCATACGATGTATGGAATTTGCATGGAGAGTTAATCACCGACTTCGGAGCATCAACTTCTATACTTGAGCCAGAAGTAATCATTCATGATCAAGAAGCAACTCCGCCATTACTGGTTGAGGAACAACCAGTACTTGAGCCAGACTTATTCCAGAACATGGTCAATGACGCATTTGAAATACAAGGGTCACATGATAACCCCAACATGCGTCTCGATGATGATGAATTCCCACAAGGAGGCAAAGTACCAATGCCAGATTTACCTAGCATGCAACCAGATGATGAGTTCTTCCGCATATTGAAAGATGGTGAAGTGCCATTATATGATGGTTGTACAAGTCATACCAAGTTGTCTTTCATGATTAGCTTATATCACATCAAGTATATGCACAAAATCAGTGATAAAGCAATATCAAAGATATTGGAGTTGCTTCGCAAAGCTTTTCATACCGCCAAAATTCCAGCATCTAACTATGAAGCTAAGAAGACAATCAGGAAACTTGGGTTGTCCTACACCAGAATTGATGCATGCAAGAATGACTGCATATTATACATCGGAGAAGATAGTGAGGCTAAGGAATGCCGAGTGTGTGGGGTGTCTCGATTCAAGGATGTGGGGAAGAATACAGGTGGAAAAAGGCGAAAACCTCAACCCGAGAAGGTATTTCGGTGTTTTCCATTAATACCTCGGTTGAAGAGGTTCTACATGTGCCCTTACACAGCAGAAGATATGACTTGGCATGCTACGGAGAACATAGCAGATGATGGTATGGGTAGACATCCTAGAGACGCAGAAGCTTGGAAAAATTTTGATTCCAAGTACCCGGAATTTGCAGTTGATCCACGAAACATCAGACTTGGGCTTGCAACAGATGGCTTCAATCCATTTGGTACAATGAGCATAAGTCATAGCACTTGGCCGTTTGTGTTAATCCCATATAACACTCCACCGTGGTTGTGTATGAAGCAGACAGGTCTTATATTGTCTGGCATCGTTCCTGGTCCTAAGATGCCTGGAAATGACCTAGACGTATATTTGCAGCCACTGATTGAGGAGTTAAAAACTTTGTGGGTTGGTGTTCAAGCTTATGACTCGGTGAAGAAAGAATCTTTCACCTTGAGAGCAGCATTGATATGGACTATAAGTGATTATCCTGGCCTTTGCAACTTGTCGGGATGGAATACACACACAGCACTGTCGTGTCCGACTTGTATGTATGATGCAGAACCACTTCGGCTAAAAGCTTCTGGGAATAAACCATGTTTCATGAGTAGTAGGAGGTTTTTGCCAATGAATCATCGGTTTCGATCCCAAAAGTCCAAGTTCAATGGGAAAGTGGACAAAAGGAGTCCACCGAAGGTTTCTACTGGGACTGAGGTTTTGGCACAAGTGGCTAATATTAATGTCACATTTGGTAAGACACAAACGAAAGAATCAGGACCTGCACCACAGTGGAGGAAAAAAAGTATCTTCTTCAAACTGCCGTACTGGGAATTCAATCTGTTGCGTCATAATCTGGATGTGATGCATATAGAAAAAAATGTTTGTGATAACATTTTGTTCACTTTGCTCAATGACAAGAACAAAAGAAAAGACAATTTGGCTGCAAGACAAGATCTGAAAGAAATGAAGATTCGAAGCCAATGTGGGCCTTTGGATAATGGTAAAACATGTCCTGGCCTCATTCACTCTTGATAAAAAGAAAATTGAAATGGTCTTGAAGTCATTGAAGGGAATGTCATTTCCAGATGGGTATGCTAGCAATATCGCAAGGTGTGTGGACCTAAATAATCGGAAGATGCTAGGCCTAAAGAGTCATGACTCGCATATGCTTCTACATGACTTGTTACCTCTTGCGATACGAAATGTGTTGCCCGTCTCAGTTGCAAGAGTCTTGGTTGAACTTGGCTCCTGCTTTAAGGAATTATGTTCTCCTGTGGTTAACATACCTGAGCTTGACAAGCTTCAAGATAGATTTGTCATAGCTCTATGTCACATGGAGATGATTTTTCCGCCGTCTTTCTTCACTGTTATGGTGCACCTAGTGTTACACCTAGTTGATGAAGTTCGACGGGGAGGACCAATTCAGTATCGTTGGATGTATCCAATTGAAAGGTATACTCTTACATTCATTGTCTTCCTTTGTAATTGAGTATATGACTCGAAACTGATACCTACAATAATTCATTATTTAGGTACTTGGGTAAACTAAAAACCTTCGTTGGAAATAGAGCACATCCAGAAGGATCAATTGCTGAAGGTTGGCTGTCGGAGGAGTTGTTCAATTTCTCATCATTGTATTTTAACGATGATGTGGAGACAAGATACAATCGTCCAAAACGTGTCGCGACCGAGCCAGAAGTTCCGACCGATGAACAAGCCTCCATCCTCATTTCTAAAGGTGTACCCATGGGAAATGGTGACTCTTTCAAACTATCACAATTAGAGTGGACTCAAGCGTTTCATTACGTGTTGGTGAACAGTCCAGCCGCACAACCATTGTTGAGGTAAATAGCTTCTTACAAGTTGAGCATATCCACCAATACCAATTGTGCAATACTAGTGTTAACATATATTTATCTTCTAGAGAATGTGAAGTGGAAACTAGAAGAGAGTTGGGAAGGCGTGATAGTGAAACTGCGATAAACAAAGCGGTGCACAGAAAGCTTGTTAGCTGGGTTCAGAAGAAGGTATTCTTATTAGCTTCGAGCTAGTACATATGTTAGCCATATATATATGCAATCAAACTGACATATATACCATAACCTGAACAGATTTTGGACGGATCCACAAGTCACAATGAGGATTTGATGACACTAGCTAGGGGACCAAATGTCCATGCAAGGCGGTTCACTATTTATGACATTAATGGGTATCGCTTTCGAACGATTGCTCGTGAAGAAGGCTTGAAAACCCAGAACAGTGGTGTTGCTGCAAAATTTGGTACCGACAGTGTCTCGAGCTTTTCTGACAACAATCCAATTCGCAGTGACATATGGTTTTATGGGAAACTTGTGGATATAGTCGAATTGGATTATTATTCCCGTACTATCACGCTATTCAAGTGTAAGTGGGCTGATACAGTTACTCCGACATGGGTGAAGAAAGATGCACTCGGAATAACTATGGTCAACTTCAATCACTTGCGAGATGTTGGTGACAAAGTTGAAGATGAGCCGTATGTAAGTGCATCTGATGCACGTATGGTGTTCTATGTGGATGACACAAATGATCCAGAATGGTGTATACCGGTTCATTGCAAGCCAAGAGACACGTATGAGATGGGAGATGAGGGAGCTATTTCGCACGAATGTTGCTTGTCGTTAGCTCCACAACATCTTCCTGTAACTGACAATATTCCTGATTTACAAATTGTCGGAAATGGTGTAATTAATTTCGAGAATGAGTATAACAATATAAAGCTTGTTATTGTATGACGATATTTATGTTATGACAATCTTCTTGTCTACCAATGCAATAGACAAAAGTTGATTACATTATTTTATTCTCGTTTTTTTAGCAATGGCTTCTGGTAGTGCCGATGAGAGGAGTCCCAGTCCTACTCGACTGTGCCTACTGGGGATACTGTTGCAACAGACTCTTCTACTTCTTCCTCCTCTGAGCGACACACCCATGAGCTTACTATCGTCGGTTAGTATAGTCTAATTCCCAAAATCATCCATATTGAATATTTTAATTAAATATTACAAACATACTTAGATCATAATTTTGTGTAGATCGTGGCGGTCAAACAAAGGTCATAAAGCTCAAGTTTAAGGACCACCGTCGAGCCACCTCCGACGGAAATAAGATCTTGTTCAACCTCGACAACCTAGGAGTCCAGCCTGGTGGACCACTGGCGTCCTTTATTGGCAAGTATGTAGGGGAGTGTGCTAGGATCTGGACGTACTACCCCATCTACCCTCCCTCCTGGAAGCATGTGCCGGACGCGACGAAGACACGTGCTTTCCAGCAGTTCTTCTTGGTAAGAATCTTTAGAACTTATCAAATCAATGAACAGACATGTGTCAATTAATTAGAACTCTATTTTAAACTTGTTTTTTTCTGTTTAGGGCAAGTTCTATTAAGACTCAGACCTGCTGCCAGCTGCTCGGAAATATTGGGATCACGCTATCTCGCGCCTTTGGGGCAAAGCAAGGCTTGATGCGTGGAGGGAAAAGGTGAAATATGCCAAGGACAACAACCTTCCCTACGAGTGGGTTCGCCAAAACCCCCCTCAAGGTTGTCCGGAAAGTGATTGGCTGGCATATATGACATATGTGGAGTCTCAAGAATTCAAGGTATTTTACCAAATTAACCATTTCATAAACAAATCACATAATCGTTCGAAAATGAACTTTTCATCCTTTTTTTGGTACAGGATTCAGTTGCCAGGAACAAGGCCAACCGAGCTTGTCTAGAAGAAAACCATACTGGAGGGTCTAGACCTTGGAGGTTGTATATTGAGGAGGAGCAGCGGAAGACGGGTTTGCGACCTACGAGGGGGCAAATCTTCATCAAGTTCTACAGTTGGCCGAACGGTGAACCCAAGAGCGCACATGCTGGAGCAATAATGGTTAGCAGATTATTGTTAGTAAATGTGTTTGTGAAATTCTAAATTAAGAGGAAAATAACTGTCTTATTGTACATTCAAATTTTAGGATAGTATTCGTCGTTTGGAGGCTGTTGGATGTCCGCGGGAGTGGGGTCCAAATGACTCACTAGGAAAAGCTCTGAACAAGCCAGAGCACCGTGGTCATGTCCGGATGATGGGGCGACGCTTTACTCAAGCCCTGGTAATTATTAATTATCATAGTCATAATTTGAAGATAATTTAAATTATGCATGATGTTCACTAATCAAGTTTATGTTATTATAGGTATTCGGGACCAATGCAGAGTCAGCCTCGACGGCAACTGGAAGTATTACTTCCAGACAGACTCCAGCTTGTGCCCACGATGCAGCCTACGACCAGCTCAGCCAGAAGCTCGCAGACACTGAGACCAAGCTTGCAAACACGCAGACGGAGCTTGCAGCCACTCGGGAGTGGATGGGTCAATTGCAGGACATGGTGCTAACTCTGAAGCAGCAGGTCCAACAGCTATCGTCTGGGTCTGCTCCATCCATGCCTTCTTCTTCCCATGTGCCTCCGGTCGTTCCTGCGGTCCAGCCCGCGTTCCTGATTTTAGTGTTGATGAGCTTAGTCAGTGGTATGATGAGAATGCTGGAGATGCATTTTTGGATGCATTGGATCAGGTACTTATAATTACTAGATAATGTTAATTTTTAATTTCTGTGTTTGACAAGTAAATGTTCTTTTTGTGTTATTGTAGGCTAATGAAGCTCCTCCTCCTCAAGGCCAACAGTTTGCAGAGTTCCAGGGTTCATGGGGACAGTAGACAGTTGTTGTATTATGTGATTGTACTTTTATGTATCGTATTATGTGATTGTACTTTATTATGTGATTGTACTCTGTTATTGTAGTTTGCATGAGTACTATATTTGTTTGTTAGGATTGTACGATTGTACAATGTTATTGTCATTTCAGTTATTATGACAATTTAACTGGTTTGTTTCTGCTTCGTTTTGGGTATTCAGTACGTTGTTCTCGTTCAATACGGCAGGAAATCAGTGTAGGTCAGCCCACGAAAAATCCAGAAAAAAACAATTAAAAAAGCCCGACGAAAAGCCTAATAAAAAACTGGCAAGCCCACGAAACAGCCCACGAAAACGGGCAGCCCTGCCGGAGGCCCAAGAAACAAACCAGTCCGGCCCGGTCACATCCTTTGTTGCAGGCAGAGGTTTGTCACAGGTCGTCTGTGACAAAGCTTTGTCGCAGGCGGCCTGTGACAAACGACTGCCTGCGACAAACTTTGTCGCAGATAGAGCCCGCGATGAAAAGCTGTTTGTAGCGGCTAATTTTGTCGCAGGCGAAATCGAACTTTGTCGCAGGCACCGCCTGCGACAAAGTTTGTGCTTTGTCACAGGCCCGCCTGCGACAAAATTCGATTTTGCCTGTGACAAAATTCCCGTTCTGCTGTAGTGAATCAACTGCCATGATGAGGAATTTCCTTTTTCCTGAGGCTTCTGGGAATGGGCCCAGGATATCCATCCCCCACCTCGCGAATGGCCATGGGCTGACATTCACCTAGAGCGCTGTTGCTGGCAACTTGTGATAACTCGCGAATTCCTGACACTTGTGGTATTTCTTCACCAGGTCACCAGCCTCCTTTCTCATTGTTGGCCAATAGAAGCCCTGGTAAATTAAATTCCTTTCTAAACTTCTCGTTCCCAAGTGAGTGCCGTACACACCTGAATGTATTTCTTCCAGAGCCCAAGCTGCATCCTCCTCTCCCAGACATCGCAAGTATGGACCCATGGCTGACTTTCGGTACAGCTCACCCCCTATTATAGTACATCTTCCTGCTTTTCGTCGGAGTTTGGTCGCCTCTAACGGGTCGCTTGGTACAGTGTCGTTATCCAAGTATTGGATAATAGATGTTCGCCAGTCGCTTTTCCCAATTCCGTTAATCATGTGGAAACACTGCTTCATCCTTGTTTCCTTCTCCACTGTGACCATTCGCCCTTCTTCAAAATCTGTCGCCGTTGCTAATTTTGATAATGCATCCGCGTGGCAATTTTCCTCCCTAGCAATCTGGGATATAACCACCTTTTTGAATTCCGATATAAGCAGTTTTACCTCATCAAAATAGGGGAGGAGCGACTCCTCCTTTACCTCAAAGCTCCCATTAACTTGGTTGACTACTATCGCCGAGTCTGAGAAAACTTTGATGTTAGTAACTCCCATACTCTTAGCTATTCGTAAGCCAGCCTCCAATGCCCCATACTCAGCTGCGTTGTTGGTTCGATTAGTTGCGAATCGCAATGCGACTTCGTGGAGGATCCCACCAGGAGACCTTAGGACTATCCCCGCGCCTGATCCTCCCTTACTCGAGGCGCCGTCTGTAAATAACGTCCATTCATCGCCTTCCTCGTTATCTTCTTGTACTGCCCCTTCGACTACAAAGTCCGCAAGGACTTGGGCCTTGATCGCCGTTCGTGGCTGGTATCGAATGTCATACTCGCTTAACTCAATCGCCCACTTAGCTAATCGCCCTGCCACGCTCATAGATCTTAACGCATTCTTAATCGGAAGATTCGTGAGCACATGTATTGTGTGTGCCTGAAAATATGGTCGCAACTTTCTGGCCGCGCAAACCACAGCATACGCCATTTTTTCTATCGTCGGATACCTTGTTTCAGCGTCGACTAAGATTTTACTTGTGTAAAAAACAGGGTGTTCGGCTTTGTCCTCTCTTCGAACTAAAACCGCACTAACTGCCTTTGGAGAGATTGCGATATAGAGAAATAGATCTTCATTTAACTTTGGAGATGCGAGTACAGGAGGGGTAATTAAAAATTGCTTCAACTCTTCAAAAGCCTTATTACATTTGTCATTCCACGCGAACTTTGATGCATTCTTCAAGGTCGCAAAAAATGGAGCACAGCGATCGGCGATCCTGGGAATGAATCGGTTGATTGCGGTCAGTCTTCCAGATAAAACCTTAACCTCCTTCACGGTCTTTGGGGGTGCCATTGCTGTAATCGCCGCGATCTGTGCCGGATTAGCCTCTACTCCTCTTCTGGTTATAAGATATCCCAGAAACTTTCCTGATGTTGCTCCGAACACACACTTCAAATGGTTCAGTCTGAGCGAATATTCCTGTAATGTGTTGAAGGTTTCTCTTAGATCGCCAAAATGATCATCGGACTTCTTACTTTTGACCAAAAGGTCATCCACATATGCCTCCAAGTTTCGGCCGAGCTGTCTGACAAAGACTGTGTCGATCATTCTCTGGTAAGTCGCGCCAGCATTCTTGAGCCCAAATGGCATTACCCGGTAGCAGTAGTTCGTCGTGGGTGTCATGAAAGCCGTTTTCTCTTGATCCTGCTTGTTTAAAGGTATTTGATGATATCCTGAGAACATATCCAGGAAGGACAGCATTTCATTATTCACCGTTGCGTCTACCAGTTGCTCTATGTTGGGCAAGGGGTACGGATCCTTGGGGCAAGCATCATTAAGGTTGGTGAAGTCGACACACATTCGCCATGCTCCTGACGATTTCTTCACAAGAACTACATTAGCTAACCACTCAGGATACTGCACCTCCTTGATAAACCCTGCCTTCAGGAGCTTTTCTACCTCATTCGCCACCGCTTGTTGTCTTTCTCTGCAGATGTTACGCCGCTTTTGCTAGACTGGGCGACTCTCGGGCTCAATTGCTAGAGAGTGTTTGATGATGTCTGGAGCGATTCCTGGCATGTCACTTGGTGCCCACGCAAACAGGTGCGAGAACTCTCGGAGCAACTTAACCAACTCTTGCTTCTTGTCATCGCTTAGGTAGGACGATACTCGAACTGTCTTACTTTCGTCTTCTTCGAAAAGCGGTATTGGGACGTCCGATTCCGCAGGCACGACTCTTTCTCCTTCATTTTCCGACTCCAAGCTTATGGTGAGGCAAGTGCTCTTAGTCGCCGCCCTATAACACCTTCTGGCAATGTCCGGGTGCCCCCAGGCAAAACCTATCCCTTCGCTAGTGACGAACTTCAGCACTTGGTGTACTGGGGAGGAGATTGCTTGGAAGGCGGCGAGCGCCGGTCGCCCGAGGATCATGTTGTACGTGGATTGACAATCCATGACATGGAAGTCGATGGATCGGGTGACCTGCAAGTCTCCGTCCCCAATGGTTACCGCCATCGTGGCTATTCCCTTGATGGGGACTGTGTGCCCTGAAAATCCTGAGATGGTAGTTTTTGTCTGCCTGAGCAAACTAGCTGGCAGGTTCATCTTTTTGTACAGCTCCCAGAAAATGATGTCCGCCGAGCTCCCTTCGTCAACCATCACTCGCTCCACTCGGCTATTGTGTGTGATTACTTGAATCACCATCGCCTCCAAACTTGGGCCTCCTACCCGGGTCCATGTCTTCCTCCGAGAACCCCAACGTTGGGCGACTGACTTGATCTATCATCATTACTTCCTTTGTTTCCTCCTTTTTGACTTTTTTCGTTGGGCAACTTTCCCCACCGAAAATGGTTTGATAAACGTGATTCACCTCAGGTCGAGGCTTTTTCTTGCTATCTTCATTGTCCAGAGGCTCCTTAAGCCGGGCGAAGACATCACCCTTCTTGTCTTGTGATTCTCCTTTCCCGCGGCGATCATCTTCTTGCGGCTTGTTTTTCCGCTTTGAGCTGACAATGAAATCCCTGAGACGTCCTTCGCTTATCCACCTTTCGATTTCATTTTTCAATTCCCTGCAATCTTTCGTGGTATGCCCATGAGAGTCATAGAAATCGCAGAACTTCTGGCGACTTCGCTGATCCGCTGGGGTGAACATTGGTCCCGGCCAGTTGATGGTATGTCCCTTATGCTGCATATACAGCTGGATCTTTCTTCGCGACTCCGAGAGCGGTGTGTAATCCGCTCTTTCTTCTTGGTATCCCCTCTCCTGATAACCCATTTGTTCTTCAGGGCGATACCTCCTGTATGGCGGTTTCTCGGAGGGCTGCCATTTGGCCTGCTTGTTCCCTGTAACGGGCTTTTCTTCCCTCTTCGCCGCTCCTTGTAAAGGTTCTGCTAGCTGCTCCTCAATCAAAATAATTTTATGTACCCTGGTTTCCAAGTCGGACAGCGACTTTGGAGCCACCTGTAGCAGCGACTCTCGCATTCTGCCATTATGGGTCGACTGGAATAAACTTGCCGCAACAATCTCATGATCTACCCTTTTGATGGATTGGACGACCCCAGTCCATTCGTCAAAGAATTCCTTCAGCGACTGGTTCGACTTTTGCCTCAGGCTCACCAGTGCTTGCAACGGGACCGTCCTTGTTTTCTTGCACTCATACTTCTGTGAGAAGATCCTCGCGAAACCCTCCCACGACATTATGATGCCTTCCGGTAGATTCATGTACCACTCCCTAGCTCGCCCCCCAAGCGTCGCTGGAAAAGCCCTACAATATGCGGCGTCGCCGGCTTGCTGCATTTGCATGGCGATCTGGAAGGCTTGAAGGTGCTCGTCCGGGTCGCCTGTACCTACATACCTATCTAGGTTGGGCGGCACCAACCCTTTTGGTAGTGGCTCGGCGAGTATCGCCCTGGACAGAGGTTGGCGAACTGCCAACTGTGCAGGTGAGATTTGAGTAGCCGGGAGGAACTGTTGTAGTACCTCGAGATGAGAGTCCTGCGGCGACTGCCTGTCCCGAGTGTTGGCCCCGAGGGCTTGAGCTTGCTGAGCGATCACCGTCTTCAACATTTGGGTGAGCTCAGCATTTTGCTGCTCAAGGGACCGGAATCGCTGCTCCAATAGTTCATAGGCATCGCCGGCAGGAATAGTACTTCGAGACTCCGAGTCGCCTTCGAATTCGCGCTCCATGTTTCTAGTGAGATTTGGGTCTGCACGGGAACCTGGGTTGATGTGCTTGACCGGTGTTACTCCGTCTCCTCCTTCACCATCCTCGCCCATCAGAGTGGGAATCGCTGATGAAGTCATTTGCCTTGGAAAGTCGCCTGATCGCCCCTACCTGGCGCGCCAATTGTTCCAGCCTCGTCGCCTGGCCCAATAATGGAAGCCCAAGCCTGTTGGTCTTCCGGGGGGTGGTGTACCTCGTAAGTAATGAAGGGGGTAGTTAGTTCAAGGGAAAGGGAGGCGATCAGTTTAAGGAATGGGAAGGGAAGCGAGTAACGTACCGCGGAGCGTTTTGTCCGCTGGGTAAAAGTGTTGTCCCCTGGTTAATGGGGTGTACGGGGGTATTTATAGTACCCCTGTCTTGGTCGCCAAGGCTGAATCTTGGCCACTCGTTTGTAGCCTCCGTAGGATGTTGACACGTGTTCGTCTTGCCTTGGAACCCTAAGAGCAGCCGAGACTGGGCCGTCGCTTTGGGCCTCCCTTTGCTTCTTGGGCTTGCTTGCTTAGCCCATCTGAGTTGTCGCCTAGGCCCAACTTCTCAGCACTAGCGCCTGTGTCCAGGACGCCGTGTGGGCCCTTGGATTTCGCTGGGCTGGGCCCATCATTATCATATGCATTTAGAAATGTTGTGCAACCTTGATTGAATTTGAGTTTAGTTAAATAGAGGTGAATGTTAGTCATATTATGAGTTCATCTTATTATATGTTGGCCAAAAACAATTTTATAGCCAAACCTTTACGGGAAATGTCAAACATAGCCAAAACTATTCATAATCCCAAAAATAGCAATGTTTTGTTTTCCGTTAACTTTTCCGTCCAAGTTAACGGAAAATTTAACCCCAAAATGACGTGTTAGCTTACGTGTTCAACTTTTTGCCACATAATTATTTTTAATTTAAAATTATTCAGCAAAACAAAACAATTTCCCTAACCCTAATTTTCCAAACTTGTCCTACATCCGCCACACTCCTCTGAACTCCGACCTCCTCTCTTATCAATCCATCCACCACCGCTAAAGCCTTCCAGCCACCGCCACTGAGTCCAGAAGTCTTGGAATCGCCATTCACCGCCGCCGAATCACCCCTCTCCTTCTTCGTCCGACGTCAATCTCCTCTCCGGCCGATTTCCAAAAACAAGAATCCCCCTTTTGTTGTCTCTTCGGCTGCGGCAGCTAAGGGCCAAAGCCCTTTCCCTCAGCCCTTTCCCACCCACCTAGGCTCTCCAGATCCGCCATAAACACAACCAATTTCGCCCCTTATAGGGGGAGTCGGCGAGTCTAGCCTTCGGAGATCTCGAGCCAGTCTTGGTGCCGGGCTTGACTCCCCAGGAGGTAAACGAATCGGACGGCAAGCGGCGGCGGAATCGGGAGTTGATGGGCGGAGCGACGGCGGAATCCGGAGTTGATGGTGGAGCGACGGCGGCTGGAGCTTGGTGGTGGGCGGAGCGACGGCGGCTGGAGCTTGGTGGTGGTCAGAGCGACGACGGCTGAAGCTTGGTGGTGGTGGGCGGAGCGACGGCGGCTGGAGCTTGGTGGTGGTGGTGGAGCAACGGCGGCGGTATATGAAGAGACGGTGGAGGCAGATGTAGTGGGAGAAACCGAGAAAGAATGATTTTTAAATTAAAATTATTTTTTCCTTTTACTTTTATTCTGAATTAATTAGTTAATTTATTATTAAGTTTAAATAATGACGTGGCAGTTGACCGGTCAAGTGAATGTCACGTCAATTCCGTTTGTAAGTCACTAACGGTGTTAAAATTTTAACTAATGTCGGCTAAATTTGTCCTAAAAAATAAAAGTTTGGCCTAAAAAGTGTGACGCGAATAGTTTTGGCCATGTTTGACATTTCCCAAAAAAGTTTTGCTACAAATTTGTTTTTGGCCTTATAGGTTTGATATGTGAACAATTTCAAGAAATGACAATTTTATCCCGTCAATGGGGTGGGTACAAAACCTGTTTTATTGTGTGGTTTGTGCCTTTTCATATTGTCTTTTGTTGGTTTTGTGCTAATTGATAATTATGAGTCTTAAATATCCTCTTGGGATATTTGGGTTCATTTTTATGGGGATTTTAGGTATTTTATGCATTTTCAGAGAGGGTGAAATTACGAAACCGCAGGTTCAAACGGTGACTGAAACAAAGTTCTGATGCTCAAGTTTTACTCGAAAGACCGAAGGGACCAAGCCACTGCCCAACACAGATCGTAGTGAGACTGCGGAATTTCACCTCAACAACGCGTAGCTGATTGGAGGAATTAAGCGACCAGACAGAAACCGCGGTCCACGACATGATAGCGGCCATCACCATGACCAGTGAGGCTATAAAAGCTGCATCTTTTGGGAAAAATAAATGATCTTTCGTGACCCTCTGCAGAAAAGGCAAGAACTTTCGTGACATTTGCAAAGGTCATCAATGCATATCCAGAAAAGAGGCGTCACTTCTCCAGTTTTCCTGCAATGAAGCTGGTTGGCTTAGAGCAGCACTCTACCTCTTCTTATTCATGTCGAAGCTCATCTTATTTACACCAATGCCACTTTAACTACGAAGAGTAACAAACCAAAGAAGCTCCAACGAAAACACACAAGGATAAAGGAATGCCATTTATTATACATAGTTCAGTTCATCGAAGCCACTGCAAAAAAAGCCATTATTCTGCAAATTTCTCACTATTATACATTACATATAGCAAAGAAGACTAGACAACAACCAACCAGTCTTCAATACCAAAGCTGATGTTGTACTCACCAACTAACAAATCATATTACACACTTGGCCGTGACCGTGACCTCTCCCCGAACAAAGAAAAGATTTCGACAGATCGACCCATAAATATCTTCGATCGAATACAATCACACATACATATAGAAAAGAGAGAGACTGTGAATTCTAAACCTTAACAGAGAAAATCTCAAGGAGGGAGTACCAAGTCCCCGAGACCCCAAGAACGACACCTAACGCCACGATTCCAACATCGATGGTCCAGCCCTTCCATCCCATTTCATCCTTGAACACGAGCAAGTGAAACAATGCCGGCAGAACGAATCCCAACCCACAGCAAACACTGCTTCCAACCAGGGACAAGAAGTCGGTGAAATTCGGGATCAATAATGCAAACAGGCTCACAATCAACACCAGCAACCACCTCAGCCACAGGCAGTACCTCCCGTTCCAAAACCTTCGCTCCACGATTTCGTACACCGGGTTCATCATCAGGGGAATGTGAAGAATAGGTTTATGCACAGACCCAGTTGAACAAGGGTGCTGATCCATCCTGACCCAAGATTGGCGGTGATGATATCTTTAGTCTCATTGCCAAATGCAAGGTATCCAAGTGCACCAAATGATCCGTAGATAAGTGAGATAACCGCTACTGCAAAGCCTAAGTTCATCCCAAACTTGTCTTTGTCCTTAGCTTCTGATTCCAGAGGCAGAACCATGCCAATCCCTTCAAAAGCATAAACAGCCACGCCCATCCCGTAGAAGAACACGGATAGATCCCCAAATGTCTTGACATCAGGGATGTTCTTGGCCATAAGCATCACATCTTCCACAATTACAACCCCCATAGCAGCTAGGTCAACTACATCAGCAAAGATGCTCAATGGGGCTAAATGAGTGAGACTTGCAATGGAGTTCAGTCCCAATTGGAAAGGAAAGCAAGCCCATACGAACAAACTTTTGGCCGAAAACCCTAGAAATTGGGCGGATAATACGGCGGACGAAGTTGGTGGCAAAGAGTTGAAAGAATCGAACAGATTATCCAAAGTGGTGGCAATAAAGATCAAGTAACCTACACAGAACCCAGCTTGAGCTAACACAATCATGACATCAACAACAACCCTACCGACGGATCCACATACCGCGAAACCCAAGTCGCCGAAGGAGTTGATGATGGAGAAATCGCCGGCGATGAAGCGGAGCTTGCGGCGGGTGTGGACGAGGAGCATCATACAGTAGTAGGTGAGAGCTGAGACGGAGAAGAGCATCATCAAGCTCATGATCCATCCTGTTCGCTTGAATGAATAGGGCAGACCTAGAACCCCTGCTCCGACGATTGCGATGAAGATATTGGCGATGGTCTTCGATTGAGAAGACAGGTGCTTCGGCTCGCCGATTAGAGGTGTGTTCTCCGTGGGTTTTAGGGCGTTTGAGGATGAGGTCGCCCTGTTCTTCTCGAACACCATGGTTGATTGATTCAAGTACAAAGCTGCTTCCTTTCGTTGCTGGGAGTCAACTAGGGATAAAATTGAAAGGGAGAAAGGGAAATGGAAGAGACGAGAAGTCCTGAAGCCTGCTTTAATGGTGAACTTTATCTCTCTCTGTATGATTGATGATAGATGAGTTCAGTAGGTAACAAAAATGATGACCACGTTTGGTTTAAGAAGGACTCTTCAAAGGAGGAAGAGACGCCGACCAATGTACGGCCGGTATGGAACGGCGGTCAACATCCCTGCCCTTTATACGGCGTCGTTGCTTTCCACAGGATAACGGCAACGTGGCAGGTGTCTATTGGTAAAGTTTGCATCTTTGTGTCAAATTTCTTATATTTTTTTTTTACCCAATGGGATGGACGGTAAAACTTGAAGCAAAAACGGAAATCTGAGATTTGCATCGGAAGTGGACAAGTCTTCGTGGAGGTTGTTGGACTCGGGCGGAATTTCCCATTTCGCCATAACTGTTTGAGCTTGTTGAGTGAGGGGAGTTAGCTAGTAATGAATTGGTGATCTTGAATCGAGTGTGCATCTCCGATCGAATTGAAAGGAATTAATGGCGAAAATGGGTTGCGATTTCCGATACCTTCTCCTACCCGCTGCTCTCTTGTTCATCTATGTCCAGGTTTTCTGCCCATCTTCTTCTTGGTTGAAGGGTTTGGATCATTATGTTTCTGAATTGGGCAATAGTGTTCAGTACTGACGTTAGTTTTTGTTTCTGATTTATTGAAGATGCGGCTTTTTACTACCCAGTCCGAATATGCAGATCGCCTTGCTTCTGCTGTATGTCCTCTTTTACAACAACTTCCTCGTCATTTTTTCATGACCTACTGTGCCTATCTTTGCATGGAGTCTTGAATTGAGCTTATGTGTGTGGTTAGATTGAATCAGAGAGCCATTGCACAAGTCAAATGAAATTACTAATTGATCAGATCAGTTCACAGCAGGGCAGAATTGTGGCACTTGAAGGTTTCATACTTTCCACATTCCGTCTTCTGGAGATGTCTTGTTTTTCTTTTACTGCGTTATAGGAGAAGGAAAGCTGTCCTTTTTTGGCTCCTGTTGTGTCGCTAAGAATTTTGTATTTTCTTCAGAGGAAAAGAAGCGTAGACAAGATGAATGTAAACAACTGAAGTTCCTTGTTGAAGATTTCCAAAGTATGCATCTCTACTTGTCCGTTTCTGGTCTTTAGACATGATGCGGTGACAGATATGTTTCCAAGAAAAACTGATGCTATTTCCTTCTTGATAATGTTTCAGAGCAAGGCCTACAAAAAGTTGTTACCGACGTTCAGGTCTTGATGATGTATTTATTAGCTTTTGTATAGTTTTGGCTTGATATTTGGAGTTAGGATTGTTCAAGCTGTTTTCTCCTTGTGTCTAGGTACCTGTAGCAGCAGTTGTCATTATGGCTTGCAATCGTGCCGATTATTTGGAAAGGACAGTTGAGTCTGTTACAAAGTGCGTTTCAAGCTCAACTTTATCCATGACTGGTTTCTACATTTAGTTTGGTTACATATGCCTATTGTCCCTGAATTTGATCTGATTGTACAGGTATCAGAGCTCAGTTGCTTCAAAGTTTCCACTTTTCGTATCACAGGTAGATGGTCTTAACAACTAGGTCGCTTTATTCTAACGTTTTTGCTGTCTAGTTGGACAAGTTGTTATTCTTCAGTTTATATCTTTCTTATGCTGACCCATTTTGTAGGACGGACCATATCCGGACGTTAAAAGTAAGGCTATGAGTTATACTCATCTGGTCTATATGCAGGTAAGATGCAGTTATATCAATAGCCAGCATGATGGCTTGGAGTTATATAACTAGCGATTCTTGAGGACTCTTATTTATACTACAGTTGTATTCAACTGAGGTCGTAGTGGTTAATTTCTCTTATGAAGCCATCTTCATTCGTTACAATATTACAATATGGCTGTTGGATTCTACAGTTTGATAATTAGAATAATTTTAAGGGAAGGCCTAATTTAAATTCAATCCTTAACTTAAACTGTGCTTATCTTCACTTTTTACAGCACTTGGACTCTGAACCGCTGTACATGGATAATCCTGGAGAGTTAATAGCGTACTATAAAATTGCACGTAAGGAAACCTCTTTCCCACTTAGTACATCATTCCTGTATTTTTCTCATCAGTTCTTTCCTTCCTTAGGCCATTATAAATGGGCATTGGATCAGTTGTTCTACAAGCATAAGTTCAACCGAGTGATCATTCTTGAAGGTTAATTGGCTGAGTTGTTGATTCATTCTTCTCCATTTTAATTTCCACCCGTATTTGTTCATGGGATTTTATTACTAACTTTATCTTCAATTTGTTTCTTAAACACAGATGACATGGAAATAGCACCTGATTTCTTTCAGTATTTTGAGGCTGCTGCGTCTCTGTTGGACAAGGACAAGTATGTTTCCACGAGGAAGTCTAAAATTTCAATTTCACGGTGAAAGAAATTACAAATGTGTGCCATCTTATAAAGTCTCTGTTTTTTTCTAATGTAGGTCTATCATGGCTGTTTCCTCGTGGAATGACAATGGCCAGAAGCAGTTTGTGCATGATCCATGTAAGGCTTAACTTATGTAATGCCTGCAGTGATTAAGATCATTTTCTGATTTGGTAGTTTATGTCTGAGTTTGAGCATTGCCCAGTTGGTTACTATCTGCTTGAGCATTACTAATATTTCTTTGACAAAAAATATACCAAAAGAACAGAACATTGACATTAGAAACCTGCATCTTATTTTATTGTGGTAAGAAAATCTGTATATGATGCAACTCAGCCTCGATATTACGAATATTCTGTTAGAAATCTGGCAGTTGTCATTAAGTAGGTCCTAGCTACTGTCTAAGCTTCTCCAAATAAGAGCTTTGATTTTTCAAATAAACTATTGTGTAACAACAATCTTTTTCTCCATTATAGTTTAGAGCATTTATATAGTAGCTGCCGTGTATTATGCATGTGATTATTATGGAGTCATAAAGCTTACCAGTAAAAGGATCTGTAATAACCTTAAAAAAGTTGGTGCTTTTAAGACTTCTGATACACTGTTTACTTGTTTTGCAGCTGCATTGTACCGTTCAGATTTCTTTCCTGGACTTGGTTGGATGTTGTCTAAGGGGACTTGGGATGAACTTTCCCCTAAATGGCCAAAAGCATATCCTTTTGTTGAGAATTGGATGCTATGTTTCCTGTAATATGTCATTTTATCATGATCAAATAGTTTCCTTGACGAAGAAGTTCACTTACTGGGATGACTGGTTTAGATTAGAAGAGAATCACAAAGGTCGGCAATTTCTTCGTCCAGAAGTGTGCAGAACGTATAATTTCGGCGAAGTTGTAAGTCCCTCTTTCTGAAAAATTTGTTGTATTGGAATTTGCTACAGAGCGAGCCTTGCATGTTTTGTGCAAGTTATTGGAACTGAAACTACACACTCTGAAGTTACTTTTGCTATTCAACAACGTTTCGTTACCCATCATAGGATTGATGTTTTGAAGCTGCTCAAGTGCTAAGATGCTCCTTTGGATGCATGGCTGAGTTGCAATATCAGTTATTATGTGGTCCCTCTGATTACTGGTTTGGATTTCTTGTTGTAGGGTTCTAGTTTGGGACAGTTCTACAAGCAATATCTTGAGCCTATTAAGCTAAATGATGT
The DNA here is from genome assembly GCA_034768395.1 of Linum lewisii. NCBI lineage: Eukaryota > Viridiplantae > Streptophyta > Magnoliopsida > Malpighiales > Linaceae > Linum > Linum lewisii. The sequence goes on along the minus strand of CM068302.1, from coordinate 4,866,695 downwards.
CGAGGTAATTACTTTTACTGTTGATATCTTGAGTTAGTAAGTACTTGTATGCATTTTGGATGACCTGCTTATGTTCCTTTGCCCATTGTGTCTTATTCGGTTAGGTCAACTGGATGTCGATGGATCTGAGCTACTTGATGGAGGTATTTTTGTGCTAATATACTTTTTAAGTAATCAGCGATTACCCTTCCAATGTCAGCTACTCAGTATTGTAATCGTATTTGCAGGACAAATATCCAAAACATTTTGCTGAATTAGTAACAAATGCCAAACCAGTCTATGGGAGGGATGCTGTACTGAAGGCATTTAACATAGTGGGCGACGTACGCATCCAGTACAAAGACGAAGCCGACTTTGCAAATATTGCACGCAAATTTGGCATTTTCGAAGAGTGGAAGGTATTTCTCTTTTAGTATTGCATTATTACCAGGTGGTATATCAACCAATGCTAAATAACAAGTTCATTGTACCATAAAGCTTTTGTAATCATCACATTCGAGACCGAGTTTCAATTGTTGCAATCATCTATCATATTTACCTTTCATCTTCTTTTCACCATTTTCCACCCCGCGTTAGTGCCCATATGCCTTGATGCTATTAAATTTGTGCCTTGTTTGATGATGTTGATAAACAGGATGGAGTACCAAGGACAGCGTACAAGGGGGTAGTGGTTTTCCGGCATCAAACATCGAGGAGAATATTCCTCGTTGGTTCAGATTCATTGAGGCAACTTGGGATTCAAGATGCTTAAAGGCGTGATGTCAATCCATTTAGTGACCGGTAATTTAAAATTTACGTAGGGAAAACGTCAGTGAACTAGTTGAAGAGTTGAAGATGATCTAGTTTCCATCAGCGGAGATACACAAGTTTCGGGTTTGGAGTTATGAACAAAGAAGGCAAAGGGAATGACTTCAAGTGATAGAAAATGGAGGAGCAAGAAGTGACTAGAGCTATAGGGAGTTTATAGACACAGTCATGAAGCAGCTGATGCTGTTAGTGGTAGGGAATATACAGAACAGACATGGAGGAAGTAATTGGCAACGGTTTTGTCTGGTTCTGATAATGACTTCACTCAGTTGTCATGAGAAACTGTTGGTTTGCAGTGCATGAATGCTTTGATAAAGGGTAAGCTAGACTGGCAATTTTGTTTCAATTTTGGAAGTGTCTCCTTTGGTTTCTTCATTGTCCTTTGTTAGAAGACCACTATCTCGTGTTGTCAGTTACATAGCAACCATGAAAGAAAACTTTGCATAAAATGGTGTCCAGTGTGCATGCATGATGCATCTTCATTCTGGAATTGAAGCATCTGTTCATGACAAATGCTACTTTGCCGGATGTTTTGATTGTATACAATTGAGACCCAAGTCCTTAGCTTGACTGTGTAGGCTTAGCTTGACTGGCGACACTGTGTTGGCTCAAAACAGTTGCGAATAACTGCGAACAAACCATTCGAGAATAGACCCTCGAGGTTGTCTGGCTCGACTAGAATCACTATGTAAGATGGGTAAGATCTCTAAATTATCTTTGTCTGACCCTCTTGGCGATTGTGTAAACATCCTTGTGTATATACACATCGTTTGTTAGGTTTTTAATTTATTGCCACTTTCGACATATGCTAAGATGGATCGTGTTTTGAACCTTGCATCCCTTATGCAGGAATCGTAGTGAGCTCTATAGATATAAGCAATGATTGCACCTCCATCTAATGTCATAACCTCCCGTCTTGAAATCACATTTGTAGCATCCCCTTCAATGTCTACCTCTGTCAATTCGAAATGACAGTATCTAGCAACCATCTCTAAAGGTCAACAATTCTAAAACAAAAGAGTTATGAATACCTTGGTAGAAAACACCTTGTGGAATGGAGGCTGCTAGTCGAGTCTCAGACCACCAAACTGTTTGCTCCATCTGAGTGGGCCAGTGGGGGGACATCAACATTAATTTTGAGCTGGAAGGCATGCTAGAACTAGTCAATGTTTCGAGCTAGTGGAGCATGAGGAGGAGGAGTGAGCTAAGGAGAGAGGTAATCACAATCATGCAAAAAAATTCTATGAAATGCATTCAAGAACTATTGAAAGTGACGAAAGACTACACAGTTACGAGCTTTTCAGGTTCACCGCCAAACGATAGAACCCATTTTAGAGTCAACACAGGGTTGAAAACGAAACTAACTCGCCATTTAAAACTCAGGATGAGAGACGGAGGCAAAGGATAAGCCTAGATGGGCTATAAGTATAATATGGTGGTAGCCAATAGTCATGAAAAAAGTATATGCTCAATTGTTTCATTAGATTGGAGACATATCTGACAGGCGGGATAGACCTCGATATCCCGGAATCGTAGGCCTTAAAACTATCGGGAGAATACGATGACATAAATGTAAAAAAAAAAAAAAAATAGAGTTTGGGTTGAACCCTAAGAAACTAGATTGAATATTATATCAATTTGAAATGTTATATGGCTGACTCCAACGAAGATATCCAAGTAAACGCATCAATGCCTTTGATATACTAATCCAACTAGTGAACTGGGCATTTATATTCACGAGATACCAAATGCAAGTAGTAATCCTTTAGAATATTCACTTGGGGGAGGAACTGATAACGTAATTATCAAACTGATTCCCAATTCTAGAATATATAGGGCTGTTGACGAGCGAGCGCTCGTGAGTGCTCGAGCTCGCTCGAGCTGCTCGAAGCTCGCTGAGGCAAATGAGCGAGCCTGAGCTTACCCAAGCTCAGCTCGGTAGGCTCGCGAGCTGGCCCGTTAAAGGCTCATTTACGGCTCGAATAATATAATAATTAATATGTAAATATGGGATGAATGTTTATACTTGATATATTTAGAGCAATTAGATTTATGATTAAGAATAATAGAATTTATATTTGGAGGACTAGAGGTTATTAGGTTAATATGGATTTAAATGTGATACATTTACTTTAATAAAATGTAGGAGTTGAGAATAATAGTATTGACTTGGACTTTAGATAATATTTAGAGCTACGACCTACGATGTAAGAGTAACAGTTCAGTGTTTAGACTCGATATATTAATCAGGTTTATGAATTGAGATTTGAGAGTACTGATTCTGGTTTATACTATATAGATTAAAGTTTAGAGTTACTACTTACTAATTAGGGTTTGGAATAACAGTTTAAGGTCAAGGACTTGAGGCTATGAACATTAAGGTTAATAATGTTTAAACTATACATTAATAAGGTTAAGAGATTACGAGTAATGACTACGGTTTATACTTTATATAATAGAGTTACTCATTAGGGTTTACAATAACGATTTAATGTGTAGGTTACACTTGATATGTAAGAGATGAATTTTTCAAATTTTGAAATTTTGAAGTTAGGATTTCAATTGACGTCTTAAGGTCAATGCTATGGAAATGAAGGTTAAATAATAACGTTTACGATGTTAGAGCAACAATTCAAGGTTTAAGCTTGATACATTGATAAGGTTTAGGGATTACAAGTAATGACTTTGGTTTATATGTTACATTACTTATATATTAAGATTTAGAGTAACTCATTAGGGTTTACAATAATGATTTAAGGTATAGGCTACATAAGTTATGGTTAATAGGATTTACAGTGTAAGAGTAACGGTTCAGGTTTACACTCGATACGAATATTCCTCCCTCTTTTAAAATAGCTCGTGAGCCGATCGTGAAAAGTTCAATTTCAAATTTCGATTGTAAGAGAAAATAAGTAATAAGTTAAGATTCCTCTAGCCATTTTGGTCTCATATGATATGATCATATCAGTTCTTTAGAGTTTAGATAATTTGGATTAACAATTTAACATAAATCATATTTGTATTCAAATAATCAGATGTCAATTAAAAAAGAAGGATGAGTTGCCTTCAGAGGATGATTGGGTTTGCCAGTTTCTTGAGTTGTTCAATCAAATCACTGTTCTTATTTCGGGAAGTTTATATCCAACAGCTAATTTGGTGCTTCCAGAGCTTTGGAATATCAAAACATTATTGGATGGAACCTTACAGTCAGAAGATGAGAGGATGAAGGCGATGGCTAGAAAAATGTTGGAGAAGTTTGATAAGTATTGGGGTGATTGTAATTGGTGATTGCATTTGCTGCTATATTAGATCCAAGAAACAAGTTCACATTAGTTGAGCATTGTTTGAAGGATCTTTACACTCAAGACAATTATACCGCACATGTTCAACTGATTCGTCAGAAGTTATAAGATCTTTACAATGAGTATGCTGCGGAGTTCAACGAGAAAAGTGCTGAGAACCCTAGTGAAGATGGGATTGACAATGCTTCATCAACTCCTAGCGCAAGTGTGTCTGAGAAGAAAAACACAGGTCGAGCAAAGTTGGATTCTTTGGTTGAGATTATACAAAGTTGCACTCCTTCCATTATGAAATCTGAACTTGATACATATCTTGAAGAAAAGTTGCATATAGCTAAAAACAAGTCAGAGTTCAGTGTTATTGAATGGTGGAAGGATAACCGTGAGAAGTACAAGATATTATCACAAATGGCTTGTGATATCATGGCGATTCCTATCACTTCGGTTGCTTCAGAGGCTGCCTTTAGCACCGGAGGAAGAGTAATTGATCCTAGTCGAGCGTCACTAGGAGTAAAGACTGTTGAGGCACTACTTTGCACTCAAGATTGGTTACGAAACCATTATAGCATAACAAATGGTTCCAAGGTAAGTTTCACTTTATATCATCTAATTCTAGTACATTATTGTTGAATTCAATATTTAATTTATCTATTGTTATTGTAGAGCACGAATTCATCCCAACCGGAAATCGAACTCGATACTGCCTTGCCCTAGAATATGAATTGGTGCTTCTTGACCAGGTATGATCATCTGCAGAATTGGGGGAGCTGTAATGTGTGAATTGTTCTGTCAAAAACTCTGCAGTATTGAGCAGATTTTACTTAGCTTGTGATTAGCCTCCGTGGAGTATCAGTGGAATTGAGATTGGTTCTTCTTATAGAGTTGCTGATTAGCCTTGTGATATAGAGTTGCTGTAACCTGTGTTTTTAGGTTAGCCATAATGATTGTAGGATGATTTGATCTTGGGTTTATATTGAAATTTTTGTTCAATTAATGATGCATAAGCAACAGCTGCAGCAATCTCTTCATTCTAATTGCATCAGCTAGCTTCATTGCTTTTGACCGTGTGATTAATTAGTCTAGCTAGAGTATGCTGCATTGTATATTGCATGATGCATTCCATCTCTTTCTTTCCCATCTGACCCTATTAATTCTTATTTCCAGATTATTTGATTATGCTTTGGGAGTTGCTGCTTCATGGCTTTGGGAGTTGCTGCTTCAAATTATCGAATGAGAAAGTTTATTTTGTTATGTTTTAATGAACGTTTGTACTTGACAATGATTGTACTTGGTAATCTTTGAACTTAAAATGTTTGTTGGCCGTAACTAGAATTATGACGTTTCTATTGATGATTTAAATAATTAGGTAAGCTTAACGAGCAGAGTTCGAAATGAGCATTAACGAGCCGAGCTCGATAAGTTTTAACGAGCCTAGCTCGAGAACAATTTTTTAGATCTATCGGGCTCGGCTCACTAAAGCTCTCGAGCTCGGCTCGATAAAACTCATTTCGAGCTGAGCTCGAGCCGAGCTCGAGCCGAGCCCGAGCTCAACAAAAAATTAACGAGCCGAGCTCGAGCCAGTCATGCAGCTTATAGAGCCGAGCCCGAGCCAGGTCATAGCTGCTCGGCTCGGCTCGGCTCGGCTCATATACAGCCCTTATTTAACACCCAATATGATGACTGTAGATAAAAAAAAAAAGTAAGCCTATAGATTTTGGGCCGGACTAGTGAATTGACCCGACAAAATAAAAGCCCAATATTTCTGTAAACTAACAAAACAGCCAAAACCCCGACCCCTTTCTTCCTTCCAACGACCTGAAACCCAAAACCTAAAACCTCTCATCTTCCATTGCTATCCTGCTGTTATTCCCAACTCCAATCTCCCGTCAATCCTTTCTCCTTCCGTCCGCCGCCGGCGCCGACGACGTAAAACATGCCTACTCCGGCGAGCAAGAAGCAAAAATCCAAGAAATCGAAGCCCAAGCACTCACTCAAGGAGCTCAAAGCTCTCGGCCAGCAGCTGCTCTCTTCAAGAAGCCACGTCAACAATCTCCCTCTCCTCCTCGACTTCATCTCCCCTGAATCCGCTCCTCAATTCGTCCTTGAATCCCTACTCTCTCTCCAATCCTTCTTCACTCCTCTCCTCCCTCAGCTTCCTTCTTCCTCCACCTCCAAAACTCCTAGTTCCGACGACGATGCCGAAATCATCTACTTCACTTGGCTCCGCTCCAAGTTTGACCTCCTCGTCAGCTCCCTCATCGACATCGTCATCTCTCCCCAGCCTGATCATACTTTGAAAGTAAGCTTAAGCTTAAGCTTCTCCATTGTCTTTTCCGGTGGTTCTTTTGTTGACTCTGCGGGAATTTTGATTGTTTCAGGAAGTTGTTTTGGATGTGATCATGGATTTTGTTAAGGTTGGGAATAGAGGGACGTTTCATTCCGCCATATTTCATAGGTTAATCCACAACATTGTAAGTTGCTGTAGTTTCCTCCCTGATTGCTTATCTTCCTATGTGGACGAAATATGATTGATTTGTTCATGATTCTTCCATTTTCAGGTCTACTCCTCCACGCCTGTTGATTTTATTATGGATTTGCTGGTGTCCAAGTTCTTCAAGTACTCTGATGTTTGGTACTGTCTCCGTCCATTGAATAATTTATATTGTCGTTGTATCCTTACTATTGGTTCTACCTGCAATATCTTGCTCTGTTCAAATTCGGCAGTGTCCTAGAGTTGTGAGAGACGAAATATAAATGCTTTCACAACGAACTAAATTGGATTTTTCTTTCCCATAGCTTCTTTACGTATATCAGCCTTGACAAACTTGCTAGAACATTGGAAACAAAAGGAAAAACAGGTACTCAGCCGATATTTCATTCATCTTCTGGTTTCAGTTGACTCAGACATTGCTTTTATTGATCTATTTTTCACATCCTGTTCAGAGAATAAAACTGAAAATTCTGGCGGTGATGTTGACAACCAGTCTGACTTAACTGAGAGGTTGGTATTCATGTATGATAACTCAGCATTCGTTATTTTATGTTCTCCAAATCCTGTTTGACGGTAAGCTAAACTGCTATGTTATTCTTTGTATTTCATATGTCTGCATCTTTGTTGTATTTATCATTTGTTACTTTATGTCGCCACATCTAGTTATGTACTTATTTGTGTCTATTCTTTGCAGTGCCGAGCTTCCAATCTACAAAATGCACTATATTTTGTCACACATACCCTCCATCAATGACCAGAAGGAGAGCTCTGATTCCGAGATGTGGAGTGAATCAGGTAATGCTTGCTACCCTTCAAGCCAACTTCTGCAGAATGCTGTTCAATGCATCCCTGCATTTGGCTTTTAGACTTGCTGTTTTCGTTCTCAGCTAGAATCTTTTATGTTCAATTTATGCTTTGTCATCAGGAATCCCTTTGAAAGTTGACAGTAAAGATAAATCCTCGAAAACCAAAGATAAACAGCTCAATTCAAGCAAACAAGCTAATGTGAGCCACCTACTATCTATTTTGTGCTCTGAGTTGATTTAGGCAGAACTTCCTTATCCAGTAACCCTCTTATATGCTCGACGGTTGGATCTTTCAGGTCACATCAACAGCAAGTGTTGTCAAAAAGATGAAAGTAAAATTTACAAAGACATGGATTTCATTTCTTAGGTTGCCACTTCCACTTGACATATACAAGGAGGTAAGTCTACATGCAACCTGGAGCAGACTCCATTGTTATGAATTCTGATACTCATGCATTTTGCTGTTTCTTTTACCTATGTTCTTCCCTGATGCTTTTACTGATTTACAGGTTCTTGCTACTATGCATCAAGCTGTCATGCCGAACATGACCAATCCCCTGATGTTATGGTACACGATTGCAGTGATTGTCCTCTCTAACTCTCGTAACCTGCCATATGCTGTTGCTAATCATTGTATTCTTACAGTGACTTCTTAACAAGATCATATGATATTGGTGGAGTTGTCAGCGTCATGGCCCTCAGTAGTCTATTCATCCTCATGACTAAACATGGGTTGGAGTACCCTGACTTCTATGAGAAACTATATGCATTGTTGGTACCTTCTATCTTCATGGCGAAACATAGAGCAAAATTTTTTGAGGTAATGACTGTCATCATTACTGTTAATTCCCATGCAAGTGATTCTTCCTAATAAAAAATAAGTAATCCTTCATCCTATTGCTTTGCTTGTTAAATGGTTTTACAACAATAACTGACAACTTATTGATTACTCAAATGTCTCAATGCAGCTTCTTGATTCTTGTCTGAGGTCTCCTCTTCTTCCAGCCTATCTAGCTGCTGCTTTTACCAAGCGGTTGAGTAGACTCTCAATTGTAGTCCCTCCATCTGGAGGATTGGTTATTATTGCGTTGATTCACAACCTCTTGCGCAGACATCCATCAATCAACTGCTTGGTCCACCGGGTATATTGTCCATCTCGTTGCTAGAGTGTGTTGCGTTACTGATTAATAGTTTCGGTTTGCTTGAAATGCACTGTGCAATCCTAACGCAAGTACTCATTGTTTGGTTAACCTGCTCTTTTGATGCTCTTTGTTTGAGTGAAATTATCGAGGCGGATATGTTAACAGAAAGCTCACCCCCATCCCTTGTGTCATGAATATGTCAGGAAGAAGTCGATGCAAGTTCAAATAGTAACTCGGTAGCAGAAACAGACAATGTTGACGATGGTCATGGAAGTGCGACTACCAAAAGAGTAGGCATTGACCCGTTTGACAACGATGAAAGTAATCCAGTGAAGTCTAATGCATTGGGTGAGCAGCTCTTCAGTTCTCAAATTCTTCTTGCATATATATCTCTGTGTTAGAACATTTGACAGTGTAGAATAATGTTGTGTTTCAAAATCCTTGATGCAGGGAGTTCTCTGTGGGAAGTTGAGAACCTACGTCACCATTACTGCCCTCCTGTTTCAAGGTTCGTGCGTATAAATCATGTCAACTGCAGTCATGTAGTGAAAATTTCCGCGTTTTTCTCCTAACATTGGTGTACTCGGGAATCGGTGTCAGATTTGTAGAGTCACTGGAGACCGACTTAACAGTGACATTGAAAACCACAGAGATGAACATAAAAGATTTCAGTTCAGGATCATACGCCACAATATTTGGGGCAGAGGTAAGGCTCTCCGTTCTTGCTTCTCTCTAGCTTGCATTTGGAACTTTGCTGATTCGAGTGTTGCGACCTTGAAACTGAATGCAGATTAGGAGAAGAGTGAAGCAGGTGCCGCTGGCGTTCTATAAAGTGACGCCAACTACTCTGTTCTCGGAGTCCGATTTTAGCGGATGGACGTTCAAATTCGATGAAGGAAGCAAGAAAGGTGATGAGAGCAGCCCCGGGAAACGACAGCGGACGACTTAGGTGAGAGTGATGATGGTGGTCCAGTGCAATGCAGCCTATTTGAGAAGTAACACATGCCATGGAAATGCAATCAGCCATGCCCGATTGACGTCCTCTTGCTTGGGGTCTTGGTTATGGCATAGGATACCATTTTATTTTACCATCCTACTATCGATTTTGTTTTTATAAATGGAGAACAGTAAATTCTTTCTCACCCTAAGAAAACTAATTATGGCCATCCATTATATAATTAATTATAATTAAAATTTTATGGCCAAATTTAGTGGATATTTAGGTCATTTACCTTTTTTAGGATTTTAGTTAACTTGTCTTAATTTTTGTTTCTTAATTTTAAAAATTGTTTGCAATTAACTGCAAATGGGTTGTTTGTTTGGGGAATTCTAATTACCCGAGAATTTCGTAGATTTCATGAAACGGACTGCGTTAGTCAAATCTGGAATGCGCAAAGTAAAAATGAATTATGTTAGTAAAATTTAGACTACCCAAAGTAAAAATGAATTGCGCAAAGTAAAATTTGGATTGCACGAAGTAAAAATGGACTGTACAAATTAATAAGGGTATAATGCCCCGTTTCTAAAAAAACGGATTGCACGAAGTAAAACCTGGACAGCACAAAGTAAAAATAGATTGTTCAAAGTAAAAATGGACTGCACAAATTAATAAGGGTATGAGGGTCCGTTTGTGAAAAAATATGAACCGCACTAAGTAAAATATGAACTATATATAGCACCCCTAATTTTATAACTAGTTAAAAACTTAGTTTAATTGGGCCTTAAATCCATATTTCGGTCCACTTCTGGGTGGCCCGATTAATTAACTCGAATTCGGGTTGGGCTATTGATGCATTTAAATTAAATTATAAAGTATGCACTTCGATTTAAATATAGACTTGAACATCTGCTCGACTCACACTGCCCAGTGCCCACTACCTCACTAACTCTCTCTCTCTCTCTCTCTCTCTCACTCTCTCGCAATCAGCAATGGCGATTTCCTTCCTGTCAACATTCAACCCAATCATCACCTCCACCCACAAATCCTCCATTTCCACTCCCCCTCCGATCATCCGCTGCAATTTCTCCGCCTCCACCACCCTCACCACCACCACCACCGCGGAGCCCCAACCGGTCTTCTCCTCCGTCAAATCGTTCGCCCCCGCTACTGTCGCTAACCTAGGCCCGGGCTTCGATTTCCTCGGCTGCGCAGTCGACGGCCTCGGCGACCACGTCACCCTCCGCGTCGACTCATCCGTCCACCCTGGAGAGATCTCAATCTCCCAGATCTCCAGCACCCACGCCTGCTCCAACCTCTCCAAAAACCCTCTCAACAACTGCGCTGGAATCGCCGCAATCGCCGCCATGAAAATGCTCAACATCCGCTCCGTAGGCCTCTCCCTCTCCCTCGAGAAGGGCCTCCCCTTGGGAAGCGGGCTCGGATCCAGCGCAGCCAGTGCTGCGGCTGCTGCCGTCGCTGTCAACGAGCTCTTCGGCGGGAAGCTCGACGAAAAAGAATTGGTCCTCGCGGGGCTCGAATCGGAGGCTAAGGTGTCTGGATACCACGCGGACAACATCGCCCCAGCGATTATGGGAGGATTCGTCCTGATCCGGAGCTACGATCCCTTGGATCTAGTTAGACTTCCATTTCCGGAAGATAGGGATCTGTTCTTCGTCTTGGTGAGCCCCGATTTCGAGGCGCCCACAAAGAAGATGAGGGCGGCGCTCCCTGCTGAGATCGGGATGGCACATCACGTGTGGAACTCTAGCCAAGCCGGAGCTCTGGTGGCGTCTTTGCTACAAGGAGATCTGGCCGGGATGGGGAAGGCGCTGTCGTCAGATAAAATCGTGGAGCCGACGAGGGCGCCGCTGATTCCCGGGATGGAGGCTGTGAAGAAGGCGGCGCTGGAGGCAGGGGCGTTTGGGTGTACGATCAGCGGGGCTGGGCCGACGGCGGTGGCGGTAGTGGGCGGAGAGGAGAAAGGGAAGGAGGTAGGTGAGAGGATGATGGAGGCATTCTGGAAGGTAGGGAAGTTGAAATCAGTGGCTATGGTGAACCGGCTTGACAGAGTTGGTGCGAGGGTTATTGAAAGCTTCCCCAGATGAGTAAAAGATGCCAAGTGTTTTGTTTTAGGGTTTAGCTCTGTCTGTGTTCATAGCACCGATGTGCTCTGTTTTGGCACAGAAATTTTGTGAGATGAAATCGCTGTCATGTCAATTGGTTTAAGAATGTACTGATCATGATTGAGGTATTCAAGCCAGAGATTGAAAGCCAATTATAATCTGCTAGGAACTGCAACTGATGAACAAAGCAATGTAAAAGAGTCTGCTCAGCCAAGAAAAAGAGACAAAATTGCTGGTATGTGATTCAGGGAATAATAAGGTTTTTAAGGTCTGTGATTTAGTTGAAAGAATGTATCATGTGGGTCTGCGACGGATGTTGTATTCTGGGAGTTCATGTTCAAGATTTCAAACCCTGAGTGAGTAATAAGAAACCAACTGAATCCACAGGAGTGCATTTGTCCGTTGAAACAAGTGTTCTGTTCCAAACGATTTGACCCGAAACTCATACTGGTAACCCGATTCAAATCCGTAGAACGGGTGTCCACAATCCTGTCGTGGATGAGAAACGAGTACCTATTATACCCAAAATTCTTTATTGTCTCAAACACTCATGTACCTCTTCTTCGGTTAGACACTATCTTGCTCTCGATCGTCAATACATTTACCTCGTTGAAGTCGTCAATCCATTTACTTCATTGAAGTCGCCGATCAAAGCACCAAGCTTCGCGAAACAGATATTATAGGTATTCCGTATACCAGAACAAATATTGCAGATTACCCACGAAGGTCAATCTCGTGTTTGTACCCATTTGAGTAAAATGAGCACATATACTTCTTCAAATAGAGGGATGAGTATATAGATTGAGGCCATTTGCAGGCACAGGTAATGAACAAAAGCTGGCAATGTAGTAGATTACGGTTCAATTCAACCCAAAAACCGAAACGGGTCTCGTAAATTTTCTTCCTTTCTACAGAAAATAAAAGCCCTGAAACCATGTTTCCAGCATCTATCTATAGAAAGAACAACATTGCAGATTAGAATACAAAGGAAATCCCACCCAACCCGACACGAAAAGGCGAAACACCCCGTCAAAATTTTACCAAATCATTCAGTTCTGCTTCTCCTCTTCTGCTTGCTTAGCACCAACGGAGAAGAACTCAGTGATAACTTCAAGGGGCATACCCTTGGTCTCTGGAACTTTCAAGTATACAAACACCAGTGCTATCACACACACGACTGCGTACATCCCGAATACTCCAGCTAGCCCGATTGAGTTTAGCATCACTGGGAGTGAATACGTAACGATGATGTCTCCTATCCAGAACGTGAGGGCACATATGGCGATGCACAGGCCACGGACACGGGTTGGGAATATTTCAGCACATAGGATGTTGGGAACTGGACCGAATCCCATCACGAAGCAACAGAAGTACACTATCACGCTCACTGTCGAGATTGCTGCATTCACAACGCTCCCGAAGTTCACCATGCTTCCAATCACGAGCACCACCAGGGATAATATCAAGGCGGGAATTGTGGTCAGTAGCAAACTCCTGCACAAACATAACCAATGTGTAAAAAAGCCAGACATAAAACATACTCGAGTCCTGCACGTTTTTGTCGAACAGAAGAAAAGATTAGATACCTTCTTCCGGCTATATCCATGAGTCTCATAGCAACAGCTATAGAGGGAAGCATCAACAATGTCGTGACGCCACTAATAAGCAGAGCTGCAGAATCTGAACTAATGCCCAAGTTTCCAAGAAGAACCCCAACACCAGCTTTGTCAAGGATTTGAGGAGTGTAATACAAGACACCATTTATACCAGAGAACTGCATACAGAGTTAAGTTATTAGGAAAAAAGTCCACAACAAAATTAGCAGAAGCATATTAATTTCCACCTAACATTCCATCTTCAATCAATTACTAAGTGAAAACAGATAAAAGCTGGTTTGAAGGGTCTAGAATTTGATTCTCTGTGAAGCTTTAGAAAGAGTTCGCATACCTGCTGAAGGATTTGAAGCCCTACTCCAACAATGAGGGCACGCTTTACACCAGGTTCAAAGAGTTCTCTCCAGCTCGGACCTTTTGCAGCTTCAGATGGGTGAACCATGGCAGGTCCAACTGGATGCTGACTGACTAGATCTTTGGAGTACAGAGCTGGTTGACTGACCAGAGCAGCAGCCTGCACAAATTCACTTTCAACAGCAGTATCCCCACCTGGAAGAGAAACCAAAGATCCACGGCGAGATGCTTGAACACCAACTTCTTGATGCAAATAGATTCTTTTAAACCCTCCTTCCTTCTCTCCATCTTTGCCCTCTCTTTCTGTCCATTTCCATGCCAACTGCCAGCCACCACCGATACCAGTGCTTCCACCTTGCTCCCCAACATTCCCTTGGAGCAGACTTCCGTGCCTCATGCTTGACATGCTTCCATGAGCAGGTTGTACCATGTCCTTGTTGTCCGTACTTGTTGGCTGACGAGAGATCAATGGACTCTGCAAGTTATCATCAGAATCACCACCAGCACCACCATCAGATTGATAATCTTCTACGTCTCTAGCCTGGCTCTCCTCATCCCAGTCATGTTCGGGTCTAGCCTGGTTACCTCCCACACTGAACATGCTGCCAAAGTGAGGGAAAAGCATGCTCCTCATGCTCCCATTATCAGGAAGCTTTTCATGTACACTACCAAAGAGGGTCACAAGAGGGTCGACAAGAGGCACTGTCTGACCTGCCATGCTTCCTCGACGAGATGCAATGCCGAGATTGCTTTGTCCAGTGACAGGTCTTGCAACCCAACTCAGACCAGCTTCTGGCCCATATAACTTAATACGATCCTTGTCAGCAGATATGTCTTGGTCATCCATTATTTCGTTGTCGGGGCCAATTATGTACTCTTCAATTGATGTGTCACCCCCAACGCCAAGTCCCTCAACCAGCAAAGCCATCTCACCTGTTCAATTAAATGCAATTAGCCAGTAACCAAAGCGCTCTCATCTCTTCATTTCAGCTATTAACTCAGCCAAAACATGGATAGATTAAGGTGTATATATCAGGGAACCAACAATCAAACCTACTAATCAAATCCAACAAAATTGTGCTCCTCAATTATCAACATACCACACTATTAAGAGAAACCAAGTTAAGAGACTTTTTAGAAGCAACTAAGAGAATAAGTCCCATTTTTGGACTTACGTAGCCCACCAAAAACAAGTTTATAATCACTATGTTAGTTCGGCTTAAACTAGTAATTTTATTCGAATCAAGTAATGTCCAGGACATTTGAAGAGTAATTGAGAGATTGAGTGATGAATTTAACAAAGTTCCCTGCACCATTTGTGAAACAAACTGTCACTCAAAGTTGATTCCACGGCTACAATCAGATTATACACAAACTGTGCTTGAATTTTCCAGAGGTAGAAGGACAGGAAGAGCTTACCAGAGACGTCTTCCCTGCCGCGGAGCCTCTGCAAAACCTGCTTGGCCTCAAGCATCCTTCCTTTACTAACCAGCCATCTTGGGGATTCAGGCAAGAAGAATATAGTCAGTGCAAAAAAGAGAAGGGAAGGGATTGAGAGCACACCAAGCATTAATCTCCAACTAGGCGACTCCATCAAGGACATCCCAAACACCATACAGTAAGACAAGAACATCCCACCCGATCCAGTGAACTGCGGTAGAGTATTCAAAAGTCCCCTAATCTCAGGAGGTGCTGTCTCAGATATATACACAGGCACTAAAGTGACTGCCAAACCGATTCCAAACCCATCCAAAAGCCTTGCCAATAGTAAAACATACACATTGGGAGACCATAACATTACCAATCCACTGAGAAAGTAGAATACAGATGAGACTATGAGGAGAGGCCGACGCCCTAGAGCATCCGATATCGAACCAGAGAACATAGTAATCACTGTGGCTCCGATTAGGGACATGGCTACAATCAAACCTTCTATCGTTGGGTTGCTTTCCAAATTGAACTCCTTTTTTATGTACAACACAGATCCTGCACCAAATTGGAAGACAGAATTACAAACAAATTCAGATCATCAATTCATGTCTAAGATTTAGCAGTAGTGAAGCTTGGGATAGATTCAAAGATACAATCTTTGTCTGTTTGACCAACATGATTCATATTGGGCGGATTAAACTAAGTAGGGGAAGTTACCAGCGATGGTAGCATTATCCCATCCTTGCAGCAAGTTGCCAACAGCAGCAGCAATCGCCACAAACACTGCTCCGTTCTTCATCTTATGAGTTTTGCGTGTTCAACAACTGCACTGAAAAACACCTGGAAATCTCAGATCGA
This sequence comes from Linum lewisii, assembly GCA_034768395.1. NCBI lineage: Eukaryota > Viridiplantae > Streptophyta > Magnoliopsida > Malpighiales > Linaceae > Linum > Linum lewisii. Next base: position 4,850,831 of record CM068302.1, on the reverse strand, counting down.
GATGAGCTGAAAACTAAGAAACAGAACTCAGCAATAACATCAAAGGTTGGTGAGATTGGGGGGAAAGGGGGCAAACAGAAGAGCCCAAGTACACATCAAAAGCTAACAAGCAAGTAAAGGGAAGAGAGCAAACTGAACAATCAACAAAAGAAACCCTTATAAGAAGAGAACAAAAAGGAGGTTGAAGATATTTTTTACCAGCAGAGCTGAAAGATACAGCCAGTGGGGGGTCCTTCAATTACAGTGACGCCATTCAGCGAGAATTGCTAATCAATGAAGAAGTGGGTTTCTTTTCTTTTCTATTGTAAATCGGAAAGAGACGTCCACCCAAAAGCAAAAGCTGAGAATTCTTTCTATATTCTATATTCCTTTCGGACGGAGAAGGAGAAGAAGCAAGAGGACTAGGATCAAGAAGAGAAGAGTTCCCGAGTCCTCTGCAACAAAGACACTTGCCCCTTTTGATTGCCGCCTGTTGCTGCTGCTGTAGCCGAGTCACTGCATAGCACGTCAGCAAGGCGGTCCAGGTATTAGGCAATTGAAGCCAGGTATCAAATATATGAATGAACAACCAGCCAAGCAGTTTTGTTTTGTTGCTTTAGCTTCAAGGGAGGAAGGAGCTGAGCTGTATCAGAGTGTGTTATGTGTCATCGCCACTCTCGCGGTTGCACGTCGACCGCTTACGATTTAGCGGTGGGTCCAGGCGTCCAGCTAACGATGGAATCAAATTTGGGTATCTTAGAGTCTTGATTCCTGTTGATTAAATAATTTTGTGATGGAGATTAAACAAAATCTTAGCCATTGGAGTTAATTATTTTGATTTAACGGCTCAGATTGTAATAAAAAGCAAATTTATGTTCTCTTTTCTTTTTTTTCTAGATTTTGACTAGAGCTGGCAAAATGCTGACCCGGCCCGATAAACCCGCCCAGCCCGACCGTGGCCCGATTGACCAAAAAGTCAATAATCCAACCCGCAGCCCGATGAACCCGCAACCCGATGAACCCGCAACCCGACTAACCCGCGACCCGATTAACCCGCAACCCGACTAACCCGCAACCCGGCTAACCCGTAACCCGACGAACCCGTAACCCGACTAACCCGCAACCCGCCCGCCCGACCCGAATAACCCGATTGTCACACAATTCATAATATTCAGTGCTTCAAATATCAACATTATGTCATTATTGAAGATATAAAAAATTTAATCTACTTCTGACTTCACCAAGTTTATTTCCAAAATAATTAAAATCAATTATATATAACATTGACAATCATAGTTGTAAATACTTCCATCTACCTGAACGAGCACGACTGCTCTGCACCATATGTCCATATCCATGTTTTTAAGTTCTTTCACCAATTAGCAATACAAGCAACTAATATATAGTATGCAACACTACATAATTCGACACCAAACATTCATAATTCATAGAATAATCCAAAAGTCAAGTTTCAAACCTGTTGATATATAGAAACACAATACTGATGAACATTAAAGTTTAAACCACTCATCCATACTTCAACCTTCAAACCAAAATTATAAAGAAAAAGTGTTATAACAAAATATTCATTCTGCATTGTCAACACTCAACAACAATGAATCCTGCAGCAACCAGAAACTAGAATGCATCTATGCAAGACTCACGTCTTCTCCATCAGTAACACTTAGCACCATCAGTAACAGTGTTAAAAATCTTAAGAACGTTGACTATATTTGTCATCTAACATAAAATCAAAACGTTTGGTCTAAAAATGTCATAAAAAGAAAGTCGCTAGATTTGATACTTTTTTGAAAGAATTGACTAAATTTATAAATGAGTCCAATGTTAAACCCTCCTAGACCTTAAAAGCTAAAGTATATTCAATTTCATTTCATTTATTATAAGTATATTTAATTTATAAAAATGAATTATTATTTTTAATATATGAACAACTGCTACAATCCTTAAGAGTTAAGCCTACTCGCGATTAAAAATTTAATATATTTTTAAATTATTTATCACATAAAAAAATTTACATAAAATTTTGCAAATTGTAGTTGAGAGTTGAGACTAGTAAGTAATAACCCGTGGGCAACCCGAGACCCGCCCGACCCGCGACCCGACGAACCCGCGACCCGACGAACCCGCGACCCGCGAACCCGCGACCCGGCGAACCCGCGACCCGGCGAACCCGCAACCCGACGAACCCGCAACCCGACGAACCCGCAACCCGACTAACCCACAACCCGACTAACCCGACCCGTGGCCCGCCCAGCCCGCCCGTTTGACAGCTCTAATTTTGACCATTAGAATTTGTCCTTCGTTGGCTGATGAATTTTGTTATAAGTGTACAAAGAATGTACATAGAGTATAAAGACATGTATACAGCTTAATTTTTTTAAAAATAGGTCATATACATAATATGTTATATAATTTTAGGTCAATTTACAAAATAATCCTAAAAATTCCAAAAGTTACTAAGTGGTCTAGAATGTTTAAATTGTGTTATGATACAATATTATAGTCGCCGACAACGTAATTTTATTATGTAACCACCGACATGTCATAAAAATATTATTTAATTCAATCCAATCAAATTCTAAATCAATCTAACATTTCAACCATCTCTCTTTCTTTCCTCATCTCTACAAATCTCAAATCCAATAAACTTATCAATCTCCAAAAAAAAAACCTCAAAATTCCATCTCTCAAAAAACAAACCAAGTAAAAGTTCTTCCATCTCCAAAATCTATTGAATTAAACTAAGTAAGAATTCCTCAATTTCAAGAGAAAAATCTACTTTAGTGTGTTGTGGATTGATTGATTTCATATTCCTAGAAGTATGGACTATTGTAAAGGATCTTCATAGTAGTTGGGTGGATATAGAGTTATGAAAGGCTCTTGAATGCATTTTGAGGCATAGTTCTTGTAGATTTGATGAGATATGGGGTAGTATCTCACTTGAGAAGTCGTTCTCGTTGAGGTAGACATGTTTGAGGTTTTTAAGCAATTTGAGAGAGAAGGGGACCGTTGAAGAGGAGTCGGTCGAGGACGGAGAAGCACTCAATTGAGTCGCGGAGGGAGAGAAAGTTGTCGACATCAGAGCATTGAACACCGAACTAGGAGATGTATGATTTTTCCCCAAAGTAGGGTACCATGGAATATCAATTATCAAAATAGGTTACTTTTCTAGTCAATTCTCAATCTGGGATAATTTTGTATGACTAGACATGTACATCGCCCAAGCAATATACACATATCACCATACTAATCGATGATCTATGTTTCACTTAGTCGCACGCACTGCCATGTTATTATAAAATAAATTGTCTAAAAGATAGGCGATGTTCATTTGTCGGCCTGAAACAATTAGAAATGGAGCTAATATTTCATAGTACCGGGGGGAATGAAGTTAGCTAACTATTTCAAAGTACACGGTGATGTACGTGTACAGTCATAAGAGATTACCCTAGATTGGTAATTGACTAGGAAAATAATCTATGTTCCTACTTTGAGAAATAATCTGGAGATGTCGAGGTTGAAGCCGGTCTAGTAAATATATTTATATCGGTTTGAGTGGGAAATGAAGTTAGGTTTGAGTCGAATTATTATTTTTATTGTTTTCCATCTGATGTGGTTGTGATGTTTTTACAAAATGAGAATATGAGTATATGACCACTCCATAACTCATTTTGTATAATGAGATCACTTGTAGCAGATTAATTTTTAGGATCAGTTCGTAATACGAAAAAAATGGAATAGTAATAGAAAAATATTTTGCATCTCCCCTAGGTACGTATTCTTGGCAACATGTACCCACGACCACAAGGACATGTACTCAATATCCAGACTTCAGTTGTTTAAGTGTTGGGTATTCTGTGTACCCGTTACGTGAGATTTAACAGGTGAGAAATCAAAACCACGTACCCATCACTAGGTATCAGGTGAACTCTTTTAATTGGGTAATCCCCAAATAGGAACTAAAATACAGCAATTAGCATAAGAATAATACGAACCTAGCATAAAGTTTTAAAACTCAAAACATGAAGCTTTGCTACTAAAATCAAAATGCATATTGTGATACGCCTTAGAAACCAACATATGACATCAAACTATAAATCCACCATTGTTCGGAATCAAACATCAACCAAAATCCAAAATAAAACTATTAAAGTCATCATAGTTGAAACCAAATAACTAGGGATAAGTTCACTTCAACTACGTGTGTATATATATCAAATACAAAAATGGCGTCGTTTTAGAAAAGGATACCCGTCGAGTCAGGTACCGGGTGGATAGTTCCAAACCCATCACCCACTCAAACTAGGTTTCATGTTCGTTTGTACCTACCTACCAATTTTACCTGTTAATCAATTTTCTTCGTCTAAATTGTCTAGGCATTGGCGGAGCTAGGGGAGGCCACCCTGAGCTCGGGCCCAGGGTCCTCTAGACCCAAATAGCTAAAATATAGGTATATTTGGTGCAAAAAGTATGTTCGGCCCATTGTATTCTATGTATCGGGCTCATGGTCTACTTGAGTCCTGGCTCCGCTACCGTGTCTAGGTTGTAAGTGGGTCCGAATTTGTGGATACTAAATACTAAACCTACTCCATAATAAATGCCAAACCTACCTACCTAGGACTTTTTTTCCTATTGAACTTTGTCTTAATGACTTATAAATTCCTTGACAGGAACTCGGAGTATTACTCATTTTCATATTTTAGCATGAAATTTTTTTAGCATTTGGATTGATTTATTTTAGACAACAAAATTTAGTTGGAATAACCAATGTTTTCAGAGCTAAGGATTAAATTAGTGAGTTTAATGATACAAGTTTCAACTACTCGGATTGTCATAAACTGTAATTATATTAAATTTTTGACATATTATTTTGATAAGTGATACATGGCCCAATCGATTGAACCATCCATATCAACGGGCTTTGAAAACACTAGAAACGACTCAACCATCCTATGAAAAAATAATTCAATTTTTTTTTTGGCGGAAGCCAGAAATAATTCGAGTAATTTTCTTTGCAAAATAAAATGTGAATTGCCTTAAATTTTGAATTATTTAATAATAAATTATAGGTTTATGGTTAGAAGTTAGTCTACAAATTTAGGTCTGTATTCTACTGTTGAAGGGGTTCAACAACTCCTCATCTATTAGATATTTAGATCAATTTGATAAATGAGATTAATAAAGGCTTTTTTGGATTTTTAGAAATATAATGGCGTTTTATATTTCTAGCATGACTCTTTCATTATAATTTTGATTTTAGTTACCTGGAAATATTCTTTGAAAGATGAATCTGGCAAGATCATATCTTTTCAACTCTCTCTTTTCGAGAGATTAGTCATTCATACATCTGTTATTCGTCAAGGGAGAATGCCTCGAATAAGAAGACTAAGACAAAAAAAAAAAAAAAACTGAAGACGTTACAAATACCTATTACATAACCTTAAAAGAAAAACTAAAAATTACCTTAAAATTTGTTTCGAGGAGTCACTTAGAATTATATAGATAATGATCTTTCATCGAGGACTTCTTATTTCTTTCCTTACTTTTCGTCCATCAGTTTGGTTGCCAGTTTTTAGTGACTTTAAGCAATATGTCAGGCCGTCACCCGCGTCACAAGAGCTATGAACGCCCTTTAATCCTGCCTGTAAAGTTGTCAATAAGTACATCTTCGGGCACATGAGCCTCGTTCAGCACTTTCAGCATTTCCTGTGGGCCTTGTTGGTCATTTATATGTTTCTCCCTCTTATTCCTACATCTACTTTTGGTTAATTATTACTACATTTGAGTTGCTGATTCGTATGTTTAAGTTTGCCATTACATATGTATTGTGTCTCCATTGGTATGTTTTGACACTTGAGTAGAATAAATACTACATTTTGGTATTCCTACATTTTTTTTATTCAATATTCTTACGTCTCGTCTCAAGTAATTTAATTTGTAACCCAGAGCCCACCAGTAGCCATTCTAACTGTGACACCCAACCTTTTCCAACAAGATATTGTCAGCTTTGGCCTAGGCCCTCATGGATTTGTTTTTGAGTGCATCATGGTGACTTCCAGGAGGTTACTCGTCTCTGCACTGCTCACCCTGAGCACATTTAACTTTGGAGTTCTTACAAGAACTCTTCCATTACATCCCAAAACGCGTATTGTCAGTTAGATTGAACCATTTCTCATAGCCCATAAATCTTTTTCGTGCTTTGTCGATGTGGGATTTGCCTAGAATGTTACACCAACATTTTTTACAAATGTACGAATGACTATTTTTTACTTTTGAGGTACACGTGTAACCTCAAAAAATTAATTTTGATTATGATAAATTTTTAGTCTCGAATGATACGGTATTTTGATCATAATCTATCAAAATGCATCAAAATGACTCATCATTCGTGCTAACAAACCATATTAATTAACATCTACAACCAAAATTCTGAATCACTAATTCCTAAATACCTTAAACTCTAACCTTAAAACCCTTAGATAATCATTTGGGTAAGAACATACTATTTAGATAAATAGTTTTAGCTCCACATTATTTATGTGGTTAGTTATTAAAAAAAGTATTACTATTGTGAAAAAAATCCAAGATTTGCCCAGAAGTTTATATACAATAATAATTGGAGGAAGGAGAAGGACAGAGATGAATCCAAGATCCAATGTTATAATTTTAGTGAAATTTGTGAGATTGGGGAATGAGGGAATCTTGTCTTGTGACAAATCCAGCTTGTTCTTGGTTGTGTTGTGTCCGAGAAGAGACGCCAATGATTTAACATGGAACTCAGCTGCCTCAAATAATGCAAAGTACAGAACCACCATATTCATTATCCTTATTATTAACTTTTTGTGAGTTTATATAAATTTGAAGACTTGTTTGTATCTCTGAGAAAAGAAACATGTTTGTCGGTCGTATTAACTCATATAATTAGAGATCTTAAACGACATGCTAATCAAATTGTGTACTTTATCAACTCAGCTGTATACTATAATCATTTCGAAATCACACAGCAAGTACTTGGTATTTGACTCAAATCAACCCTCCATATGACCATAACACATGCCCATGTGTTGATATGGCAATATCTAATATATACTACTAGATTATCAGCCGCAGCCGCCCATTGGCCAATTTTTTGTGTTAATATTTTACTGGAAAATCATTTTATTTATTTAATTAGATTACTTAGAATTAGAAGTGTGTTGAATTTTTTTTTACTTTTTATTCTACTTTTAATATATATAATATTTAATTCATTGTTGTAAAAAATTATAATTGTTATCAATTGTTAGGGATATAATAAACAAAGCATTATAGTTATGCTTCTTGTTGTTATGTTAAAAACAATGCAACTTTTCTTTGTTAAATAGTAAATCACTCCAATCATTAGTGTGGCATTGTGTTGTTCACTTTGTTTTTTAAACATGAGGTTGAGAGTTCGATCCTTGTTCGTTGATAAAAGAATCAAAAATTTTGTTTGTCAGAACTGATTTTTATCTAAAATAAATACCTTCATTCCTAGAATGAAGAAGAGGACTTAAAAATGCTGAAAAGTGATGTGGCAACTCCAAAATGGAGATTTTGCTTTAATATATTATAGATACTAATTTTTTCTTTCTTGATTGGTCGGGTAAATTAAATTAAATCAATTCTATATTAGTTAATAATGGCTGAAGATCCGGGTCCAACCTCCAAAGGTTGGACCGGTCCAACCACATACACGGGAGGGGTAAACTTGGAATTAAAAAAAATTAACCCTATCAGTCGTCCCTATTGCTGCCGCCGTCCCTTCGGCCATGGCGGAGTTTCGAGTTATCTTCTTCACGGCGAGGAGCTCAGCTCCGGAGGAGGAATTGGGGAGAACCGCCCTGTATACAGATCCGAACCCGCCGATTCCGATTACCTCGTCGTCGTCGTCGACCGAATGTTTGGATAGAAGGGAAGGGTCGATGGAGACTGGACTTGTTGTCGCGGCGGAGGATGGAAGGGTCGGCGAATTGATTGAAGAGGAGGGAGAGCACCACTGGAGCGTTTGGAAGAGCTCGACGTCGGCGGTGGAGAAGTGTCGCCGAGGTTGAGTGATCTGGTTGGAGAAGAAGAAGGATTATGTTGCAACCCACAAAAAATTAGTGACCAAACAGAGGATATTAAAATTAAGTGACCCTCTCCAAGTTCTGGAAACTTTGGGGACTGTTATGATCTCTGGGTATTTTGTTGGGATGGTCACTAACTATGATTGTTTGACAGATGAGGACTTTGGGTGATTTTGTTAACTAGATAAGTCAAGTGACTGATTTGCAGTTACAAAATCTTTGAGGACTGTTTAGTAATTACCAATCCTTGCTGCTGTAATTTGACATTAGCTCATTTCGATTTGGTTGAAAATAATTCATTCCGAATCTTTGATAGTGTGGTTTGTTTGAATTGGAAAGTGCAGATAATCATCAAAATTGCTGCTGGAAATGGTGGTGGTTTGTTTGTTTGGTAAAATTTTGAATGTTAGGATGTAATTTGTTAACTAGTAATTTTATCAATTGGTTAACTAGTTAACAACTTGATAAGTTAACTAGTTAACAATTTAATAACTAGTTAACAAGATTGGTTAACTAGTTAACAATTTAATAACTAGTTAACTTGGTTGGTAACTAGTTAAAAAATATTGTTAACTAGTTGTCAGGTTAAAATCTGTTCACAAGTTATCAAACAAAAAACGTTGTTAACTAGTTATCAATTTAACAACCATGTTAATTAGTTAACTTGATTAGATAACTAGTTAACAACTTGATAACTAGTTAACTCGGTTGGTTAACTAGTTAACTCGGTTGGTTAACTAGTTAACTCAGTTGGTTAATTAGTTAACAGCTTGATAAGTTAACTAATTAACTCGGTTGGTTAACTAGTTAACAACTTGATAACTAGTTAACTCGGATTGTTAACTAGTTGACAAAAATAACTGTTATCGAGTAAAAAATTTGTTAACAAGTTAACTCGATTAGTTAACTAGTTAACAACTTGATATGTTAACTAGTTAACTCGGTTGGTTAACCTGTTAACAAAAAATCTCGTTAAAATTTTGATTATATGATTATTCGTTAACTAGTTAACAGGTTAAAATTTGTTAACAAGTTATCAACAAAAAAACGATGTTAACTAGTTATCAGTTAAAAAACACTGTTACCTAGTTAACAGAAAAAAGGTGTTAACTAGTTAACTAATTTTGATAACTTAACTACTTATCAACTAAACTTTTTGTTAACTAGTTATCTAAAAAAAAGGTGTTATCTAGTTATCAATAAAAAACATTGTTACCAAATAAAAAATATTGTTAACTAGTTATCAGTTTAAAAACCATGTTAACTAGTTATCAATAAAAAATTATGTTACCTAGTTATCAATAAAAAAACATTGTTAACTAGTTATCAGGTTAAAATCTGGTAACAATTTATCAAACAAAAAACGATGTTCACTAGTTATCAGTTAAAAAAACACTGTTAACTAGTTAGCAGAAAAAGGTGTTAACAAGTTCTTTTGAAAAGAAAAAAAAAAAAACTCACCGGCGAAGGCGGCCGGTCGCCGGAAAAGTCGTCGGCGACGGCGGCCGGTCGCCGGAAAAGTCGTCGGCGACAGCGGCCGGTCACCGGAAAAGTCGCCGGCGACGGCGGCGGTCCCCGGAAAAGTCGCGCGACGGCGGCCGTCGCCGGAGATGAGCTGCTGGTCGCTGGAAAAAATAATTAATTTATTTATATATAATAATTAAATTATATGTGTAAAGTCTAAAATACCCCTAACAATCTAGACCATTGGATTGGTCAAAGGGTCAAAGGTGATCTAATGGTTAAGATGAAGGTTGGAATTTCCAACCCTTGGAAAGGGTTGGATGGGATCAGCACCCGTTAATAATAATAATGTCAAACCTGTTTTTAAAAATTTTAATTTTGAGAATTTTATAATATTTTATTTACAAAATTAGTAATTGAGGAAAAAAAATTGTGCACTCAATAATTCAACTTAGAGAATTTGAGAATGTCGCATTTTGTATTGAAAAAAAATTGAGACTTTTGAAAATATAATTCCCTTTGAATGAAATTTAAATTAGGAAATTAAAATGACATATTGTGACTCTCGTTAAATATTGAAAGTTGTATTTATGCTCTTTGTCACATGTTTAAAACTGGTGGGTTCTCCACACTTTACAATTCATCTTTTCTATTTTAATACTTTACTATTTCAAATCTCTTTCAACCAAATTTTAAAATCAAATAACCTATAAAACTTTAAAGATGTGACTTAATACTCAATAGTCAAGTGACATTTCCAACCCACATAATCAATTGTTATGTGCTATATAACTGTAAAGCCTACATAAACTTTAGTAAGATATATTAAAATAAGTTTCACAAGTTGTTGTATAAATAAAATATATAGAATATATTGGAAATAAACATTGGGTCAAAAACACTGGCAGTCACCTAAGTTTGGGGTTTGTAACACCGTGGTCAGTGGTCACTTAACTTCATCTATGCTTGGATCAATTATTTTTGTAGGTGTTGGTTTTATTTTTGAGTTGGCTCAATTTATTTTGAGGGGTTCAACCGAGTTGATCGGGGAGATTAAAGATATCATGTTTGATGATGTTACATGCTTAGCCAGAATTGTCATAAAAATTTACCGAAATAATTGATCGTTTAAATATAGAAGAGTGCTATGTTACAAAACAAAGTTAAGTGATCGCAACGTTACAACTCTAAACTTAAGTGATCGCCAATGTTTTTATCCCATGAACATTTGATTTTGAAGATGATAATGATTGAGGCAAAGTTGCTACCACCACTGGCATGGCAGCAGTTATGGAATAAAACTATAAAAGAGAGGGCCCTTTGGAATGTTTATATAATGTGAAATGCAAATTTGAAAAGATGGGGTGATCATATTGTTAATGTTTTGAATGTTAATTTAATCTTCATTTGCATTTCTATATGGGTCATGATTCTCTTTGGTTTGATCATTTCAGGCTCTATGTTTAAATCACATTATAGAGCTTTAGTCTTGAATGATTTATTTAATGGTTCTATTTTATATCTACATTAACAGTCTATTGGTCTGAGAGGCTCATACTTCAGTTCCATCTGAGATGGCCACAACCGTCAAATGGGAATAAAATGAGGCCAAATGAAATATAGTCATTGACTAGCTTTTGTACCTACCGTCCTATAGGCGGTGCTGTTTCACCTGTTTGTTTGATCTTAATAAGAATAAAAAAATTCAAATACAAGTAATTATTATTAGTTATTATTAAATGTCTAGTCATTGTATTATTACTCACAATTTCAACACAAAATATTGTATTATTACTCATAATTTCAACACAAAATTTCAATGAGTGTTTTTTTTTACCTTATTTTAAAAAAACTTTATATCTTAAATCATGTATTGATTTAGAGATTAGTTTGACTATAATTATTTGATTATGTATTTTTATATTAAAATAATATGTTTATATTCTCAAATTTGTAATCAAAGGTCAAAGGTATTTATCAATATTTTCTCTTAGACTTTGGAAATATATATTTTAACTTTTTATTTTTTAAAATAATATTAGATTTTATTAACTGGATATTCTATTTAATTGAATAAAATAAAGTAATTTCAAAAACCAATTTAACCTTATCCAGACTTCATTTATTCAACTAGTTTGTTATCAACCTCAATATTTTCATAAACTTCATTCATATCCTAAAGGTTGCTGAGAGGTAAGTTGATGATGAAAATCCTAAGACGCTAAGTTCGAAACAATAACTTATTTAGAAATACGTCATTCAAATATAGGAAATGTAATCTTTGAGGATGGAAAATTTCATTATAAATAGAAAGCTCACATGTATTCCGCAAAACGTCTTGACAACAAATAATTATGATCGCACTTTCGTCACTTACTGGTATAGTGCGTCACCGAAATAATATTGCTACGAAAGACCTAGTTGATACTCATTAATATATATTGACAAATTTATGTAAAAAATATTTTATTGTTAAGTTTAGTTCATGGATTTTGAAAAGAATAAATGTGTGATATATAAAATATAACATAACATTTTTATATAGACAATATATATGAACTATAAATGAGATATTATAAAGTTCACAAATAATCATATATCACGATACCATCAATGCATCCATAAAAACATTGTCATCTTCGCCCTCTAGTCATCTCAAATATTACAACTCACTTATCTCTGTTATCACAAAAACTCTTCCTTATGAGGTTCCAAACTTAGTTTGTAAGGTGTTCATATACACTTCTATTTGTCATAACAACGACGAATGAGGTCAAATCATTGGTCATGAAACTGCTAAAGTTGGTAGTGGGATTTTTGAATTGTTGGTACTCTTTATTTAAATGGTTACCCATAGAGATTTTTTTTTACAATTCCATGGAGATTGATCAATGAACCCATTCACCAATTACTGCAAACTCAATGGAGTCATTGTTGTTGTCTTGGGCGCCATGGCCGAAACAGTCTCGAATATTAGTATTGAGTGATGTACATAATTGCTCGAACTCTCTCGTTGCAGAGATTTGAGTCGCCAAATTTTGACTCGTCATAGATTGTGATGGTTGGAGATGGGAGAATGATAAATGTATTTCTTTACATATTAATCTCGAGAAGGAATGGAGCCTACTAAAGATGAAGGATATAGAGGGGAAGAAAAAAATTCAGTCGTGCTAAAAGGGGTTTATGGTTGGATCGAAATGAGTTGGATCTAATGACTAAATGTTTGATGGCATGGAATTTTAAAATTATTATTTTAGTTGACGTGGTCACCCGTAAGATTTTGGATGGAAGATTGAACAAAAGTGGACGGAATATGGATCTCTTCCTAAATCAAACTTGAGTCATGATGTGTTAAAGATGAAAGTTTAAGTGACCAATATGATAAGATTGCCTTAACTTGAATGACCAAAAATGTTATTAACCAAATTATTAATTAGCTCTTAATGAACGATTGCTCATTTTCCTTGGTCGAGATGCAGTCTCGATGATGGCGCTGTGGTGATGTGGACTCGACGAAGTGAAGGGAGGAGAAGAGACGATGGGCGATGTTAGCGGTGTGGACTCGGTAAAGCTGCGGTTGTAGGCGGCTGGAAAGAGATGTGAAAGGAAGGCATGGAAATTAGGGTTTTCTAATTTTTTGAACTTAAAATGTCCCTCCGTGTTTTGGGTTTGGAACTTTTCAAACTTGAAATCCTGGACGCAGATCCAAAGCCGCTATAGGAGATTATTATATGACACTCACACCTCTGAATCCATGACACATAGACAATGCATGTTATTGAAAAGAAAGGGTATGCCAAAATCAAACATGAATTAAAGATAATAAGCTCAAATATAAACAAACAAAAAGTTATGATCTCTACAATCTTTTCAATATTAATTATTCGTACGTACATGAAACTTAAATAAACCATTGGAATGGACCCTCTTTTCCTAAAGTGATGTCAGTGGTGGTTGAACATATTTAATTCTCATTCATCATTCACTCATTCACATTAATTCACACATCAAAGTAATTCTTCCTTTTTAACGTACCTTTTTTTTGGCATACTTGTCATTTGATTTATAAAGGAGCTAATAAAAGGATGAAATGATGTTAAGATTGGTTTGATTAATGTAGTAGAAAGTGATCTTGGGGGTGTGATGATGTCTTCCTGTTTCGGTTGGTTGTCGGCCGATCTAATAGGAGTTGATAAATTGGGGTTTGGGTAATCGTATTTGTCATGTAAAGAAAAAATGGGAGTTCAGTGTTAAAAGGCTTTTACAATGTTTCACGGGTTGCCTATAAACCAATACTCGAAACTTTAATAACGGTTGGGCAATTTGAAATCTGGTTTTTAGAGTAAAATCAGAAACCAAAGGCAAGAAATGTTGTTCTAACAAAGATTAGCGAAAGCAGAACCATGTTCAAATCAAAGACAAAGGGTGCTTCTGGTAACTGTTTCAATTGCTCGTTGGAGGTTTACATTGAACAAAAGCCTAACAGTCGAGTTTGCATTCGATGACAATGGCATTTCACTTTAAGACTCAATGCACTCTCGTTCACAATCTATCAATACCATCAATTGGCTCTCGCTCAAGCTAGTGAAAGGATCATTCTAGTGTTTGATGAATGCAAGACAAAATCATCTAAGAACTCTATCACAACAAAGGACTCCACACTTCATATCAATGCCCTAAATAAAGATTCACCAAAAGCCTTTATTCAATTGAATGAAAATTCAAAGCAATACCACGTGTTGCGTAAAATCCCAATGACACAAATCAAGGTAAATGGTTTGAAAACAAGACGATCTAATCTTTAGAACACACTCCTTCAATCCCTGACCACAATCTATGCAATCAACCTCATGGCTCAAATCCTGAATGGACCAAACAAGCAGACAGGCATAAAATGGCATAGAACAAGTCAGGATACTCATACACCAACGCAATCATGGCAACGCTACAATCCTTCCCCCTATAAACAATAATTAACCATCCAAGAGAATCAAATAGAACCTCTCCTTAAAAAACTTCACATAGTAAAAGAAGTAAGTATTGATACAATAACAAATTGATGAATACTTAGATGTCACTGTCTTCACAAATTGTACACTTCCCAAGGTTTGTTGGCTTCAATTCTACTCAAGTGGCTTCAAATTGCTCCAAAATGTGTTACAAGAGTTGAGGTTGTGGCTATTGTTTGGAGATTCACAAGAGAGTAGAATTCCTAAATGGCAAAAAAAGAGTTATTGTAGTACAGGGACGTCACTCGTGCCATGTGCACAGGTATGCACCTGCTCTGAAAAGCTCGATTTAAGTACTTATAAACCTCGTACGGACTCAATGATCAACTTGCCTATGCGTAACGCTTGCATCTCGTACATTTGATGCCATAACACTGTAATAAGAGTGAATCAATAGACCAAAATGTAATTTGCTCCAAAGTGTACAATGCACGGAACAACAATAATACATATTGACACAAACTCGAAAAAGCATAATAAGTCTGTATAAAATCGGCATTCATAGTCATTCATAAGCTTAAAATGCACTAATTAAAGTCACATCAGTTAGTAATCAGTACTTAGACGATGAAAACGCAACATATCGTGGGAAGGTTCCTTGTTGTGTAAAAGTGGCTGAGCGATATTGTTAGCGCTCTGCTCTATTGGCGGTAAGTACGAAAAGGTGTTGTAATTCACCGTTGAAGAGGTGTACGACGCTCCAGGATTTTTTCACGTGTAACTAAGCTAGGTTTCCGAGGCGGCAAGCTGTTGTTGCTGCCTATGGTTACCTTGTGCTTTGACAAGCCTGACCCATGCTTCTGCAGAGCCCATTGCTTCATTGGGTCTAGAGTTTCTGGTCAACCATCGCTCAAGTTGGCTTTTCTGTTTGGGAGAGCTTTCCGTGTTAGTGGACCCATATAGCCCCAGAGGCCCATCACTTCCACAATGGAGGTGTGACACATTGTTAAATTCAATGTTTGTAAATGTTTATAGTCGATAACAATAATCAATTTTCTCGTCATGGGTGTTCTCACGAAGTGATAAAATCGATCATAAGATATATACTATTTTCATCAACAAAAATCGAACTCCCGACTTCATGATGAAGAGATAAGTTATTAATATCACACATTTGCAAATCCTCTATATTCTAATTTAGGAATAAATCATTAAAGCTAAATGAGTCCAGCTTGGGATCAAGGAACTCACTTCCTTGATCCCATCAAATAAGGGTAATATGGGTATTTTCAAAAAAGTTGGCCAGCCACCTTCCATTGTCGCCGGACCTCCGCCGCCGGACCGCCGCCGCCCCCGCCGTCGCCGGAACTCTGCCGCCCCACCATCGCCGGAACTCTACCGCCCCGCCGTCGCCGGAACTCTGCCGCCCCACCGTCGCCGGAACTCTGCCGCCCCGCCATCGCCGGAACTCCGCCACCGGACCTTGCCGCAGCCCAGATAATTTATAATTTATATATTAAAAAAATTGTCATGATGTAATTCAAAATCATGACCTCTTTCTTTAAATATTAAACTTCTACCACTATGCTACAAAACACTTATTGTTATTATATAATAATAAAATTATCTTATTAAATAGATGCACATAGTTTGTAAAAAAATGTGCATACGAGTACGAAATATGTGTACACTAGTATATAAAAATAGGTGTGCACGTGTACACGTTCACATGTACAACATTACATTATTAAGTAGTGTGCACCTGATTTATACAAAATATGTACACACGAGTACGAGTATGTATACTAGTAAAAAATACGTGTGCACGTGTACGAATAGGTGTACACATTTATACATGTGTAAAAGATAAGTGTACGTGTGTAAAAATGTAAGCACATAAATGTGTACGTGTATAAAACGTGTACACATGATGTATACAAAATATGTGTACACTAGTGTAAAAAATAAGTGTGCACGTGTACAAATAGGTGTACACGTGTATAAATGTGTGCATTCGTATACATAAACAAAATGTAAGATATAGTGTAAACGTGTACAAAGAGTGTGTGCACGTGTACACCGTGTGTACATATGTACAAAATAAGTATACAAAATGTAAGTACATAAACGTGTGCGTGTATAAAATGTGTACAAAACATGTACACATGTATAAAGATGTATAGAAACATGTACACATGTGTACGAAAAATCTTTGCAAATGAGTACACAGTTTATGTACAAAAATGTGCACGTACACATGTACAAAAGTGTGTACACATATTAAAAACGAGTACAAAGCGTCACCGAAAAAAAATTCCAGAAAAATAGGCCCGACGATGGTGGTCTGGTGGCCGAAAAAAATTTCGAAATCGGAGCTCCGATCGTCTAAAAAATTCATCGGAGAAGTCGCCGGAGCTCCGGTCGCCGGCTATTTCCACTTAAATTAAAAAAATTAAAAATGAAATGAAATTAAATTAAATAGTGAAATTACATTTTTACCTTTTTAATTTAAACCATTAGATCTGAAAAAATGAATCAATGGTTGAGATTGTTCCTTGACACCATAAAAAAAAAGTAAACTTTGTTTAATGGCAAGCTAGACTCAAGCTAAATTATTAAAGGATATCGGATGTCGGTACAGATTGAAGTTTATATTTGTAAGTTAATTAGGAGGTGGAGTTTTAAAGAAGAAAATTTTAATAATTAAAAAAGAATAATGGATGACACAAGATTGAAGTGATTCCAGTACATAAGGAGAACGTCTGGACATTTGTTAGTGGACTCTATACTTGGAAACTAATTTTGTCAAATTTTACTGTGGTTAATCAATTTTACCTCGAGTGGGGTTGTTAATACTAGTATTCATCGATGGGTGAAAAATATTGGTGGTTGGGTGTTGTAATATCGTGGTTACCTAACTTCGTTTTGTAACCGAGTTGAAAAACTATGTTTAAACAATGTAGAATAATCACAGATTAGTATTTTGAATTTATGTTCCATACATTTATTAATTCACAAAACTAATAAATTCACAAAACTATAGTGAGGGATAATTATATTTGCCAAAGTACTTTAGGATTCAATTAAGGTATGATTTTTTGCCATTAAATTAGAATACTTTCATAATTTTTCATTTCACTCTAATTTAATTATAGGAAAATTGGAAATTCAAATAGAATTGAAAGTCTTGGTTTTCACCGTAGACAACACACTCAATTAAATTCAATAATGAAGTGAAAGACGGTTTGTAAATAAAACTCCTTACATACAGTCTTTCATTCTATGTAGTAGGGATATTGGACTTGGACCTTATTCTTCTTTATTAGACTGTACAAATTTACCACACATATAAGGAAAATAACTATTTGATGAATTATCTAGCAGGAATTGGTTATGGTTTTCTGTTTTGTATTGGTACTCACATAATTTTAGTTTCAGATTGTATCTTACTTATTTCTTTCTTTAAAATCAGTTTTTTTTCTTTGGCATAGACAGCTCCTTGCGGAGAGACATAGACAACAATCACAAAAAGGAAGGAATATCAAGTCCCAACCCAAGAAGTCATGTCTACCTCCACGACTCCTGGGAGGTTAGTCAAGGTCATGCGAGCCACGTAATGGGCAGTCCTGTTACCTGAACGACGAACCGTCATGAAGTGCCAGGTTGGTGCTTGTAACATCCCCGCCCAACCGAACGGGTTAGAACTCAAGTCTGGGTGACTAGAGTGCCGGAAACGGTACTTAAGAGGGTCTCTTGAGGTCTGGGACGTTTGGGTGTGTGCCGGGTTGAAGTTGCAAAAGAGGGGAATAGTGTACAGTACCAAAAGTGCGGATTTTGGGTCCTAATGTGCGCAGGCGCACATTTAGAAGTGCCAGGCGCACTTTTCAATTAATTCAGCAAACTTTCGGCAGAATATTCAAAATGTGCGCCTTTTAGGGGTCAATGTGCGCCGGCGCACATTTTGACATGCCAGGCGCACATTTCGTGCATAAAGGACGGAAATTGCACAGAAATCCGTATTTTCGTTTCCCTTTCTCTCTCCTCGAAAACCATTGACGAACTTGGAGCGAGCAACCTTCGAAGGGTGATTCCGGGAGCTGTAGAGGTCGGAATTGAGTTCCGTTTGTTGCTATGGAATCGTAGCGACGAGGAGAAGAGATCGCTAACCTCTATTTTGGGTTTCTGGGTGTAGGTCGTGAGCAGTAAGGAAGGGTAGAGCTACGAGTTTGGTGGTTGGAAATCGAGTTTCTGGGGAACTAGAAGACGATTAGAGCCTCGTCTTCTATTCCAGGTGAGGGCTTAGCGTTGTGTAGGTAGTTTGGACAGCGTGAGGAGTTTCAATTGGACTTAGAACAAAACCTAGGTTATGCATGAAAATGATGAGCGTAAAAGGGGATAAACTGTTCTGTGAATGTACTTGTTTGCTATTGATGATTGCTGTGATTGATTGTTGTTGTTGATTGCTATGATTTGGGGTTGGGTGTGAACTGAAGTGAATTAAGTAATGGATTGACATAGAAATGAGAATTAGGATGGTTGGGAAATGAGTGCGGGTGCTATGATATTATGAATTGTCGGTTGTGGATGCAGGAGAGTTGCCCTGCCAATGTGGGGTCGCTCTGAATAAGAGGAACAGGTGGGTGACCCCTAGACTCATGACATGGCCTCCCCTGTACTTGCAGGTGGGGGTGGCCGGTGAGCTAGCCGGTTACCCTTTTGGTTGATTGTAAGTGTGTATTGTGGTCGTGGCTGGAGCGTGGAACCAAGGGATGTACTGAGAACTGTGTTCTGTGTTATGAGTGTGGATGATGTGAATTGTGCCTTGTGAGAATGAGCTGTGATGAGTTGGATTTGTGGTGTTGGTATTTGAATGTCAAGTAGAACCTGAAGGAGCCCACACTACCCCACCCGAAATACTATTGTGATCGAGTCCGATTCACTGGGGTGAATCCCATGACGGGAGGTCATGGTTGTTGATATCTCCGAAATGGAAGGATCCCAATGGGATGCGTCGTGATAGCTCCGTGGAGGAAGGATCCCTAAGGGGATGCGTCGTGTTATCTCCCTATGAGGGAAAGATCCTGCGGGATGTGTGTCGAGGATGTGGCCGGCGGTGGTGGTGTGGATAACTCCTTGGCGCCTAATAACTCACCTAGATAATATGAATGTGTATGTTTGTGTGCTTGTGGTTGTGGTGGTGACTTGATTGACGGATGTGATGTGATGATGCTGTGTGTGCTGTGGATTGATGTATAACTTCTGTGTGATTCTATCGTTACGAATTGTGCTTGAGAACGAGAACTGACCAACGTGATCACCTAGACTGCTTTTAGGGAATTAAAATATGGAAAGGGGGGTTGGGTTGGTTCCATTGTTGAATGTCTTGTGCGGAGTTGGGACCGCTCCATAGAGTAGGACAACGTGTAGGTAGGCCCAGTGGGTTCACTCAATTTCAATAGGAAATTGATCCCTTTCTCCCTTTCAGGATCTCGTGGCTAGAGAGAGTGGTGTGGTGTCGGAGTTGAGGGTGGATTCCGAGAAGTGCTGGGCTGAAGCTATGAGGTGAAGACTGGAGCTTACTTGGAGTTGACCTATTTTTACATTTCAGTTGACTTGGAACATTTTGGGGGTTTTACCGGGATTTATGTATCTTTCTGGTTACGTTGGTTTTTGTGGGTTTATGTTGGATTTGGAGTTGTAAACAGTTTATGTTTTCATGTTTTATGGAGGCCTCTCACTTAAACTCTGATTTAAAGTTTGGGTTTGATTGTTATCTCTGTCGTTTTTCACTGGGTAATACTCGATACCGGTTCAACCTCGGGTTTCACCGAGCTGATTCGGGTTGGGTGTTACAGTGCTACTCTTTGCAACTGAAGAATCTTTTCTACAATAGCTTCCCATGGGTTTGAATGAACCTGACTAGCCAATAGCTTCGTCGAGACTAGCTCTGCATCCCCTTCAATATCCACCTGCAAAATTCCAGTTCACAAACACCAAGTACACGCGTCTCGAAAGGCCAGCAACTCAAGAACAAAAGGATCAACAATACCTGGGTACGTAGCCCCGATCGCGCGCAAAACGCCCCCATCCGAAGGACCCATCCCAAAGAACCGCCAACGTTGGGACGAACATCGCCGTCGACATTAATCTTGAGGCGGGTAGGAAGAGGAGGGAGCCAAGTAGTTAGGGAGGCGGAGAAAATGGGAGGAGGTGGTGTGAGTCGCGGACCGTAGATAAGGCTATGCTCCCGCCACTTACTATGGAAGTGCTGAAATAAATTTTCTAGCCGCGTCTGAGCTTTGTTAAAAACCACTCTGTTTCGTCCCTTCCACAAGCGCCACTAGACCAGAATCTAGACATCCTTCAGGTGCGGTTGCGAGGACAAAATGGATTTTCAATAGATCGCAATATGGGTGTCCCCCAGATCAAGAGGGATAATAAGGGAGCACATGCGAAAGAAACCGCTGAGCTAACACACAATGTATGAGCAAATATTCCACTGTTTCTAGAGCGGCTAACATAACAGACCTGTCACAAGGAATCTAAGATCTGAGATCTAATACGAATCTTAATGCCATGAAAAGTGAGGAGGATGCGATAGAGAATTTTCCACAAAAAGAAGCACAATTTCGAGTGATAAACTAATTTTCATCCAAATGTACCTCCTAAGATTCTGAGTACAAGGTCCAAACACAACACACTTTTGAAATTTGAAGGCCTCTTAAATGAATGATGAGCAAAGTGTATAAATATGACCATAGGAAACAAGTTCCCAAATGATGATAGTAACTAGCAAAAATTCCAACGGTCCAACTTCACACACCCTTAAATTATTGCCATTTTTCTCTCAACCGTTTGGCATGTAATGAGAGGACACAACACAACACAACACAACCAAAGATCAATTGCTGGATTTTTCACAAGATTCCCCAATAAATATTAATGGGATCTTGGACTCTTTGATTGATGATGATCCCTCCTCTATTATTGTCTGCCTTTCCCTCCTCTCTCTCTTCAAGCTGTCTATTTCTGTTTGGTCCAAGAATCTTCCCAAATGGTGGCCGACAGCCGTCATCGATGTTTACTATCTCCTACCACGCCTTCAAGTTATGATAACTTGAAATTATTGACCTGTTATAGTAGGTTTAGCAGGTCATGTTACGTAACAAATAACTGTTGTTACGTAAACAGTTGTAAATGATTATTACGTAACCACAGTTTGTCTTACGTAACAGTTGTAGATGATTGTTACGTAAGCCATATGTAATGGCAGTTTGTCTTACGTAACAAGTTTAATTTTATATTTTACGTAAGAAATGACTGTGGTTACGTAAATCTTACGTAACAGATAAGTATCTTACGTAACAGTTGTAAATAATTGTTACGTAATACTTGCTTGTTTGTGTCTTTTTAATATAGTGCTTTCATTTCCTCTACTTTCCACACTATAAAACATCATATTTGCCTCATCAATCAACTCAATAAATGAGATATTTATAACAAAAATTGTTCATTGATATATTTATAATTTTTTAATTGTTCAATGAGATATTTATTAGATTTTTGTTAAAAAGTGGTTTGTCGACCTCACACACTTGAGGTAGAGAGGCTCCATGTAATTGTCGACTCATTATTTAAAGGTTAATATTATATTATTATTATTATTATTGTTATTATTATCATTTTCATAGTTTTGTCTACTAATTCCTCCAAATAATTAGTTTTCCAAAAAAAATTCCTTAAATTGTCTGGACACTTTGTGATGAAAATTATTGAAAAAATTAATAGGATGGCTTAGTTGTTAAATTCGTTATAGTACATGAAGATAAAATTGGACATTTCATATTGTAGGGGCGATATTTAGCTTGTCAAAGTAGAGGACAAAAATATCATTTTCCAATTTTTTTTATCTAAATTTCGGAGCAACGACGCTTAACTTTTTTTTGTAACTGAAAGAGGTTGGGATATACCAAGTGAGACATGTAATAAAGTGCTGATACAAGACACAATTATGAATACCTACAAATATAGAATGAGTACCCGTAATTCACAAAGAAATTCGTATAACATTGGTATTTTGTAAAGTTAAAATTTAAACTCAAGAATATCACAAACAACATAGATTAACAATATTTTGTACACACAACATAGATCGAAGATGTGAGTTTGATTTATAGTTTGAATACAAAAAAATTCAACTTGTTCCATATTGATTAGAGAAATTATTATAACTAAGTAACGGTCTAGACAAAAGATATGCCAAATAACATCGAGACATCTCGTTTGCACATTAATAAAATATAATATGTACAATTAATTATGACTATATACTTTAGCAAAAAAAAAAAAAAAACATTTTCACATTACAAAATTATACTACAAAAATTATATTTCATAATTCATAATTTTCCCTGATTAATAGTGCATCTTGTTAAAAGTAATAAAACGATAAGAATTTGACTTCTTGTAATCATTTTGATTCACCAGTCAACTGTCAACTATAATCCTGTTTTTACCCTTTTGCACAACGGTCACTGGTCAACGATCACCGGTGAACATATGAGGTTCATTAAAAAATTGAAGAGGACAACAAAGATTAGACCAAGCCCCAGAAAGGACACAATAGAACAAGAATAAGAGAAAATGTCTCGTCGTCACTACTAATATTGACGTCAACGAATAGCTCGTACAAAGCAGTTCATTTATGACAAGTACTAGATAAATATTAATATTTTAGAAATAAATCATTAGTTCATTACCATGTCTAACATGATTTTGGTTTCTCATAATCAAATCCAATTACAGTAATAAAAGGTTAGTGTTGTAAAGTTTTGATTCCACAATTGCTAATAATTAAGGAGCCACCTTTTTAGCCTTCTTTTTTACCTTTTTTCTCTATTACAATTCGTCAACTTTTGGGTATTATATTGAAATCAGGACTGTACCACCCTTCCCCGCAAATTGGGGGCTTGCCTAGTGGGGAAGCGTGAAGCTCAGAAGCTGTGTCTGTGGGCTGTGGCGGTGACACTTCACTCTTACTACAGCTCAGCTGCATCAGGATTCAGGAATAATTGGCTGCTGCTCACGAACTCTGCACAGATTTCAGCAGCAGGAGCAGCAAGCGGAAATCGAAAGCTCAAGTAAGTTTCGTAGTTGCAGCAAGTTCTAAGCTTTTGGAGGTGGGTTGTCGCTTTCCGTTTGATTATTGAAAGCAGAAGGGATCCCACTTCTCAATTTGACGGCCAAATTTGATTTGCAATTTTGCAGAGTGGCGTCACTGTATTAGAGGCCCCCAATTCAGCTGCTGCGTCTTTCACCCTTCTGAGGTAAAATTGTTATCAACCCTCCTTTTTGTTCGCTTCTTATAGGGTTCGTTTTCTTGATTGTTCAGTTCCTTTTTCTCTACTTTTTAATTATAATGGCGTCATAGTAACTCTTGTTTGTTAGCTTGTGATTGATGTGTACATGGGCTCTTCTTCTTTCCCCTATTTTCATTGGTTCTGCTGTCTCTCTTATCTCACCCTACTTTGATGTTATTGCTGCAGTGTTCTACTTCTTAGTTTTCTCAGCCTACTTTCTGGCTCTTCTTCATCTGAGATTTGTAGTGGTCAGTGCAGTGATTCTTGTTAGTTGTGAAAGCTAACAGAATTGAAAAGATGAACGGAGCTGTGCTTGTGGCGATTGCTGCTGCTATTGGCAACTTGTTGCAAGGATGGGATAATGCTACCATCGCAGGTAATTTCTCCCTTCCAAGTTCCAATCCATCAGCAGAAAAAGATTGCTTCTTTGAATCAATCCAGAATTTCCCACTTTCAGCAGATTCATATATCTGTTTTGTTCGCTGTTAAATCTGGTCATGTGAACTGATTATCTGTTTTGTTTATCCAATTTGGTACAGGATCTGTGCTGTACATAAAAAAGGAATTCAATTTGGAAAGCAACCCGACCATAGAAGGCTTGATTGTAGCCATGTCCCTAATCGGAGCCACAGCAATTACTCTGTGCTCTGGACCCACATCGGATGCTCTAGGGCGTCGTCCACTCCTCATAGTCTCATCTGTATTCTACTTTGTCAGTGGTTTGGTGATGCTATGGGCTCCCAATGTGACTGTTTTGCTATTGGCAAGGCTTTTGGATGGGTTTGGAATCGGTTTGGCAGTCACCTTAGTGCCCGTGTATATATCTGAGACAGCACCTCCTGAGATTAGGGGACTTTTGAATACTCTACCGCAGTTTACTGGATCGGGTGGGATGTTCTTGTCGTACTGTATGGTGTTTGGGATGTCCTTGATGGAGTCACCCAGTTGGAGGTTAATGCTTGGTGTGCTCTCAATCCCATCCCTCCTCTACTTTGCACTGACTATATTCTTCTTGCCTGAATCCCCGAGATGGCTGGTTAGTAAAGGAAGGATGCTTGAGGCCAAGAAGGTTTTGCAGAGGCTCCGTGGCAGGGAAGACGTCTCTGGTATGTTCTTCCTGATATTCTACCTCCTTTGGAAAAACAGGCACAATTTGTGTATAATCTGATTGCAGCTATGAAATCATATTTAAGTGACAGTTTTTTTTGCAAACGGTGCAGTAGACTTTGTTAAATTCATTTTTCAATCTCTCAATGACTCTTCTATGGAAATTGCTTGGTTGGTATAAAAATTACTAGTTTAAGCAGAAAGGGGTAGATCATAAGCATGCTTTCAGTTGGATACATGAGTCCTAATGGGACTTATTATCTTAGTTACTTCATCTTTGTTTCTCTTTATGTTTTGATAGATTACAGGACAGTTGGTTAGATCTGTTTGACTGGTATGCTAGATGGTTCTCTGACATATACACCTCAAATTTTGTTCTTGTTTTTTCCGGCTGATTTGAAGAGATGAGATCATTTTGGTTACTAGCTAATCACATGTAGCTCAACAGGTGAGATGGCTTTGCTGGTTGAGGGACTTGGCGTTGGGGGTGACACATCAATTGAAGAGTACATAATTGGCCCTGACAACGAAATAACTGATGACCAAGACATTTCTGCTGACAAGGATCATATTAAGTTATATGGGCCAGAAGCTGGTCTGAGTTGGGTCGCAAGACCTGTTCCTGGACAGAGCAATCTTGGCATTGCTTCTCGTCGAGGAAGCATGGCTGGCCAGACAGCTCCTCTTGTTGATCCTCTTGTTACCCTTTTCGGCAGTGTCCATGAAAAGCTTCCTGATAATGGAAGCATGAGGAGCATGCTTTTCCCTCACTTTGGCAGCATGTTCAGTGTGGGAGGTAACCAGGCTAGACCCGAACATGACTGGGATGAGGAGAGCCAAGCTAGAGATGGAGAAGATTATCAATCTGATGCTGGTGGTGGTGGTGATTCTGATGATAACTTGCAGAGTCCATTGATCTCTCGTCAGCCAACAAGTACGGACAACAAGGACACGGTGCAACCTGCTCATGGAAGCATGTCAAGCATGAGGCACGGCAGTCTGCTCCAAGGGAATGTTGGGGAGCAAGGTGGAAGCACTGGGATCGGTGGCGGCTGGCAGTTGGCATGGAAGTGGACAGAAAGAGAGGGCAAAGATGGAGAGAAGGAAGGAGGGTTTAAAAGAATTTATTTGCATCAAGAAGTTGGTGTCCAAGCATCTCGCCGAGGATCATTGGTTTCTCTTCCAGGTGGGGATAATGCTGTTGAAAGTGAATTTGTGCAGGCTGCTGCTCTGGTTAGTCAACCAGCATTGTACTCCAAAGATCTAGTAAATCAGCATCCAGTTGGACCTGCCATGGTTCACCCATCTGAAGCTGCATCTAAAGGTTCAAGCTGGAGAGATCTCTTTGAACCAGGGGTAAAGCGTGCCCTCGTTGTTGGTGTTGGGCTCCAAATCCTTCAGCAGGTAAACAAACTATTTCTAAACCTTTGGGGTGATCTGAATTTAGGACACATAAGTTGCAGGAAACTTCAAACCAACTTTTATTTATTTTCATTTACTAGTTGATCGAATATGGAATGTGAGGTGGAATTGAATATGCTTCTGCTTAATTATGCTGTGGATTATTTTCCTAAGAACTTAACTCTGTATGCAGTTCTCTGGTATAAATGGTGTTTTGTATTACACTCCTCAAATCCTTGACAAAGCTGGTGTTGGGGTTCTTCTTGGAAACTTGGGCATTAGTTCAGATTCTGCAGCTCTGCTTATTAGTGGCGTCACGACATTGTTAATGCTTCCCTCTATAGCTGTTGCTATGAGACTCATGGATATAGCCGGAAGAAGGTATCTATTCTTTTCTTCTGTTCGACGAAGTAGGGCTTGAGTATGGCTTTTTTACACATTGGTTATGTTTGTGCAGGAGTTTGTTACTGACCACAATCCCTGCCTTGATATTATCCCTGGTTGTGCTCGTGATTGGAAGCATGGTGAACTTTGGGAGCGTCGTGAATGCAGCGATCTCGACAGTGAGCGTGATAGTGTACTTCTGTTGCTTCGTGATGGGATTCGGTCCAGTTCCCAACATCCTATGTGCCGAAATATTCCCAACTCGTGTCCGTGGCCTGTGCATCGCCATATGTGCGCTCACGTTCTGGATAGGAGACATCATCGTTACGTATTCACTCCCAGTGATGCTAAACTCGATCGGGCTAGCTGGAGTATTCGGATTGTACGCAATCGTGTGCGTGATAGCACTAGTGTTTGTATACTTGAAAGTTCCAGAGACCAAGGGAATGCCCCTTGAAGTTATCACTGAGTTCTTCTCCGTTGGTGCTAAGCAAGCAGAAGAGGAGAAGCAGAAGTGAGTGAATTAGTAAAATTTTGACTCTGGGTTTTTGTTGTGTTGGACTCTGGTGATTTTGTACTCTGATCTGCAGTGGATATTTCTTTCTGTAGATAGACTGTTGGAAACATAATTTCTGTCATTTTCTTCCTCAGTAGAAAGAAAGAAAATTGACGATACCCTTTTTCGGATTTTTTTGTAAAACATGGGCACCAACAATAATACACTTCACTAGTGGGTTCTTCCCGACTAGGTTAGTGAAAATAGCAGTAGATAACATGGTAACAGTTTGATCGCAAGAGCATAGATCATCAAAACGACTTGGTCGACGAATACTATCCTCCAAGCTAAAGGTAACACTTTTCTTGCATGCCCTAAGAGTTACGGTTCCATTACTAACACCTACGATAGACTTTTAGTAGAGTTCAAGAATCAAAGGCATTTCGACATGGGCATGGATGATAACAAAGTTGGTAGGGAAAATGAAAGGACCAACTTCCAACATGACATTCTCTAATAGATGATTTATCGACAAGGTTAATGTTCATGCAAGTTGGTTTGAAGTCAAGCATCCCTATATCAGAAGCTAAACGATAAGACATTACGTTTATGCTATCTCCTAAATCCACTAAACCACGACCAAGTTGAAATTCACCAATGCGACAAGGAAGAGTGAAAGAACCTGAATCACGACGTTTGATTGAGAGTTTGTTGAGGATGATTCAAGAGCATTCCTCATTCAACTCCACATCTTCTAGCAAATCTGGAATTTGCTCCTCCTCCTCCTCTGTTAGAGTAAGCACTCTGGTAGATTCTTCTTATTAGTGAGCAAATCCTTCATGAACTTGGCATACTTTGGTATCTTGGTCACCACCTCTACAAAAGGCATATCCACGTGCATCGTGTCTAGCATCTTCATGAATTGCTCAAATTAAAAATTGTATAGATCCTTATTAAGAGGTGCAGGATATGGGGCTCTTGGCTTGTAAGGATTCTCTATAGGTCTGTGAGTAGAAAAAGTGATCGTTATTTTATCCTTGTCTTTGTACCAGCTTCTTTAGCCTTGACATCTTCTTCATCAATAAAAGGTGGATGAGTTACTTGCTTCATTGGCGGGTCTTGTAGCTTCTTCCCGCTTCTAGTCTTAATCACCCCCAAATTCTCATTGAGATTGGGGTTAGTAATTGCCGTGATTGGCAAAGCACCAGATCTCTTATCTCTCAATAGAATTGTCACTGTAGCCATATGCTCCTCCAGCTTCCTGATGGAGTTACTTCGGCTATATTCTTAGCTTGGTAATATGCTATAAGTTGCTCCAAGAGCAAGCATGTAGAAGACTTTTGTGGCGAAGGTGGTGGAAACTCAGGTGGTCCTTGCTGGTTCTTGGTTCTCATTCCCACGGTTGTCATACCCTTGCTGGTTTTGGTTACCATTCCAGTTACCAGTATTCTTCCATGGAGAAGTTTGGTTCCCATTGAACTGCTGGTTATTCCCTTGGTTCTGGTAGCCCCCTTGATAGTGACTTCTAGAAGCACCACCTTGGTTTCCTTGGGAGAGGTTATTGGGGAACTAGGTACCTGATGCACCCAAATAATGGTGCATTCAGTCCCTCATTAGACAACATTTTTGTTGTGTTATTGCCATGATTTGGATATCCAGGCGAACCCGGATACGCATCACCATCTCTACCGAACTCATTGTACTCCGTTCATCGTATTTGACAAACTCACCAATATGATTGCCAAGGGCTTTTGCAACTAATCTTGAGAAGAATCCATTATTCAGATTATGCACCTGAACCCAAAATTCAACAGAGTTGAGAGTCACCTTAGCTGGATGTTCTCCCCGTTTGAGTTCACGGAGCACGATCAAGTTCCCATCGAACGTCCAAGGCCCGTTCTCAATCACCCATTTGACGTCCTTTGCATGGAAAAAGCGGAATAGTATCATCCTTTCCTCCACAGTGCTATGGATCTCCTAGATGCTTACCCCACGTCCCGGTTGCCAAATCGAGGCCATCCGGTTCTTCATAATATTGAAATTATATTGCTTCCGGGTCAGGATGAATCCGATCAAACAGTACTCATATAGCCATTCAACATAAAAAAGTTCCTCTTCTGGCAGCAACAATCCTTCATCATCTTCCTCGAGCAATCGAAGCGCCTCGAGATCTTGATCCATGGAAGCTCTAGGGTTATCCGACATATTTGGAAAAGCACAACAGCACAATCACAAAGAAGATGAAGGAAGCGCCCCACAAATGTCCTCGACCCTTGCACTAGGAGCTATTCGACAATAGTACACCACTGGAACAAAACCTAGGGGCCTCAATACACCAACACGTGACGGTATACGAGTAGGGAGGAACGATTGCAGGGAAGAAACTTTAGTCGGATGGTGTGAAAAAAGCGGCATCGGTGTTTAAAATAGGGAACAGAACCCTAAAAACATCAACTGGGGTAGCCTCTAAAGAGAGAAAGAAAAATCATACGTGGTGGTACTTCTCTTTAACAGATCGTATTTCTAATAATCACACACTTGAATATCTAAAATAGGTACACGTATACAATTAATTTCTCATAAATCGATATATATAGCCTAAGAAGGTTATTTACTGTTGCATAAGGAGGGTGGGATTCCCTCAATACAGTTCTATGTTGTCTTCTTGTGAGCTCATTTTCAGCTGCTGAGTTGTGCCTTTTGTGTGGGCCTTATGATAGCCTTGGCACTCCAATGAGAAAAGGTGAGGAAGATAAACGGCCACGTCCTCGAACTCTGATAGCTAAGTATATGAAATCACTCTTGTACTCTGCGCAAATATTTTTTACGCAAACTACTGATGGGATATATGCGAGAAGACTCTTCAAAATCAAAAGGGTGAGGGTTCGGTTGCATCTCTGTTAGCACATATTGCAACTGATTTCCTTTCAAGCAGTTGTGTGCTTGTTTACTTATACTAATTGGTTATTTATGCCTTTATCTCATTCTCGGCTGCTCAACTAACAAGTCATTTGTTTTTGTTGTTATGCCAAGATGGTTTTCATACCAAGAGAACACCTAGGGGTTGATTGGTAAGGGTGCTATTGAATTCAATAGCACCCAATACCATGCTATTTTTAAATATCCATGTTTTTCTTTGTCTCAATATCATGATATTGAATGCTATTTTAGGGTGATATAGAAATCCTCCTTGGGAGGTGAATTTCTATATCATGATATTGATATCATTTCAATGGACATTTTTGCCCATAGCTAATCTTGGTAATTACTTGCCCTTTAGGCCCACAACCTATCAAGTCCTTGTAGATTTATGAGGTCTCCGTCTCTCTCCTGCTACTCCTCTTCTCCATTTTTATTCTCTTACCTTACTTCTTCCTTCCCAACTTCATCATCAGTGAAATTGGATTCATCTGCAACCAATTCGGCAATTATGCTTTTCAATTTTCAGTTTTCTAATCTCTCTCCCGCTTTTCAAATTTCAGGACAATTTTTGTAGTCCATCTCTCTGTTGTCGAGTCGTCTTCCCCGATTAGCCACCAACCCCAAACAACGGCGAGTTCTTCGATGGGGTTCTATGACCAATGAGTTCTTCGGACCACAACAACCATTCCAACTTATCGAAGAACAATGGAGAGACGCGAACGTTGATTCCGTCTCAGTCGACTAACCATGTCCATCTCTGCCACCAGACCAGCTTCTCGAAATAAACAAATGTTAGATTCTCGTCGTCGATTCGGCTCCATCAACCTCCTTTCTCTGTTCGTTGTGGTCGTCTGAGTTCTTCAATCTTGAATCCATTGTAAGCAAAGGCTATATGTTGAACCAGCAATGCTTGAGCTTGTATAATTTGAGGGAATCTTGTGAGATCAGGATCCTGTGGCTGTATTATTGTTAGGGAGAATCCTAGGCTTGATTTTCTGCTGAATTTTTGGATATTCCCTGTTTCATTGCAATTCTGATAAAGTATTGGTGAACATTCTTCCCTTTTGTTTCCTTTCTGCTTTTCTGGAATTTGTGGTTTCCCCTTCTTATGATTGTTCTTGTCCCTTTTGTGAATGCAATAAGTGAAACATTGTGTGTGTGTGGCCAGGGACAAGAACTCCCTTCCCCTAGAGTTTGATCATTGTTGCTTCAATTCATTTCCCCTTGTAAAAAAAAGGATACTAGCTTTCAACTAATGCAGCCATTTTAACTTTTAACCATGAATGTGAGGATTTGTTGCAATGGAACCATGACAGCATCATTGCATTGATGGCATCAGCACAGAAATCAACATGATGCTACCAGGAGCAGCAACAATCAGCTCAATCCGATGAGCTAAGCCATCAGTAGAATGAACATTCTTCTTTGTTATTGTGGTAAGTGTGGGTAAGTCTGTGATGTTTTGTTTAAGGTTCAATCTTTGTTTGATGTTTTGTTCTGTTACTGTTAGGTTTGTCTCATTAGTTTCTAGCTTATCTTCATCAAAAGTTCATTACTTTATATGAATCAATTGTTCTATCTGCTGAGCAGAAGGCTGGCATCAAGAAGCTTCTGAGCATAAGGTTGGCATCAAGAAGCTCCTACGTGCTTAATAGAGGAAGAATGACATTCTAATTGAGTGTGTTCAGTAAATCAAATGAGTCAAACATTCTCCTCTCAGGTCCCGATCCAACAGCAGTATCAAGAAGGCATGGTGTACACATTCATCGATCAACAACATCACCACCGTCGAGTCCATTTTGGAAAACTGGGCTGGGTTTTTTTGGGGGTGAGGGCGAGTATATATATATTAGCAAAAGACAAAAACAAGGTCAATTATGTAATTTCACATAAACTTACTACTAATTAAATTAACCAGAATTTTGTGTAAAGTCACCTTAAAACTCCTTCACCCTTCAATAGTTAGTTATCTCGAATATCATGATATTCGAGATATCCCATACCAAACGACCCCCTAATTAATTCCTATGAGAAAGCCTAGCTTTGAAAGCTACAGATGGGTTCTTCAACTGGTGTGCGTTAGTTCCTGGGTTTATTGTCTTAATTGAGGATTTATGGTATTATGTTTAAAGAACAACTTCTGTTGTGTCTTGACCTAATTCAACTTGCTATTCGACTTAATATTTTCATGACAATTGTTACTTGATTGTCCTAAGCAATGTTTTTTCTCACTTCCAAGGTTTTGAAAATTTCTTTTGTGCCCCGACCTAAATCAACTTTTTATCCCATCACTTGTGGAAAGTGGGATGTAGAAGTGTAAAACAATATTGTATGTCTAAAAAGAGAACTGAAATGTGATAGCTTTGATGAACTTTTTTTATTCCTACTAGAATGGGAGCATAGAATGAAATCGAGTTTCAGTCTTTCAGCAAGGAAACTAGAGTTTTCAAAACCAGACAACAAAAAAGTCTTCACTCTTAAAGATACTTTGTTAGATATTCAAAGTATTTAACGCCTTTTGGTCATTCATCCATTATCCTACTTAAATTCTCTAGACCTGGACTTCATATAGGAATGTAATGTAAAAACATGTTATTATATAAATTAACGAGTCTTGCGCAAAGGTGCGGGTTAATTTCTAGTATACTATATAGTCAAACAATATCATTAATGGACTTGGGAGCTAATTAAACTGTTACATACCCAAGCTGCTAGATTTTCGTCAAAACCACCAATTCTAGATGGATCGATCGCCTTCCTACTCGTCAAAAGTTCAACCAGCACCACCCCAAAACCGTACACATCAATCTCATCACAAAAAACGGAGTCTACAACAACGTAACCCTAAGTGCACGATATTGTTTCTCCGGTATGTTGGAGTACACCTTCCCAAGGTAACTCCATCGCCAAAGTCCGCCAACTTGACATTGAGATTGTTGTCGAACAATATGTTGGATGGCTTGACATCTCAGTGCAATATCCGCGTACCATCTTTTGGTTGTAGGTGACATAGCACCCGAGCCAGGTCACGTGCAATGATTAGTCTTCGCATCCATGAAAGTGGGGGTAGACTGTGCCTAGCAAAATCTATCAACAAAAAGACATAATTAATTAAGAATAACATCCATGTAATATTATATTTTTAATAATGTAGCGAAATTTAATTTATGATTTAATTACCGTGCAAATGTCTACACAAGGTTCCATCGGGCATATACTCGTACACGAGGGCACTGGCTTGTTGCAATATCCGATAAGCCGAATAATATTAGGATGATCTTCGATAGCGGATAGGAAACGGATTTCACTCCTCATCCCATCGATTCCTTGACTACCTCCCGCAACAACTTTAATAGCAACTTTAAACAAAACACCAACGATAATGATTAGTAAAATAAAAAATAAAAATCGAGTAGAACAAAATATATATATATATGGTGAACACTCCGGTGCTCCCAATAAAAGTGGGAGTACCGGATACTCCCACTGGAGTTTTGATAGATAAATATGTTTTTAAAATCTTGGAACATCATGTCATATAATTATTGGAACATCATTGTCCATTCCATTAAGCTGTAGTAAACAATATCATATCCTCCCCGGCCGAGAACGTATTTACTGTTGCATAAGGAGGTGGGATTCCCTTAGTACAGTTCTATATTGTCTTCCTGTGAGCTCGTTTTCAGTTGCTGAGTTATGCCTCGAACTCTGATAGCCAAGTATATGAAATCACTCTCATACTCTGCGCACATATTTTTTACGCAAACTACTGATGGAATGTATGCGAGAAGACTCTTCAAAATCAAAAGGGTGAGGGTTCGCACTTACAAAATTTGACGATTTCCTTAATAGCTGTTACTCGAAATCGATGCTTTTATCGTCGGTCTTCAACCTGACCAAGTATTGTTTTTAGCAGTGGTTAAAAAAACGACGCAAAATCTTGCGACCTAAATTTAAGCGCTGGTTTGTCAAATGCGCTGTCGCTAAATAAACCACTGACGTAGCTAAAATGGTAGACCGAATGGTATCTGACCAAAACCAATTTTTCGTTTTGATTTCTCTATTATTCATTTTTTCATAATTTATTGTCTCATGTTTTTTTATTCAGTTTTCTATTTTTGTTATTACCCTCGCCATCTTTTTATTCTCATTGTTTATTTTAATTTTTGTCTAAGACTAATAGATATTTTGAGAACTGGTTTTTTTCCTATCTAGTTTGGGGAAATAATGTTTCAGCTTTGCAAGATAGTTTGTCATCCAGACTCAAAGTTTATTTTTGGAATCCAGTTTTGTAGGTTTTCGATGGCGCTGACGTATCCGCTGGATGCGGAATGGACATGAGGTAAAGTGAACGGCTGGAGGTGTGTGTTGATTAGGATGGCTGAAGAAGAATGATAATGGATGGGAGAAGTGAAACAGCCGCTGCTGTTTGCACCGCGATTGAGGGATGTCGGTTAGCCGCAGGAGGTTTAACAGGACACAAACGTGAGGTTTGACAGAAAAGAAAGGAGTTTGAAGAGGACGAGGGCTGGTGCGGAAGTTTAGAGGTAGGTTGGGTCACTTGGAGAATTGAGTAAGGAATGACGAGTTGGAGATGTGCGAGGATGGTGGTGGCTTGAGAGTTGAGGATATCACGACACTTGGTGTGGTGTGAGGCAGGTTAGTGCAAGAGGTTTTGAGAAGGGTGGAGGAAGTGTTTAGCACAATTGAGAAAAAAGACAGAATTGAGAGAATGAACATTCCTGCAATATTGGATTTTTAAATAGGTCCGAATTATTAGCGTGCATGTCCGATAGCGCGCAATCAGTCGGCAAGCGACGCTAAATCTGGTTTTGGGTAAGGGCTTCCGTTTTCTGACCCAAAACCAGATTTAGCGTCGGTCGATGAGCGACGCTAAATCATGTCGGCAAGCGACGCTAAATCTGGAAGGGCTCCGTTTCTGACCCAAAACCGGATTTAGCGTCGGTTTTTTGTAGAATTTAGCGTCGGTCGATGACCGACCGACGCTAAACTCCGGTCAAACGCGAGTCAATGCTTTAGCATCGGTCATTTCAGCGACCGACGCTAAAGTCTTTCGTTGTAAGCGACGCTAAACCCCTCTTTTTTTGTAGTGTCGGTTGCATCTCTGTTAGCACATATTGTTACTGATTTCCTTTCAAGCAGCTATGTGCTTGTTTACTTCTACTAATTTGTTATTTATGCCTTTATCTCATTCTCGGCTGTTCAACTGACAAGTCATTTGTTTTGTTGTTAGGCCAAGATGGTTTTCATACCAAGAGAAAACCTAATTAATTCCTATGAGAAAGCCTAGCTTTGAAAGCTACAGCTGGGTTCTTCAAATGGTGTGTGTTAGCTCCTGGGTTTATTGTCTTAATTGAGGATTTATGGTATTATGTTTAAAGAACAACTTCTGTTGTGTCTTGACCTAATTCAACTTGCTATTCGACTTAATATTTTTCATGACAATTGTTACTTGGTTGTCCTGAACAATGTTTTTTCTCACTTCCAAGGTTTTGAACATTTCTTTTGTCCCCCCGACCTAAATCAACTTTTTATTCCACCACTTGTGGAAAGTGGGATGTAGAGAATGTAAAACAATATTGTATGTCTAAAAAGAGAACTGAAATATGATAGTTTTGATGAACTTCTTTTATTCCTACTAGAGTGGGAGCATAGAATGAAATTGAATTTCAGTCTTTCAGCAAGGAAACTAGAGTTTTCAAAACCAGACAACAAAAAAGTCTTCACTCTTGATAGATACTTTGTTAGATATTCAAAGTATTTAACGTATTTTGGTCATTCATCCATTATCCTACTTAAATTCTCTTGACCTGGACTTCATATAGGAATGTATTGTAAAAACACATTATATAAATTAACGAGTCTCGCGCAAAGGTGTTGGTTAATTTCTAGTATACTATATAGTCAAACAATATCATTAATGGATTTGGGAGCTAATTAAACTTTTACGTACCCAAGCTGCTAGATTTTTCGTCAAAACCACCAATTCTAGAGGGATCGATCGCCTTCCTACCCGTCAAAAGTTCAACCAGCACCACCCCAAAACCGTACACGTCAATCTCACCAAAAAAAAACGGAGTCTACAGGTACGTAGCCCTGAGTGCACGATATTGTTTCTCAAGTAGGTTGGAGTACACCTTCCGGAGGTAACTCCATCGCCATCCCAAAGTTTGCCAACTTGACATTGAGATTGTTGTCGAACAGTATGTTGGATGGCTTGACATCTCGGTGCAATATCCACGTACCATCTTTTGGTTGTAGGTGACATAGCACCCGAGCCAGGTCACGTACAATGATTAGTCTTTGCATCCATGAAAATGGGGGTAGACAGTGTCTAGCAAAATCTATCAACAAAAAGACATAATTAAGAATAACATCCATGCAATATTATATTTTTAATAATGTAGTGAAATTTAATTACCGTGCAAATGTCTACACAAGGTTCCCTCGGGCATATACTCGTACACGAGGGCAGCTGGCTTGTTGCAATATCTGATAAGCCGAATAATATTAGAATGATCTTCGATAGCGGATAGGAAACGGATTTCACTCCTCATCCCATCGATTCCTTGACTACTCTCGTACTCTGCGCAAATATTTTTTACGCAAACTACTAATGGGATGTATGCGAGAAGACTCTTCAAAATCAAAGGGTGAGGGTGAGGGTTCGGTTGCATCTCTGTTAGCACATATTGTTACTGAACAAAGTTGTGAATCACACAATATGCTAGAACAATATTGTCTGTTTGTTTGTTGAAGCTATAACTGCACTCCCTTTTCAAGATTGGTCATCTTTTCTTTAAAACACCAAAACATCGTTCAATGACATTGCAAAGACTAGAATAATTGTAGTTGAAAAGTTCTTCACGTCCTTTGGGTCCGCCTCGCCGTCTAATCTCCTGAAAATGAGATGTATAATCTCGAAATGGTGTTAAAAACCAGGTGCATTTGCAAATCTAGAATTCACAACGTAATATTTTCCTAATAATAAAAAGAGCACAATAAATAACTTTAAATCCGTACAAAAATTATTTACGTAGTATAATAACGATTGCGATCATACCTAGTGGAGGTATCGAAAAGTGATTGTTACTATCGGTTGTCGTACTCGATAATATTCTAGTGTCGTGTGCGGATCCCTCCCAACCCGCCACAACATTTTATTCAAAATGAATGTTCAAAGAGCAAACACACAATGCATACTGAGTGGTGGTTCATTTTCGTTCACGAAAAGGTATTGGTTGACTAGTAGGAATTATAACATCAACATGGACTCCATCAATTGCACCAACACAATCTTGCGAACACACTATCATTCAGCAATAAAAAAATGCATAATTACACACTTTAATATGATCTTCGCAAAAAACAGCATAAGTATCTAGTGGATTATGGATTTGCAAACGCACATGATTTTCTAGCACCATTTTGATGTTATCCATCTCATTTTCATGAGATTAGACGTTGCAGTGGACCCAAAGGCCATGAAAAAAATTTCAACTACAAACATTCTAGTCAGCGCAATGTCATTGAACGGTGTTTTGATGTTTTCAATAAAAGATGACCAATCTTAAAAAGGATGTGCAGTTATAGCTTCAGCAAACAAACATATATTGTTCTACCATGTTGTGCGATTCACAACTTTGTTCTGATGCATGCACAAGGGGACTCCCTATTTGCTAAATTTGAAGAGAGTGATGGTCACGAAGAAACAAGTGAATCAGTGCCCCGTACAAAATTTAATTCAAAAAGTTAACCCGACTTAGTCCGATTTATTTCAACCAAAAAAATCAAACTGACTTAAATCTAAAGCTAGTCCTATTTTATTATCTAAAAAACTTTCAAACTAAACGAACTTTCAATTAGCTTACCTATATTATAATGAATAAATAACCTGATAAATCCGTCCACCCAACCTACCCGTTGACCAGCCTAACCCGGCTGCTTGGAGCCGCCTGCCTTGTCTGTGCCTGTGCTTGTGCCTCTCCCACCACAATTCCAATATTAGAATTTCCATTTCCAAACCCAAACAAATATAAGCATGAAGAAGCATAATCAGAAACCTCCTTTTTAATTCTCTGTTGCCAGCTGGCTTCCTCTTCTGTCCAAACTCCAACGTCCACCTGGACCACCTCCATATATTATATTATAAAAAATAAAAGATAAAAACAAACTAATCAATAATAATCTAGGGAAAATATCAATTTGCCCCCCCTACTTTGGCAACTTAAAAGATAGCACCTTGTACTTGAAATCGCTCATTTTACCCCTCCTACTTCGACCACGTTGTCATTTGGGTCATTCCTTTGAATTTTTTTGTCTTCGTTACGTTAATTAACGCACATTTAATACACCACATTAGCTCCAATAGTCATGTATTAGCTTACTAAGAATATTTAAGTTGGGAATATAAATATATATAATTAGATATGATTAGATATGATGAAATCGATGAATAAAACGTATGATATTTCATCACACTCTTCGTGATACCTCCTCAATTTACCTCTCTATCCAACTTTGCATCTCCTACCTCCGATATCTCTCTTTGTCGGTGTGTGAATATGCTGGATTTATGTTAAGAAGATGAAAGTTGAAATGAAAGGACAAAATGGCAAAGTAGTCAAAGTAGGAGGGGTAAAAAGAGAAATTAATAATATGGGGACTATTTATTAAGTTGGCAAAGTATAGGGGGCTAAAGTGCTATTTTCCCAATAATTTATTAACAAGTTGCATTAAAATAATAATAAAATAGATCCGAGTCTTCTCCTCGGTTGTTTCTGGCAACATCTCTCTTTTGTGAACGACATCAGACAGCAGTCATCCAGCAGCAGAAGACCCACCAACCTCAACAGCTTGTGTTCCTTTGTTCCTAATGTTACTGAATCCAGCTAGATTCTACTCTTCCTCCTCTTTCTCCATTCATCATCACCTCTCTCACTTTATTCATTTCTTAATTATTATCATGATGGTCGATGGGATCGAATCTGTCAAAAACCGTTACATTTCAATAACTCGAGTTGTTGGGAGATGATTCTGAATGGATCTTATATTGTTTACTAACAGAATCATCTGATCTATAATCTAATTCAACTCAAAAGTCATTCAACTTTTTTCGACCAGTTTATATATCGTTTATTGACTCAACTCAAAAGTGAAATGGTGATTCGTTGTTGCATGACTTACGAGTTGAACAATCATGAATGTTGTGTTTTTGTTTTAAATTGGTGTTTATGAATATGGTCATTACCTGATATTTGATTTTTGTATAACAATAATTTAATCAGTTTCTAAACGGGATTTTAGACGTTTTTATCTCAATTTAATCTCTCTAACTCTTGAATATCTTGCTCCTACCGTTCAACATCCAGTCCGTTACTAACAACACTACTTATAAGTTATAACAATAACTAATTTCTTATATCGACTAATCACATTAGACACTCTAACATATTCAAAAATATTCTCATACAAAAATACCACGATAATACATCAATTAGAATTTATAAGAAATATCAAACCACACATGTTGGTCAATCACTCTCCCTATTATTGTCAACATATGCTAATCAATGACAATAACCAATACCTCATCTTGAAAAAAGAAAATTAACACTTTATAACAAAATATGAAAATAGCTAATCATCTTTTTTTCCTCCTTTCTTAATTGGATCAATAGCTAATCCAAGTCTTAATCAATCCCCACCATTGCTTTCAAACGTCATAACCAAGAACACACATCCTCATTTCATCAGCTTTCTCTTCTTCCATTTCTTAATTAATCCATTCCCCAAGCTCTTAATTTATTTTAAGAAAATAAAGAATAAATAATTCATAAAGGAAAGAGATAAGACTATTCCTTTCTTCTTCAAATTGTTTCTCTTTGGCCAGTTGATGATTCAAACTTCTTCTCTCCAGATCCCTTGACTCCTTCCTCCTCGTTTCATCGTCAACACCAACGATTCCTTGTAATTTGTCTCTCAATCTCTATAAAGTATAACCCTTTTGTTTGTGTTTATCGTTGTTGTTGCTGTTCTTGGTTATGTATGCATCAAACTGGGTATAGCTTCTCATCTCACGGTTTTTCCGCTGTAAGGATGAATGTTTTTTCATAATGGATGAAATTTGGCTCTGCCCATATCAACATCATCACGATTTCTTGTCAAAAGTCTGCATCTTTTATATCCATTTCCTCCTAATTTTCATTATAGATCGGAATCAGATTGTTGTTCTGCTGGGTTTGTTTTAATTTGGTTGATCTGGGTTCACTTGCTTCTGTTGTTTGTTGCTATATTTGTACACTGCAGATTGAGAGACGGGTTGTTTTGCTAATGATGACTTTGTTTTTTTGATGTTAAATTGCTTGGTTGTTGTACATAAGCAGCTGGTTTAATTTGATGAGAATAAGAATAGATTTGGATGAGTGGGAGAAGCTAAGGTGATAGGTAGCTGGTTGTTGCTTGATGGGCAACACATGCCGTGGATCTTTCAAAGGGAAACTAAATCAGGGCTACAATCAGCCTGAGGATCTATCCGTAGTCTCAAAGCGAAACGCTTCTTCTGATCACACCACTTCCGACCATTCCAATTCCAGTATCAGCAGTAGAGAAGCAACCCCTAAGAACAACAACAGCACCACCAACGACAACGACACCCGTTTGCCTGTTCGTGCAGCGAAAAACAACAACATCATCACCATGAGGCGAACTGCGGATAACCAAGCTTACTATGTTCTAGGCCA
Organism: Linum lewisii; assembly: GCA_034768395.1. NCBI lineage: Eukaryota > Viridiplantae > Streptophyta > Magnoliopsida > Malpighiales > Linaceae > Linum > Linum lewisii. Next base: position 4,809,899 of record CM068302.1, on the reverse strand, counting down.
CAAAACCTCCAACATTCGTGATCTGTACAACCTGGGCCGCAAGCTGGGGCAGGGTCAATTCGGTACTACGTACCTGTGCACCGAGATTTCGTCTGGGAATGAGTATGCTTGCAAGTCCATCTCCAAGAGGAAGTTGATCTCCAGGGAAGACGTGGACGATGTTCGGAGGGAGATTCAGATTATGCACCATTTGGCTGGTCACAAGAACATTGTCACCATTAAGGGTGCCTATGAGGACCCTTTGTATGTTCATATTGTGATGGAGCTTTGCTCCGGGGGAGAGTTGTTCGATAGGATCATCCAGAGAGGGCATTATAGTGAGAGGAAAGCTGCTGAGCTTACTAAGATCATTGTAGGTGTCGTTGAGGCGTGCCATTCTCTAGGTGTGATGCATAGAGATCTAAAGCCTGAGAATTTCTTGTTGGTTAACAAGGATGATGACTTCTCGCTCAAGGCCATCGATTTTGGTCTCTCTGTGTTTTTCAAACCTGGTATAGTGCAATTACTAACTTATCTTTCTTTTGCCATTTCTCTTGCTAGTTGAATAGGAGATATGTTGCAGCCTGTCAAATTTTTACTTACATGTCCTGCCACAGGTCAAATTTTCACGGATGTTGTCGGAAGTCCATATTATGTTGCCCCTGAGGTACTTCTGAAGCATTACGGCCAGCTGCTGATGTATGGACAGCTGGGGTCATTCTGTACATATTGTTAAGTGGTGTACCGCCATTTTGGGCTGGTGCGTATTGTGTAGCTGTTGTTGGTATCATTTGTCATGGTTCTGTTCAGTTCTTCTTTGTGCAATAAACTGAAAGGTTTCCTGTTTTGGTATTCAGAGACACAACAAGGAATATTTGATGCAGTCTTGAAGGGACATATTGACTTCGATTCAGACCCATGGCCTTTGATTTCGGATAGTGGCAAAGATCTCATCCGCAGGATGCTCTGCAAGAGTCCTAAAGAACGTTTGACTGCTCATGAAGTGCTGTGTATGTGATAGCTCGTGACTTAAATATACTGTCTCTATATTAGCACTTGATTAAGTTTCTTGTGCAGTTCCATAAGAATCTCTAAGTCACAGTTGCCTTTTTTTTGGCTGGTCAAATAAATATACTGTTGTGATATCCGAGAAGGCTATTCACAGCATGGCTCTGCTTAGGCAAAACTGTTTCTTGAACGGGACCCGACTTCTAAAGACTGATGTGTGGCTAACTTAGTAATATAGGATGTTGCAAAATGCAGTATATCTTGAGTAATTTGCTGCCTTCTTTGATGCTGATTTGTGTTTTTTGCTTGAATAGGTCATCCTTGGATCTGTGAAAATGGAGTAGCTCCTGATAGAGCCCTTGATACTGCTGTACTTACTCGTCTCAAGCAGTTCTCAGCCATGAATAAACTAAAGAAGATGGCTTTACGGGTAAGTGGTAAAGTTTAGGTTTATAATAAGCTAAAAGCTGTCCATTAGCCAGTAGCCTGATTATTCCTTGCTGAGCTACACAGCTCTAGTGAATGTTGCATTCCATTATACGAGGATTTGAGCTTGCTGATACTCTCAAATTCACTATTTAGATTAACCCTTTGTGGAGAAATTTGAAGTATCTTTTCATCTTATCTGGCCCAATGCTCCATGCTTCCAGGTGATAGCTGAAAGCCTTTCAGAGGAGGAAATTGCTGGTTTGAAAGAAATGTTCAAGTCTATGGACACTGATAGCAGTGGTGCAATAACATTTGATGAACTCAAGGCCGGTTTGCGAAGATATGGCTCAACCATGAAGGATACAGAGATACGTGATCTTATGGATGCAGTAAGATGCTTTATTAGGCTCTACATTTCACCTCAAGTTCATATGATTGACAACATTAGTCGCATTGTTAATTCAGTCAAGCATGCAGTAGGTCAGACTGCGAGGGAGTTGGAACAATTTTAGGAGTTAGTCAGTGGATAAGTTGAGCATCCATTAAGTGGCATGTCTACTTGTCTAGAATTAATCGCTAATTTCATTTTGCGATTCCTTAAGCTATAGCTATGGATCTATGCTTGATTAGGCATCAGCAGTTGTGTTTCTTGAGTTGTTTGTTTGATACTTGGTCTTCCTGCTAGAGTGTGGAATCTTGGGATTTATGTTAATATTGTAAGCTTCTTGTAATATTTGAATTTGTGCTCATATTTTTCACCTGGTATTAATTTCAGGCTGATGTGGACAATAGTGGTACCATTGACTACGGGGAATTTATTGCTGCTACGATCCATCTTAACAAACTGGAACGCGAGGAACATCTTGTCGCAGCATTTCGGTACTTTGACAAGGATGGGAGTGGTTATATTACAGTGGATGAGCTTCAGCAAGCATGTGCTGAGCAAAACATGACTGATGTTTTCCTTGAGGACATAATCAGAGAAGTTGATCAAGATAATGTAAGTTCAGAGTAGAAGCCGTCACTTCCATAATTTATAATCTCCATGGTTACTGGCAATATTGAATGGATTAGAAGTCTGAAGCATGACAGAGTTCTCTATTACATACTAAGCATACAAAACGAACTCTAGGATTTGTGGTTGTGTTATATATAGAAATCTTATACGAAGTATCCATATATTGAGATATCTCAAGCTAAGCATGGCTTGAAGCTCTTGGGTGTACTGGAGATTGAGATATCTATCTGCAATTTCTTTCTGAATTCTGAACTTGGCTGTTTATTTTGCTTGTTACCAAACTCGACTACAATTGACATTGCGGGTGTGCTGGCTTTTCATTGTCAGGATGGAAGGATTGATTACGGTGAATTTGTTGCGATGATGCAAAAGGGGAATGCTGGAATTGGAAGACGAACTATGCGGAACAGCGTAAATTTGAGCATGAGGGATGCACCAAGTGCTCAGTGATTCATCGTTACGCAACTTGTACAGGTACTTGCAAATTAGTAGCAGTTCTGAATCTACTGTACTGTCCTTTATGCTACCGTCTTTAATGTATATTGACTGGAGGTGTTGGCAGGCAGTAGAGGAGATTGGCTGGGAGAAGAGCATGGTTGGAGACATAAAAGCCTCAATAGAACTAACCTGCGGTTAGATTCGACATTTCCCTGCTTCAGAGTAAGATTAAGAATTGGTATGGGAAGGCCCTTCGGCTAAAGAGCGGGAATCTCCGTGGCCTTCATGGAGACCTGCATTAACTTATATCAATGGAGAGGAGTACGGAAAGAGAAAGATGCATTTTGCAAACTCGAGTATGGGATGAAGTACGACAGTCTCCTCAGTATGCAGACGTGGTTGTTGCGCTTTCTTGTGTCAAAGAAGAAGTCTTTTTTGTTTCCTTTGCTGTCAAATTTGAAGGTATAATCTGTTTTTATTTTGCATTTTGGGTTCTGGGTTTCTGAGATTGGTCATCTGGGTTGGTATAACTTGTTGGAAAGAACTGGCCTTGTTGTTATCATATGTTTGGAATCATTGGATGGATTAAGTTTGTGGGTGGCTGACTACTGTCTCTCAACATCCTTCCTTTTGTTGAATGTTGTATTATCAAATGAATATTGAGTTTTGATTCAATTCTGTGCACCACTTTACACTTTTGTAACACTTGTTAGCTATGAACACTATGGCCTGAAGACAGATTGTGCCTTTTGATTCTTGATGCACTCACTGGTATTGCTTGACAACGATGCAAACTCCATTCCGGTTCTATCTGTGACAAGACATAGATTTCCCAGAGCAGCTGTGCTGCAACCCACAAGCATAGAAGGCTATGAAATTCATTGATCGGTGTCCAAAACCACAGTTTTTCTGCGGCATCAGAGCTTCCAAACCCCAAACGTTAATGAGAGAACTCTCTCAAGGATGGTAAATATAGAACAGTGACAATGATTGGCATCAGCAAACCTAAAAAGGACGACGGATTTGGGAACTTTACATAATATTATACTGGGAGGGTCTGGAACGGCCAATATTGCTGTGAAAAAAGTAAAAAAATCAGTTTTTTTGTGTAAAAATGGTTGTTGGAGATGCAGGGGATCGAACCCTGTACCTCCCGCATGCAAAGCGGGCGCTCTACCATTTGAGCTACATCCCCATTTGTTAAGGTCTAGTGATTTATTATATATAATAAAATCGTAAGTGCTCCAAACTCACAAACCTTTATGTGGGTACTCGAGAGGCTCACAGCCCAATTCTTCTTTCTCTGCGCTGTAGGCCTCAACCCTTAGCCCGTCAATATGCGTTGTCACCTGTTAGTCTTTCTTTGTATTTTATGATTATTGGTTAGTTCAAGCCTGCATCGATTGTGGCCCGGTTATCTGTCGTGAGCTTGCGAGAATAGAGGGTGGTCAATGACCTAGCTACCTAGTGCATGGTAAGAGCACCGATGATTGAATGTCTGCAATGGCACCCTATATTCCAGAGATTTACACAATGCAATGTTCATTGTGTTTTCTTCATAGATTTACAATTGAGAGGAGTGGAGATGAGTACGAGAACACACACCGGGGAGTTGGTAGCGTATCAGATGCCTGAAAGCCAATGAATGTGAAGGCTTGACCCTATACGAAGCTCTGGAATGGTTGAGATCAGAAACTACATTGAAGTTATCTTGGAAATTGACTCCCTCCCTGGTTGTGTGGCAGACAATGAAACGGGAAACATCAGACCAAATGAATTTTTTTATCGGTTGAGTTAGGAAAAATAAAAATAGAGTTGCTCATACATTAGCGAGACAATCACATTCCATGCATGACCTACTTGGCTGATTAGAGAATGTTATGCTTTGTATATTACATGGTTAGCTAGCTAGATCACATGTATTTTGTAGTATAGCGGCACTTTTTATTATTGTTGTACTATACTAAAAAACAAACCGAAATATACATTACCCATTAACTTTAACATAAAACAAAAAAGAAATGGAGCAAATAAACTAATAAAATTACAGGGTTGACCCCAAACCCTATTATTATGGAACAGCAGCACCACAGTCTAAGCCATGTTCGGCATAAACAAACAATGAATATTAAAAATGTCACAAATGAGAGGCAAGTATAATATAGGGTAAATATCACTTTAGCCCCCCTATTTTGTCAACTTAAAATATAGCTCCATATACTATAAAACGTTCTTTTTACCCCTCCTACTTCGATAACTTTACCGTATGGGTCCTTCTGTTCCAACTTTCGTCTCCGTAACATTAATTGATGTACATTCAGTACACTGTGTTAGCTCCAACAGCTATGTATTAACTTCCTAAACATTTTTAATTGAGAATATAAATATATATAATTAGATAAGATGAAATCGACGAATAAAATGTGTGGTTGTAAAACTTTTCATATATCACCATACTTTTCGTGATACCTCCCTAGCCAACTCTTTGTATCCTACCTCTATATCTCTCTCCTTAGGTGTGTGAATGTGTCTAGATTTAATGTTACGAAGACGAAAGTTAGAATGGAAGGACCCAAACGAAAAAGCTGTCAAAACTAGGAGGGATAAAAAGAGTATTTTATAATACCGGGGGCTATCTATTGAATTGACAAATTAGAGGAGGCACAATGCTATTTTTCCTATAATAAAATAGCATAAAGTGGGAATTGGATTGACGTCTAAATCCAGCCGGCAGTCCCACATTACAGCAAAGGCCACATTACAAACATACAAACAATAGCAAAGACAAATTGGAAAGGAAGTGAGGAACCAACCACCCTTCAATAAGTGGTCACACATGGATGAGGGAATCCACCTCCCCATCCGAATATTGAATTCCCTAAGCTAACCCTATTTTTTTATGGATTTATGGTGGGTTTTTTGTTGACGGATTCGATCTGTTTCACACAGTTAGGTTGCTCAGTTCAATGAGTAGATTCAACTTGAATGATCACGCATTCTAAGTAAGATGAGACGTTTTTCTTGTTCGAGGTGTCTTGGAGTCACCAGAATACCTTGTAGGTGTATAAAAAAACAGTAGTAAGCACTTATGTACATAAGAGGGGCTATGCGTATTTACTATTTAGTGGGTGTGAAACAGAGAAGTATTGGGGCGTATGAGGGAGCATTAAGCGTGCCTACGATAAGGCGTATGAACTCAAGGCTCTATAGTCGAGTATTAGGTCATGTCTGATCCATCCTAGAAATTAAAGTGGGGTTAAAAATACTAATCTACCTAAGCAGACTAGGTTGTATTCCCTAGGATCTCTAGACTATAACAACTCAATATGTGCTAAGCTAATAAAAAAACCAAGTTTGTGGTTGAGGTTCCATCAATTAAAATGGTAGATTTTTTTTTGTTAGAAGTCGATGATGTTAGATTATCTTGTTTGGTATGTATAGTTGGTAATGAAAATAGTAGGAAAAAATAGAAATTGTTAGAATACACGTTCTGAATACAAAAAAACTTTGGGTATCTAAAATTTAAAACCCCAACTCCATCATATAGTAATAAACAAACAAGGATATCTCAGAATAATGTCAATCAAATTTTTACATACCAAATGACCCTAAAGGCGAATCTTTAAATTCTCAACAAATTCAAATTGCAAAATGTAGGGAGAACATGACACTACATTGGAAGGATGAATCACATGCTAAAAACCAATTGGTGAGATAATGTAGATAGACAATGACTACGATTAAGACGTTCTCAGAGAATGGAAAATATGGTGCATGTCGGCGGACTAAATTGGAGAGTTCGACTACTGTCTAGACACCACCAAGTCCAAAACAGTTCCAAGCAAGGATATTAATGGATCTTTCGTGGGTCAGCACCGCTAACTCAATCTCGATAATTTTTTCTGAGGAACTAAGCGGATATCTATTCGTGTTCATGACAAACTTGATATCACCACTCCTCCTTTTCTTATCCTCATTGTCATTACTGACAATCATCATCTTCACTTAAAGACTAATCGTGAAAAATCTATGAAGGTAATTAGTGAAACTTGATTGATGATTAAATCTAAAACCAACGAATTTGGCAACCACGTAATGAAGCCCAAAACTTCGTTGAGATCGAGAATACAAATAAAATGAACTTCAACTCTGATACCATAATAATAAAATTGAATATAAAACGTAAAAATACGATATTTATGTGTATTCTAACATTGTATCTACTATTCAACCATAGGGTGAGAAGAGTTTTCTCATATTTATTATAGTGAGATGAATAATGAAAATTACTTTTTTACAAGATTAATGAGCTGGTTTGATGAGTTGGACCATACCGAGTAATTGGGTTTGGGTCTCCAACAAGTAAAAGTACGTGTGTTACATGCTGCTCCTGAGTTTTGCCTTCCAAGCTTTTGGTCACTGTCTGCAACCAGCGGCCAGGCCGCATATGATGCTTGCCAGTGCCACCGACACTTCCCCAACCGCAAATCTCAATTAATTGCCGACACGTACGTTAAGAGCGTGACATGTATTATTATACTATTATTACATACACACTAACACTATTATATACGTCTCCCTAATTTGTTTTACCACTCATACATCGATTTGGTGGTATGAACACATTATTAATTTTCATGTAGCTCAATAAAAATACACGCCGACACGTTACTCTTTGATATTTGATAAAAAGTCATGTTAGTTGGTTAGTCGGCGACCTGTTGTAAACAGACGCTCGAACCACATTCTCGTCTATTGAGTATTGACTATTATGCATGAGCTCACGATACCTGGATTCTAGAATCTTTTTTGCTAACCGACACTTAAATTGGAAAAGTAGAGGAGTAAAAGTGCTATTTTCCCTTATTTTAAACAAGCCATGAAATATATTTACGTAATTAAAAAGAAGGCGTTAATTATAATTAGGCGGCAACAACCCTCCAGCCCCCAAATTAAAAAATTACCACATTTGAAATAAATATCATATACATTGCTTCCGGTTGAATCAATGTCAGCGTGAATCCATAACACAAAAGGAAAGGAAACAAAAATCATACAGTTTGATTGATTCATATTTCATACTTCATACAATACGTACGTACAATTCCCAAACAAATTAAACAAAAATTAATAAATGGAAATTTATTCTATCTTTGTAATAATAATTCCCTTTCGATCCATGAACAAACATCAGTTCATACAAACCACCACTACTACTACGTACTGCAAATAACAAAACGAATATCAAGTAATGAATCCAAGGAAAATCTGGAATAATCTGAATTATAACAACAAGTATTGTAAACTTTGCCCCTTTCCGATCTCTTTGAATCTGGATCCCAAGCGTTTCCACCAACCTCAAATTTACAGCAGCAGGAGGAGTAGGCGGAAAGGGAAGCAATCAGCTATTCATTTTTCATTTCGATTTTGGGAATGGGGAAGCTGGTTACTGATAGGAATTGTACCTGTAAGTCTGGGGGAGTCCAACTTTATCAGATCTGACGATAACTTTCCTGATCTCGGATTTGAACTTGTAGAGGATGTGGATCCAGCTGCCTCTGTTCTGGGAGCCCAAGGCATTGGCCTCCTCCTCGTTCATCTCCAGATCTTGTGCGAATACCGGCTTCTTGGACAAGATCCAGGCCAGTCCCCAACCCCACCAGCTCTTGATGGAGTCTCCGGCGTGTTGCCCCATGGCTGACAGCGACTTGGATCTGTGGATCGCCCAGGTCTTGGCAGGGGAGGCGATTGGCTGGATGTTTAAGGATAGGGAAGAGAGTCTCCTACGGAGGACTCCTTGGTCTCCTCCGCCGTCGGGTTGGGAGACTGGGAGGGCGGCGGAGCGGCTCTTGTGGAGGCCTTGCACGATTGAGCTCATTGTTTGGGCGTTGAAGGTGAAGAATGGAATGAATTAGGGAAGAAGAAGAAGAAGAAGAAGAAGAAGAAGGGTGAAAGACTAAAGAGCGAAAAGGAAGGAGAAGACAGCTTGGAATGGAATGAAATGCAAAAGCACAGGCTGGTTTATTTGTGGGTGTGGTGTTTGTGGGGTCCAGGTGGCGTTGGGATGATGACGTGGCTTCCTTCTCTCTCCTTATTGGGCTCCACCTTTTTTATTTTTATTTTCACAGAGCCAGATGGCCGAAGTTTTGGACAACCTACGATTTTGCTCAATTATGCCCCATTGAAACAAAGTAGTCCAATGAAGATAAAAAATCAACTACCCTACCCATGAAATGAAACAATGGGATTGGAACAATTAATTTCTTGTTGGTACTTTTTTTTTTGGTTTACTTACAGTGTTTATCACCGACAATAATAATAAATTATTACGGAATAATCGTACAAAGTGGTAAGCGGTTACTTATTTTCATAAGTGAAAATAATTTGTTCTCGTGTCGTGGATTTATGATCCGACATTATACTAGATGAGTTTGTCTATTCTTTCAAATTTGAGCGTCTTCTTAGATGGTTATAGCGGGATCTACTATTGTGAGGACCCCATTAAGAGTCATTATATAAAGACACTCTTTATAGCCGTTGGATGATGATCATAATCTAACTGCGGGAACCAAGTATGGGCAAAAGGGGAAAATTTGGGTAATTAATTAAAAGTGTAACCAAAACGGGAATTAAAAAAAGTGGTACCAATTAAGCAATTTATCCTAATACTCATTTCGTATTAACCATTGGATCTATATTAAATAAATTAACGGTGTAGATTAGTATACTTATATAAGGACACTTAAGGAGTCCTCATATTAGTAATTGTCGGTCGCCCATAGGCAAGATGTATCTTGTGGAGGGTTCATTGGACATAGTCATTTCATGGCGGTGGACATGGACTCTTTTTTCATCTTAAAAATTGTCAGCTTTCGATCTCTTATATGTAAGCCAGAAACGGGCTATTGGAAGTTGGTGTTGAACCCTTTGATCATTCAATGGTCTTGAACTTGCTAGAAATAAATTTGACCAGGAGCGGAATCATGGTATGTATGAAGTACAACACTATCTTATCTCTTTCATGTCACAACTTTTCTCTCCTTCTTCTATGAACGAAGGTTAAGCGTTGACTCACAATTGGGTGTTACCCATTTTTAAAATATATAATGTATCTATCTGAATGAAAGTAACCTGATTATTCTTTCTAATCTCGTATGATATAAAATTTTGAGACCAAAACTTATGCGACTGAAATAATTTGTTTAGAAGTTTCAAGACCAATACGTAATCTATCCTAAATTACTTGACCATTTAAGATGGAATTTAATCTACTATTACTCTTCCAAGCCCAGCCCATATTACAAACGAAGCCCAGCCCACAATAACATACGAGCCACGGCCACCGGAGTTGCTGATTAGTTCTGCAACCGGCCACTCCAAAGCCGGGCAGGGCACAGATCAGAGCAAAGCCAGTGAACTGAGCCAAGTGCGAACCAATCATACTTCTCCCTCATTTCTTGGCCGCTAGCCGTTCCCGCCGTTTGCACCGATCCTCTTTCTTTTGCTCTTGCTGAGGATAGCAAACGGGCAGCCGTCTTGCCTGAGATCTGTCCGATCGATTCTTTGCTTCCCGGTGAGGGAAGATGATGGAGTACCGCAAAATCAAAGACGAGGTATTCTTCTGAATCTCCAATCTCTTCATCGACCTGCATTTGGCGTTCAATGTTGTAACTGAGTAGTACTGGAGATTCAACTGTCTATCGTAGCTTAATTTTTCTTTGTAATGTTTGTTCTGTATGCTTCATTAACGAGTTATTCTCACTGAAGGATCAACCCGATCTGGGAGCTATGGATGGTGACCTTGAAAATTTAAGAGGCAAATCTCTTTCAGCTGGTAACTATTCCAATTCAGTCTTTTATTTGAGTTGTTGTATGTAATAATCTACTCCTTTTGCTCTCCGACTGAGTTTTGATTCTCGCAGTTCCAATCAGTGGTATTGCTTCACTTGGAGCTAGTGGCACCAACGAGCGCTCCAAATGGAAGCGCAAGTAAGCGAACATTTTTCTTCTTCATGGCTTTCTGCCTTCCTGAAGCTTTTTGATGAACAAACCTACTCTTAAATCTCATGCGAATTGTTTCTATAAATGTGATAGGACAATCGTCACCCTTGCTTTAACTGTCCTTACAAGTTCACAAGCCATTCTTATAGTTTGGTCTAAAAGAGCTGGGAAGTATGAGTATAGTGTCACTACTGCCAATTTCCTGGTGAGCTTCTACATTTGTATGATTATAGCGTTTTGCCCTAAACAAATCTGTTCCCTGTCTTATGCTATTTGCTTTCCTATTAGGTTGAGACTCTGAAATGCATGCTGTCACTTGCTGCCTTGGCAAGAACCTGGAAAAATGAAGGCGTTACAGAAGATAACAGGTTAGCTTTTCCATCGATCTATTTTCGTGTCTGGTGTCTGGTTCGGAGGGAATGTAATTGAGATTCTCTTGTAACCCCATTTTTACTTATTAACTGTGCACATTTAGTTCCATGTTTTCACGTGCAATTGTGGAAATTACCCTAGCCGCATATTATTTGAGTTTGTGATCATTTGCATCTGTGCTAGGTTGAGTACGACATTCAATGAAGTGAGCGTTTACCCCATTCCTGCCGCACTGTACCTGGTCAAAAATTTACTTCAGGTAAGCTCTGGTGGTTCTGTGCTTGCTCTAACCAATAGAAGGACAATTGTTTATCAGAACTTGCTTTATGTAACTTCGGACTTTTGTGTGGCAGTATTATATCTTTGCCTATGTGGATGCTCCAGGCTATCAGATTCTGAAGAACCTTAACATAATCAGCACTGGCGTTTTATATATCGAATGATACTTAAGAGAAAGTAAGTCGTTAAGCCCGTACAGGTGGGGAAAATATTTGGTCTTGGAATAAAGTGTTCTCAAGTTCTGGATGATTCTCAATGTACAATAGCTCTAAATAATCTGCATCACTGCTGTTTTCAGGTTAAGTGAGATCCAGTGGGCAGCTTTCGTTCTTTTGTGTGCTGGGTGCACCACTGCACAATTGAATCCTTCGTAAGACTGATCTCTCTCTACTCATACTATAAGATAGACCAGCCTTATTGCGTTAGGATTCAGTTCCATTTAAGTAACACTAAACTGAAGGAGATTTAATTTGGTAGATCTGATCACGTTCTTCAGACCCCCTTCCAAGGTTGGATGATGGCCATTGTAAGTTCAATTTCTCTTACCTGCTAAGAGATATTTTCCTTGTAAATATAAAAGTTTGGCAGCTATAACATTAGCAGTTTGCAGGTAATGGCGCTTTTAAGCGGTTTTGCTGGAGTATACACAGAGGTGAACTCAAATTGCTGAATTCATTTTTGTTTGTTATGATGTTTGAGAACTTTTATGTCATTTTCTGGAACCCTTTTGGAAATCTTCACTATGGATCTAGGTTTGATTGTTTGTCACCATAGGAGGACATCAACTAATTAATATCTTGGTTAAGCAGTTGAGAATTACTTTGCTTCTTAGTTGTTTGCTTGTACTATTGTCAGGCCATAATAAAGAAGCGTCCTTCAAGAAACATAAATGTGCAGAATTTCTGGTTATATGTGTTTGGGATGGCTTTCAATGCCGTTGCCATATTGACTCAGGATTTTGATGCTGTTATCAACAAGTAAGTTTGATGCTTGAGTTTCATCCCAGTAAAATTTGTGCCCAAGCTGTCCCTTTAAGGGTTCTCCATATTAACGCCAATTATGATCACGAACTGAATTTTCCAGGGGATTCTTCCATGGCTACTCATTTATTACAGTCCTCATGATTCTCAACCATGCACTAAGGTACTGTAGCTCTCACTTCTTCATCTTTTTAACAGTTCTGATTTTATGTGCTTAATGCTTGCTGTTTATTTGTATGTAGCGGGATAGCAGTGTCCATGGTAATGAAATACGCAGACAACATTGTAAAGGTAATGTATACTTGTTGCTCTCTTGGTATTTGAATTTACGAGCAATGCATTGTCTTTTATATGGACCCCTAGAGATATTATATTAGCTTGAACAGTACATTAGGAAGTCACAATGGATTGTGCTACAAATGAAGAGCAGTTACTGTGGCATATTAAATTTGTTAAAAACCGGTGAATTGATTGGAGGTTTGTTTTAGCATCGCTGATTTAGTCTTCATTAGTAGGGTCTAGTTTGCAGTTTCAGAGGAAATGATTTTAGTGATCTTAGCAGCCTTTTTACCTTGAACTTGAACAGAAGGCATTTTTTAAGGTAATTGGAAACTGTATGTAAAAAATGGAAATATATCAAAGCATTCCAGTTGTGATAACTGGGACGAAGTTTTGCGGGTGTCTAAAATTGCATGTGAAACTCATTAAGGTGTTTCAAGTTGCAACTAAATCTCAGTTATATTTGGATATCGTTCCCTTGTAGGAGACCTTTCTCATCCCTTCATTTGTGCAGGTGTATTCTACTTCAGTAGCAATGCTTCTAACAGCAGTTGCGGCAGTGTTTCTATTTGGCTTTCACCTGTCTCTTGCCTTCTTCCTAGGGTCAACGTAAGCTGCTTTCTCATGATAAATTACTCAACTTCTTTTTTATATGATTCCAGTCGATTTGGTTAGCAATGCTATATTAGTAGCAGCAGATTAAACAGCTAGACAACGAGTCTGAACCTGCTTTAGAAATACCATTTAGGTCCGGGTCAGGAAAATAAGACCAATCGTAAAAAGAAGCCCATAAACTAGGACTTGCTTTCTTGGTTCTGAAAATTGCATATGCCAATTGAGGATGCGGTTTGTTTTCATGTGTGTTGTGGTTGCATGCAGTGTTGTCTCTGTGTCTGTGTATCTGCACTCCGTCGGGAAGCCAAGATAAAAGAGTTGTAGATAGACAGGCAAGCAACTCCTGGAAATGGATAGTGTATAAAGATGTCGATGTCGATGCCGATGGGATACTAGTGGCTGAGGATGACATGGTGAATTGAACAGAGCATGCCTAAAATGCAGAGCGTATGCTATCTATGGAGCTTTGATGACGAACCGCATTTTGTCTTTCGCTGCTGTAACTGCTGATTAGCCGAGCATTCTTGTCTTTGTGACATTTCCTATTCAGTAGTTCATTATATACACGCTATTGCAGCATGGAGAATGTAAGATACTAAAATCCCTAGTCTTGTATGCCGTTTCAATATAGAAGCTTACTTAGTTCAATTCATTCAGTTCATGCCAATGTCATTCAGTTTTTGCAGCTCTGACATCTGAACTACTTACTGGTTCAACTTATTACTGTACTGGCTGGTTTGTTTACGTCAGAAAGAATAGGAAAAGCTAGTACGATGCAATCATCAAACTCATGGTTAAAGATTCCTGATGTCAGCTTCTTACCCAGAAATGAAACATCGAAACCTACATTCCATCCTGTTATCATTTCCTGTTCCGCCTCAATCTTTCTTTCAACCAAATCAAATATCTTATCTTGACGAAAGCCATGAATCTACTGCTGCGTCTGATTTAAAATTTGAACCAACCCCCCTGAGGCATCTGAATATACGTTCTACCTGAACTACGATATCGTACCAAACCTTGTCTTCTGATACAAGTCTAAGTCATTTCTTGGCCTTGGAGAACCTCAAGCATCTATACTTCTCCCCACTCACGGTTATTTCAAGAGCACCGTCTTGATTATCTTGGTTCGACGCTGTTCCCATCAGCACGCTTTTCTCCTTCTCCAGATTCTCTTTCTCCATTTTCAGCCTTGCTTCTTGTTTTGCGATCTCTGCCTGCATGATACAATGACAAACACCAAACACACACACACAATTAGGATGATTCGAGCTCATAAGAGTGCTTGTCAACACAGACACCTACACCTGAAATTCTGATATAATTCGGCAGAAGCAAGCTTCAAATGAATTGTGCTAGATAGATACATTCTGTTTATACTTTCATTAAAGTTTCGCATCTTAATCGTCTGTGATACAATACACAAGAGAATGATCGGACTTGCAATCAAAGTGATGGGTTTTTCTCTTAAGTGATCAAGCCTTAGAACCTCATAACATGACAAAGAATGTCCCCATCTTTGTTAGCACCATTGATACATATCCCTGGCATGTCAACATCAATGCTTCTACTTCCAGAGAATACCCTAGTTAGAATTTCATACGAATGAGGGTTTGCAAGTATCAGAAGCCAGGAAGCAACTCACTAAACACCACCATAACTCCTGTATGATTGGTTAGAATTTGTCTTGGCTTAAGCAAGGACACTTCTCAAGGTGAAACCCAGTTTGAAGCACCAAATCTCACAGGTATTACATAACACAAAGAGCCTGGATTCAATCAAACTGATGTCCATCAAGTGTCACATTAACTTACACATACAGGATACAAAAAGCCATAAATTGGGTTGTTCTAATAGTAACAGCAGAAGCATCCACCATTCTAACGTAGCGATCAATCAATCAAGACAGGAAATTACCTCACGGCGAGAAAGCTCGGCCTTCCAAGCAGCTTCACGTTCTGCGACCTCGCGTTCGCGCTCTTCAATGTAACTCTGCATCTCCCGCTCCTTCATAATACGATCCTGAATGTCGGCATCCAGAGCTTCTTTCAGTTCCTGCACGAACTTGTCCACCACCACTTTTATCCTTAGAGACATCCCTCCTTCAATTTTGATCTCCCCCAAACTCTCTTCACAATCTCAATCAACAAACATTCAGAGCGCTACCAAAATTTCCAGATAAAGACCAACGGCTTTACCACCATTTCATAGATTCCCAATTTCCAGAGTACACGAAAAGAATATTTCTGAACACGAAAGGACGGGATAATTGAAACACGGAAGCTTCTTAAGGAGGGGAGAAACCAGAGAGTGCTGCGATGAAGAAGCAACAACGATTGCGTCAACGGAAAACCACAACTCTTCAATCGGGTATCGTTCAAGGACATGGTCAACAGAAACGGTGCCGTTTAAGGATACGGTAAACCAAAACGATGCCGTTTTTAATTACATGGTAAACTAAAACGACAGCGTTTTGCTTGGCGGCCTTTTCTTTCATCGTGTTAAGCAATATTGATACGCGGCGGCGCTGATTGAACGAGAAAAAACCGATGAAGCGCATCGCCGCCAGGCTTAAGCCCTCGCCGCCGGCGATTCCTTACTCCTCCTCCTCCGCTTTTCTGATCTCGGAATTTACTCAGTTATGCTATCAACAAGACGTACCCAGAGCTATGAAAGCTCTGGATGTCTTAGAAAGCCAAAGACTATGGGGCGACCCGCTAGCCTATTCTCAACTCCTCAAATCCTGCTTCTCCCGCCGCGACGTACCTCAAGCCGTCCGCCTTCAATCGCACCTCCTTTCTTCTCCACAATCTACCCACAGTTTCCTTCTCAATATCTTGCTCGGCGTCTACGTCAAACTACGTCACTTGCCACATGCCCGCAACTTGTTCGACAAAATGCCTGAAAGAAATGTCATCTCCTGGACAACCGTGATCTCTGCTCACGCTAATGTCCCTGACCTTTCCCACAAATCTCTCGACTATCTCGTGTCCATGCTTCGCCACGGCGTTACTCCTAATATGTTCACTTACTCTTCTGTCTTGAGAGCCTGTGCTTCTGTGTCTCATCTCTCGCAGCTTCATTGCAGTATTTTCAAGCATGGGCTGGAATCCGACGTATTCGTCAGGAGTGCTCTTATTGATGCTTACTCCAATTGGGGAAGATTGGAGACTGCACTAAGTGTGTTTGATGAGATGGTGACTGCGGATTTGGTTGTTTGGAATTCAATCATTGCTGCTTTTGCACACAACAGTGATGGCCATAAAGCTATGGATCTTTTCAAGCGGATGAAGAGATCCGGGTTTATGCCTGAGCAATCTTCGCTGACTAGCGTTCTGACTGCTTGTACCAGTTTAGCGCTTCTGGAATTAGGGAGGCAGGTTCATGTTCATGTGTTCAAGTATGATCAGGACTTGATCCTAAACAACGCGCTTCTTGATATGTATTGTAAATGTGGCAGCTTGGAAGATGCTAATGCCATTTTCACTAGAATGGTTGATAAGGATGTCATCTCGTGGAGCACCATGATTGCTGGGTTGGCGCAAAATGGTTTTAGCAGACAGGCACTCGAGTTGTTTGAGTCTATGAAGGGCTCTAGTATAAAACCAAATTACATTACGCTTCTTGGTGTTCTGTTTGCTTGCAGCCATGCTGGGTTGGTGGAGGATGGCTGGCACTATTTTCGATCGATGAAGAAGATTTACGGGATTGATCCTGGCAGGGAACATTATGCTTGTATGCTTGATCTTCTTGCAAGGGCTGGGAAGCTCCGAGAAGCAGTTGAACTTATGGACGAGATGGATTTCGAACCGGATGTTGTGATGTGGAGAACTTTACTTGATGGGTGTAGGGTTCACATGAATGTGGATCTGGCGATGCATGCTGCTGAAAAGATTATGAAGCTAAATCCAGAAGATGCTGGAAGCTACATAATACTGTCTAACATCTATGCAAACGCTCAAAGGTGGGACGAGGTTGCGAAGATAAGGAAGGTAATGAACGAGAAGGGAATTAGGAAAGAACCTGGATGTAGCTGGGTTGAAGTGGATAAACAGATTCACGCTTTCATTCTAGGAGATGAATCTCACCCACAAATCAGTGACATTAACGCCCAGCTGGGCTTGCTTATTCAACGACTTGTGGGAGCTGGTTATGTCCCGGACACCAATTTTGTGCTCAAGGACCTGGAAGGGGAGCAAATGGAGGATTCCCTGAGATATCACAGTGAAAAACTTGCACTCATGTTCGGGTTGATGAATTTGCCCAAGGGACAGGTCATTAGGATCAGAAAGAACCTCAGAATATGTGGCGACTGTCATCGATTTGTGAAACTTGTGACTAAGTTGGAGAAGAGAAGTATCGTGATAAGGGATCCCATCCGGTACCACCATTTCTCTGATGGAGTTTGCTCTTGTGGAGATTACTGGTAACAAAATTCTGCTGGCTTGGAGAGCATCATCGTGGAGAACATGGGAGTACTGGAATACAAAGGCACAGGTGATCAAGCTTTTATACCTTTCTATAAGCTGTTCAACTTCGAACTCGAAATGAGGAGACAACTTAATTTAGGTTCTTTGTTGTTGTAGATTAGTCAGCTAAATTACCTATCGGAGACGTGGTTATCTTTTGTGTCTATGTAACATTTGTTAGGAACGACTTTGAGTGCCAGCTACATATGTAAAACCAAGCAATGTTGACAGTGCAATATGGTTTTTGCTAGCCATATTCAGTGAAGCACAAGCTCCTGGATCAGATTTGATGAATTCATAGCTAAATCAAGGGCATCATGATCACTGTGAGGAATGGACACAAAAAGGACCGGGGAGTTCAATTAGTACAAGGTAAGATCAAGTTCCACCAGTTATTCTTCTAACTTAATTGGTAAAATTGCGATAAGTGATCACTGTTAGTCATTGTTACAAGGGCATAAAACATCCCTACAGGCTACAGCTCATCTCTGTGGTCTTCGGCACCACCAGTATGCTCAGAAGAAGATGCAAAAGCTCTATTTATCGGCTCATGCACCTCAATGCCTTTCAGATACTCACCCTGGCTCAAGAACTTCAGCAAATTAACAATGTTATATACTATTTCAGGTACGTGAATCCATGCCGTGGAAGCACAAGAAACAACTTGACACCACAACCAAAAACTCAGGTCAAGCAAGCAAGAACATCACAGCATATGATATGACCAATATCTCGCAGGTGAGTCTAGTTTAGAGAGTACAACATCTTGATGAATTTCCCTGCTACATAGATTGAAGAGGTCATTCATATGCAATACAGAGAGCATCAAACACCTCGAATGTCATTTTGTGTGAAGCAGGAGCCACTCTTCAGCAATCCACCTCCTCCAATGATTCAGGATCAGCGAAAGCATGCGAATATCAAAACTTGCTTCTGCTTCAGATGGTTGCAAATTCATGACAAAACCCTGGATGTAAGATGGTTGCCTTCTTTGGAAACTGATTACCCAGCTTGGTCGTGAAAGCAAACAATGCATTGTCCCAAGGTGTCTCGCGTTAGGCCACCGAAAACCTGCGGTGGCCTGTCGTGAAGGAGGATGAACATACTCGTTAGTATTAATTGTTATTCATCCAGGTGGACCAGGATCTCATGCCACCGACATTGTTGATTGCTCACCTTGTCCCTTAACTATGAAGTTGGGAGTTTGATCCCTGTCCATGGGAATGGAGTACATCTTTTGGATAATCGTTTACTGCTTCGTGCGAACACCCGCGACGAAGGTTTTGAATATTGTTAACAGCGATAAGCTCGGATTTTTTACATTAATCTTGGTTGTTAATTAGCTAATTATAAATATAAGGACTTTCCAAAATATATTACAAATGTTTGGTAGAATATACAGTGCGATCTGGGCGATTTGGGCGAATAGTGACAAGTGTAATCTAGGCGATTTGGAGAGAGAGTAATAACATGGTTTTGAAATGGAAGAAGAAGTCGACTAGGGTGACAATCAACTTAGCTCTCGAAGTAGTATATGATTGGAACTCTGTACATAATGAGGATTAGGATCAAAGAAGTAGTGGGATAAGATACTATTGCACTAGTTTGCACCCACCGGCCACCGACACTAACGAGTTTGAAGATCAACGTGGATGCGACAATATTTCAAGAGCAAAATATGAGAGGTGCATGGATGATTGTCCGCGATCATGGCAAACATTGATTTAGTGGCGTACCAGATGGTCAAGGCGCATAGGATACCATCACCGAGGATTTGTGAACCCCTGGCTCTTCGCGAGACACTGAAGTGGACAAGAGATATGTGCTTGGAAGAAGTGGAGTTTGAAACAAATTTGGATGAAGTCATTTTGACAATTCATGACACGGAGGAGGACCATAAAGAGTTTGGTGCGATCATCAATGAGTGTCGAGCTCTAATTCGGCCCGGATATCAGGTTGAAATTATAAGGAGAGTAGAAATGTGACATCGCACGCGTTATCGAGATAGTCACCTTTTCTTTATGTCATCCGAGTGGTTGCATGGCACTTGTTAGTTGTTTTAGCTTAGAAAAATTAACGCTATTGATTATTTTCTTATAAAAAAAATCTGAGATTAAACTCGACGTAGAAGGTTACTTTTTATTTATTTTAATTAGCCCCCCGAATGTTAAGGAACAAGAAAAGGAAACAGAAAAATGAAATGAGAATGCGAAATGGCGGATCCAGTGTCGTGATCACGATATCATCCGCAGCAGCAACATCGCCATCTGTAAGTTTAGAATTTTCCTCCGTCCACCACCGCACCATTTCTCCTCCGGTTGATATGAAAGCGGTGACCAATTTTGACACTCAGTGATGTGCTCTTCTTAAGGCAGAGGCGTCGCTCGATCGATTCGATACAGAGATAGCTAGACAAATCGGAACCAAACATGTCAGCTTCGATCTCTTCCTTGTAAGGAAATCGGAATCCCCTCCCAGCTTCGATCTCTTCATTCATGTCAGCTCCTGTATCCCTAGGAGGTTCTTCCCGCTGCGGCCGCGTCCTAGGCCCGTCGCTCGACAAGATCATAAAAAATGCGGCATGGCGGAAGCACTCCCATCTCGTCTCCTCCTGCAAATCCGCCCTCGACCTGCTCCAATCTCTCTCCGACCTCCCTAATCACGACCCTGACTCCCCGCTGCTATTTATCCCCGCCGCAGATTCACCTCTCCTCCTCCAGCCCATCCTCGTCGCCTTGGACTCCAACTACTCCAAGGTCGCCGAGCCAGCCCTAGAATGCGCTTACAAGCTCTTCTCCCTCTCCCTCATACGCGGCGAGGCAGATCCTTCCTCCATTTCTCCTTCGCTCATCCTCAGGCTCCTCGATGCCGTCTGTCGGTCCTGCTCCATTGGCGACGAGGCTCTCGAGCTCGCCGTCCTTCGTGCACTACTCGCCGCCGTCCGATCCCCTTGCCTCTCCATTCGTGGCGAGGGATTGGCGAACGTCGTTAAGACCTGCTACAATGTTTACCTAGGCGGCACCAATGGCACCAATCAGATCTGTGCTAAGTCCGTTCTTGCTCAGATTGTCCTCATTGTTTTCACCAGAGTCGAGGAGGATTCAATGGATGTTGCTCTTAGAACTGTCTCCGTTGGCGAATTGCTCGAGTTCACTGATAAGAATCTGAACGAAGGGAGTTCTATTCATTTTTGCCAGAACTTCATCAATGAGGTAATGTCTGCAGCTGCTGCTGAAGAGATTAATCTTCCCGTAAATGTTCCTTCCCCTGATGTGAAGCGGGAAAATGGTGCTGCCGCTGATGGATCCGCTATTGACGATGGTGTGTCCAAAGCGGTGGATGACAAAGGTGAATCTGATAATGGAGCTCAGTCTCTGCCTGTTGATGCCGGTGCTGGTGCTGCCGGTGCTGGTGCTGCCGGTGCTGGTGCTGCCGGTGCTGATGCTGCCGGTGCTGATGCTGCCGAAACTGATGCTGCCGGTACTGATGCTGCCGGAGATAGTAAAATTAGGGAGGATGGATTTCTTCTTTTTAGGAATCTTTGCAAGTTATCTATGAAGTTTTCCTCCCAGGACAATCCAGATGATCAAATTCTGCTGAGAGGCAAGACATTGTCACTGGAGTTGATCAAAGTTATAATGGACACTGGAGGTCCACTGTTGCGAAGCAATGAGAGGCAAGACATTTTTCATTATCTAATTCTGAACCACGTTCTTTTCCCCTGTTTGCAATCTTAACCATTTTGATCTAAGTTCTGCACTATCATATCTGCCAAAGTGCCTATAGTTGTGAATTGCCATATTCATCCAGATCACTAGTGGACTGAGTTTCTATCTGGTTGCCCATGGTGTTGTTTTTGTGTAATGTCATAGGTTGGTTAACATATGATGTACTAGTTAACATTGTCACGTCTATCTGCTTATAGACGAATTTTCATGAACTTTTCTCCTTTTCCGTTTTTTCCCCAGGTTTCTTACTGCTGTCAAGCAATATCTTTGCTTGTCACTGTTGAAGAACAGTGCATTGTCAGTCATGGCTATTTTCCAGCTTCAGTGTTCGATATTTATCATTTTGTTGTCAAAATTCAGATCTGGTTTAAAAGAAGAAATTGGGATATTCTTCCCAATGCTCATTCTCCGAGTGCTTGAGAATGTTAACCAGCCTAGTTTCTTACAGAAAATGATCGTCCTAAATTTCCTGGAGAAGATTTTCCTGGATCCGCAGCTTATAATTGATCTTTTCGTCAACTATGACTGTGATGTGGAGTCTCCCAACTTATATGAAAGGTAATATACTATCAGTTAAATATGTGTATGGATTAAATATTTATTGTGTTAATTTATACTTGTAATGTGTATATTTATATCTCTGGCCATGCCATTGGTTATGTGATTGGGTTTTAGGAACCTCCTTTTTGCTTTCTCGATTTGTGTCATTACTTTTGCATTTGGATAGTTCCTTTTGATCAATTCTTACACTCTCAAGTTAATAGGAATCTTTGCTATAAATCTAAAACTTAAATGTCAGATAATGTTCTTCTCAATATGAAATGAAAAATGGTAATAACCGGCTATCTCCTCTTAGGAAATCAGCCTGTTGTATGTCTTGGAAACTCATGTCAGATAACCTTCTTGTTAGTACATGTTCCAATCTATTCAATGGTAATAAAATTGGTTATTTTCCTGTTATTGTACATGTAGGTAATGAATATGAATCAAACTTTCTGTAAGCTGATGTTTCTGAACTTGATACGCTTTGTTCCAATTCATTGCAATATTTCTGTTTCTGGTGGATCTTTGGATTATACAATAGCGTCTCTCTCCGTCTCTTCGTCATTTATTAATGTTTTTAGTATACATCTGTTAATATTTTCTACGGTCATGTAATTAATGAATGTATTAAAACCCTTATAATTCCATCAGACTTTTGCAGGACTGTCAACGGCCTTCTGAAAACTGCTCTAGGACCACCACCTGGTTCAACCACAACATTATCTGCAGTTCAGGACATTACTTTTAGGCACGAATCTGTTAAGTGCTTGGTTATCATTATTAAGTCCATGGGAACATGGATGGACCAGCAGCTCAGAATAGAGGAGGCCTATTTGCCTAAAAGCACAGAGATTTATACTTCGATCGATAATTTTTCAAACCCCAGTGGAGAGGATGGTAGTATCCCTGACTATGATTTACACACAGAAGTGACCTCTGAGATTTCAGATGCTGCTACTCTAGAACAGCGACGGGCTTATAAAATTGAACTCCAGGTAGATAAACCATTCTTGGTTTTCTTGGTAAACTAACAATTATTTTTAATTCATGCTACTTGTAGTATGCTGGCATGTTTTCTTGGTAAACTAACGATTATTTTGAAAACTTCTCTTTTGATATAGGCTTATGTACCTTCTATTTGATATTATTTACCTGAATGGATTTGATCTAGGATTCCCTTAGTGACAACTATACTTTGTTACATGCAGAAAGGTATCTCTCTATTTAATAGGAAACCTTCAAAGGGTATTGAGTTTCTGATGAACACTAAAAAGATTGGTGGTTCTCCAGAAGAAGTTGCTGCATTCCTTAAAAACACCAGTGGCTTAAATGAGACGGTGATTGGAGACTATTTGGGTGAAAGGGATGAATTCTGTTTGAAAGTTATGCATGCTTATGTGGATTCATTTAAATTCAAGGCGATGGGTTTTGGTGAATCTATAAGATATTTCTTAAGGGGCTTTAGGTTACCTGGTGAAGCACAGAAGATCGACCGCATCATGGAAAAGTTCGCTGAGCGCTATTGTAAATGTAATCCGAACTCATTTACCAGTGCAGATACAGCGTATGTGCTTGCTTATTCAGTGATAATGCTTAATACAGATGCACATAACAACATGGTGAAAGATAAGGTTTGTACAAAGTGCTCTTTTCCATTTATTTTTACATCGCATGCACATGTTCCATATTTTAGTTTCCCCTTATTTTGAGTGCTACTGCTTTTGTTTGTGATAATCGTCTAACTCACTGTGTTTTTGTGTGTTTTAGCCTTTTGTTTTACTGTCTTCATTGTCCAAATACTTTTGTATACACATGTATTTGTGTCTTCTAAGAAAACCTAATAATTTCAATAAGCAATATGTGGCAAACAAAAAGTAAGTGACAAGATAAAGTAACCTGAGGCAGCATTTTTTATAATAAGGTTTTTCCTGTTTTATTTTCCTGTCTACTTCTAACTTCACGTGATGGTTGATGAAGTTTACATGTTTTTTTTTGATAATGTGATGAAGTTTACATGTTGCAGTTATCAGTTATCTTAGTGATTCCTGTTCATTGTCTTCAAGAACAATGACACACTTCCCCACTGCATCAGTTCCACTACATATTATGGAACATTACTCTGACTGAGCTCTGCCTTAGTCAGGTCCTGCCTTTCTACTTTGTTCCCTTAGAACCTCCCACCTTTCCTTTTACTCTTTTAGTTTCAGAAATGTGCCCTATGCTGTTATGTGTGCTTAAATTTTTTTTTCTGGATCTTTGCCATTTTGTTTCTATGAAATAGAAGGTGGATTGATGTTGATGCTGCCATTCCATTCCTAGCATCATCTCCTATTGTATCTTCTTGCTACCGAGATAATAGAGATGCTGTTTGATTACTTTAACATATGGACAACTCTTGGTGTTTATTTGATTTCATACTGTTTCGCAGTGCCATGAGTATTTAGATTCCAAAAGATTTGAAAGTGGAGCCATCTGCTGAACTCGACTCTGATTCCGTTTAGTTTCTGACATACCTACACTGCTTGAGGTTATGTTTTCTATCATAACTTTTAGTTATCATCATTCTAACTCCTTTCTTGTATCACGTGCTATTCAGATGTCTAAAGCTGATTTCATACGGAACAACCGAGGAATAGATGATGGGAAGGATTTACCTGAAGAATACTTGAGCACTATTTACGATCAAATTGTTAAAAATGAAATTAAGATGAATGCTGATTCTGTACCGCAAACTAAGCAGGCAAATAGTTTTAATAAGCTTTTAGGTTTAGACGGAATACTCAATCTTGTAACATGGAAACAGGCTGAAGAAAAGCCACTGGGTGCAAATGGGCTTCTAATTCGGCATATCCAAGAACAGTTCAGGGCAAAGGCGGGAAAAGCAGAGTAAGCAACCTTGTATTGTAGTTTCGTGTTGGTTATAGTCATAGTGAGCATGAAACTTGCTATTCTGGTGTGTTTTATGACTTTTCAGTCTTCTAGATGAACTTTTTGAATTTGATTTTGAAATAATTTCCTTGATGCTTGTAGTAGGTCTTAGGTGTCTCCAGCATGCACTTATGTATCATGCTTTTCTTTTTTCCATTTTGCTTCATATTTACTTGAATGTTTAAAGCTCTGTAAACACTGTCTTGACATGTCTATCATATTATTTTGGTGCTACAGGTCAGTCTATCATGTTGTAACAGATGCTGCAATTTTGAGGTTTATGGTTGAGGTCTGTTGGGGTCCTATGTTGGCTGCATTCAGTATGACTCTTGATCAAAGTGATGATAAGCTTGCTACTTCTCAGTGCTTACAAGGATTTAGATATGCTGTGCATGTTACAGCAGTAATGGGAATGCAGACTCAGAGAGATGCTTTCGTTACATCCATTGCAAAGTTTACTTATCTGCACTGTGCTGCGGATATGAGGCAGAAGAATGTTGATGCCGTGAAGGTAAGCATTCGACTGTTGCATTATCACTTTGTTTTGTTATGGGTTAACCATAAAGGGGAAGCAGGGTTGGCGGTTTTTAAAACTAGTTACATTTATAGCCTTTGATTCAGTTAAGAGTTATGGAATATGAGTGAAGAAAATTCATTGTTATGTTTATTACTGAACAGTTAAGACACTAAGGCTCCTCTTCTATAGGGTAGAAAACCGTCTAGCATATCAATGAGCTATCTAACTATTTTCTTGCTACTACGGGTAATAACAACCATAAGAAAACCCTAAAACATGATAAGGAACTAAACGTAAATAAGAATAACATATAGATAACTCCTCAGCCTTCCCTCATGCATCAGCATCGCCAGCCTTGATCCTGTCTTTTCTTTTTCATTTTTGGCTTTGTAATATGGTACATAAAATTTTATTAGAGAACAAATCAGATGGGCATATTATACATATGATGCATAAGCTCATTTTACAGAATCTGAGCATTTTCATTTTATGCAGGCTATTATAGCGATTGCTATTGAAGATGGTAATCACCTTCAAGAGTGTTGGGAGCATATTTTGACGTGCCTTTCTCGGATTGAGCATCTGCAGCTGCTGGGGGAGGGTGCACCAACTGATGCATCTTTCTTGAGAGAATCAAATGCTGAGACTGATGAAAAAGCTTTAAAGTCCATGGCTAGTTACCCATCTCTAAAAAGAAAAGGAAGTCTGCAGAATCCAGCTGTAATGGCTGTTGTCAGAGGAAGTTCATATGATAGCAGTGGTCGTGGGTTTAACACCCTTGGACCTGTGACTCCAGAGCAAATTAATAGCTTCATTTCAAATTTGAATTTGCTTGATCAGATTGGGCACTATGAGCTCAACCATGTTTTTGCTAATAGCCAAATGCTGAACAGTGAGGCTATTGTGGCTTTTGTGAGAGCTTTATGCAAGGTCGCAATATCAGAGTTGCAGTCCCCAACGGATCCTCGTGTATTCAGCCTCACAAAGATTGTCGAAATAGCGTATGATCTCTTTCCTTTCACATTGAGTTCTTTCACTCTGTTCTTGCATGATAATTGAGAAGCAGGTCACCCATTTAAGTAAGCTTGTGTTGAAAATAAATTTCTTTTTCTCACTAGGTTTCATACTTAAAAGTGGTGCTGTCAAAAGCTGACTCGACCCAACCCAATCAATAATTTGAATTGACCTAAAGTAAACATTCCAAAACTAACCCAACCCTAAAATCCTACAAACCAAGTGAACTTATCTGATTGGCCATAACCCGATGAATTTGTTACCTGATTAACATGCAAGTCAATGAACCCGTGAACCGTAACTTGACTAACCCAACTTATGACTGTCTAACCTGCCTGTTTGACAGCTCTACTTATAAGTTGTATTCTTTAATAATGTTATATTTTCAGTTTTCCATGTCTAATTTTCCAAAAGTACTTTATCTTCTAGATTGGTTCATGTGGAGAATAACGGAAGTTATTCTCTTTCCTGTTTTAGTTTATTCCTATTTAATTAGTCTATGTATATATGGTAGTTAGCCGATATTAGAGTTCTTGTTAAGGTAGGTTTCTAAACCTAGAGCTGTATATATGTAACTCTTGGAGCTAATACTAATTAAAAGAAATCAACGAGGTATACTTTCCCTTCGATTGACACAAATCTTTATGGTATCAGAGCCTTCTCTGACCTAATTCTTCCGCCGCCGCCGATCATCATGCTCTCCGGTTGGCTCTTCCTCTTCTTTCTCTAAAAAATTCTTTTACACCAAACTGTTGATCTGCAATAATGACAACAGCAGCAAGTAGTAGCAGTGTTGTGAGCAGTGGGAATGGTACATCTGGAGGCTCCTCGAGCATCATGGCCCCAGCTACAACTGACTACTCTGGAATCCTCACCACGCACAAGCTGGATGGGAAGAACTATCTCCAGTGGTCTAAAACCGTGGAGATGCATATCACCGGTCGGAGCAGAGGAGGGTATCTGACGGGAGCAACCAAACAACCTGATCCTGAAGACCCTCAGTTCCAGACTTGGAATGAGAACGACAACTTGGTACGTACCTGGCTGATTCACTCCATGATGCCGCACATTGGGGAGAACTATCTTCTCCACCCAACAGCTCAGGCAATCTGGGAGGCAGCTCGTACCACTTACTCAACAGTTGACAACTCCTCAGCCCTATTTGAGATCGAAACACAACTGTTTCATCTCAAACAAGGAGATAGAGATGTAACAGAGTACTTCAACATCCTAGGTCGCTTCTGGTTGCACCTAGATATGTATGAAAATCAATGTTGGGACACACCAGCTGATCAATCTCGCTTCAAGAAGTACATTGAGAAGAAAAGAACTCTGTACTTCCTACTAGGATTGAGTCAGAACTTGGATGATGTCAAGGGACGAATCATGAGCACCAAGCCTTTCCCAAGTCTCAATGAGGCGTTTGCTGAGATCAAAAGGGAAGAGAGCAGGAGACAGCTTATGATCTCTGATCCTAAACCTCAAGGGGAAAGCTCTGCCCTAGCTGTCCGAAGTAACTCAAGGAACAAACAGCAGCAGAGTCGTTCCATATCTCAGGATCGTGATGAAGACTCTGTCCCTGTTTGTGAACACTGTCACAAACAATGGCATGTCAAGGCTGATTGTTGGGAGCTGAATGGAAAACCAGCAAGTTGGAAGCCACGATCTGAGAGAAGGAGACAGGCTCACGTCTCCACTACTGAAAAACAGATGGAGCCGGAACCTGAACCAGCACCCTTCTCCAAGGAGCAGGCAGGTGCTTTGGAAAAACTCGTCTCGAAAATGATGAGTAAGGCACCTCAACCGAATCCACCTGACATCTATTTAGGACTGTTCGCTAACCGAGGTAATCAGATCTCTGCTTATTCCGTCAACTCTACTCAATGTGATCAATGGATAATTGATTCTGGATGTTCTGATCACATGACTGGGTCTAAGGAACTGTTAGATGATTACCAATGCTATCCTAAGAAAGCAGGGGTTAGAATTGTAGATGGGAGTTTATCACCTGTGGAAGGGATTGGTAGGGTTCGGCTCACTGATGGAATTGAACTATTTCCTGTACTGTTTGTGCCAACTCTGCATTGCAATTTAATTTCGATCAGTCAGATTACGAGAGACTTGAATTGTAAGGCTGTGTTCAGTTCTGATCGTTGTTCCCTGCAGGAGGAATGCTCCGGGAGGACGATTGGAACTGGTAGATTACAAGAAGATCTCTTCATTATTAAAGGGTGCACTGGTGCAGGAGAACCAAGTGAAAGAAGGAGAAGAGCTTTAGCTACAAGTAGTACTGATAGCATTGATAGCCAAGTTATGTTATGGCATAGTAGATTGGGACACCCTAGTTTTGGTTATTTGGAAAGACTATTGCCTAAGTTATTTCAGAATAAAAGCTTTAAAGATTTTCAATGTGAAACTTGCCAATTGGCAAAACACACCAGAAGTGTGTATTCTGGAGTAAATTACAGGCCAACTCAACCCTTCGCCATAATCCACAGTGACATATGGGGTCCTACTCGAGTTAAGAATGTCAATGGAGCCAGGTGGTTCATCACATTTATCGATGACCACACTAGGCTCACATGGACATTTCTGATGAAGGAGAAATCAGAAACCTCTGAGATGTTCAAGGAGTTCTACAAGATGATTCTCACTCAGTTTCACACTAAGATTCAGGTTCTAAAAACTGACAATGCTCATGACTACTTTAACACAAGCCTAGGCTCGTTTCTGTCACAACAAGGAATTGTACACTGCAGTTCCTGTGTTGATACCCCTCAGCAGAATGGAATAGCTGAGAGGAAGAATAGGCATCTGTTGGATACAGCTCGAGCTTTGCTGTTTACCAACAATGTCCCTAAGTACTTGTGGGGAGAGGCAGTACTCACAGCAACCTACCTGGTCAATCGATTACCAAACAGGGTACTACAATATCGAACACCTAAGGAATTGCTTGTACAAGCCTATCCACATGTGCAAGCATACATGTCGGACTTGGAACCGAAGGTGTTTGGGTGCTTAGCCTTTGTCCACATTCAGCAGCATAATCGAACAAAACTTGACCCTCGGGCCCAGAAATGTGTATTTATTGGATATGCATCACGACAAAAGGGGTACAAGTGCTATTCACCTGTAACAAGGAAGATCTTCACCACAATGGACGTGAACTTCTTTGAAAAACACTCGTACTACAAGTCTGACCTTCAGGGGGAGAAAGTTCAGTATGAGGAAGCTCAGACTCATGACTGGGACAATATTATCGCTTTGGACGAACCGGTTGTACCCAATGCCAGAACGACAGTCGATAATATTGTCCATGACACCGAAGGGAATGAGAGGAACCTGGAGAGGAGAAGTTCTCCAGAAATCCGACATGTGTATGAAAGAAGAAGAAGAACTGATAATGTGGTTGAGCAAACTGGAATGGATGAACATAATGAGACAGTGAGGACAGAAACTGAAGTTCCTCCCTCATCTGCCCCGAATCATCACTCGAATGAACCTGAGAGTGTACAAACAGCAGTAGAGGAAGTGGAACTAATAGTTGATGAGGACTTGAACTGGCCAATAGCTCTAAGAAAGGGAGTTAGGAATTGCACTAAACATCCTATTCAGAGGTATGTGAATTATGGTCGGTTGAGTCCTAAATTCAGGGCCTTTACTACTCAATTGGATGGTGTTCCTAGAAATATTGGTGAGGCTATGAAAAGCAGGGAATGGAAACAAGCTGTGTTTGAGGAGCTAGCAGCCTTGGAGAAGAATGAAACTTGGTCAATTGTCACTCTACCACCTGGGAAGAGAACTGTGGACTGCAAGTGGATATTCACTCCTAAGTTCAACTCAGATGGAAGTATAGAGAGGTATAAAGCCCGCCTTGTGGCTAGAGGATTCACTCAGTCATTTGGGATAGACTACCAAGAGACATTTGCCCCGGTTGCAAAGTTGAAAACTGTTCGGATCTTGATATCCATGGCGGTAAATGAAGACTGGCCATTATACCAAATGGATGTCAAGAACGCTTTCCTAAATGGAAACTTGACCGAAGAAGTGTACATGGAAATTCCTGAGGGAATAATCCATGAACAGAAACCAAACTCTGTGTGTAAGCTGAAGAAGTCGTTATATGGACTCAAGCAGTTACCAAGAGCTTGGTTTGAAAGGTTTTCGAAGACTGTAATTATGAACCAGTACAAACAATGTCAAACTGATGACACGATGTTTGTCAAGCATGGCGACAATGGAAAGATTGCTATCCTCATTGTCTACGTGGATGATATTATCATTACAGGAAATGATAATGAGGAAATCAAACAGCTCAAGTTAAGACTGAGCAGAGAATTTGAACTGAAGGATCTAGGAGAGATGAAGTATTTTCTGGGTATGGAAGTAGCTAGAAATGGAAATGAACTACTCATATCACAGAGGAAATACATTCTAGATTTACTGCATGAGACGGGGATGACTGGATGCAAGCCAGCAGACAGCCCAATGCAGCAGAATATTCAGTTCAGTAGAGAGAAGGAAGTGAAACCTACTGACAAAGGGAGATATCAGCAGTTAGTAGGAAAATTAATTTACCTCTCACACACTCGACCAGACATTGCTTTTGCGGTCAGTGTTGTGAGTCAGTTCATGAATGCTCCCACAGAGGAACATCTTGCAGCAGTCAACCACATACTCAGGTATTTGAAGAAAACACCAGGTGTGGGACTGATGTTCAGGAAACACGAAAGCAGAGGAGTGGACCTATACACTGATGCTAGCTGGGCTAGTGAAGTTACCTCAAGAAGGTCTACAACAGGCTACTGTTCCTATGTTTGGGGCAACCTAGTAACCTGGAGAAGCAAGAAGCAAACGGTAGTTGCCAGGAGTAGTGCTGAAGCAGAATACCGGGCTCTTGCACTAGGGATACAGGAAGCTATGTGGATACAACAAGTGCTTAAGGAGCTGAACCTGCCAGGACATGACACAGTACACATGTTCACAGACAGTCAAGCAGCACTGAGCATTGTGAAGAATCCTGTTCATCATGACAGAACCAAACACGTGGAGATAGATAGGCATTTTATAACAGAAAAAGTGGAGCAAGGAATTGTGGATGTTAGCTATGTTCCGTCACGACAACAAACAGCAGATGTTCTGACTAAGGCACTGCCCAAAGACCTGTTAGAACACTTCAAGTCCAAGCTCGGTTTGATTAATATCTATACCAAGCTTGAGGGGGAGTGTGGAGAATAACGGAAGTTATTCTCTTTCCTGTTTTAGTTTATTCCTATTTAATTAGTCTATGTATATATGGTAGTTAGCCGATATTAGAGTTCTTGTTAAGGTAGGTTTCTAAACCTAGAGCTGTATATATGTAACTCTTGGAGCTAATACTAATTAAAAGAAATCAACGAGGTATACTTTCCCTTCGATTGACACAAATCTTCAGTTCATGATCTATAGTTCACTCCCTCACACGAGTTGCTACGGCAAAAAAAATGTACATGCAAGAATAGACTGAACTGAAATGAGAAGTAGGATGCATATGGCAATAACAAGTTTGTTTCTTTGCAGGCACTACAATATGAACCGTATCAGACTAGTCTGGTCCCGCATATGGAATGTTCTATCAGATTTTTTTGTGTCAGTTGGCTTATTTGAGAATCTCTCAGTTGCAATTTTTGTGATGGATTCACTGCGACAACTTGCTATGAAGTTCCTGGAACGGGAGGAGCTGGCAAATTACAACTTCCAGAATGAGTTTCTTAGACCTTTTGTGATCGTTATGCAGAAAAGTGGATCCACAGAAATTAGAGAATTGATCGTTCGCTGCATCTCACAGATGGTTCTTACTCGTGTCAATCATGTGAAATCTGGCTGGAAAAGTGTCTTTATGGTATGTTGAAGTTGCTTTCTATTTTTGGGTACAGTACTGGCAATTGATGGGTACTTGTTTCTTTACTGAACTATTAGTTCAAAATCTTAATTTTTTTTCCAATCTCGATTTTCGAAAGCTTTTTTCCTTTAAACTATATGGATTCAGGATCTCGCAATTTGCAATCAAACTACTCTTGTTTGCCTCTGTCTTAACTCCCTGTATCCGAGGATATTCGGATTGCTGATTATAGTTAATGATTTAGCATCAACATGTTGTAGTCTTCTGTTTTTTATTGTTTTATTTTTGTTATTTTATCGTGGCTGTAAAACTATTCAATATTTGCGATTGTTGGGGGGAAGAAGACCTATGGTTTGCAAATACTTTTGTTGGCAGTGTTCATTCTGCTTAACTCTTTTTTGGACATAGAGTTTGTTTGCAGTTTTGAAGTATACTTACACTATATCTTTGACAATGTTGGATTTCAGCCAGCTCATCTCACATTCACACTCATTTTCAGGTTTTTACAACTGCTGCTGCTGATGAACGGAAAAATGTTGTCCTGTTGGCCTTTCAAACAATGGAAAAGATTGTGCGGGAATACTTTCCTTATATAACTGAAACAGAAACGACAACATTCACTGATTGTGTTAGATGCCTGACTACCTTCACAAATAGCAGGTTTAATAGCGATGTGAGCTTAAATGCCATTGCATTTCTTCGTTACTGTGCTGTCAAACTTGCAGAAGATGGCCTTACTTGCAATGAGGTGAAAAAGGATGATGATTCATCCACAGTGGTGACGAGCGAGGACACTGCAGATGTGCAAACTGTTTATGACAAAGATGACCATGTAGCATTTTGGTTTCCTTTGCTCACAGGTGAGAAGGGAATGATGTTAAGCTAATGCTCTTCTATATGGCACTGAGCAGTTTGTTAAATATTAATGCTTAAGCCATCCCTTTTTTTTTTAAACCACCATAAGCGGTTCTAATGAATCTTAAAAATTGTTAAAAGCGACGTTTTTATTTATTATTTTTTAATGAATCAGGCATGTTGCTTACTGCATCTGATCTGTCTAGCAAATTATTTACTAGTGGATGGCATTTTCAAATGCTTGCATCAAGTGTTTGTGGATCCCCCGTGCCTGATATTTTATGCTGTTTCAGGGTTGTCAAGGTTGACCTCTGATCCTAGATCAGCTATTAGAAAGAGTTCCTTGGAAGTTCTATTCAACATTCTCAATGATCATGGCAATCTCTTCTCACGTGTAGTTTGGATGGACATTTTCAAGTCTGTTGTCTTCCCCATTTTTGATGGATTATATGATAGAAGAGATGTTAATAGCAAAGATGACCATGATCCGGAAACTCCCACATCTGGACAGTCTGAAGGAGGTTCATGGGATTCTGATACTTCTTCTTTAGCATCACAGTGTTTGGTCGATCTGTTTGTCCGCTTTTTTGATGTGGTGAGGTCTCAACTGCAGCATTTGATGGCAATACTGACTGGGTTCATTAGAAGTCCTGTCCAAGGTCCTGCTAGTACTGGTGTTGCAGCATTGCTGCGGTTAGCAGGTGAACTGGGCAGCAGGCTGTCTGATGATGAGTGGGCACAGATTTTTGTAGCTCTGAAGGAAGCTGCTGCTTTAACACTGCCGGCTTTTATGAATGTCTTCAGAAGCTTGGACCACATAGAGATGTCCACTGACCCTCAGTCTTATGCAGATATTGATGTGGGTTCTGATCCTGGCTTTGCTCAGGATGACATTGAAGAGGACAAGCTCCAAACTGCAGCTTATGTGGCTTCAAGAGTAAAGAGTCATATTGCTATCCAGCTGCTCATCACACAGGTTCTCCTTCCTCTCTCTCCCATACACACTCACTCGGTCAATAATTTGTTGATTTTAGGGTTTAATTACTAAACAACTTTATAATCTCGAATGGAGATTTGGCTTCTTAATTAAGATTGTTATTTCTTTGTCCTTACCCTGTCATCTCAAATGTCATCATGTTGTAGCGGTGGGATCAATTTCGTCCCAGCACTGATCTTGTTGTTGTATAAATGCTAGGTTGCCATTGATCTATACAGAACACACCTAAAGTACCTGTCTGAATCCAATATCGGTATCATCATTGAGATGTTCCGAACTGTTGCGTCCCATGCCCACGAGCTGAACTGTGAGACATTCCGATTGAGGAAACTTCAGAGAGCATGCTCTACAATGGAGATCTCGGATCCTCCAATGGTACACTTTGAAAACGAGTCCTACCAGAATTACCTGAGCTTGCTTCAGGACTTGATTGTCGATAAACCATGGGCATGCAAGGATATGAAGGTAGAATCACGATTGGTGGAGGTATGCATAGAGATACTGCAGATATATCTCAAGTGCACAGGGTCTCCTTCCTCCTCAAGTGAAAACAGGCCGGTGGGCCAGTCGGTGCTCCCGTTAGGTGCTGCAAAGAAGGAAGAAGTGGTGGCTAGGACGTCATTGCTCGTTTCGGCACTGCAAGGGTTAAGCGGACTGGAACGGGAGACTTTTGGGAAACACGTAAAGGAGTTCTTCCCGCTGTTGGTAGATCTTGTGAGGAGTGAGCATAGCTCCGGAGAAGTTCAGAGGGCGCTGAGCAACATTTTCACATCGTGTATAGGGCCGATAGTAATGTAACAACAATGGAAGTGAGGGGGTGGAGTCGGAGTCGGAGTCGGAGTCGGAGTCGAGAGTGAAGTTGGATGGATGGATGTCAAAGTTTTGGTCTTTGTCACTTTTAGTTTATTCTGTTAATTATATATGATGGCGTAACTGATGGTAAATACAAGTAAGTGATTCTTTCATTACAAGAGTAGAAAGTTAGAAGCAGAGAATACTTGATTTATTAGATTTTGATACAATAATCATAGATCACTGTCCTCTCTTCTTAGTTTGTTAGTGTTAAATTAGGCTTACCATGCATGCAGAAATGAGAACCAATCTGACAACTGAAAATAACAATACCAACTACTTACGATCAATTCCCCCTTAATAGGAAGAAATTGTTGTTACTTTTGTTTTACTAACAAATGGTGCAACTTATTAAATTATTATAAATATGATTAATTCATAATTAAACAGTTGTAATGTAGAAGAGATTCTTCAGCGGCAAAGAGGAGTTCCTGTTTGGCGCTTCATGACGGTTCACCATTCAGGTAACAGGGCCGCTCATTACGTGGCTCGTATAGCCCCGTCTAACCTCCCATGAGTCATGGAGGTAAACATGACTTTCTGGGTTGGGACTTGATGTTCATTTTTTTATTGTGTTTGCTGTCTCCATATCAACTATCAAGGAGCTGCCTTTAAAAAAAGAAAAAAAAAAAATATCGAGAGACTCGCAGTCGAATCAATACCAAAAACTGTGGAAATTTCAACCTGTCCATGTTTTATTTGCTTCTTCCGATGGGCTTGGGCTGAACAAAAAATTAAGTAGACACAGGCTCTCCATAACACCACATGGGCTTATTATTGCAAGATCAAGTAAATAAACTCAAAGAAAACAAAAAATAAAGTAAATGAAAAATAATAAACGACTATACACTTTTCGTAAATCTACACAAGGGTGGTTTCTTATACATTGGCTTGAGTTTTGGTCAAACTAAATATTTGAAGAAACCTATTCTAGTTTCCTATCCTATGATCTCGTTACATAAAGGTCTCGTTTTTCACGTAAAATTCGAATACTATCGGGATTGGATACCGCATTTGAATTCAAGGGGAATTGAGCATTTTCCCGAAATTGAACCGAATATAATTTTTATACAAAAAGTACATATGTTTTAGCTATTTGGGTTCAGAAAACTCTGAGCCTCGGACTCATAATGGACTCTCCCTAACTCCACCACTGAACTAGATGAATTACCCCTTCAGATGACTCCTACTTTATCGATGTAGTGCACCTGAATTGCATGATTGACCTCCTAGTTCCCATTTGCTTTCCACGACTAGAAATTAACGTAGATGATACAACTGTAAACCCTATGGATGGCATTGTTGGATTGGTAATGCAAGACTTTTCCTCCTCTTTGGTACGGGTATCTCTTATCTAGATATTCTTAAACCATTCGTTTAGAATTTTTGGATTTCATATACGGGTTGGACTAAATATT
Organism: Linum lewisii; assembly: GCA_034768395.1. NCBI lineage: Eukaryota > Viridiplantae > Streptophyta > Magnoliopsida > Malpighiales > Linaceae > Linum > Linum lewisii. The sequence continues at coordinate 4,773,299 of CM068302.1, read as the reverse complement.
GACATTGAGAGTAATATCACCATGGTTCTTAACCGAGTTCATGGCAACAGATGGAGGGGCTATTATTTTGGAGATTTAATACTCATCAGTAATTCGTCTTGCCATTGTTCCTCAAACGGTAAATAAAATTGCCTAAAATGTTGCCCGACAACATGCTATTCAATGTTTTCTAATCTTAATATTGAAACATCTCCACTAATGTAATGACCCTTAAAATCCAAAGCAAATTACGGAAAATGCCATTAACATAAAAACATGTTCCACCTCTCCTTTTATTAACAGACCCTGATTCCACTCCCGCTATTTTCTGTTATAAAAATAACGCACTCTTCTCTTTCTGTTTTTGTCTCTTCAATTCATTTCCCATCCAATCAACTAATTTCATTCTCCATTGATTAATCTCTCTGCCTCTCTGTATTCTTTCATCCAAATTTGATCAATGGACAATTCCTCTCCAGAAATCCAACCCACCTAAACTACCTGCGCATTCATTTTCCCATTGTATTCAGCGTTTGATTGATAATCTCAGCCATCCGAGCAATCAAAGAAGGCGATGCGTAAACAGGGCAGGCAAGGCAACAACCAACAAGGAGGTAATCGGAATGCTGGAAGCGCAGGCGGCTCATCATCATCATCAGCAGCAGCAGGAGGAGGAGGAGGCCAGACTGTGAAATTCGCTAGGAGGACATCGAGCGGGAGGTACGTGAACCTGTCGAGGGAGGACCTTGATATGTCCGGAGAGTTATCCGGAGACTACATGAACTACACGGTACACATTCCTGCGACTCCAGACCACGAGCCTATAGACGGATCCACTGTGGCAGGCAAGGCAGAGGAGCAGTACGTATCCAATTCTCTATTCACCGGAGGCTTCAACGACGTCACTCGAGCCCACCTCATGGACAAGGTCATCGAATCCGAGGTGACTCACCCTCAAATGGCCGGAGCCAGGGGATCTTCATGCGCCATGCATGCCTGTGATGGCAAGGTCATGAAGGATGCTCGAGGTAACGACATCATACCTTGTGAATGCAGGTACGTTGCCTACATTGCGTTTTTTATCAAATTGATTTGCATACATAGAGGTAGTTTATGAGAATTTGGATCCGGTTCATGATTCAATTCTCATGATCAATTCTCTAATACAAACTACGACTTAAAACAAAAATATTGTTTGTAAACGAATTACTGACGATTCTAAGAGAATAATGCTTACCGATTCAAATGTCTGTGTAAAATGTGTTGTGTTTAAATCTGCATGGTGCATATAGGTTCAAGATATGCAGAGATTGTTACCTGGATGCTCAAAAGGCCGGTGGCTTATGTCCAGGCTGCAAGGAACCATACAGACACGACGACTACGAAGACGATATTGCCAATTTCGACAATGAGGCACTCCCATTACCTCCACCGAACAAGGGAGACCCCAACAACCAGGGTGGGGATTGGCTTTACGAGACCAAAGGCAACTACGGCTATGAAAGCGCCTACTGGCCACCCTCTGACGACGAGAACGATGACGAAACTTCCATGTTGGACAGGACAGACAAGCCATGGAAGCCCCTCAGCAAGACTACGCAGGTCGACGCGAAAATCCTCACCCCTTACCGCCTCCTCATCGCTATTCGATTCGTGGTCCTCGTCTTCTTCCTCCACTGGAGGGTCACCCATCCTAACCGTGATGCTATCTGGTTGTGGGCCATGTCCATTGTGTGCGAGCTTTGGTTCGCCTTCTCGTGGATCCTTGATCAGATCCCTAAGTTGTCCCCTGTCAATAGGTCGACCGATCTTGAGGTCTTGAAGGAGAAGTTCGAAATGCCATCCCCTTCTAATCCAACAGGACGACCGGACCTCCCTGGAGTTGACATGTTTGTATCGACGGCCGATCCTGAGAAGGAACCGCCGCTAATTACCGCCAACACTATACTCTCCATTCTGGCGGCAGACTACCCTGTCGATAAGTTAGCTTGCTACATATCTGATGATGGAGCTGCGCTCTTGACGTTTGAGGCAATGGCAGAGGCTGCAAGCTTTGCTAACATGTGGGTACCATTCTGCCGCAAGCATAACATTGAGCCGAGAAACCCTGACAGCTACTTCAACTTGAAAGTGGACCCCACGAAGAACAAGAGCAGGCCTGACTTTGTCAAGGACAGGAGAAGGATGAAGAGGGAGTTCGATGAGTTCAAGGTGAGGATGAACAGCCTCACCGACTCGATTCGAAGAAGGTCGGACGCATTCAATGCTAGAGAAGAAATGAAGATGTTGAAAATGAAAAGGGAGAGTGGTGCTGACCCATCTGAACCTATAAAGATCCAGAGAGCCACGTGGATGGCCGATGGGACGCACTGGCCGGGTACTTGGGCCGCGTCAGCTCCTGACCATGCCAAGGGAGACCACTCTGGCATCCTGCAAGTGATGCTAAAGCCTCCTAGCCCTGACCCTTTGATGGGAGGCTCCAACGAGGACAATATTCTCGACTTTACTGGCATTGACATCCGGTTGCCGATGTTTGTATACGTATCTCGCGAGAAGAGACCTGGGTATGACCATAACAAGAAAGCTGGTGCTATGAACTGCTTGGTTAGAGCATCTGCAATTCTCTCTAATGGCCCTTTCATTCTGAACCTTGACTGTGATCACTATCTTTACAACTGCAAGGCTATAAGAGAAGGGATGTGCTTCATGATGGACAAAGGAGGGGAAAGCATTTGTTTCATTCAGTTTCCTCAACGGTTTGAAGGAATTGACCCGTCTGATCGTTATGCGAACAAGAACACTGTCTTCTTCGATGGAAATATGCGTGCACTAGATGGTCTGCAGGGTCCCGTGTATGTCGGTACAGGAACAATGTTTCGGAGGTTTGCTCTATACGGGTTTAATCCTCCGAGCCCTGACAAGACTCGCCCCAAGGACGTAACTTCCTCTGCTGAGACACATCCCCTGACTACGACTGACTTTGATCCTGACCTTGACCTTAATCTTCTTCCCAAAAGGTTTGGCAACTCAACAATGTTGGCTGAATCCATACCTATTGCTGAGTACCAAGCTCGACCCTTGGCTGATCATCCTGATGTCAAGTACGGGCGCCCTCCCGGTGCTCTTAGAGTGCCGCGAGAACCACTTGATGCAACAACTGTAGCTGAAGCAGTCTCTGTAATCTCTTGCTGGTATTTCTTTGTCTATTATTGGCTTAACCATCACCTTCATAATTTGTTTCTTTATTTGTAAACTCAATTGACGGCTCATGCATACCAGGTATGAGGACAAGACTGAATGGGGAGATCGAGTGGGGTGGATCTACGGCTCAGTTACAGAAGATGTGGTGACAGGATATCGTATGCATAACCGTGGCTGGCACTCGGTTTACTGTGTCACCAAGCGTGATGCCTTCCGCGGAGGAGCTCCGATCAACTTGACAGATCGGCTCCACCAGGTGCTGAGATGGGCTACTGGCTCCGTTGAGATCTTCTTCTCAAGAAACAATGCATTCATGGCTTCTCGAAATCTCTTGTTCTTGCAGCGACTCTTCTATCTTAATGTCGGAATCTACCCATTCACCTCCATCTTCCTCATTGTCTACTGCTTCCTCCCGGCGCTCTCCCTTTTCTCGGGCTCCTTCATCGTGGAAAGCGTGACTATTGCGTTCTTGGTCTATCTCCTCATCATCACTTGTTGCCTCATCGGTCTCGCTGTCTTGGAAGTCAAGTGGTCTGGCATCGCCCTGGAGGAGTGGTGGAGGAACGAGCAGTTCTGGCTAATCTCCGGCACGAGTGCTCACTTGGCTGCTGTTGTACAGGGTCTCCTCAAGGTCATTGCAGGTATTGAGATCTCCTTCACACTGACCTCCAAGGCAGCTGGAGACGACAATGAGGACCTCTATGCCGATCTCCACCTCGTAAAGTGGACTTCACTCATGCTCCCGCCCATTGTCATCGCCATGACCAACATCATAGCCATGTTATGGGCCTTCGTCAGGACGATATACAGCCCCACGCCTTCGTGGAGTAAGCTGGTGGGAGGAATTTTCTTCAGCTTCTGGGTGCTGGCTCACTTGTACCCTTTTGCCAAAGGCTTGATGGGGAGGAGAGGCAAGACTCCAACCATTGTGTTTGTTTGGGCTGGTCTCATTACAATCACCCTCTCTCTTCTTTGGATTGCCATTAGCCCGCCGTCCGCTCCAGCCGTCCCAGGCCAACCGCTGCTGTGATGACCATGGCATGGGTTCCTTCTGAAAAGTAAAACACATATCCATGAAGACAAGTAAAACACTTCATATGTTTCTTGTAGCTTGCTTGTACACATTTCAAACCAGAAAAAAAGATCCTGAAACAGAGTAGAAATAGCAGCAATTAAGCATATACAATGTTTTTCTTTGTAGATTCAGGAAGAACATTCAAGAGAAACACTTTCCAGATCAATCTGTAATACTGATGATACTCTTTTTAAGTTAACTGAGTTTAATGCATGCTATCTTACGTGTATATAACTCAGATGCAGCATATTGCAGGGATTTTCGAGACGAGAGTTATGCAGTACAACAAAACACCCAGAACATGAAAAACACAGACATCAACTTCATGAGAGAAACTGCAGAACCATTTTCCATTTCGACAAAGAAATATTCATAGAAACAGCGAGGATACATAACAAATTATTGTATCTATTGTTAACTGCTTACATTCAGGTTAACGAATCCTAAGTAAGAAGCTGATAAGTACAATTTCCAGGACGATAAATGTTTCGGCACTGCAAAATTTATCAGATTTTATAGGGAAACTACAAGGTTTCCTCATTCCTATAGCAACTGAAGGACCTTCTATTCTTGCATTTGAGGTTTATGTCCCACAGTCTACACATCGGATTGCTCAAACGGGACCCGAATGAATAACTGGCCGTGCAGGGTCACGACAGCTGATGTCTGAAGTGAATCGATCCTTGAAGGTAGGCTGACCACCTACAAGTGAAAACTGATGTTAGCTTCTGCTTTGCTGTTACACTTAATGCATCTAGTGACCAGTAATCAGTTATTTTCAAAATGAGGCCTAACGGCTGGAGAAGTAAGTAGGCATCGTATTCTTTACACCCTTTTCAAGGAAAATATGCCATGTTTCGAGAGGGATGGCCAATGAGAATGTGAACGAATAGGAAGAGGTCGTGGCAACAATTTCTCTAACACTAACCTTTTTAAATGGGGTGACACCCCATGGATTCTCAAGCTGCTCTGGCTGACCAGTAATAATCAAGCGCCCTGCTGGATCAGACTGGACACGAACCTGAAAAATTATACAGAATTCTGGCCACAGTTACATTCAGACGGTGGAGCTAGGCTAATCACATATTGAACTCCAAGAGAACAAAACAATCCTCCATTTCTGAAGACTATAACGTTACTCCACTTAATTAAAATTCATTGACGCAGTCACCAAGGTTTGGGCCAGTTCTAGGAGGTCAAAGTGAGTTTTGGATTATGAAGAAAGGAGTTAAATTGACAAACGTAAAATAAGAGCATATAATACACATCAGTAAGCAGAGCAGAAAAGCGATAGTATCCTTATGAGCCAAAAATATTCACAATTGAACGCTTGGGATAAACATTTTTGAGAAATTCTTCATGAAGGCTGTGGTATCCATTTTTTTTCCAAAAAATAAAAACAATTTTCTGTGTTAAGTTCGAGTTAAACCCCTTAGTTTAGATGCAGCTCATGGAGCCTTAATGATTTTTTTTTGCCTTAGCAAGCCATAATGGAGATAACTCGGAGCAGGTAAGCATTAGATAAAAGTTTCTCTAACCTCCATCGTCAGCAGATAAAGGCTAAAGCAAATAACAATTTAAAACCATTAACCACAGTTGAAACCTACATTTTCTTGAGAACCATTATAATGACATGGAAGAGCATATCGGAGCATGATCTTACCTCCTCGCGTAGAAGTCCTGGAACTAGAGCATATACCTCGTAGCAATCATTCTGCGAAATGCAGTACTATTAACAAAAACTCGAAGCATCAACCAATGAGGTTGAGATCAAGATTAAGTGCATTTAAGAAGAAACAGAATCTTACGGTTCGTTGTACATTGATCTTCACCCATTCAGCTGGGGGTCCTACGTCAACTATCACTGTATCCGCTCTGACAAGGAAAGAAAACATTCAGAGAGCATCAGAAGAATGAGACTCTGGTTTATAATCCAGTGAGCTTATAATAAATAAAGTATAGAAATTAACTGTGTCCTCATTGATTTCAAGGGAGAAACATGGACAGTACGCTCAGCACTTGATGGCTTTTTCCGCTTTAGTAGACCTGAAATGAGAATCCATATTCAACTCTTAGACCCATGTTTATTAAAGAGCTCATGATTCTGACAGACTAGATCAACCGTACCATTTGTTTTCAATGGCTTGTCACCCTTGGGAATAGAGCTCAAGTTCTTATCCTAGGCACAAAACAATAAGACGGCTGAGAAGTTAACTAGAAAGGCAATAGCTGCTCTAGACGTAGAAACTTCATTGTTTCCACACACCTTAATGACTGGTTGACAAACCTCATCATTACCAAGAAGACGAGAATGCCAACCTTGCATTGCACGAGCAGCAGCATCTCTTCGTGGCGCTCGTCCCGATACAAGGGATATGCTTCCTCCAGACTGAATTCAATATTCATAACAAAATTTCAAGAAATGAAATCCTGAACTGAAACAAAAGAGTGAGACAAATAACAGATGCACTCAAGAAAAAGCAAGATAATACACAAACAGAGCAGTAAACAATAAATGTTTTTATTGAGGCAGAAACTTGTTTAAGATCAGAACTGTAAACTCAAAAGTCAAAAGTATAGAATAATAAGATTTTAGGAATCAATATAAAGGAGTTTCAGTCCGTAATAACCTATGAAGTTTTTGAGATACAGGAAAAATATGCATTCATGATCCACATTTCATAAAACCATTAGTCATTTGAATTATTTTATTAATAGTTATAAGAAAAGATACTAAGTTTTAATCATTGGCACTAAAGTTTTGAATCCCATTACCACTAGGCTCACCTCTTCGCAGTTGAAACACAACTTCATATGTTGCGAGATAAATGAAGAATCAAGGTAAGTGTTCTATGCCACATTTCCTTGTCAAATTTTATAGGATAAGAAAACATGAGAAGGTAATATTCTAATAAATGTATTTTATGCAAAAGCTAGATTAAAATCTTATCTATCAGAAAGGACTTTTTAAAAGACTCAAACTCAAGTAAATAGTATAAAATCGTGGATTCTATCATGATTCAGGTTAGCTTATTGAGTATACTAGTAAACTAGGAAGATTCAATGTGTACAGATTCAACATTAAACACACTGTACTGGGCAAAGAAACTCATAAAATCCTACTGTTTTAGAAGTTGATTAATGATTTTAACTACCATGTACAAAATAACAAATCTTGGACAGTCAGAAGCAAATCCAATTAACACTTATGTTGAAGATATATATTAATCTGCCGTAGAAAGTTTCCTTATCTGATTAGGAACCTAATTTATTATTATCTTCCTTTTTAGGTAGTTATCCTATTTTTGTTCTCCTACGTAAGGTAGGATATTCCAACTCTCTCTATATAATGAAGAGATTGTACAACTGAAGAAATACAGAATATATTCTACCCTATTATCTCTTTAAACATGGTATCAGAGCCTACGGTAAACCCTACTACCGCTGGTTTTTTTTCTTCGTCTTCTTCATGAACTGTCATGAGCTCCGACAGTGACGACTCTTCTACAACTTTTATCCCACCAGCCACCTCTGCACCGATAGTTACAGAGAGTATGGCTTCTAATCCTGACCTCCTATCCGCGGTCTCTCTATCCCAAAACTCAACAGCAAGAACTATCTTCAATGGTCCAGATCAGTTCAGATGTTTATTACTGGTCGATCCAAAGGAGGATTCCTTACCGGCTCTGCTGCAAAACCTGACGCAACAGATGCAAAGTTCGAGCAATGGAACAATGATGACAATCTAGTTCGGTTCTGGTTGATCTCAACCATGGATCCTAACATAGGTAACAACTACCTACTTCATCCTACGGCTAAATCCATATGGGATCATGCCAAGAAGACCTATTCCACCACCGATAATTCTTCAGCTTTATTGGAACTGGAAACCGCAATATTCAACCTTAAGCAAGGTGAGATGACCACCAATGAGTATTACAATACTCTGTCTCACGCTTGGCTGCAACTGGATCTGTACGAGACTTACGATTGGGACACTACGAAAGATGCAGAAACATATAGGAAAGCGATTGAGAAGAAGCGCACCCTACACTTTCTTCTTGGGCTCAACCACGAGCTTGATGCTGCTAAGGGACGAATCATGGCCACGAAACCTTTCCCTGCTTTAGAGGAAGCCGTTGCTGAGATTCGTCAGGAAGAATACCGTCGTCAGGTGATGCTGGCAGGCAAGAAGATTAACCATGAAGGGTCTGCACTTCATAGTGAAAAAACAGCAGCTGCTATTTATTCTAAATTCGGAAAACCAGCAACGGGAAAATCAGTCCAGCCAAGTTCTGATAAAGAACCTGACATTTGCGAGCACTGCGGTAAGCTTTGGCATGTCAAAGAGGAATGTTGGAAGCTACTCGGCGGTAAGCCTAAAGGCTGGAAATCAAAGTCCGAACTTCGGGCTATTCAGGCACGTGCCAATTCTGCCAGTATTGGTCCGACGAGTGTCTCGTCAACTGCTGCACCAGAATTCTCTCCTGGACAACTTGCAGCAATCCAGAACATGCTGACACAGGCATTAAAAGGTGTTCAGCCGTCCTCTTCTACCTCGGGGGGTTTCTCGAGCATGTTTGCTAATCACGGTATGATTCCTACAGCCTATCTTCTACATAATACTTCAAAGAATGTTTGGATCTTGGACTCGGGTGCTTCAGACACCATGATTGGGTGTAAGGAGTTGATTCATGATCTGAAACCCTATCCTAAGAAGGCTGGTGTTAGGGTTGCCGATGGTAATCTTGCCACCGTAGAAGGTTTGGCTGGGTTCGACTTTCGCCGCAAATCATCATTTTCCCAGTTCTCTATGTTCCGAAATTGAACTGCAATCTTCTTTCCATTAGTCAACTTACTTCTGATCTGAATTGTGAAGCTAAGTTTGGGTCTTCTGGCTGCCTGTTGCAAGAAGTGGGATCAGGGAGGATGATTGGCAAAATTGAAGTTAGTGATGGCTTATATGTGTTGCGGGCTGGAAGTATGGAGGGGCCATGCTCAATTGATAGACTTAGCCTAGCACATGTAGTTTCTACTATAGATAGTTGTGATAATGAAGTTCTTATGTGGCATTTTCGTCTCGGACATCCGAGTTTTGTGTATTTGGAACACATTTTTCCTCAGTTATTTCGGAATAAAAAGGCTCAGTTATTCAATTGTGAGGTTTGTCAGCTTGCAAAACATACTCGTACCACCTATTCGAGTCTTGAATATCGACCTACAAAACCATTCTCGGTGATACATAGTGACATTTGGGGACCTATGCGAATCAAGAATCTTTTTGGTACTAAGTGGTTCATCACATTCATTGATGAACATACTAGAATGACATGGACTTTTCTTATGAAGGACAAGTCTGAAACTGCTCTTATATTTCGGCACTTCTATGAAATGGTTCTTACTCAGTTTCACACAAGGATTCAAGTTCTGAAAACGGACAATGCCAAGGACTACTTTAACAATGTTCTCGGCCAGTTTCTTGTTCAACACGGCGTGGTCCATGTCAGTTCTTGTGTTGAAACTCCTCAACAGAACGGTATAGCCGAACGAAAGAATCGACACTTACTGGAAGTTGCACGAGCTTGTATGTTTGCTCATAATGTCCCAAAGTATCTTTGGGGGAGGCGATCTTGACTGCCACCTACTTGATAAATCGGCTGCCAAGTCGGGTACTCAAGTTTCAGTCTCCTAGACAGGTTCTTCTTGAGCGTTATCCTCAGCTGGCTAGCTTCACATCAGACTTACCACCACGTATTTTTGGTTGTACTGCATTTGTGCATCTCTCTCCGACACAACGTGGTAAACTTGATCCTCGCTCTATTAAATGTGTATTTGTTGGTTACTCTACAAACCAAAAGGGCTATAAGTGTTATTCTCCCTCTACACAGAAGTTTTACAACACTCGTGATGTCTCTTTCTTTGAAAATCAGCCATTTTTTTCCCAATACTGACATTCAGGGGAGTCTCTGAACACAGAATCTCAGTTTTGGGATCTTATCTCCTTAGATATATTGCCTACAGATGCAGCAGAAACTATCAACATGGCAGAGCCAGAGACTACACTACAGGGGGAGAGGGTTCAGCCAGAATTGAGGGTGTACAAAAGGAGAGTTACTGCTGCCAAAAATGATCAAGTATTGGACAGTACTGCTGTCCAAGACAATCAGAATCTGGGAGGTGCCACTCCTGTTGATACCAACATTGAGCAGCCAACTGAAACTGAAGTGGAAGAAGCACCGAACTTACCAGATAATTTGCATATCCCTATTGCTCTCCGTAAGGGAACAAGGAGTTGTACTCAACATTCAATTCACCAACGGGTCAGCTATGAGGGATTGAGTAGCAGTTACCGAGGCTTTATTACAAGTCTTGATACTGTTGTAATTCCTCAAAATATACAGCAAGCACTACAAGATCCTAAGTGGAAACAAGCTGTCATGGAGGAACTTCAAGCACTTGAAAAGAACCAAACCTGGACCGTGGTCAAACTTCCTCCCGGAAGGAAGACTGTCGGCTGTAAATGGGTGTTTACAGTGAAGTACAGGTCAAATGGTTGTATAGAAAGGTTTAAAGCAAGGTTAGTGGCTCGAGGGTTTACCCAAACCCTTGGAATCGACTACGAAGAGACTTTTGCTCCTGTAGCAAAACTCAAAACTATCAGGATTCTTTTATCTTTGGCTGCGAATCTTGACTGGCCATTACATCAACTGGATGTAAAGAATGCTTTTCTAAATGGTGAGTTAACAGAGGAAGTTTACATGAATTTTCCACCAGGCATGGAAAATGCTGCAAGTCGTGATACAGTGTGCAAACTCAGGAAAGCACTCTATGGACTGAAGCAATCACCTAGAGCATGGTTCGATCGTTTCACCAAAGCTGTAAAGGAAGGAGGCTATTATCAGTGTCAGACAGACCACACATTGTTTGTTAAGCATGCAGCCTCCGGAAAGATGTCTATCCTAATTGTTTATGTGGATGACATCGTAATTACAGGTGATGACATAGAGGAGATTGATAATCTGAAGAAAAGACTGGCAACCGAGTTTGACCTAAAGGATCTTGGTGAGCTAAAGTATTTTTTGGGTATGGAGGTTGCTAGGTCGAGTAAGGGCATTTATTTATCACAGAGAAAGTATGTTTTGGATCTCCTTCGAGACACAGGAATGTTGGTTGTAAACCTGCAACTACTCCCATGGAGCCAAACAAACGTCTTTGTCGAGACCAAGATATTGCTCCGGTGGACAAAGGAGGTTATCAAAGACTTGTTGGCAAGCTGATTTATCTCGCTCACACTCGTCCAGACATATCATTTCCTGTAGGAATAGTAAGCCAACACATGCACAATCCAAACGAGGAGCACATGGAGATGGTCATACGGATTCTCAGATACCTAAAGATGTCTCCTGGTCAAGGTTTGCTATTTAAGAAATCTGAGGAACGAAACATAGTAATGTATACGGATGCTAGTTGGGCTAGTGATCTAACTGAGAGAAGGTCCACGACTGGATATTGTACCTATGTATGGGGTAATTTGGTCACGTGGAAAAGTAAGAAACAAGAAGTGGTAGCACGAAGTAGTGCGGAGGCTGAATACAGGGCAGTTGCACATGGACTTTGTGAAGGTATATGGCTTCGAAGAGTTCTGGAGGAATTGAAGATCACATTGCACGGTCCAGTAACAATGTTGTGTGATAGTCAGTCAGCCATAGCTATTGTTAAAAATCCTATCCATCATGAAAGGACAAAACATGTTGAGGTTGATAGACATTTTATATCGGAGAAAGTAACTGGAGGGGTTGTGAAGATTGATTATGTGCCTTCTAGTCAACAAGCTGCCGACATCTTTACCAAAGCACTTCCGAGGGACATTCGAGAAGATGAAATGCAAGCTTGGGCTGTATGATATCTACGCCACCAAGCTTGAGGGGGAGTGTTGAAGATATATATTAATCTGCCGTAGAAAGTTTCCTTATCTGATTAGGAACCTAATTTATTATTATCTTCCTTTTTAGGTAGTTATCCTATTTTTTTCTCCTACGTAAGGTAGGATATTCAACTCTTCTATATAATGAAGAGATTGTACAACTGAAGAAATACAGAATATATTCTACCCTATTATCTCTTTAAACAACTTATGCTGAATCTTGCAGAAATCTGTATCTGTGACTTAAAAAATGGTCATAATGAAACCTTGTGATAATGAAAGAAGTCTATATATAATATACAGATTCTGTATTCATCTACAATGCCTTCACTTTAAAAGCATCTATTACACCAACAAATAAGTGGATACAGTTGGAAACATAATCATGTCCAGCAGCTAGTCCAGTAAGGACACCTCAATGATACAGCCCAAATTTGACATAGAGAGAAGCAATAACATTACTAACTCAGGGACAACAAAAGAGCCTTTCTTCAATGGATGAAAAATGGGCAACGAAAAAATGGCCGTGCAAAGCTACTTGTACCTACCTGGTTTTCAGGCCTAGTAGCCTCTGTTGGTATACCATCAGAGAAAGGAAGCTCACCATTACGCATTTTCTGCTTCTCGTATTCTAGCAATGCCTGCATGAAATGAAGAAAGTGGAATCAAGAAAATCAAATTGAAGGACACCAACAGATATTATGTTCAGATAGGTTAGAAAACAGAACTTAACCTTCTCATAAAAAATTCTGAATGTCCAGGAGACAGTTGTGCAGGTCCTAGTAACGTAGAAAATTAAGACAAGTTAAATCACTTAGCAACATGTACACAAAAAGCATCAAAGACCAGGGTCAGAGTTTCAATTTACAAACAAGGTCTTGTACAGTTGAATTGACACATCATCCACATGTTAGTCATACCAAGTCCAGAAATAACCACAAAAAGAACTCCATTATGGATGAAATCTTATTCCATTCAATATGATAAATGAAATTATATACACGATGACCGTCTAATTTGCAAAAGAAACTTGTATTCTAGTTCATTATCAAACTATAATTCAGAAAAAACATCATTACTTTGGAGGTCTAAATGATTCGCCAACTTGCCGCCACAACTTGCATGATGTCACCTGCAGAAAACAAGAAGGGAAGTCAAGCCTATAATACCAACCTACTCATATGAATACTCTCTTCTGACCAAATCAGAAATAAAGAGCAATAAACAAGAAACAAAAGGAACACTGAAAGATCATTAATCTTATATTTATCATCCGTTGTTTTTAATTTAAGAAATAGCAATGTTTAAAGAACTGTGGAACAGGACTTATCTAATTTAAGGTAAGAAGTCAGGCAGAAAAACAGGACTTTTAAACAAAATGCTCTCTAGAAATAAGATCATTCCTGTTCTGAAGGAATACGACAGAAATTGTTGAATAATGTGTATGTGGAGGCTGAGCCTAAGAAGTCAATTGCATGAGCACAGTCAAAAGATACCAGAGATTACCAAAGAAGAATTAACCTGCACAAACGTGTGTCTAAATATGCATTTATGTGCCCCCATTGAGAAAAATATATATAACAAGGTAACAGAAACAACATCATTTTGATTGAAAAAATACTAAACAGTTCCATGAAGAACAAGAACGAAGATCGAACCTGTTCATATCCTCCAAGTTTGACCACGGCTCTCCATAACCTAAGACAAATGAACAGTATAATGTCGATGAATTAATTGTAAACAAGCAGGAGTCGCAAATTTGTAAATATGACGAGGAACGGGCTGCAAAGGGAAAAAGAAAGACTTACTTAAGCAGATTGAGTTCTTCTTTATAGAACTTTGGGGGCTTAAATTCCAGATAACTTTCTTTATAAAACGTTTCAACCTCCTTTATGAACTCAGCTTGTTCCTCCTCTGTTCCTGACTCGTAGCCATCATCTAAAGAAGGTTCCAAAAGGAAAGTTTTGCTAGGGGTTCTTAGAGGATCTTCAGTTTCTTCATCAACCTTGGGTTGCAATAGTCCCTTCTTAGCCTCAGAGTGCAAAGACAAGTCGGCCCTGGCCATTGCATCTTTCAACAGGGATACTTTCTCTACACGGTGATCATCTCTGCTCTCAGTAGACTGGTAACCAGCAGGAGGAGAATCTGAGTTCTCATCATGTTCAGCTGTAGAAGTTTTCTTATCCCCTGGAACAGCAACGTTGTCATCAAAACCCTTGGATATGAAGCTTGCATCTTCAACATCTGTCTCTTTCTTTATGGCCAAAACTTGGCCTGCTTCGTCCAATGATCCATTGACAGTGGGTTTTTCACAAGCAGGAAGGTTCACAGACTCTATATTATTAGAGAGGGACTCAGGACCAGTAGCATTAGGCATTGCATCCGAACATTGCAATGAATTAGGAATAGAATCATGAAGCATAGGACCAACTTCAGTGCTAGGGGCAGGCTGAGTGCAATCACTTGTACAATTGAGGGTCTCAACGTTCATAGCAACACTAGCAACATCCAATGCGGACGAATCTCCCACATTAGCTTCAATAGGGAGTTGGGGAGGAGAATGCTGACCATCCTGAGCAGCATTATCTACACTAAGGTTGAGCTCTTCACCACCAGAAACCACGTTTGTAGCATTAGCATCTGAATCAGCATTCTGAGATTCTTTCTGATCAGCCATTTCACTAAAAACTCTACTCAGACAGAGCTGCAGAAGCAGCCACAGCAATCAACCCCACGTTTTAGCCAGATAAATTAACAGTACATTGATCAAATTTCTCATGCATGGATAGCAAACAAGGAGAAGGAAGAGCGAACAGTGATACTTACAGTATTGACTGAGTGAGAGAGTGATGAACAGAGCTTGAGTGAACTGAAGGAAAACGAACCCTAAAGATATAGAGAGGGAGCAGAATAGAAAGAGAAAGCTCAGATGTTGACGGCGAAAAAGAAAGAGGACTCGACAATGCCGGAACTCCGGAGTCCAGAGGTTCGTCGGTTTCTTTTTTTACAGAAGCAAGCAAACGGTCAGCAATCGGACAAAGAAGAAAAAGGAGAGAGTGAAAGAGATGAGGTTAAGAAAAGTGAGGTAGAAGGCGTTACGTTTGATTTTTGTCGCGACGCCGGGAGGGGAGACTTTACATGTGACAGTCGGCGAACTGCTGGAGAAGGGCGGGGCAGCGGAGGAGGAGGAAGCGGTGGCTAATCCGGTCCGTACAACCCCTTTTTTTGGCTCAATTTCTTGCAACTACCAAAATAATCAAATAATAAAGTAAAATAGCACTTTGCCCCCTCTACTTTCCAATCTTGCACTATAATTCACTTTTTAACCTCTCATACTTTAACTATTTTTTCGTTTGGCTTTTTCTGTTCCAACTTTCCTCTTTGTGACGTTAATTGATGCACATTTAATACATCATGTTAGTTCCAATAGTCATGTATTAGCTTACGAAGCGTTTTCAATTGAGAATATAAATATATATAAATAGGTATGATGAAATCAGATGAATAAAACGTATGATTTTAAAACTCTTCGTATTTCATCATCTTCACGATACCTCCCCAATTTACCTCCATGTCCTGACTAACTCTTCGTCTGCTGCATTCGATATCTCTCTATGTTGGTGTGCGGATGAGTCCAAATTTAATGTTAACAAGACGATATTGGAACTAAATGACCGAAAAGGCAAAGTGGTCAAAGTAAAAAGTGGATTAGGAATGGTGACATAACTTGGATTATGTCTATAAGACATAATCCATAAAGCACCATTAGATCTCCCTATAACACATTCAATGGTGAATATATTTTATTAATAAAATAATGAGAACCCTTGATTTATTACCCCATATTAAATATATTAATTAACACAAAATTCCATAATAAAACTTACATTTACCAATTTATTTCCTATTTTAACCGTTATCAAAGAATATCGCCCCCTTCTCTCTCTCGATTCTTCAATGTAGTCAAATCTTTTTCTACTCTCAGACGCCATAACCGCCGAATCAATCTATGCATTCAGTCGTCAAACCCGCCGATTCAATCTCTACATTCAGCGAACCACTACCGGACGCCATTCCACTGCCGATTTCTCAGTGCTCGTTTGGTGTTTCTGATTCGGTTTCTAGTGTGTGGTGTAGCAGCCGTCGTTTCCTTGAATCTCATTCGACCTATAATCAGGTTTTGATTTCTTACTCTGCATGTTTGATCAGACCTAATTTTCTTTGTTGATTGTGTTGGGATTAGGTTTGTGAACCAGCATTCATCTCTGATATATGTTTTCTGGTATGGTTTTGGAATGACAAATACTATTATTAGATTAATACTATTATCAAACAAATTAGTGTTTGAAGAGTCTGATTTGTGGTTTAAGAGTTTTGAATCTCGTCGGACCTGTAATCAGGTGTGGATTTCCGTGTTTTTGTTCTTTTTGTAGGTGTTTTGTTCTTTTTTGGTTTCGTGCTCTGGTTTTGGTGAATCACTTGATTTCATTCACTTCTATAGATTGAATCTGCTGAAAATATGTTTTTGTGGTTTCGATTTTGTTGGGGATTAGTGTGCACCAGCATTCATCTCTGTTATAGGTGTTTCTGTTCTGATTTGGGGTTTGAACAATACTCTTATTAGGCTAAAACTATTATTTGAATAATAATTTGAATACTCTTATTTTGAAAGAATACTCTTATTAGGCTTGATGTTATGCGAATAATTTTAATCATTATTCTACTTGGGGAGCTTCAAGTGTTTTGGTTTATTTACTTTGCTGATAATAGTATCCTGTGTGTAGGATGACAAATTCTCCGATTGAGAAACGTGGGAAACGGATAAAGATAATTGCTTCGAAAACCAAAAAGGCGAAGCGTCCGGTTGAAAGGAATAAACCGGAGAATAGGGATGGTGCACTACACGGTCAATCCATCTCAACTTCCAACTCCGCGCTGAATTAAATTTTAAGCAGTATCTGGGTTATGGAACAATGGTGGATTTCAAAAAATTTTCGTTTATGCAGCAACATTTCTACTTTGGCCTGATTAATTAGTAGTTTAGATTGTGATTGGATTTCGTGTTCCATTTGAATAGTATATGTACTTGGATAATAGTATTGGGCTAGAGTTAGTTTTCTGTGATTGATTTCGTACTTTTCTCTTTTGATATTTCTGGCCATCATAAATACTATTATTCCGAAAATAGCATTATTTACATTCAATTAAGAATGTGAATGGTTTGTTGATCTTATCATGTAAGTATGGTATTTTGCGAATGACAATCAGATATACTCTTATTATGAAATTACTATTTATATACATTAGCAGTAGCTAAACAAAAGTCCTACGGATTATGTTTTGGTATCAAAGTGTAATAGATTGGTTCATTTTTGTAGTTAACATTTCGCAAGCCCATGATATGGAAAAGTTTGTGTAATTGGATAATAGTATTTGGCTGGAAAATATTGATCGGTAACTCTCAATATTATAGCGGAGTTAGTTTTCTGTAGAAAATGAAATACTAGTATTAGCTCGATACTGTGGCCTTGCAAAATTCAGAGATTGGCAGAAGATGTGCAGTATTCTCTCAGTCGTTGCTGAATGATTTTCTTCATTGGATCATCGGGTATGAGATTAAGATCAAAACCTCCGCTCAAAGGATGCTGGTTGGCTTCATCGATAACAACATGAGGCTTCATGAGACAAGCAAACAGGCTGGGAAAATGATGTGGACTGAATAATGAAAAAAAGGAAGTAAGAGAGAGGTTTTATTTCGGATTTGAATCAGAATAATACTAGGCATAATTTATGTAAGTGATATAAAGGATTGATTGCAAAGAATATAATATCCTAATATAAATGTCGCCCCTAATAAATCAAATCTAATAAATGCAATTAATTCATTCATTTCATAAATTAATCAGGCCAAGATATAACTGAATCCCATCCTATGGCTGTGATTGATTTTGTTCATCTGACATAATTGGAATTATGTTACCATCCTTTGACCGGGTTTCTTTTAATTTTATGTGTTAATTAAGAAGGAAATCTTTTTCATTGAAAGAAAATCTTATCTATTTAATTGACTGCCATAACATGCAATATTAAGAGACTAAGAAATAATATTTATTTTTTTAATGATTTTTAAAGATTGCTTCATACATCTTCTTGGATTTTTTAAATTTTATAAAATGTTAATTTAATAACTTATGGAGAATATTTTGGATAACAAATTTGAACTTTATTTTTCGGTCAAGTCACTGGGTAGACATCAATGTTTGTTACTCCCCAGCGACATCAGTCGATGAGAACAAATTTGGAGGGTAAGCAATCGTGAAAAAAATCCTAGGAGCACAGATTTTAGTTTTTTTATGGTTGTGTTGCGGAGTGAGAATGTCGTTTTTTACTTCTGCGTGAAGACAATCTGATGGCCGCTAGAATGATGACGTTGCACCAATAGGTGGTGACGGAGCTACTTGTAATATTTCAACCTTTTTCGATAAGATATTGTCCATTTTGGGTCAAGACTCTCACAAATTTGTTTTTTGGCGCATAATAGCGACTTCCTGAGAGGTCACCCATCTTTGCACTACTCCACCCTGAGCACATTTAACTTTGGAGTTGAACTCCTCCATTACACCCCAAACACGTTTTGTCAGTTAAGGTTGAACTATTCCTCATAGCCCATAGATCGCTCACGTGCTTTGTCAATGTGAGATTTGTCTAGGGTATCAAAATGCACCTCCAGGACTCAACGTACTCGTTGAAGTTTGCCCCACCATCGTTCGAGAGAGATGTAGGGAGGCTCTGATACACTTGTAGTATCTCAACCTTTTCCGACAAGATACGATTTGGCTTGTTTTATGGTTGTGTTGTGGAATGAGAATGTAAAATTTTACTTCTGTGTGAAGACAATCGGGTGGCCG
Source organism: Linum lewisii (assembly GCA_034768395.1). Lineage (NCBI taxonomy): Eukaryota > Viridiplantae > Streptophyta > Magnoliopsida > Malpighiales > Linaceae > Linum > Linum lewisii. The sequence continues at coordinate 4,754,212 of CM068302.1, read as the reverse complement.
CTAAAATGATGGCGTTGCACCAATAGGTGGTGACGGAGCTACTTGTAATATTTCAACCTTTTTCGATAAGATATTGTTCATTTTGGGTCTAAACCCTCACAGATTTGTTTTTTAGCGCATAATAGTGACTTCTTGAGAGGTCACACATCTCTGCACTACTCCACCCTAAGCACATTTAACTTTGGAGTTGAACTCCTCCATTAGACCCCAAACACGTTTTATCAGTTAATGTTGAACTATTCATCATAGCTCATAGATCTCTCACGTGTTTTGTCAATGTGAGATTTGACTAGGGTATCACAATGCACCCCTCCTCAGGGACTCAACGTACTCGTTGAAATTTGCCCCACCATCGTTCGAGAGAGATGTAGGGAGGCTCTGATGACACTTGTAGTATCTCAACCTTTTCGACAAGATACTGTTCATTTTGGGCATATACCCTCATATATTTGCTTTTGGGTGCATAATAGTGACTTCCTAGGAGGTCACCCATCTCTACACTGCTCCATCCTGAGCACATTTAACTTTGGAGTTCTTACAATAACTCATCCATTACACACCAAAAATGTGTCTTGTCAGTTAAAGTTGAACTATTCTTCATAGCTCATGGATCTCTCTCGTATTTTGTCGATGTGAGAGTTGCCTAGGTATCACACTACTGTTGCAGCAGCTGGTGGTGCAATCGATTTGCTGGTAGGTTCCTACAAGGCGAGTTACAAGAGATGTTCAACTTGCACTATATTGACCTAGGAGGATGAACAACTCTTCACCCTAGAAAACAAGCCAAAGCTAGAACTATATGAAAAGTAACATATTGCAGAGCAACTGTAGTCAGCAAAAGATCTACTGGATTGAACAACTACACCATGTCCATCCTTGATTTCACACTAGCATAAGACCTGCTTCGTCTTCGACCTGTTCGTGTACACTCTGTGAGGTGTAATGTTGGCCCTAACAAAAGTTGACATTGAACAATAGGTGTAACGACGGCCTCCAATTCGTACATTAGTATATAAACATATGTAGCCATGCTTGGTCGTCATCCGTAGCAACTCTTCTGTTAGTATCGGTGTTGAGAGTTGAATATGACTGGTCTAGGGATTCACCTTAGTGTATATATATAGTGATTTTTGCGAGGACAATATTATGAAAGTGTTCATTTATTGTCTCACCACTGCAAATTAACTATTGAAACCTCTTCTACCAAATCATGGTATTAGCCCAAAATTGGAGTTTCAAAAACACCATTTTCAAAATATCATATTTGGATAAATACCTACGTTTCCAAACCCCAAAAAGCAAACAACCCCTTTAGATATGGGGTTTGTACCTTTAGATATGTAATTCGTACCTTTACGAGGTATCATTGCTATGTCTCACAACTTTATACTATGTGTAAATAATGTGTTGCAATCATCAAGTTAAGATGTGTCATTTTCACATCCACTGTCTCCCGTATATACGTTAAACATTTTAGGTGAAATGTTTTCACATGCTAGCATACCTATCTTTGTATCGACAATTTATAAGTTTTTATCCAAAATTAATACCTTCAAAGTGGCTATATATACCCGTGGTATTGCATAGGGGTGGCATTCGGCCGGGTCGGCCCGGTTATCTGGCGGACCAATAACCGCCCTAATATTTGGCCGTTTTTTTTAACCGCCCGATCCGGACCTGTCGGTTCTGTTTTCCTTACCATGACCGTGGCCGACGGGCGGGCAGGCACCACCGGTTATACCCGGCCTAGCGTGAAGCCCAACATTTGCGGCCCAAATTCGAATCCAAATGCAGCCCAACTGCTTCCAAACCCAATTGGGCTGCATAATTATGGGTTTTAGTAGCCCAAATAATTTGTTATTCAATTGTACCACTTAATTTGGGATATGTTAATTTTATAATTTAGTTCGTACTTCGTACTAACTTATTAAGTGACACAATTAATAAAAATTAATTCTGAAATACTAAACAACTAACCAAATAATTAATTCCGAAAACTAAAAATCTGAAATCTCAATATAATAACACAAATACTTCTGTTTAATAATAACTAATTAACATCCGAAATTGAGAATAGTAAGAGTTCGAAGAAAATAAATTTAAAACATAACGATGTGATGATCCCAACTCTCGTCAAGTCATCCATATAGGGGTGGCATCGAGTCGGCCCGGTTATCTGGCGGACCAATAACCGCCCTAATATTTGGCCATTTTTTTTAACCGCCCGACCCGAACCCGTTATTTGGTCAGTCCGGTTATAAAACCGCGTTGACCGGATCGATTACGGGTAGGTTTTCGGGTTTCAGGTTGGGACTGCCACCCCTAGTATTGCATGCTTCAATAACTACATCAAAGATAGCAATAAATACCTTTAGATACGTAATCTATACTTTTAGATACGCAATTCATACCTTTAGATACGCATCACTACCTTTATGAGATCATTGATACGTCTCACAACTTTATACAATTTGTAATTAATGTGTTGTAATAATTACGTTAAGATGCGTTATTTTCACATTAAATCTCTCTTATATGCACTAGACATTTCAGATAAAATATTTTCACATTTTAGCATACCCAAGGTAGACAAAATTCCGATTTTGATATTAAACTCTTACGATTTATTTGGTGTTTGGTAATCCTAATTTCAGACAAAATTCATGATTGGTTAAATCAGACAAAACCTAAATTAAAATCTTAATCTTGTATAATCAACAATTTGCAGGTATCTTACAATTTCACTTTTAAAATGAATAGTAAATTCTCTAAATCAGTTTAGGTTAGAATCAAGACAATTAACTTATATTTTTTTATCTTTATTTTCTAGATATTATGACTGATTTAGATACAATTAATATCAAAATAAAAAAGATAATAGGTTGGGAGGCCCTCTACTATCAAAAGATAACAAATAAGCCTCTTTACAACGTTTCTTTCAAATTAAACCACTATACTATTACAACATAACAGAGTGATCCTTTCGTTAATTTTTTCTGTGTAATCTAATTACCCAAAACCATAAAACTGTATTCCACCTATTTCTCTCCTGCGTCGGCGACCTCCAGCCTTTCCACCACTCTAAACACAACCGAAGCTTTGTAGTATAGAGAAAAGAGATGAACATATGATTCCTCTACTTCCCCTTCTTCCTCCCCTGCCTCTCGTCTCCTTCGCTCTCCAGGTTTGTATTCGCAAGCCCTAAATCAAGCTCAATCTCTCGGGTCGATTTACAATTGGGGACAATCCAAGTCTTATTCGTTCGCTCGGTTTAGGAGGGCCGCAATCAAGTCTAGGAGGGCCGACATTGGGACTGTTGCGGCTCTGCCGAAGGTTCTAGAGAGTGAAGGTGATTTTGACCAGGAGATTACTACGACTCGACCAAATGGAGGATCTATTGAAGATGATGGTGATAGGGGTAGGGAGATTTTTTTATAAATTAAATTTAACAAGGATGAATCAGCATAGCAAACTTAACGGTATTAGATGGAGAAATTAACAGAAGGGTAACTTTGTTATATTGTTGTAGTATAAAATAAAAATTTAAGCCTGCTTGCAGTATCTTTTAATCAAAATTTTAAGAAGTTAGATTGATTAGATGAAAATTGACACACCACAGAGAAAGGAGGACCAAAAGCTCAAATAAAAAACTGCACAACCTCTGCAACATAGGACAAGCTACACAATTTACAAGCTATCTTTCATACTGATTTTAATGTTCTGTACTTAATTGATAACTGTAGTTTATGATCCTCTATGTCTTTCAAAACCGATAACAACTTACCCCTATATGCTTCGCACTTTCGACTCGCGTGCTTCACTTCCTTCTCCAGTTGTTCGATCCTCTTCTCCATGTCATCCTGCATCAAAACCATTACACAATACTCTGAGAAGTCTTTGTTTCAGATATGGCATTCTTGTAGTTGGTAAACTCAGTGTGTACGAAACAAAATAACTGTTCACGAAGAGTTCTAAGTTCTTGACATTGAGAAATCATGATCTGGGTTTCAAAAAAGGCATTGCAGAACGGGTTGCCACTCTTCTCTATTATGATTCTAAGTTAAACATCAAACCAGGCATGTCCAAGCATCTGTTCTTTAGTTTCTTTCTTTCACTTAATAAGTATGATTAAGCTAATGATAAAGAGGAAGTAAAAGAACATTTCTGACCTCTGATAAATGTTGGCCTGAGATCTGCACTTGATTATCACTGCTAAACTTTTCTCTACCACTGCGACCAGCCAATCCTCCCTTATTTCAACCATTTAAAGAAGTGGATTTTCCATCATTCTTTGCGGCATCGACAACCTTTTTTGCAGCTTCTTGCAAAGCAGTCAATGCAATATCGCAACTATATGTAGAATTCATTGCTTCATCAACAAATTTGAAGGTTTCATGGCGAAGGGTGTTATATCGAACTGTATGAGACTCCAAGTAATTGGTATATACATCTGCAACATGATCTTCAATTACAATACTGCTCCTGGCGTTTCTCGTCCATCGGCGCAAAATGTATTGTGAAGGCAGTGTAAGCACATTTGTGACTCTAAAGACTGCCAAGACATGCCTGCAAAGGAGACCCGAAAACTCGAACATCTGGCAACTACAAGTTGCTTTCATCGCCAAGACATTGAAATTCACATGATAAACCTTATTATCTTCTCCGAACTTGGCAACTTGATAGGCAATGCTCCCATCTTCATCATCTGTTTTGGATGCCATGAAAGTTAGGGTTCCAACCAGCTCTTCCTGGAATCTTGTGAACAATTTCCTAGTGTAAAGCTCAGACACTTGTCTTTCCATTGGAGATGGAGTCTTCAAAGCTGGTGAAGTGTTCATTGTATCATAATCTGCTCTCACTTCTTTCTCATTACGGCTTTCAAGAGCTTTCTCATACAGCCTAAAAAATGCTGCAGATTGGTCGAAGCATTTATATAACCATCAAAGTATGAATTCATGCTATCACTCCGCTGAGTTATGGACATCTCTGCAAAGAAAGTGTCCCGCAAATAAACAGGTACCCACTGGTTGTGATCGTTATATATAGTTTCAAGCCACTCATGATCCCTGAGCTCATATCTATCAACAAGTGAAAACCAGCAAGATTCAAATTCATCAACTGATTCAGTCAAGTTAACACATTTATGAAAGTCTGCCTCAAACATCGGATGCTCCAAAAACACATGAGACAGCTTTTCCTGGCACTTCTTGAAAATGTGCCACTTGCAAAACCTATGTCGGGTCTCAGGAAAAACCTGCATAACCGCAGATCTTAACACCTCGTCGTGATCAGTGGTTATGGAAACCGGATGTCGACTAGACACCGCAGCAAGCCAAGTTTCAAACAACCAGACGAAGGATGCTTCAGTTTCACTCATTAGGAAAGCACAGCCAAACAAAACTGGTTGGCCATGATGGTTAACCCCCGTGAATGGTGCAAAAGGTAAGCGATACCTGTTGGACCTATAGGTTGTATCAAAGGTAACAGTGTCTCCAAAATGGGAATAGTTCGACCTGGCTTTCGGATCAGCCCACACCACATTGCCCGTGAACTGATCATCATCCTCACCCTGCACAGCATAGAAGAAATCAGGATTTTCTGCATTCTTCTGCCTCAAATAGTCAATAAGAAGCTGGATATCTCCTTCCATGCTCCTCTGACGATTGTTGCGCATATAATTCCTGCAATCAACCTCAGTGAACCCAACTTTGCTGATCCCACCACACTCCTTAATCAATGCAGACATAATCCTACGAGGCCCCATTCCAGCAGCCTGCAAGGTGTCAATCAATGTCTTGGCAGAGCCAGAAATTTGGCGGTGGGAACGGAGGCAGTGAACCTGATCAGGCGGGACAAGCTCATGGTTATGCTCCCTGATAAAACCGGAAACTATCCACTTACCGGAATCCTGCATTTTCACAGAGAGGGAAGCTTTGCAGCCGACCCTTGTGATCAATCGAGGACGCTTGATCTCTCTGTCTTTAGTGCGCCTCTCATTCAAATTCCTAAACCCTTCTTTAGCACAAACAAACTGCCTCTGTATAATAGCTCCATCGCGCCTGGAACGGCGAGAGGAGCTGACTCGGGTACTAAACCCAAGCGTAGGAGTCGTAGAAGCCATTGGCAGCTTCCTCGGACTCGAATTCCATTCCTTCACATGGCTCGAGGTCCAAGAGGTCAGTCTCGGGGAAGTAAATCTCGGAACCAGAAGCGACTGTAACGGCGACAGGAGAGCTTTCGTCGTCGTCATCGAGGGAATGGTCGATGTCAATCGCATCATCATCGCCGTCGCTTCGACCATTCAAACTTCCTAATCCTATATCGAATTCAAGCACCTCATTTTCCATCATCCAGTGAGCCCAGCAGCAAGAGTCGATTCCACGGAAGTGTATTGGAAACAGCGGATACAGTGAATTTTAGGCAATCAGAGCAAACGAGAAGCCACCGGCAATGAGAAGGTGGGAAGAAACATAATTTGGTGGCGTCCTCTGTCTCTGCTGATACACAGGGAGTGGAGTAAGTTTCTTACGGCTATTGCTAGGGTTTGTTCAGGAAAACCCTAATAATGACAACAGGAGAGAGGGAGATTAGAATTGGGTCTGAGAATTTTACGACGAGGAAGAAGGAATCGCCGTGAATGAAACGGAAGGAACAGCGAGCCGGCCGCCGGGGGACGGTGGATGGATTGCTAGGAACGAAGGGAGGGGAGGGTGCGTTCTTCTATTTTGATTGCTATCACAACTAAACTGTTCTCTACTGAGTATTTCTCCGACTCCATTGCCAATGTGGGTTTACAGCCGTTGGATTGCTTCGTTTCTTTTTGGATGAACATGATCGTTTCCTAGGGCATTCGAAGTCTCTTTAACCAACAGGTTGAGAAAGAAATCATCTCGGATGGAAACTCGGTGGAATGACCAAGTAATGCATCCGTTTAACATCGTTTAAGTGATGACAATAGATGACATGGACAAAAATGGAACTAGCGTATTTTGGTTACTAACGTATTGGGAAAGAAATGAATAATGTATTTTGGTGACATAATAAGCCTTTTGGTCACTAACGTCATTTAAGTGATGACAATAAGTGACATTGACAAAAAATATAACATTATGCATCGTGCATTAGAAACTCAAATTTTAAAGTCTTAAATGGAAAGAAAGAGAGATGAACTCTAATAATATATATGGTTGATGTGGTGGTCGTTCATCTCTCTACTTATCTATTTTACCAGCACCAGAACCACTATAGGACTACACCACTGTAATCTCGCTAACAGATTTATTTACCCTCTTCCGCTTCTGCCTGAAGGGAGCAAAATTCGTCTCTTCTTCGCCACTTGGATGAGTTGGTGGAGTTCGGGTCAGTCACTGATATCATGACAACATGTGTCGGTTTAAGCTCCGACTGAATAGAGTCATGGGACGACGAAGATTGACGAAGGAGCTTGGTTCTTTTATGAAACTCGTTGAACCTGACCTAGTAAATTACTGGTGTGGGTGTCCATTATGGTTGAATTGTCTGAATAGACAACCCCTTAGGCCTTAGCCGAAAAAAATGATGGATTTGGGTTTTGGGTTTTGGGTTTTGGGTTGGGTTGGTTAGGATGAGTTAGATTAGGTTGGGTTGAATGTGGGGTTGATAGGGTGACGTGGCAATAGGTGACATGGACAAAAATGGTGATTTGGATTGCTGACATCCGCATTTAACGGAAAAAAATGGATGGGGACTTCACAGAATGACCAACTTGTTACAAACCCCAATACGTTAATGACCACATGAAACGTTGATGACCACTATGTTACAAACTCAATACTTTAACTCATATGACGTGACGTCTATAATCGTTATACCGTTGATTGATAATTGTTTCACAACAATGTAAAAGTTATCTAATATGAGATTAAAGTCATCTAATGGATGTCTTAGATACATATGAGATAGAATATTATCAAAAAAATAGTCATTTTGTTTATTTTCGAGTGAATTCTTAGGAAAGTTTCGTTATAGCTGAAAGATCTATTCACTTTAAATTTTAGAGGTGAAAATGAAAAATTGTCACTTGTTTCACATGATTCATTCATCTTTGGTAGTTGTAATTTGTCATTGTCGTCGAACTCTGTCGCCATTCACCGATTTGTCGTAGTAGGTCGTCGAACTTTGTTGTTGGTAGGCTTTAGGCTTCGCCACCTCTAACCATCGAAGTTGTGCATGTGTATGAGGAAAGAGTATGAAATGAAATCAGATCAAAAGCTACCTTCACCAAAGATCTAGATGAAACAGAGGTAGAGGATGATGAAACAGAAGGCAACTTCAAGATCATCGATCAAAATTTCAATGTAACAGTAACCACACGGCTACAACTCTGAATTCGGAGAGAATTCCGAAAACTTTACTCGAAATCATTCATCTTCTTCAAAGGGAACACTGTAAAGTTAAATAAAGACGGAGGAACTACCATGTTCTTCACTAAAATCAATTATGGAGTTGAACCCAAACAAACTCTTCTTTGTATGCAACAGATGCATCACATGAAGATTCGCAGGTGTATACCACAACAGTAGCCCAGTCCAGTGAGTTGGCTTCATTATCCACTTTGAAGTAGTACAGTAAAGTAGACAATATCTGATGATAGCATTAAAAGAAGCAATATTAGCAGTGATTAGTTATTGAGCCTTGAAGAACAAGGAATTATCTGGTGAGATATGACAATGACTTGATGGACGCACCTGAAATTCAAAGATCATATGACCTCCACAGTACTTGCAATTGGGAATTTCAGCCTTTGGTAGACGACCACTGAAATGGGCCAGAGGGGTTTTGCAGTCGAACTCCTGCAGTACCTGTGAGTTCCTCAACCAAGTCAAAATGACTGTCTGGGTCAGACAAATAATGAACAAGCAATAATATTTGCAAATTATCAAGGTCACTTCTTTCGGTTTGTCCCTATTTAACAATCACTGTCATATACTTGTTCTCCAGGAAAGAATAAGTACGAATCTTGTATTGTAATCCAAGGTCTGTACAAATATAGATACAAAATGGGACGTTGGCATCATAAGTTCGCCAATACGGCTTACCTTCTACATCAGATAGTTAGTTCTATGTTAAGAATAGCTCCACATGCCATGCAATTCATATGGAGGCTCAGAATTGTTTCTAGAACTTGTTTACAAAATTCACAAATATTTCAAATCGCATTACCTCAGAACTTGATCAGGGGCTCTGGCTCTGCGTTGTTCAAAATTTGCAAATGTCCGTTTGTCAATATCCGCCTGTTTGTTACAGATGTTGTCAGCACTCAATATAAAATAACAAGTCACGTATCACATATGCAAGAGTAGAGAAATTATCACCTTAAACCCGTCAATGACAGACTTCATCGAGTCATTTTTTTCACTCATGGATACAAGAGACATGGCATTCTCAGTATCATCAGACATTTTTTCACAAAATTCACCTTCATCTTCATCCACTATCTCGTATTCTGGCCACAACTTCTTCGTAGGAACTGTGTGAAACATGAAATCAAAACCTTTTGGTGTGAGGATATTAGGGCAGCGTAAAGTAGTAAACCCTAAGATTAAGCTGCGTGTAGATATCATAATAATTTATGGTTCATTATTGGCAAGTCTAATCCAAGTGCAGACCAACTCATTGGTTGCGCTAGGCAAGTCAAACCTTGTGTTGGCGCATGATATGCCTGTCGAATGTCAAGAGTTTGTTTTACTCGCTAAAAGCTATATTGTAACAAACAAAAAATCTTCTTGTGCCACCTAAGATCATTTATTATATGGACCGGAACATAATAGACACATTAGCCTACTATGAAATGGAAGTGACAACAAACCGTACTGCCCAACCATTAAAGGGAACCTCAAAGTTATGAATCTTAATATGTAAGCTCGCATAACATTCAAGACCCAAGTCATAAAAACTTGCCTTTAGGAACAATTGTTCTGCCATTACTAGAGCCACAACTGGATTGCTGCAAGGAATTTTCCACTTGGCGACACTGATATTTGTGTTCTGATTCCCAGTGTTTACGCTGTAAAGACGTATAAAAAAACAGAAGTAAACACCACATATGTATAGAGCCGTTAAACGGGGATTGAGTTAGAAAAAATGCAATCAAGATCTCATTACCTGATGCCTTTCTGAGCAATAGTGTGCTTTCTTGCATCTACCACAATTTTATCTCCTTTCCAAGTACCACAACGGTCACAGAGCACAGCTGAAGCAATGAAAACCCATAAGAAGATCATACTAGTAGATTAAGAGTCATGGTTCACAAAACAATTTATTCAAGACTGAAAGATGAAAAAGAGTAAACTGCTAAGTAAACAGATAAAATACCTCCAGGTCCAGAAGGCTTGTCATTACCATCATTTCGTGGGTTCTCACTTGAGTAAAAAGGATTGCCAAGAGGCAACTGGCAACGGAAAACCTTGACACTTCAGAAAACATGGAAATATCACTCAGAGACTTCAACAATGCATTAGGGTTTAAGGTTTATATTAAAAGAAGGGACAAATGTTAGGGCTGTTTGCTAGTTAAGGTGAATGTGGTTAAATTATAAAGGTACCTCCTGGATTGATGTTCGGGTTTACGTTTCCACTGCTCATGTTGATCACGAAGAAGGCAAGACATTTTGGAGCACATAAATACAAATAATGTCCGGTGGTATGTTGATTCCTTTTCTGTAATCGGTGCATATACCTACATGGTCAATGGAAGAAAAGTTTATCAAATAACAAAAGACATATGAAGCTAGGGAAATAAGTTTTATAGACATTCCACAAGGAAGCAGACAAAATTTTGCAGAATGAAATGAAGCTGGGCATTGTCAACCAACCTGAAGCACAAATCTAAGAGGCTTTCCACATGTATCACAAAGAGAATGATTTCCCGAGGGCAAATTAACAGGGTCCAGCCAGGCCTGCCAGAACATACAGATCATCATTACTTTAAATTCTGAAGAAATCTGAATTTCGCTTCAGCTCTTAATTAACGAGTAGTGAAAAGGATTAATGAACAAGTACCGGAGCACCACCAGCCTTGCTGGGGAATGACTGCCGATGAAGAGACCAAGGATGCTCAGGCTTCTCCAGAAACCCAAGCATCACTGTTTCTACTTCTTCATCATCCTCTTCATCGTCGTCATCTTCCACATCCAGTTTCCTACTTCCTTCTTCAAAAGCATCGTCTTCATCACTGTCAAGGGAAGAAATCCGAAGTCCCTTGAGGTCTTCCACGCCATCTCCCCCAGAACTGGTGCCTTCCATTCCTGTCAACCAATAGTACCCGTAGAATTTGAAGCAGCCTACACGGAATCAGAACTCTGGAAATTTCTGCGGCCAACGCAAAAGACAGGATTGGGGGTGCTTGTTCAAAGAGCCTTGAAGCTAGGTTGCCTTCTGTAGCCTTTTGTCCGGACGATCTTTGGTGTTGACAGTGGTTGTGGAGCTGTGATTGTTGTGCGACGAGTTGGGTCTTTTCTTCCTCTTCGTTTCAAGTTCATCAGCTGGTGCATCCTCTTCTTCAACATTCATGGTGGCTGGCGGCTGCTGGAGGTTCGGAGAAGACATAGCTAGGGTTTGGCTTCATGGCTCAACTTGTTGTTTCTGATTTTCAGACTAACAAATTGATTTGGGCTTTTTTTTGGGCCTTTTTCTAGTTTTTTTTTCCTTTACCTTCTTTTTTGTGTCTGGTAAGTTTTATTTTAATTAATAAAACTTTACTCTTGTAAAAAAAAAAGTATTCCAATGACTTTAAAGATGCTTATTTACAACATTGTCCTCCCTTTTTGAAGGGTTGCAATTCATTCCTACCTGTTAGTTGCTTACACCTCGTTTTCCTGGCAGGAATTAAGCGTCAGAATTCATTGATTCCGGCAGAAAGCTTCGATTCCTTGTTTTCCTCTGCTAATTAGCAACGGAATTTAATTCAAATTCCTTGCAAAATTCCAGATCTTCATTCCATTCTAAAACCAAGGGAATTAACATTTTTCCACCGGAATCACAATAGTGCCCTCCATCTTCCATCTTCCTCAACACTCTTTCCTTCTTCCTCACAACTAATCACCACTGACAACCCTACTCCGACGACCTAACCACCGTCGTCGACATTAACCACCGTCGTCGACAAACCACCGTCGTCGACATAACCACCACCGTCGACGTCGTTGCCGACCAAGCCACCACTGTCGCCTCCTCTTTCCCCCACCGCCTTGAAGCTCGTGCGCCGCCCACCGTCATTGACTTCAGGGTTTGAAACCCTTTGTTCCATACTCCTCCGCTCTCTCTCGCGAATCATGTACTTTTTAGATGTGTTGAGAGGTGCTTAGAAGTATGTCTTGAAACTACGTTTTATTGTTCAATACCTACGTTTTATGGTACAATATCTACCTCAAAGAGTTTTAGGCGTACATATGTGTTTCAGGGGGTCAACAACTATGTTTCATGGGTCATATGATGTTTCATAACTACGTTTCATGGCTTAATAACTACATTTTCGTGTCCAATAATTGTAACATCCCGATTAGACCGCACCAGAAATATCGATAAGTCGACGTGGTATAAGTTATTATTATATATAATATAATATAATATTAAATTATATATAATAATGTTCAAATTGTAAAAAGTAAAATAAAAAGAAAAATAAAGAAAGAAAACTTTGTTCACGTGGGGGAATAACCCAATCCTCCACGTATAAATTACTAAGCATTATCATTAGTTAGATATGTTAAAGTTAGATATTTTGGTGGGGGAAACAACGCCTAAGGAGAATAAAGGGAGGTTTAGTTCATTAAGATGGGGGGTGGTGTTCTGTAAGCTGGAAACAGAGTGGGAACCAGGAGAAATGGAGAGAAGGAAGGGAAGTACTAAAATTAAACGTGTATTCATACACGGTTCGTGATACGGAGGTCGTTCTGAATTAGAGTTCCGACAAAGAAGTTAGTATCGAAGTTTCGTCGTTCAGAATCGGTGAGGGATTAGCACGGCATATCGGGTTTGTTGTATCGTGTTATTTACGTTTATTCTTAGTATGAACCTAGGAGAACTAAACCGACTGCTTAAGGGTGTATGGAATTACATGTTATATGTGGAACCATGATTGGATATGTGTTTTAATTGTCGTGCTTATCAATAAGTGATTTATATGATTCCATGTTTCATGCTTCCTGTGATATCGTTATTATGTGCTACGATATTTATGATTATTAATGTGCTCATATTGCCGTTATTTGCGATGTTAGTGTTGATTGCTAAATTGGATTCATGATTAGGAGAATGACCCGGTACGAGGGCTAGACCCGATGAAGTACTACTATGGGACTCCTAAGTTATTATGAGTCAAGTCAAGTATTGTTATGTCGAGAATATACAAGTCAAGTGTATTAAATGATCTAGTTAAGGTTAAGGTATATCAAGTTAAGAATCATGAACAAGAACACAAGTCATATATGGTTTGGTCTCACGGTCATTCACGTAGTAATTAGGGCTCCCCATGCTATTACTCAATAACAAGTCAAGTTTATAGTCGCCCTTGGTATGGTGTAGACTTATTCATGAAATTAAGTTTATAACCTCACCCTTGGTATGGTGAAGGATCTTTTATAAGTCATGATCACACCCTTAGTGGTGTTGAATATCAAGCAAGAAAGCAAGCCCGGGAGAGTTAATAGCATGGGAATAGCCAGGCGCCAAATAATTAAAATATGATAAGACGCATGTGCATATGCCAAGATGGTTGAGTCTTTTGCCTATTGGGATGTCATGATAGCTGAGATTCGATCCTAGTGTTTTGGCTTATGTGCTAGATACGTGTTAGGGGTATGCTTTGCTTTGAACTCACGATGCTATGATTACACTCACTCAGCTATGAGCTGACCCTTTTCTTTATTATCTTTTCCTCTGCTTATCCTTGTGGGTGAGCAGACCAGCAGCAGCAGTAGAGATCCTTGCAGCTTCCAGTAGGTCTAGGAGTTGAAGGCTCGATGAGGTACGGTCTTCAACTACTCCATGCTTGGACGTCTATGGGGGAGCACATTTTGGCCAAAGATCCATGTTTTCACTTACATATGTTTTTGACACATTTTCATGCATATGTTAGATCCTTATGCAGGTGTGGCATGTAAAGGAACGTTGTAGTTATCATGTGATCTATGTGTATATAGTGCAGATGTATAGGTGGTTTGCAGGATTGTAAGGATGTATATAGTGGTAGTGTGTCTGTAGTAGTGGCATGAGCTAATAACTGAGTTGAATGTTGTGGGTAACCATGGAATGTATATGTAGAAGTATGTTATGTTTTTATGCAGGTATGATTAGAAGAACTGTTAGGTCCATTATACGAATAGTTCATGTCGAATTTTCAAGAAAAATATCAAGCTATTAAGCAAGTTAATGTAACACCCGAATCATGTTCCGCTGCAATTATGTTAATTCATCGGTTAGGTGCCATGTATAGGTTAGGGTGTTACAAGTTGGTATCAGAGCCCGGTTTGCCTTCTGCTTTATAGGTATGCTACCTTTTTCTTTTGGGACGTCACGAACCCCAAAGAGGGAAGGTATTCCATACCCGTACTTGCACTGGCGATCGAGCGGTCGTGTCTTGTGTGGTGTACTGTTAGTGGTCCACATGCATCATGGTTTGAAATTTGCATTGAATTTTCAACCTCTTCTTCAAGTAATTTCATTAAGATTTGTTTCAAGTAGTTGTGGATCAAGCTAAGGCCAATGTTGTCCCTTGTAGTTCACATGGAAGTGCAGGTAGTCCCCCTACCGATCAGTCGAGAGGTATGGTGGTTGCTGAAGTAAAACCAGAGTCTTGGATTATGCTAAGATGAAAAGTTTAGGTGGTAAGGAGTTTGATGGCATGACTGATCCGGAGAAGACTGTGGATTGGTTGATGGAGATGGAGGATGTGTTCGAGTATATGTATGCTACCCCAGAAGAGAAAGTACAATATGCAGTTTTCTTGTTGAAGGGGTATGCAAAGAGTTGGTGGTTTTCAGTATCAAGAATTAGTGGGCAACGAGTGGAGTTTACTTGGGATCAGTTCTTGGCTGCCTTTAAGACAGAGTTTCTTCCTGAGGCATTTGTTAGAGCAAAGACTAATGAGTTCGCCAGCCTTAAGCAGGGAGATATGACGGTCACCCAATACACTATCAAGTTTGTTCGACTTCTTTATTTTGAGGATGGCTTGGCTGACACGGAGAGGAAAAAGAAGCAGAGGTATTTACATGGTTTGCGACTAGGATTGAAGGAGAAGATCCACAGGGTGGATGAGGAGAGCAATGGCCACTATTAAGGAAGCAGCACTTAAGTATGAGGCATATGAGGCTGAGGGACGTGAACAGCAGAAAGCCAAAGAAGAAGATAGGAAAGGAAGGCACCAATACAAAGTTGGAGCTATGGTGGACCTCGATATCCTATGAAGAGGGTCCTAACACTAGTTGGAGGATGCCAGCTCAATCTTCTACTGCATCCTCTTACCAGAGACCAGCAGGTTTGGTTCCATCCTTTCCAATATGCGAAGTTTGTCAGAAAAGACATCTTGGTGAGTGTAGGAAGTTTTCTGGGGAATGTTTTCAATGTGGAAAGCTAGGGCATCGTGTGTGGGAATGCCCTAATAGAGGAAGAGGTGGTTCTACACATTCAGAAGCCTCAGTGCAACAATCTAGAGCCCCAGTTAGAAGTAGTTTTCAAGGTGGTCGCGGTGGATTTCAAAGTGGCCGAGGAGGAATTTCAGGGTGGTCGTGGTCGTCAGCAAAGTAGTAGACACTACAAAAAAAAGGTAGTTTAGCGTCGGTCAGACGCGCGTTATGGCGTCGGTCACCGACCGACGCTAAATTTAATAGCGTCGGTCGACAAAACCGACGCCAGATGTGGTGACGTTAATATTTAGCGTTGGTTTTAGGTCGACCGACGCTACGGCACAGACCCCACCGAACGCTAAATATGCGTTCACATCACAAAAAAAAAAGCTGCAGATGCAGCTGCAGCTTTTTTCTTCTTCTTCCTCCTTCTTCTTCCCTCCGTCTTGCATCTGCTTCTTCTTCTAGCCTCCTTCTTCTTCTTTTTCTTCTAGCCTCCTTCTTCTTCTTCTTTTTCTTTCTTCTTCTTCCCTCCTTCTTCTTCTTAGGAAAAGGTGGAGCGGCGGCGGCGACAGTCTTGGAAAAGGTGGAGCGATGGCGGCGGCGGCTTTGGAAGAGGTGGAGCGACGGGGGCGGCGGGTGGCTTCTTTGGAAGAGGTGGAGCGGCGGGGGGCGGCGGCGGAGGCTTTGGAAGAGGTGGAGCGGCGGGGGTGGCGGCAGCTTCTTTGGAAGAGGTGGAGCGGCGGTGGCGGTGGCGGCTGCTTTGGAAGAGGTGGAGTGGCCGGCGGCGGCGGCGGAATAGGTGGAGCGGCGGTGGCTGAAGAAGAAGAAGAAAAAGGAAGAAGAAGAGAGGTTTGGGTTTAGGAGATGATGATGAAGAAGAAGAAGAGAGGTTTGGGAGTGGAAGATGAAGAAGGGAAAAGAGAAAGATAAGAAAGAAGAGAGGAGGCGGCTGGCGTTCAGCTCTTTAGGGTTTAGAATGTAGCGTCGGTCGACCAGCGTCGGTCGACCAAACGACCGACGCTAAAACGCGAGATTCTATTTAGCGTCGGTCGACCGGTCGACCGACACAAATCCTCTTTCGTTTCAACCGACCCCAAAAAACGCTCTTTTTTTGTAGTGAGACTTGGTGGTCAGAACCAATATCAGGGTACCAGACCTCAGGGTACCAACACAGAGGGTACTAAAGCTCAAGCAGTGCCAAGAGTTTATGCTATGACTAGGGGCGAGGCAGAGGCAGCACCAGAGGTGGTGACTCCTTGGCAAGCAATTATATGCATTGATTGATACTGTTCTTCACATTCCTTTATGTCTTAATGGTTTGCACATATGCTACGCTTAGTACCTGATAAGTTAGGATTTACCTTAGTGTTAAGACACCAGTGGGTGATACTTTGAGTGTGGACTCCGTAATTGGGAAACTCTTCCCATTTGTGTGGGAGGAGATTTTCTGGCAGCAAATTTGATCCTTTTACCATTTGATGATTTTCGATATCATTCTTGGAATGATTTCCTTGCTACTCATGGAGCAGTGTGGATTGTAGTAAGAAGGAAGTTTACTTTAACACTCCAAAGGAGGGACAAGTAGTGTTCAAAGGTATTAAGAAAACGAGGGATGAATGTGTTGCTTTCAGCCATGGAGGCTTTTGCTTTAGTGCGAGAAGGTTGTGAAGCATATCTCGCTCTTTGTGTAGTGGATAAGGAAGTAAGGTTAGAAGATGTAGAAGTTGTGAAAGAATTTCCGGATGTATTTCCTGAGGAATTTCCTGGTCTCCCACCTGAACGGGAAATTGAGTTTGACATTGAGCTCGTGCCTGGAACGACACCAATTTCAATTGAAACCATATAGAATGGCACCGGTAGAACTAAAGGAACTCAAAGAGCAATTGCAAGACTTATTGGATAAAGGTTTTATCCGACCCAGTATATCACCTTGGGGTGCACCAGTGTTATTTGTTAAAAAGAAAGATGGGACAATGAGGATGTGTATTGACTACAGGAGATTGAACAAGGCAACAAATTAAGAACCGTTACCTCTTCCAAGAATTGATGATTTGTTTGATCAAATTTAAGGTGCATCTTCTTTTCTAAGATTGACTTAAGGTCCGGGTATCACCAACTGAGGGTGGCTGAAGAAGCAATTCCTAAGACAAGCGTTCCGAACCAGGTATGGGCATTATGAGTATGTGGTAATGCCATTTGGACTCACGAATGCACCTGCAGCATTTATGGCTCTCATGAATAAAATCTTCCATGAATATCTTGATAAATTTGTCATCGTATTCATTGACGACATTCTCATTTATTCTAAGAGTAAGGAGGAACACAATTTAACACCTTAGAATTGTGTTACAAACCTTAAGGGAGAAAACAATATATGCCAGTTCTCAAAGTGTTGGGTTTTTGGCTGGAAGAAGTCTTATTTTTTGGGCATGTGATATCAGGAAAAGGGATTGAGGTGGATCCTAAGAAGATAGAAGCTGTAGTGAATTGGGTTCCACCAAAGGACATGTCTGAGTTGAGAAGTTTTCTTAGTATGGCAGGCTTTTTACAGGAGATTTGTTGAAGGATTCTAAAAAATTGCAGCAACATTGACCAAGTTTTTTAAGAAAGGATACAAAATAGTATGGAATGAGGCATGTCAAAGGAGTTTTGATGAACTCAAGGAGAGTTGACTACTGCACATTTACTTGCTCTACCTTCTAACTCAGGACAGTTCTGTGGTGTATAGTGACGCATTCATATCAAGGTTTAGGATGTGTGCTAATCCAGGATGGTAAGGTTTATAGCTTATGCCTCAAGGCAATTGCGACCCAATGAGATTAATTACCCTACTCACGACTTGGAATTGGCAGCAGTGGTGTTTTCCCCGAATATATGGAGACATTACTTATATGGTGAAACTGTTAAGATTCTTACTTATATAAGAGTCTTAAGTACTTAATGGACCAAAAAGAGTTGAACAGTCGACAAAGGAGGTGGATTGAGCTATTGAAGGACTATGATTGTACGATTGATTATCATCCCGGTAAGGCTAATGTGGTTGCTGATGCTTTAAGTAGGAAGGGCAAGAAAAAATGACTGATTTAGTGGATTTGAGAGCAATGAATGTAGAAGTGGAAGTGGATGAATTATCAGGGTTATTGGCTCGGTTGAACATTCGACCATTACTTTATGATAAGATATGTGGGAAACAAAAGGAGGATGAGAAGTTAGCTGGGAATTGTTTCAGATATTGAACAAGGTAAAGAGAGCCCATTTGAGTTTGTAGATGGCATGCTACGGTACAATGGTCGGGCATGTGCACCTAATGTCGAAAACTTAAGAAAAGAGATTCTTGATGAAGCTCATTCTTCGCTTATGCTATGCACCCAGGAGCAACTAAAATGTATCATACAATCAAACCTTATTATTGGGGGCAGGGATGAAAAAGGAAGCAGCTGAGCATGTCTTCAAATGCCTAGTATGCCAAAAGGTTTAAGGCAGAACATCGAGCACCCGCAGGGAAGGTTACAACTACTACCAATTCCGGAATGGAAAGGGGAAAGAATTACCATGGATTTTGTCTATGGGTTTTCCACCAGCTATGGGCAAAGATGTAGTTTGGGTAATAGTAGACCGTTTAACCAAGGCGGCTCATTTTTATACCTATTAAATGGAAGCCACAACTTGAAATGCTAGTGATTTGTACATCAAGGAAATTATAAGGTTACATGGTGTTCCATTATCGATAGTTTCTGATCGAGATCCAAGTTTCACATCTCGATTCTGGGGAGAGTTTACATGCAGCTTTGGGAACAAAACTTCACTTTACTTCAGCCTACCATCCCAAGTCTGATGGTCAAACGGAAAGAACCATTCTTACATTGGAGGAACTACTTCGATCTTGTGTGACGGATTGGAAGGGATCATGGGTGGTATCATTTACCATTGATTGAGTTCGCTTATAACAACCAATACCATAGTAGTTTGGGTGTTGCACCTTATGAGGCATTATATGGGAGGAAGTGTAGAACACCTTTATGCTGGGATGAGGAAGGTTTTGAGACAAATTGAGGGACCCGAGATTGTCCAAATTACGGTGGATAAGGTTAAGATGATTAAGAATGCTTAAGAGGTGGCTCAAGATCGACAAAAGTTTATGTCGACACTCATAAGCGTGAAGTGAGCTATGAAGTGGGTGATAAGAGTATTTCTCAAAGTTTCTCCTCGGAAGGGTGTGATAAGGTTTGGAAAGAAAGGCAAGTTAGCACCTAGGTTCATAGGACCTTATGAAATCATGAGAAGATTGGACAGTGGCGTATAGGTTAGCGCTACCCCTAAATTGTCACTAATCCACAATGTATTTCATGTAAGCATGGTAAAGAAGTATTGTGGAGATCCTTCACATGTGTTAAGACCTGAGGAAGTGGAGTTGAATCAGGACCTTACATATGAAGAGATCCCATTGAGATAGTTGATCGTACTGTTAAGACTCTTCGTAAGAAGGAGATTCCAATGTTGAAAGTGGTTTGGGGAACCAAGGTAGTGAAGGTGCCACCTGGGAAACAGAGATGAGTATGAGAGAGAAGTACCCTAAGCTTGTAGAGGCCTACTTAGCAGGTTAAATTGTTGTTTCATGTTTGGATTGATGTGCTTATGATATGATCACGTAGTATAGGAGTCATATAACTAAATCATGGGAAACTAGCATGCTATGTGATTGCCTATTTGATGTGAATCACCTAATTAAGGAACAATAACTTGTTAGATGCATGATAAGCTAAGGTAGAAGTGAAGTTAAAAGAGAGTAGAGATTTGTTTTAGAACTCAAACAAAGATGAATTTCGAGGACGAAATCTTTTAAGAGGGAGGAATTGTAACATCCCGATCAGACCGCACCAGAAATTCGATAAGTCGACGTGGTATAAGTTATTATTATTATATAATATAATATAATATTAAAATTATATATAATAATGTTTCAAATTGTAAAAAGAAAAGTAAAAAGAAAAATAAAGAAAGAAAACTTTGTTCACGTTGGGGGAATACCCCAATCCTCCACGTATAAATTACTAAGCATTATCATTAGTTAGATATGTTAAAGTTAGATATTTTGGTGGGCGAAACAACGCCTAAGGAGAATTAAAGGGAGGTTTAGTTCATTAAGATGGGGGGTGGTGTTCTGTAAGCTGGAAACAGAGTGGGGAAACCAGGAGAAATGGAGAGAAGGAAGGGGAAGTTACTAAAATTAAACGTGTATTTCATAACGGTTCGTGAGACGGAGGTCGTTTTGAATTAGAGTTCTGACAAAGGGAAATTAGTATCGAAGTTTGTCGTTCAGAATCGGTGAGGGTTATGCACACATATCGGGTTTGTTGTATCGTGTTATTTACGTTTATTCTTAGTATGAACCTATGAGAACTAGACCGACTGCTTAAGGGTATGGAATTACATTTTTTATGTGGAACCATGATTGATATGTGTTTTAATTGTCATGCTTATCAATAAGTGATTTATATGATTCCATGTTTCATGCTTCCTGTGATATCGTTATTATGTGCTACGATATTTATGATTATTTAATGTGCTCATATTGCCGTTATTTGCGATGTTAGTGTTGATTGCTAAATTGGATTCATGATTAGGAGAATGACCCGGTACGAGGGCTAGACCCGATGAAGTACTACTATGGGACTCCTAAGTTATTATGAGTCAAGTCAAGTATTGTTATGTCGAGAAATAACAAGTCAAGTGTATTAAATGATCGAGTTAAGGTTAAGGTATATCAAGTTAAGAATCATAAACAAGAACACAAGTCATATATGGTTTGGTCTCACGGTCATTCACGTAGTAATTGGGCTCCCCATGCTATTACTCAATTAACAAGTCAAGTTTATAGTCGCACCCTTGGTATGGTGTAGACTTATTCATGAAATCAAGTTTATAACCTCACCCTTGGTATGGTGAAGGATCTTTTATAAGTCATGATCACACCCTTAGTGGTGTTGAATATCAAGCAAGAAAGCAAGCCCGTGAGAGTTAATAGCATGGGAATAGCCAGGCGCCAAATAATTAAAATATGATAAGACGCATGTGCATATGCCAAGATGGTTGAGTCTTTTGCCTATTGGGATATCATGATAGCTGAGATTCGATCCTAGTGTTTTGGCTTATGTGCTAGATACGTGTTAGGGGTATGCTTTGCTTTGAACTCACGATGCTATGATTACACTCACTCAGCTATGAGCTGACCCTTTTCTTTATTATCTTTTCCTCTGCTTATCCTTGTGGGTGAGCAGACCAGCAGCAGCAGTAGAGATCCTTGCAGCTTCCAATAGGTCTAGGAGTTGAAGGCTCGATGAGGTATGGTCTTCAACTACTCCATGCTTGGACGTCTACGGGGGAGCACATTTTGGCCAAAGATCCATGTTTTCACTTACATGTGTTTTTGACACATTTTCATGCATATGTTAGATTCTTATGCGGGTGTGGCATGTAAAGGAACGTTGTAGTTATCATGTGATCTATGTGTATATAGTGCAGATGCATATGTGGTTTGCAGGATTGTAAGGATGTATATAGTGGTAGTGTGTCTGTAGTAGTGGCATGAGCTAATAACTGAGTTGAATGTTGTGGGTAACCATGGAATGTATATGTAGAAGTATGTTTATGTTTTATGCAGGTATGATTAGAAGAACTGTTAGGTCCATTATACGAATAGTTCATGTCGAATTTTCAAGAAAAAATATCAAGCTATTAAGCAAGTTAATGTAACACCCCGAATCATGTTCCGCTGCAATTATGTTAATTCATCGGTTAGGTGCCATGTATAGGTTAGGGTGTTACAATAACTATAATTTCAAAACTTCATCACAACAATTTCCCTTCTCGAGGGCCACTTATGTTTTTGAGAATTTAACATCAGTATGTGTTCCAGCCTTGTCGCCTGGCCCAATAACGGAAGCCCAAGCCTGTTGGTCTTCAGGGGGCGGTGTACCTCGTAAGCGATAATGGGGGTAGTTAGTTCAAGGAAAGGGAGGCGATCAGTTTAAGAGATGGAAAGAGAGGCGAGTTACGTACCGCGGAGCGTTTGTCCGCTGGGTAAAAGTGTTGTCCTCAGGTTTTATGGGGTGTTCGGGGGTATTTATAGTACCCCTGTCTTGGTCACCAAGGATGAATCCTGACCACTCGTTTGTAGCCTCCCTAGGATGTTGACACGTGTTTGATTTGCCTTGGAACCCTAAGAGTCGCCGAGTCGGGCTGTTGCCTTGGGCCTTCTTTTATCTTTTGGGCTTGCTTGTCTGGTTTGCCTAAACAGTCGCCTAGGTCCAAACCGTTGGCGGCGATCGCTGCACATGGGCCGCTGCTTGGGCCTTCAGAGTACTGTTGGGCCGGGCCCATCAATTTCCCCCAAGCCCTTAGCCGAGCTCACTTGGGTGAGGGCTTTCTCATAGTCCGGATCGCCTACCTTGTGATCGCTGCAAGAGTGCTCATCAATTGCCCCCAAGCCCTTAGCCGAGTTCCGCTTGGGTGAGGGCTTACTCATAGTCCGAATCGCCTACCTTGTGATCGCTGCAAGAGTGCTCATCAATTGCCCCCAAGCCCTTAGCCGAGCTCCGCTTGGGTGAGGACTTCTGATCGCTTGCATCTTGTTGCTTTGTCGCCTCTGTGTTTTTTTTTTACCTTGAATCTCACTGCCTTTACTTGTGCGATCTATGTCGCCTCTAAATTTTATCGCCGCTGCCGCTCGTGTCCTTTTCCCTTTCGTACGTGCGTCTTTTCGTCCTTCCCGGGGTAATACGGTCTTTTACCCTCTATCTTGTTGAGGAAGTTGGGGAAACTGGGGTATTTGAGTAATTGCCAAGAAAGCCATCATTGCCTAGGGGCTATCAGCGCATCCCATCAGCCGCGCGTGTCCCCCAATCAATCACCACGACGGTTCTGCTTCCTGCCAGCTCGGCCGCCTTTATAAACCTCCATTTACCGTCTCTTTCCTCTTTTTACGCTTTCACTGCTGCTCTACTCCTTCATTTTACTGCCCCCCTGTTTTAACTGCCTTCTTCTCTCTTTCGTCAACCGGAGAATCGTTTTCCGATGTCTGAAGCTCCTCGTCGCCCTCTTGGTACGTGATTCTTCCCTTCTCTTCTGCTTTTCTTTGTTGTGAGCCTTTTTTTCCCCGCTGTAGTCTCCCTTTTTTCACTTTCCTGCCAAGACATGAACTCCGAGACGATAGTCAGAATCGAAGCCATTCATATCCCCTAGGTTCCGACCCTTCCTCTTCCTCCTCTACCTCTCATTCCTCCGTTGAACGAGTGTCACCGAAGCCTCCACACCTGGCCGAGACTTCCTCTGTTCAGATCTCAGATGCAATGGAGGATGGTTCTGATGACTCTCCTGCACTCCCTTTTTGGGGCCCCCACCAAGTTGGTTTTGAAAAAAGCCGCCACGATGTTGAGATTGACCCTAAGGCGAGCAAAACCACCGACTCCTACGTCATCGGCAACTGGCGGTCGATGTGGCATGGGATTCCCTGCGATGAGCGCTCAGTTATCGGTCCTAGTTACTTCCCCTCAGGGACTGTTGAGAAAATCGCCCGAGTTCTGCCTTTCGCCATGCTGCCATCCGCTTGGGAATTTGCCGTGGCTTCGCGGCTTTCCACTATTGGAAATTGTCCGCCCGGATGGCACGGCATCTGGACCGAGGCTTTCACTAACGGCCTTCGCCTTCCGCCGTCACCCTTTATAGCAGACTTGCTTCAATGCTTTGGCGCTTCTATCGGGGCTTTCAACGTCGGGTGTTGGGCTGCAGCCTCTGCCTTTGAGTGCACTTGTATGGCCAAGGGAATCGCCCCCACCCTTCGATTATTTCAGTTGATCCATTACGCCAAGGCTACTCAAAATGGCATAAGCTTTGTTCGCCGGTCCGATCTTTCCCCAAAGGGTACCTATTCCTCTCCAAAACCTCGCCCGACCTGGTACCATTCCTTGTTCTACTTCCGCCCGAGCGCCACAGATTGCCAGTGGACCGCTTTGTGCCCCCTTCTTGGTCTACGGGCGATATATGTCATTTTAACGCTGAACTTGATCCTTCCCCAGAGGAGTTGCTCTTGCGCCGTCGAGTATTACTCGAGCCTCACCGCCTCTCTACCACAACCGGGTTGCGCAATGACCAGGCGGGAATCCGCGGAGGTACCTCCTGAGCTCCGAGATCGCTGATGTCTCGACCTTCTTTTAAACTGGATTGCTTTATCCTATGTAGCTGATTCGCCAGTGTTATACACTTTGTGTGCCTATTTTTTGTTTTGCGTCTGCTTCTCTTTTTTCGCTCCTAAACTCTTTACTTAACTTTTGCCAGGATCCGTAAGCCTCTCTGGGTGCCTCCTTAGCACCACAGCACGAGGCCCTGTTGGCGAGACCCGTCCTGAGCTCTCCCGTGCTCCCCTGCCGTCGTCCAACCTTCTGTCAAGAAGGCCAAAGGGAAAAGGAAGGCGACTGAAGCGGAAGCGAGCGTTGCTTCTCCCAAGAAGAAGAAGAAGAAAGCTGGGGCCTCCAAGCCCAAAAAGAAGATAGGCGAGTCCTCAAGTCGCCCGTTGCCTTCCCCTCAACATGTAGTGGAAGTTGACGATGAGGACAACGAGCCTCTACTCCGCCGCTCACGACATCGAGCGCCCAAAGCCAACGATGTTACGTCTGCCGAGGGTCCCATCGCTCAACCTGCTCAGGGGGATGAGAATCCCCTTACATACGACGATTCTTATCTTCCGTCGGAGCCTATCCCTTCCCCACTAGACCCAGCTTATCCCGAGTCAGAAACCAGCCGCAGAGCTTGACCTTTGCCCTACCGAGCCTATGCGTGATCCCTCTCGGCCGCCATCGATAAATATTGACCGCGCCCGCCGAGCTGCATGGACGGAGCGGGCTAATGCTGTCTTTGATCGCCTGGCTCCTGCTGGTCGGGAGCATGAGGGACGTTTCCGTTTGCCCTACTTTGTTGTTGTCCATCCGGTAGCGTCCCACATATCGCCCCGAATGGCAAGCGATATCACGAAAGAGTTTTCCCGCGGTATCTATGAGGGGGTGACCGCTCCTGGGAAGGCTCAGAGATTTTCCGATCTACACGGGGTGACCTCCTGTCGGCTCCTTCATGTATCGTTAATCGCTCCCTTCTGTCTGACTGTCTTTTCTGTTTTATTATTGCAACTTTATGTGCTCCTTCTTACTTAACGCGTACTTTCCTTGCCGTCTAGGCCGTGGCCGAGCTCGGCGATCTATCCTTTGCATGTAAGCACATGCAAGAGGAGAATTTGAAGCTAAAGGAGGAGGTGGAGGACCTTCGGTCCCTGCGTGTGGACCTCACCCGTAATCATAACGAAGAGAAGGTATGCCTTTGTCTTTTGGACATTTGTATGGCTTGCCGCTCCTCCTGTATTGCTGAAAGCCTGAGCTGTCCTTCATTGTTGTTGTTTATCTTTTTTTTTTTTAAATAGTGCCGAGCGGATGCGGCAAGCTTCTGCCGCTGCATCTTTGAAGGAGAGTTTGGCTGAGGCGACTGAGAGGGTTGCCCAAATGGAGGGTATTCAGGGGGATTTGCGAGCTGCGAACGACCGCCTCTCTGCCCTTGAGGCCAAGCTAGAGGAGGCCCGTATAAAGGCTGCGACGGCTGAGGAGGTTATCGCTGAGAGGGACATGACCAAAGAGCTGCTTAATGACTCCTTGCGACACAATCGGCGACGGATCGCGACCTCTTGGCCGCTAAGGCTCAATACGACGAGGCCGTGGCATACTATACTCATGTTCTTGGCGAGAGCATGCGTGTGGTGATGCGCAGTTGTCGTAATGAGTTTCGCCGTCTCTTCCCGCATAAAAGTTGGCCTGGTCAAAAGATGGTTCAGGCCGTCTTCCGTGGTCTTAATCGCCATAAGTCTTGGGTGCCTGACCTAGTGGACTCCGATGAAGAAGCTGCTTTTAGGGATGTTGCTCACTTAGAGCGTGAGGTGGTGGCGGCGGATGCTGAGTACGTAGCAGCTACCCGCGAAGCCGAGGTTTACCTGACCTCAATCCTGATGGTACGGA
This sequence comes from Linum lewisii, assembly GCA_034768395.1. Classification (NCBI taxonomy): domain Eukaryota; kingdom Viridiplantae; phylum Streptophyta; class Magnoliopsida; order Malpighiales; family Linaceae; genus Linum; species Linum lewisii. The sequence goes on along the minus strand of CM068302.1, from coordinate 4,727,557 downwards.
GGTTCAACTGCCACCTCCCGAAAACTCCCCCTCTTCTGACAAAATGGGCTTTGGCTCCCCCTCCGACCCTTCCAAATCTGGCGGCCACGGCTCTGGTGGCAAGGGCCAAGGAACTCTTCCCTAATTTCTTACCGTTTTGTTGTATTGTTCCTTGCCGAGCAACCCCCTCATACTTGTTGTTTTCCGTACTTGAACACACTCTCTTTTTCCCATACCTTCGCTATGTAAATCGTCGCATAATGCCCTTGGTTCTTACTTTTAAATTTTGATGTTCTTATAATTCCTTTAGTGACTTGTGATGTTTGTAGGCTCCTTGGCGGTAGCTTAGCGATTTTTAATGCCCTTAGGTCTTACATAGCGATTTCAATGCCCTTAGGTCTTACATGATGACTTTGATGCCCGTAGGTCTTACACGGCGATTTTTAATGCCCTTAGGTCTTACTTAGCGATTTCAATGCCCTTAGGTCTTACATGATGACTTTGATGCCCGTAGGTCTTACATGGGGATTTTTAATGCCCTTAGGTTTTACATAGCGATTTCAATGCCCTTAGGTCTTACATGATGACTTTGATGCCCGTAGGTCTTATATGGCGATTTTTAATGCCCTTAGGTCTTACATAGCGATTTCAATGCCCTTAGGTCTTACATGATGACTTTGATGCCCGTAGGTCTTACACGGCAATTTTTAATGCCCTTAGGTCTTACATAGCGATTTCAATGCCCTTAGGTCTTACATGATGACTTTGATGCCCGTAGGTCTTACACGGCGATTTTTAATGCCCTTAGGTCTTACTTAGATGGCTTCGATGCCCGTAGGTCTTACACGACGACTTTTAATGCCCGTAGGTCTTACTTAGATGGCTTCGATGCCCGTAGGTCTTACACGCTTGTTTCGTTGGTGATTAAAGGTTTGCCTGTGAGAAATAGAGAAAATAGAACTTCATTTCACTTTGGAGATGCAAGTACAGATGGAGTTATCAAAACTGCCTCAACTCTTTGAAGTATTCTTTAAGGTTTGGAAAAGAAGAAACTAGGTGTAGCGGTCGACGGTCTCGGGGATGAATCAGTCGACCGCCTGCCTTCTTCCATACGACTTGGACTTCCTTCATGGTGCCGTGGCTGTAACCGCTGTGATTTGTGTGAGATCAGCCCCTACCCCTTGCCTGGTCATGAAATGCCCAATAAACCTTTCCGACCCTGCTCTGGTCACATATTCCTGAGGATTTAGCTTGAGCGAATACTCATGCAATATGCTGCCAGTTTTACGCAAATCGCCTAGATGATTGCCGGACTTCTTGCTTTCGACCAAGAAATCATCCGCGGGTGATTTCAAGCTCTGTCTTACTTTCTCAGAAAAAACCATGTCGATTACCCCTTGATAGGTGGCTCCAACTTTCCTGAGCCCTGCCAGCATAATCCGATAGCAGTAGTCCGTTAGAGAATGTTTGATGACGTCCTGAGCGGTTTCCAGTATGCCACTGGGCGACCATGCGAACAGGCGTGAAAATTTCCAAATCAATTGCGCCGACCCTTGCTTCTTCTCGTTGCCTAGATAGGAGGGCTCTCGAACTGTCTCTTTTCCGACAAGTGGTCTTGGAACGTTTGACCTCGCTGGTACTACTCTCTCTACTTCATTTTCCGCCTCCAAGCTTATGGTGAGGAAGGTGCCTTTAGTTACCGCTCTGTAGCACCTCCGGGCGACATCTGGGTGCCCCCAAGCAAATCCTATTCCCTCCTTAGTAGCAAATTTCAGCACTTGATGTACTGGAGATGAGATTGCTTGGAAAGCGATGAGCGCCGGTCGTCCCAAGATCATGTTGTACGTGGATTGGCAATCCATGACATGGAAGTTGATGGACTCCGTAACCTGTAGGTCGCCATCCCCGATAGTTATCTTCATTGTAGTGATTCCTTTGATGGGAACCGTGTGTCCTGAAAACCCTGAGATGGTTGTCTTCGTTTGTCTGAGTAAGTTGGCAGGAAGGTTCATCTTTTGTATAGCTCCCAAAAAATGATATCCGCCTAGCTTCCTTCATCGACCATTACTCGCTCCACTCGGCTCACCTGGATCACCATTGCCTCTAAGCTCGGGCCTCCAATCCGATCCATATCCTCCTCTGAGAAACCTAGGACTGGGTGGCTGACCCTATCAATCATCATTAATTCTTGCACTTCCTCCTTCTTAACTTTCTTTGTCGGGCAGCTTTCTCCTCCGAAGATGGTTTGGTAGACATGATCCACCTCAGGTCGCGACTTTTTGTTGCTGTCTTCGATGCCCTGTGGCTCTTTAAGTCGAGTGAAAACACCATCCTTCTTGTCTTGTGATTCTCCTTTGTCACGATGATCCTCTTCTCGCGACTTATTTTTTCGCTTGGTGTTCACGATGAAATCCCTTAGCCGTCCTTCGCTTATCCATCTTTCGATTTCGTTCTTCAGTTCCCCGCAATCTTCAGTGGTATGCCCATGAAAGTCATGGAAGTCGCAGAACTTCTGGCGACTTCGCTGATCTGCGGGGGTGTACATCGGTCCCGACCAGTTGATGGTATGTCCTTTATGCTGCATATACAGCAGGATCTTTCACCGCGACTCTGAGAGAGGCGTGTAATCCGTTCTTTCTTCTTGGTATCCCCTCTCCTGGTATCCCCTTTGTTCTTCAGGGCGGCTTCTCCTGTATGGCGGTCTCTCGGAGGGCTGCCATTTGGCCTGCTTGTTCCCTACAACGGGCTTTTCTTCCCTCTTCGCCGCTCCTTGTAGAGGCTCTGCTAACTGCTCCTCAATTAAAATAATTTTGTGTACTCTGGTTTCCAAGTCAGACAGCGACTTTGGAGCCACCTGCAGCAGCGACTCTCGCATTCTGTCATTATGGGTTGACTGGAATAAGCTTGCCGCAGCGATCTCATGATCTACCCTCCGGATGGATTGGACGACCCCAGTCCACTCGTCGAAGAACTCCTTCAGCGATTGGTTCGACCTTTGCCTTAAGCTCACCAATGCCTGTAGCGGGACCATCCTCGTTTTCTTGCACTCATACTTCTGTGAGAAGATCCTGGCGAAACCTTCCCACGAGGTTATGATGCCTTCCGATAGATTCATGTACCACTCCCTGGCTCGTCCCCAAGTGTTGCCGGGAAGGCTCTGCAGTATGCAGTGTCGCCTGCCTGCTGCATTTGCATGGCGATTTGGAAGGCTTGCAGGTGCTCATCCGGATCGCCTGTCCCCACATAGGTTGGGTGGTACCAACCCCTTGGGTAGCGGTTCAGCGAGTATCGCCCTGGACAGAGGCTGGCGAACTGCCAACTGTGCGGGTGAGATTTGAGTAGCCGGGAGGAATTGCTGTAATACCTCAAGATGAGAGTCTTGCGGCGACTGCCTGACCTGAGTGTTGGCCCCAAAGGTTTGAGCTTGCTGGGCGATCACCGTCTTCAGCATTTGAGTGAGCTCAGCATTTTGTTGCTCGAGGGACCGGAATCGCTGCTCCAATAGTTTGTAGGCGTCGCCGGCAGGGATAGTACTTCGAGACTCAGAGTCATCTTCAAATTCGCGTTCCATGTTTCTAGTGAGATTTGGGTCTGCTCGAGAACATGGGTTGATGTGCTTGACGGGTGTTACTCCATCTCCTCCTTCACCACCTTCGCCCGTTAAAGTGGGAATCGCTGATGAAGCCATTCGCCTTGAAGAGTCGCCTGATCGCCCCTATCTGGTGCGCCAATTATTCCAGCCTTGTCGCCTGGCCCAATAACTGAAGCCCAAGCCTGTTGGTCTTCAGGGGGTGGTGTACCTCGTAAGCGATAATGGGGGTAGTTAGTTCAAGGGAAAGGGAGGCGATCAGTTTAAGAGATGGGAAGAGAGGCGAGTTACGTACCGCGGAACGTTTGTCCGTTGGGTAAAAGTGTTGTCCTCAGGTTTATGGGGTGTACGGGGGTATTTATAGTACCCCTGTCTTGGTCGCCAAGGATGAATCCTGACCACTCGTTTGTAGCCTCCCTAGGATGTCGACACGTGTTTGCTTTGCCTTGGAACCCTCTGAGTCGCCGAGTTGGGCTGTTGCCTTGGGCCTTCTTTTATCTTTTGGGCTTGCTTGTCTGGTTTGCCTAAACAGTCGCCTAGGTCCAAACCGTTGGCGGCGATCGCTGCACATGGGCCGCTGCTTGGGCCTTCAGAGTACTGTTGGGCCGGGCCCATCAGTATGTTTTTCCTGTCTAATTACTAAATTACAAGTGTCATATTTGTGTCCTTACATGTCATTACTACTACTTTTTTTTATTCCTATTTTTCTCAAGTGATTTGTACCTTAAAGATAGTCATTCCTACCACAACAATAATCATTCATACATTTATTACTGGCCTAATACCCCCAGTTGTCACGAACTATCGCGTAATTACTCGCGTATATACAACCTATGCCCTATCTGGAGGGCGTCACCAACTATTGGGTTCTGAGTATCAAATAACACGCCGTCATCTTTTCCTCGTTTCCGTGGACACGGGTGCTAACGGAGTTTGTTGACTCAGCCAAACTGCCTCGTCATATGCTGACTCACCGGCTGACTAGATTTTCCACTTTCTAGTTACTTTACAAAAAAATATAAGTAAAGGGGGGAATAACTGCGTCCTCATCCTCTTTCATTCCACTTTATCTTACTCTCAACGCCGCCATTACAAGCAATTCGAAGCTTTATTGCCGCCGGCCCTAGTTGATAAACCAACGATTGAAGACGGCAAAGATGGATTCATCTCCCTCTCGTTCCAGCTGCAGATCAGGCGGAGCTGCCGTCAAGGCTGTGCCGATGAGGACGCCATCCCGACTGAGAACTTGTTCTCACAACCGCGACGCGATATTGCTGGTGGCGCGGACGACGAAGAACAACGGCAGGTCATTCTACCGTTGTCCGTACTGGGAAGACAGTTCGAAGGACTGTGGGTATTTCAAATGGGCAGACGACAAATCGAAGGTCGAGCAGTGGTCATCGACGGCCGGCGACAATGGTTCAGATCTGGAATCGTGTCTGGACAAACTCCACTCCATTAGGGTTACACTTGATCGAGGACTTCGTGAGATTAGGTTTTTGCTGATAATTGTCAGTTTGCTGGGTTTAGGGATCGGTTGTTGTTATAGACTGTAGGATTGAACTGGTATGTACTTCCAATTGCTTGTTGTAATGCGAAGGATATTTCGAATAAAAAGTAGTTTGTTTCCAATATGAACTCCATCGAAGGTTCAACAGACTTACTGAATAATCCAAAATAAGTGGGTAAGTTCCCAAACCTAATACAGACACAAAGGAGTTCAAAAGTAAAGGACCTCAGTCCGACAATTTCTGAGGGTGTTACAGCACATGACAATATCCAACAAAATGGAGCACAAAATGTTACACAAAATGGAGCACAAAATGAGGATGACCCAGCTCCTTGATGCTTCTTTCTTCATCTTCTTACATCTCTCCTTCAGTAGGTTGAGTAGCAAATGGTGGTACAGGCTGTGAAGCTTGGTTTGCAATCTCATCAGCAGCTCCAATATCTGGCCCTATTGGTCCTAATCCAGCCTGAAACATACATGGCAAGTTAGAGCACATAATAAACATAAGTGGTGAAAGCTCCATAATTGCACATACCCTGTAGTAAGAGTTCCCAGTGAGTTCGTTAGTGTAAACACCTACTCCTTGCATCACAGTTCTGATTTCATTTTCCCTAACTCTAGCTGATGTATTTGGATCAACCACAGCCTGCATAATAAAAGCATGTAAACCACAGTGTGTGTCCACTGAATATGATATATGAAGAAGATGTACTAGTATGCATACCTGCAGGCCTTTGAGCATAGGACAGGTTCTTGTATTGTGGCCTGGATCACGACATTTGCTGCACTGCATTCTCCTTTTTGCCCTTTCATGATCTGCATCATCACCCTGTGTCCTTCTGCTTCGCCTTGGCATGCTTGATGTGGCAACCTCCTTGTCTGGACAGCAACGGGCGTTGTGGCCTCTCAACCCACAGTTCCTGCAATGCATGACCACCCTCTTTCTACCTATGACGGTTCCAGATCCATTTCTTGCAGGTCTGACTTCCAACTCTTGCCTCTCCTTCCTTCTATTTCTTTTAGGCCTCCCCAGCATCAGCCTAACCAAAGGGGGTTTTATAACAGAACCCTCAGCTTGCTCCCACGCTTGCTGCCCCGGAATGGCTGGTATGCCCCCAAACCCATAAGCCTCTCTAGCATGTAGTCAGAGAATGACCAACTGGTGGCTCAAAATCTGAGTCCTCATCATCAGCATCGGAGTTCGGATTCTGAGGAATTTCTATGCTTGGCATATTGAGGAATTCCATATCCATATTGTCTTCTACGTCGATAAGGACTTCCTCCTGTTGAACTCTATTAACAGCAACTTCATTGAGCTGGTCAACTTCAACACCACCGTCGGCCTGGTAGGTAGCCCTAACTTTCCTCCTCCTCAACCCAGAGATACCAAGATTTTCCATCGCTTCCTGGAATTCTGGGTCACTTGTTCGGTCGGACTCATCAATCAAATGATTGAAACCCTGATGAGCTCTAGTACCAGATACTTCCGCCTCTGAGTCACTTGTAGCATATCCATGCTCATTGATTGGTCCATCATCCTCGTTATCCACCACCACAGTTGGCTCACCTGTTGCTTCAATGTAGAGGGTGACAACACCACTCTTAGCAGCTGAACGGACTTTGTCCGCGTCGGCGTCGTCGTTTATCTCCCTAAGATCATTTCCAATCGTTCCTCCGGGAAGGACGTACCACATCTTCTCCACCGAGTCATAACCCAGAATCTCAGTCCCAATCTTCTTTAACTGGAAGTAGCATACGTAATCGTCCATAACGTCCACCTCTGCAACCTTCCCACCTCGATACTCAGCACTTCCTGGTGCTATCTTCATACGTCCCCCATGATATACCAGAAGCTCCGCTCTGAGATCCATACTGTTGAAGAAGCATCATGAAGAAAATTAGTCCGCCGTCAAAAACCGAGAATACAACAAAAGAAACCGAAAAGCCACATAAAGAGAAACCCTACTTCCATAATTGGAAGACGACAATAAGAGATTCGACATATACAGACAAAACCAGATGGTCCCCAGCCATAAAGACGAGGAGCAAATCGGATGTTCAAGAAAGATAGGCCTACTGACCTTTCACTTTCGCGATGTCCCCACCACTGTACTGCTTGCCAACGAAGATGGAAAAGAGCGGAGTCGAAGAAAGATGGAAAGGAAGAAGATGAATGAAGGAACGGAGTGGAAGAAATAAAGAAACGAAACAGAAGGAAGAATGAAGGAACGACGACGAAGACGAAGATCAATGGCGGAGAGAGAGGTTGAGGTATTAGGGTTCCGCCGGCGGTGAATGACTGTTGGAAGCTTTGGGGAGTGCAAAGGAAGCTTTGGGGAGTGCAAAAGGAAGGAAGCTTTGGGAATAGTAAAAGTGGATAGGGAATCGAGAAGGCATGTGGGAATCCCGGAAGATGATAATGTTGGTTTTAAAAAAAAAAATTCACAAATACGTATTGCTGACATGGCGGGTCACTCAGTCGATCCGGCCCATTGGACATGCCACGTAACCACGATATGCCACATCAGAAGACGGAATGGGACGAAAACGAGGAAAAGATGACGGCGTGTTATTTGATACTCAGAACCCAATAGTTGGTGACGCCCTCCAGATAGGCCATAGGTTGTATATACGCGAGTAATTACGCGATAGTTCGTGACAACCGGGAGTATTAGGCCTTTATTACTCAAACGTAGAAATATTTTTCTTTGAGGTATAAATTGTTATTTTTTCAGATCTGAGTATCAAGATTGGCCTTGGTAGATCGACTTTAAAAATAATAAATTAATTTATTAAATTCTAAGTTAATGCATAAATGGTATAAATTAAATAAAAATGTCAGAAAAACAAATATGACTGCTGAAAAAATTTCTAAATTACCCAAACCGAAATTAACATCAGCACTAGGATAGCCAGCGGCGGTTAAGTGTTAGGTGTCGGTGGCCGGAAACGAGTGGCCATGTCAGAAGCAAAAGAAATTCCAGCCTGTTTTCATGTCTAATCAGACTCCATCTCCACCGTCCATCTTTAGTCGTGGCTCCATCTTTACCGTCAATCTTTCACCAGACATAAACTAGAAGCTAGACAGAGACTTGAAAGCGACGTCCGAACTAGATCTATCGCGCAGTTGCTATTATTTGCCCACTCCGTTTATTGTTTATCATTATTTCTCCGCATTTCCCACCGACGACGAGCAAGATGGCTGCCACCAACCGCAGCATTTCAGCCGTCTCGCTGCTCCTGCTGCTGTGCCTGGTCAACTTGACGGCGTTTGTTCGCTGCGACGAATCGGAGAAGACGGTGGTGGTGAAGACGGTGAAGGGAAAGAAGTATTGTACCAAGGACTGGGAGTGTAGAACTCCTTCCGTTTACTGCTGCAACGAGACGATTTCTGATTTCTTCCAGGTTTACCAATTCGAGGAACTCTTCACCAAGAGGAATACCCCAGTCGCTCACGCCGTTGGCTTCTGGGATTACCAATCCTTCATTATCGCTGCCTCTCTGTACCAGCATCTCGGCTTTTGCACCACCGGAGGGAAGCTCATGCAGATGAAGGAGCTCGCCGCTTTTCTTGGCCACGTCGGCGCCAAAACTTCTTGTTAGTAAACGGAACCCTACTCTTTTCCTTTGTATATAATTTTACTGTTTGGGAATTCGTTATACATCTTATGGTTGAATAATTGGAGTGTTTGCTTGAATTAGTGGGGTTTAATTTTGAGTTGACTGACTGCTTAGAGAGTAGTGAATGACTGAAACTCTTGTTACTGTGTGGATTTGCTGAATAATTGGACTTGTTGACTTATTGCTTGAAAGTTTGTTCAATTTGCTGATGATGACTATGAATAATCTTATCATGGTGTTGCTGTTTTGTATGTGATTAGTAGCAAATCAAGGAGTAGGACTGATTGTTAATTATACTTTGTATTGTGTAGGTGGTTATGGAGTGGCCACCGGAGGGCCGACCGCCTGGGGTCTATGCTACAACAGGGAAATGAGTCCTTCCCAGTCCTACTGTGACGACTACTACAAATACACCTATCCTTGTTCCCCTGGAGCTGATTACTATGGCCGTGGTGCTATTCCTATTTACTGGTAACTAATTAAACTCTCTCTTTTCAAATCTCGCTTGTTGTTCATGTACCGAGTTGAACTGTTACTTTAGTTTGCTTATGTGATGATCAATAACATGAAAGAGCTTGAAAAGGACATTCATGGGGGGTTCTCTTTACACGTATGTCTGTGTATACGTCAACCATATTCTCAAACTTCTCTTGATTAGTTCGTGTTATGCTCTCTGTTCTTCTAACTGAGAAATGAGAAAACACAAGTTGAGAATGTAAGTTATGATAGCTGCTTTGGACTGAAAGTGTTTTTATTCTGGTTTCTTTTTCAGGAATTATAATTATGGTGCGGTTGGAGAAGCTATAAAGGAGGATTTGTTGAACCATCCCGAGTACATCGAGCAAAATGCTACACTTGCTTTCCAGACTGCCATATGGAGATGGATGACACCTATCAAGAAGTCACAGCCATCAGCTCATGATGTCTTTGTTGGCAACTGGAAACCAACTAAGAATGATACCCTGTCGAAGCGTGTTCCTGGTTTTGGTGCAACAATGAACCTTCTCTATGGTGATAGTGTTTGCGGGCAAGGTGATATTGATCCCATGAACAGCATAATCTCCCACTACCTGTACTACCTTGACTTGATGGGTGTAGGCCGGGAGGATGCCGGGACTCATGATGTCCTCACTTGTGCCGAGCAAGCTGTATTCAACCCACCAAAGGCCAATCCTAATCAATCATCGTAAGCAGCTCGCTCTACATGGTTTGTTTTAGTTAGGCCACCACATTCCTTGTACTGGTCAGGTTCTAAATAAAGGCATCGTGGCGCTGATCTTGAACCATCTTTGTTTGTGTGTTCGTGAGTGCGTCCATATTATCCAGTACCACTACTGTGTGTTTATGTAGAGTTCCAAATTCATTTTGTCTATAAATATACACTTTGGAACGAGGTTGAGCTATGAATTGAATGTAATACTTTGTTCTTTAATGTTGTAATTTGTCAAGTTAAAAAAAGCAAACATACACGGTTATGCGTTCAAGTTGTCATGTTCTTGTTTGTGATTCTTCTCTCTTCAACCTTTTGTGATGAGGACAAGGTGTTGGCATGGAAGTGTTGTGATTGTCATTCATCTTTTACGCTGATGACACATTTATGCATAGTAAGCTGAGTTTGTCTTTCCTCAGCAATTGCATCGTCTTATTCAGTGAATATGCTATTATTCTAACATTGCAACTACCGCTCTTGTTTACTTTTTTTACTTATTCCAATTACATAGACAAGGAATTGCTTTCCCTATGCTGCTGCTCTCTATTAAGAAACGATAGAGAAAGCATCCATAGCCCACTTTCTCCTGATTAATTGCTCTTTTTATTCTCGTCTTTCTAGTGTGTGTGCCTATACCTGATTTTGTCTATAAGCACCCTTCTTCATTCTCTTGAGCTTGGTCCTCTTGAACGACTGTTATTGGCCATGGGGATGCTAGCGGTGTAGTTCATTTTGTTCTTGTTGAAATGTTTCTATCATATGACAAGATGCGAGATGGAAGATCAGCCAGGTCCCGTTCCAGATCCAACCCTGTTGCAGAAGTTTTGATACCAAGGGAATCACCTGGTTCGACTGGAAAACATGTAGTGATTGTGATGGATGCAACAAAGGAGTTCTCCACGAAGCCCCTTCAATGGGCATTGGACTTCGTTGTCGAGGTCGGATGGTCAGTTACTCTCATTGGAGTCATGCCATGGTTCCCTTCCCATGTAAGCACCCTTTTTTGTCTCACATCTCGTCTATTGAACTGTTTATTGTATACTGGTCTGAAGTTGGCCATCTATTGCTTAACATTTATCGTATTCTAGTCTCGTGCAATATACGGTTAGATGTTTGGAGGCATATTCTTGAAGATATGCAAGGTCAGAAAGGAATTGGTGAATGGATAAATGATCCGAAGCACCACAAGATACATGAGATAGTAGAGGCTTGCAAGCAGAAACGGGTACTCAGTTTCAGCTTCACAATTGTTCATCTTCTTCCGTCTTTGTCTTTTGATGCTTAGTTGCTTGTCCATTGTGTTGGAGGTGGTTCCTTGCATGAAATTGGCAATGGGGCATCCTCTGAAGCTTGTGGTTCTTGAGCAAATTACAAGCATTCATGCTACCTTCGTAGTTCTTGAAAGGTACATAGTCTTGTCTCCTTCCTCAACATGGTTATACACTGTTTTACTGATCTGGGTGTCAATTGGGATCATCTAACTCCTGATTTCCTGATTATGATAAAGACATCTGAGAAAGCACAAAGCATTCTTGGCAGAGAGGTTGCCGAGCAGTGCAGTGATGATGAATCGGCATGGAGGGGTTGATGTGATTAGAATGAAAGCAAGAAGTGATGGGGAGTTGGACTCAACAACAGCTGTTCCGGGGGAATCTCCGGCGACAGTAGTTCCGACACCGGAAGTTATTCTCTCCGAGGAGCTGTTGGGACGGCTGAGGCGGCAGACTAGCATTTGAATTGACTAATGAGAGTAAAAAACAAAACCTGTGTTTACAGGTTGAGCATAACAAATTTTTTTTTGGCATGTGAAGGTGTTGGTTGTAAGAAAATATTCCGCAGAATCATCTCCTATGCTCCTTCATTTCTTTTAGGGATTGTCCTTCGGTTTAAGTTAATGGTTAAAATCAACTAAAATAATTAACCAATAATTAACCGATTGTTTGGTCAGTCAAGGGGTGGTTAAACATTTTTTAACAAATTGGTCAATGGTTAAATTGTAGTTAATCCATGGTTAACTGATCTTGACCGACTTTTAAACTATGAAAAAATAATGCAATATTACATGGTCATAATTTATGAAATTATTCAATTTACATGGAATTTCAAGGTTAAAAGTAGGTTAAATCGATCAAATTCGGTCATAAATGGTTAAATCAGCCAAAATATGTTAAATTGGTCAAATTTGGAAATTGATTTAGAAAAAAATTGGTAGGTTCAACCAGAATTTACTGGTCACAATTAATTTTTGATTAACCGAATTTTGGTTAATTTTCAACCAATTTTGTTTAGGTCGGTCATCGGTCAAATTTTATTGAAAGTTGGTTAATTGTAGGTAGGCTAACCGATTTTGATTGGTCATTGATCGAAGTAACCGACTCCCACCCTAATTTCTTGTACAATACTTCAGTGCCCCACTCCCTAGCATTTGTTAATTAGGACTCTTGTTTCAAACTGGGTCAAAATCGATAAAATTTTACTAAAGTATAGATTAATTGATTGCTCCCTCGAATGTATTCAATAAACATATATGAGATTAAAAAATTTAACAGCTCTTTCGAATCCTCATAAATCTAATCTACGAATTCTTAAACATACATTCAAAGGATAACATGGTAAATCATGTTATCCTTTAAATGTTATCCTTTAAATATACATTCAAAGAACCTTCCGCTTAAGCAAAAGATGAGAAAGCTGAACCAAAACGAGTTCTTCCAATTCATTTAACTCCATCCTTTTATATTGCTGCAGAGATGAAGGGCACGAGCGCGCCTGCTCGAGGAACGCGGGTGCGCCCTTGTATTCCTCACTAAATTCTCATCCTTAGCCACACCTGAAGGCGCACTCCGGAGTGTCGCGGGCGCATCGGTCAACTACTGATCCACTTCCAAGTCAAACTCGCGTCACATGTGCGCCCCTTGAGCTGGGTGCGCTCTGCTTTCTGCTTCAGGGTGCCTCCTTCAATCGAGCGCACCAGGGGGCCTCTGACCGGGCCGCCTCTCGCATTGATGGCTTACATATTCTGCCATCTTCTGTGAATCAACCTATACTTGCTGCAAAAACAACTAAAACGACATGAAATCGGACCGAGAAGGTCCCTAACAAGTGTAGTTGTTATAATTACAAATTAACTCGATTAGTCGATTGGCCACACAAGAAGAAGGATTAGGCACAAAACATCCTAGTTATCACTCTTATAGGATACTAGACCTATTAGGAGACCAAAAAAAAATAACTATCTATTTTATTTAGTACATGAAAAAAAATATAAATAGAACTATTAACCTTTTCCTTGTGATCAGTAACAAAACACATATTCCATTCCATCATAATCCGTTTCATTTTTCGATCATAAGTAGTAAAAATTACTTATGTTAACATAGGCAATACCTAACTTTGCAATCATTAAGAACATTAATAGTTATAGTAGGGCTAATAGTCGTCCCACACACATTAATTTTTACCCCAATATTATGTTTTACTCTCTTTCGTATTGAACTCAACATCGCAACTCTTACATACATGGATACGGGTAAATCAAAATCGCCCTTTTACATCATGAACCAAAATAAATAAATAAACAGGGGAACAACAACTATTTACTGGAAACAACAACAACACAAGATAAACAACACAAAGTCACCATGAACCAGTTTGGAGGACCCTACAAACACTAAAAGGTCCGCAAAAAAAAAACCCAGACATAGTCTTAAATCAGTCCCTAAAGCTATGTCATCAATGAAGATTCATGACAAAATAAGTAACACATGGCCAAAGTAATATACAACTAGTCATTGTAATAATTCTTAGATTTATATAACACATTTCACATAAAATATGCAACTTTAAATCGTTGTCATTAGGATTCTTCCACAATTTCATATACTTGAGTTCTTTCACACTTGTAATAAGAAAGTCTAAGAAAATTATAACATGAAAATAAATTCATTTATAATAACTAAGATCAATTGATTTTAATTTACACTGACTCCACAAAACCTCTATGGTGAAATTTTGTACAATTAGCATCTCAATATTAGACTCACAAAACCTCTATGGTGAAATTTTGTACAATTAGCATCTCAAAATTAGACTCTATATACGTTTATGTCACTCATATTTGCAAATCATGCGGTATAAAATAATTATTATTAAAATTTCGCTAAATAAAAAGTAGTAAAATATGTCATTTGTTTTTGAAAAGTGCATAAAACACTTCCACTTCTCTCTTCTATAGATATTAAACATATTAGGAGGGGAAAATGCAATAACCCTATCAATATAATAATGGTAACTTATAAAATATGTTATTTTTCATCTCATTATTTCCTTTTTGAAAGGTCGCATAAATTCATGCATCATAGGTTGTAACTACCTTATGTGTTAGGATCACTAGGTAATGTTTTGCGAACAATACATACATTTTGTTATTCTCTTTTTATTTTGATCATAACTCATTCATTTTAAGTAATTTTTTTTTCTTTATATAGAAAAACGAGTGGATCTTAGGATGACTTAAAGATATATTTCTACTCACATCCTCTTGTTTACTGCTTAATACATACAACTAGAATTCTCCGGCTCTCTTATTCAAGATGGTGGCAACCTTAATAAGCATCTAAACAAGGTGACTAAGATTATTAACTATTACATTGAAGATTATAAAATATATATTATAATATATACAATGATCTCATACCTTTAACTTGATATTAAGGTAAGAATTAATGTGTATGTGCCAATTAACCCTACTATACCTATAGATTTTCTTAAAGATTGCAAAAATAGGTATTTCGTGGTGCATGTTGCATGCGTTTACATTAATTATTTTTACTATAATTGGTCGAAAAATCAAAATGATTATGTAGTTGAAATGGCAATTTATATGTTTTCTATACTAAATAAAATAGATAGTAATTTTATTTTTTCCTCCTAATAGTCTTAGTACCTTTTCAAAAAAAAAAAAAAACTTTAGTATCCTCCAAGAGAAAAAATTAACGTGTTGTATGCACTTTTCTTAAAAAAATTGTTTTTTTTTTGCAAATTTTTATTTAGCCAATGTGAGTGATAAGTTCTTTTACTATTTTGATTTGCAATTATGATGTAGATTAAATTTTTATAGAATCTAATATTGATATGTTATTTTAAAAAATATAGTAAAGAACACTGATACAAAATCAACACCACAAATCCAAACGGTAAAAGAACTTATCATTAACAATGTATAAATAAAAAGTTGTAAAAAATGCAATTTTTTGTAAAAATTGTATAAATTCTCATCTTTTCTTTTATAGGATACTAAACATATTAGGAGGGAAGAATTAAATGACATATAACGATATCATTTTGGTAACTTTTAAAAATACGTTAATTTTCAGCTCATCGTTGCCTTTTTGAAAGGTCAAATAGATTTATGCCTCTAACTTGTCTATAGACTGTAACTACCTTATGATCACTAAGTAATGTGTTGCAATACATTTTTTTGTTATTCTTTTTTTGTTATTTTGACCACAACTTATTCAATTTAAGTCATATTTTTGTCTTCACTGCACAACATTCCAAGGAAATGAAATCGTTTCTTTATGCCTTAATGGCCCTTGAATAATTTTCTGCAGTTAGTATGATCCATATCGTGGTGGTGTTAATAGATGGAAATGTTAAAGCATCATATTTTCCAGTTAGTTAAGTGATATGTAGAAACAGACAGTATTGCTCAACAAATAGCAGTATGGTTCAACAAATTTTCAGATTTCTATGAGAAGTATGGTACATACTATCCTGGTTTAAGCACTTATCCTTCACTGCACAACATTCCAAGGAAATGAAATCGTTTCTTTATGCCTTAATGGCCCTTGAATAATTTTCTGCAGTTAGTATGATCCATATCGTGGTGGTGTTAATAGATGGAAATGTTAAAGCATCATATTTTCCAGTTAGTTAAGTGATATGTAGAAGTCTAATCAACATTACTTTATTCTTGTATGACACTTGAACTAGACCTATTCATTGACTTAGAAAGAAATGGTCTGATGTTTTACTGTATATGAACTTCTGGGAACCTAATGAAGAAACTTAAATTAGGGCTGGCTAATGGGACGGGCTTGGGTACCCGTACCCATTAAGAAACGGGTAGTGGGTACCCATTAGCTCGAAACTCATCCCATAGCCCGAACCCGTTCGGGTAGTGGGTACCCATTAATGATAATGGGATCGGGCCGGGGTACCCACTAAACCCACTAATAACAAAAATAATATATAATCAAAATTTATTTAATTGCGAACAAATGTACAGTACAGTAGACAGACCTTCCAGTGCTGCACAAATCAGAATTTGAAACAATGTGAAATGTAAATGAAATGTGAAATGGGAATAGCAGCCGAATATGTAAGTGAAAACTACACCTGACTACACTACTTGAGACAGCCGAATATTACATGGAAGGGAACATCCAAACACTTAATAATCGGACAGCAAACAACACATTACAGCAGCATTGCAGCAGCAGCATTCTGTCAGCACACTGAAAAAACAACAAATAACAAAATCCAAAAAACTGCAGAGTTCAAACTCATTACAGCAGCATTGCAGCAACCACATTCTGTCAGTACATCATTACAAACTTAACCACAGACAAATTCAAAATAAACCTCACTAATTCAACGTCTAGAAACCTCCAAAATACCAAAGTTCAAACTCCAAACAGCAGCAACAACAGTACAACAACAGCATTACAGCAATCATAAACTCACAGACTGACAACCTGCACAGTCAATAGTCCACCATAGATCACTGAGATTAAAATAGCAAATCAAAAAGCAACATCAAGCGGACACTAAATAGTCTCATTACTTGCCATCTTACTGAAATAAACAAAATACAATCTTTTAAGTTTTGAAAACAAAACAACAACATAGCAGATTAACCAAATTAACTAAACAAGAAAGAAGAAAGAGCAAATATGCACACGGTAACCAAATTAATCAAACATTAAGAATGGGGCTAAATGGATGATAATAATGATTCCCTGTGAGAAATTGGTTTGGGTTTGAAAGCACCAACTTTGGTTTTGTTTGTTTGAGTAGTGGTAGAAATTAGTAAACAAATACTAATGGAATTGGAAGCCTGGAAGGAAGGTGATGATGGTGACGAATGAAGATGGCGACACCACTACTCACTACTTCTTCTTCTTCAAATCATTACTTTGGTTTGTTTAGTTTTGTTTAAAAAGTTGGTGGGATTGCTTACTGTCACAGATCATGCGACTACTAAGTCAAAATTGGATTTTTATATAGCAGAAAATAAACTTGGATGGATGATTACAGCAGATTTACAAACAGAAACCACCCAGATTTAGCAGAGGAGTGAAAGAAATCAGAAGCCACCCAGATTTGTTGCCGCTCATCAGTCACTAAAGTAATATCAGTAGGAATGAATCGAGTATTCTTGTTGGAAGCGTGAGAATAGCACTATATAGCAGAGGCTAAAGAAATACCTGTCGTCGATCGGCTGAGCAACAGAGCTTCCGACAGAGTAGCAGAGGAGTGAAAGGAATTCGTCGTCGTCGATGGCCGATGGGCCGGCGGCTGTTCCGACAGAGCTTCCTTTGTCAGTCAGCTTACTCCTTCGATGCGATGAATGATTGAAGATGAAGATTTCAACAGATTAGAAATTAGGTTTTAGGGAAAGGGGATGTCGTGAATGAATGGAGGGACAATGATGCAAGTTTTCACATGTTGCAAGGGTAACATGCTAACAAGTAACGAGTGACAAGTGTTGTCGTGGTCCATTAGCCATTTTGACTCGTAGAAGCGGTGAGGATGAGAGAAATTGAAGATGGCATGGGAGTTGGTCTTGCTCCATTGGAGGAGGAGGAAAATAACAAGGTTAGTGGGTTGTGGTTGCAGAGAAGACTAGGTACTGAGAGATGGTTTCAAGAGGGAGAAGTAGGGATCAAATGAAATATCTGTCCGCAAACTCATTAGAGAGGCCACAGGATGGGTGCTCCGAGTCTCTGCTGCTGGCAGGATTTTTCATGCTATGGGAATCCTGTATCCAGGTATTACTTTAATTACTAAATTGTAGAGATGCGATCTTTTGGTGCCTGTCTTCGAGTTTTTTCTAGGTTGACTTTGGTGGAGACGTGGAGTTGGTAATCAAGGCAGTTCGTTTCAATGAAAGCACCAGGTCCAATGGTGGGTTCTTCTTCCAAGAAGTAACTCGGCTTCTAGTGGACAACCCGACATTCAAGCTGCTTTCGGTTAGTCTTTGAGCAACAGAGCCACCCTTTTGTGGCACGCCCAAGTTTCAAGCTGCTCTCGGTCCACCGTTCAGCAACCAGAGCCGCCCACTCAGTGGCGCGTATGGCTCTTAGATATCTCTCAGGGGTTTGCCGGTAGTCCTCACTCCCTGGGTAGATTGTAGTTGATTTACTGCTTACTGCCTTGATTCTCCTCTCGAGCTATCTTCGTCAAAAAAAAAAAGGGCATTTTATTTTATCCTTATTTATGTAATCGGGCTAAACGGGTTAATGGGTACCCACGGGTATTACCCGTTCGGGTAGTGGGTACCCATAAGCCTGCAAAGCCATCCCGTAGCCCGAACCCATTCGGGTAATGGGTACGGGCCGGGATCGCGGGTACCCGTTACTCATTATGCCATTAGCCAGCCCTAACTTAAATGTTGTATTTTCCACAGTTAAAAAGCCATTGTACAAACCACAGTCAATGAAAAAGGATGGTCATGGAAAGGATCATCACCATCCTAACCACATCATCACCACCACTATCCCAACCATATCTAATTTAGAACTGATCATCACTATCCTAAGCACAGCCTCACCATTACGAAAGCAACAGTGGAAGCATCAAAGAAAAAATACCATTCCAAGGTATTTTACAGCCAATTAACAGCAGCTTATTAAGAGCAACAATTCGCATATTACGAGAAGCAAATCAAAGAGACAGCAGCCAGACAAGCCTGTAACCTTAACTTCTTGCAGAGATAGTTCCAGTAAGAAAACAGGGAGGGCTACAGTATCAGTCCAAAAGCGATCAAAGAAAGCACATAAAAGCTCAATTTTGAGCAGAAGACTTGACAGAAACACATGAAACGCTTGAAACAGAAGACCGACAGAAGCCAGATAACACATAAAAGCTCAATTTCGAGCCGAAATCTGCAGCAGCTTATTAACAGCCACTGAGTTTACAGAGTTTGAGGATGAATGGGGAAAGAACGCAGATGAATAAAGAAGACGTAGTTGGGCTGAAAAAATCATTGAGTTCGTTTCCCTTACCTGATTCGGCGGTGTAGTCGGAATCTGCTGTAGTCGGCTGGAGAAAGCAAGGTCGACGCTGCTGTGTAGTCTCGGGGCGGCACCTATAGGAAGCAGGTGATTGTGAGTTACCGCGGGATGGGAAAAAACAAGGGAGGGGCAGGGAAGCACTAACCGGACCCAAAATAATTTTTTTTTTTGTAAAGGCCCAAAATAATAATTCCCCAAAAACTCACGGGATTCCATTCAATCTGGAAGTTGATTTCGAAATTAGAAAGGATTTTAATTGCCCTGCAATTGGGCTACTATTTTGGATCGGAAAATAAGAAATTAGGATTGTCCGAAAATTTTTCTATTTCCCGTTAGGGAAATGACCTCATAGTTTTTAGTTTTCTAGTTTTCTAGTTTGTCTCAGGTTTTTCTTATGTAGTATTTAAAGAGTGCATCAATTAGATGGTTAGGGGAGATGAAGAAAGTTTTCTAGCGGATCGACATGACAAAAATCTAGGCAGTAGAGAACAGAGACGAAGTGGGTAGTTTTCGGAAGGGAGTTTGGGTAAGAGACAATGGAGCACTCTTTTCAGCGTTTAACTGGTCCAGGAGGTGTAATTGATCTGGTGGATTGGGATTCCGGTGGTGGCCTCCTCTTCGCTAAAGGGGTCTCCTATCTTGGATTATCTAACACTTTCATTTTATAATTTTTGGTTGTCAGGTATGCTTGTGCGCTTTATTGATTTGTGCTAGTGTGCATATATATATATTAGACAAGTATACATTGGTTTGTAGAGGTGCCTACACATTACCTTTATTTTAATAAAATAATATTAATTTTATAGTTACTTATCCATGAAAATTTTATTAATCTAATTTATGAAATTGAAACGTCCAATACTATTTATTAACCTTTGGATGTAAAAGATATTTGGTTATTACTAGTAGCATTAAAATTTATTACATTTAAACCTCCAATACTATTGTTAAGGATGTACAAGATATATAATTACTAGAAGTTTGTAACACCCCCACATTAATATATCTAATTTATTAGTGAGTGATGTTAGTAACTTCTTATTAAAAAACTTCTTAATTATACAAATATAGAATTTTATGTTCTATAAGTATCATACTTCTTGTTATAAT
This sequence comes from Linum lewisii, assembly GCA_034768395.1. Lineage (NCBI taxonomy): Eukaryota > Viridiplantae > Streptophyta > Magnoliopsida > Malpighiales > Linaceae > Linum > Linum lewisii. The sequence goes on along the minus strand of CM068302.1, from coordinate 4,707,239 downwards.
AAGACAACAACAAACTTGTAAACCAAAAAATCACTACACGAAATCATCAAATAAAGAAGGCAAGCTAGCTCTATAAATGACGAGATCAGTCGCAATGATCATGATAGTGGTGGCATTTTCTTTGTTTGTGGAATTAGTTACATCATCAAGGTCGAGTACTCAAGATAATCAAGATCGTCAAATTAGCTGTATAAAAATAACGAACATTAAAGATCGCGCTTATAGTGATGAGGCAATCTTCGCTGTCGATCAACACAATATTAATCTCTTGGAAGACGAGAAATTAACACTGGTAAGTGTGGATCAAGGTTGTAATGTTAAATCTGAAGTTAATAATTATGATTGGCTTAAGATAACAGCATCATCCAAAAGCCTTGGTCGAGCTAGGTATTTAGCCGTCATTGATGTTAGCCCCTTCGGAATGGAAAGCATTCCATATGTCTTACACTCGTTTACTATGATTCCATAGAGTCCTTAGTTTGGTAGTTTTCTTACTACCTTTACTAATAATGAATATGTATAAGCATGGTGCACTTTCTAATAAAATGAGAACTGTGATTTTATCTCATGTCACTTGGTCATGATATGTATTTGTCATTTTTGTATTACTTTTTTTTTTACTTTGTTTAGCTTTGAATTCAACATTTGATATGTGGTACCTTTATTTTCATGTTTAATTTCAACTATCAAATTGCTGTACAATGTGTATTTTACTTCCGTGCAACACGTTTTTAGTAATAACATGTTATTATATATACTCTTACAGTCTTACTAATTTATGCAGTTCATATTTTACTAACATAATTCATATTTTACTAATTTATGCATCCATTCCTTAGTATTAACTTCTTTAGTAACCGCTTCCCCCGAGGGTAGCCAAATCAAAGATAAAATCCTAGCTATGGTAGGGTCGTATTCACGGGGGTCCCTCGGGGTAGGGATACTTAGCTAGGACATAAGGCTAATAAGGGGTGCGTGGTGTAGGTTCCACAAAAAGTCAATGAAGGATCAAGCATAAAAAGTCAACACAAAAGTAAATTGATGGACTCAAAGAGCATGGAAATAGGTGAGATCAAGTCAAGGGTCACAAACAAAGACGAAAACATCGAGGAGGAAACTCTGAGAGAAAGTAGGTTGGGTTGGGGTACACCTCTAGGCTTAAAGTCTTCCTAGTCTTGGAAACCGGGTTGTAAATGGTTGACAACAAACAATGCCACTCCACCTAGGCTCCCTAGAAAGGGTCCTACTAATGTGCGGGTAAAGAGTCGACCAACCTTTCGATCAATCTAAGCCAAAACACGCTCGCACGCTAAGTGTTCGATGAAAGTCCCAAGTGACACAAACCACTCGAAGAGGACCTAATTCAAGCCCCTCTTTCATGAGAAACATAAGAAATTAGGCAATCATGAAGTTAAAACCGCGATCCTAGAAAGCAACTATGCAATTGAGGATCAAAATCACCATTCAAACATGGGTAAACACTTGTGTCTATTCTCACATTCAACACAATTACCCATAGAACCCATAGGAACACACAAGCACTCAAGGATTTCCTTCAACCTCATAGGCAAAAAACCTCATACAGCACCAACTATAGCGAAATTACTCATTTATACACGACCATTTTCAAAATACTTGTTTAGCACCATCTATTGGGACCCAAGTTTCATTTAGCATGTCGTTATTCTTTCCGTGTTCCGTTATTCTAACTTGGCAATTTAGCCTACATGACATATATATAGCTCATGTGTCATCTGATCTAACAAAAAATTGCCACCTCATATAAATAGCTCATGTGGCAATTTACCGGAGCTGAGCTCCTCCGCTCATATAAATAGCTCATGTCGCCAAATACACCATAAAATGGTTGTCTACAGTATCATGGTATTGCCGACGATATTTTATAATCGTTGGTGAAAGTTTTGCTTTTACCGATGATTTTTGAATCGTTGGTGAAAGTTGTACTTTTACCGATGATTTTTAAATCATTGGCAAAGCTTTAATTTTTTGTAGTGATGTTTGAGTTGGAGATATTTGGGATTTATGAAAGTCTATAATATGTATAAAATTGTTTGTACAAGAAATTGTGGTGTTATTATTGTTTGATATATTCATTCAATTATAAAAAAAATTATATAATGATCAAGTGTCATGAGATAAAAACAAAGGCTCCATTATATTAAAAATGTTCACCATGTTTGTATATCATCATTATTAGTAAAATATGAATCTTAAAATTCATAAAATCTCAAGTATCCTAACATCCAAAATGTAAGGAGTTGAAATGGAAGGACCATGCAAAATGATCAAAGTAGGAAGGGGTAAAAAAGCGATTTACATTAGAGGGACCTGTTTGTTAAGTTGGCAAAGTAGAGGAGGGCAAAATGCTATTTTCCTTATATTTATAAGATTTGTATTGAGAAGTTACTAAAATCATTCCCTAATAAATGGCATATATTAAAGGGTGTTACATACATTAAACATCTTTTACATCCAAACGTTAACAACTAGTAGGGAGGTTTCGGCATTTTCTAGGGTGACATAAGCTTTTCTTATGTCCCCTAGACATAACCAATCACAAGTATCTATTCTATTTATTTTTTGTTTAATTGTTTATGGTAATAAATTATATTAATTGTGCATAATTAATCATTATCTCCATATTTATTCTTTCCTTTTTTCTTGTCCTCATTTATCTTCTCATTAAATTCATATTATTTTAAAAAATACCCTATTTAAATCACCTAATAAACATAGGCAAAAAATCATATAAAAACCTAATAATACTAACCCTACTGCCGGCCAATTGAAAGAAAATATATTTAAAAATTTTGTTACACGGTTTGTTTCTATGAAGTAGTATTTATGGAATGAATACTAGTATTTCATATCAAGAATCAATACTAGTATTGTTAGCCGAGCCAATTTACTAATTTAGTTCACAGTACATACTTAGTATACCAATACTAGTATTTTTTATAACGAGTCAAATCCAAGGCTAAGAACGTTTACAAATGTTTGCTAATGTTTCACAAACGATATAAAGAAATACTAAGAATAAAACAATGCACATAGATAGAAAGAGTACTAGTATCTTAATAACAAAATACACATTAACAATGAACATCTATAAATATAGAATGTGCTAGTGTACCAAATACTATTATTGAAATAATACTAGTATCTTAATAACAAAAACAAAATTCAACCTTAACATCGACTATTATTTTCTTAGGTGACATAACCTCCATTCTAGTATTGAAACATCAATGAATTGATTTCCTTCTGAAAATACTAGTATTAGTGTCAACTGACATTTATCGATTTGATCATCTGGAATAACATTAAGATCGAAAAAATGGACGATGAGATATTGTTAGTTTGATAGCTTTTTTCGCGAAGATCCATGAAAAAACAGATGAGTTTTAAATACTAGTATTATATGTACTAGTATTCCAAAAAAGTTGGTTAGCGGTAGGATCTGTAGAATTATGATTAATATTTGATAGGAAATTTAAATATGTTAGTTATCATAATAAAGGTAAGTAATGTGAAAATAAATGAGGTAAATAGAGGCTACTATAGCCAATATTTTCATTAATATTAATCAACTACAGTTAATTAAACAACATTAACCTAATTAACCAAGTGCTTTCACAAATTCTTCAAATCTTGGCACCACATTGGAACCCTTCATTGATATGAGAAATCATTAAGGCCGCCATGAGCTCGTACAAGTGGTGTGTGAGATGCCCCTCCATCCTAGAATATGTACTCGTACGGGTTCTTGCAATACGGCACAGCGACATCTCCACATTCACCGAGATCAAACCCGCAGCATGCAGTATTCACATTTTTTATCCCTGCCACAATTACAAAGATAAAATAACTAGTTGGGCATAATATTATATATATATATATATATATATATATATACACACATTTGTGACAAACTCTATAATTGAACCGTTACATCACTTACCAACAGAGTTGGCATAGTCAAAGGCCCATTGGTTAGCAGCCCAGACATCCTCATACACAAACCGCGAATCAGGATACTGTAGACCCCACCGTGAAATAGCTTTTTGGAGGGTTTTGTTATGAAGATCATGATATGTTTGAGCCGTTTCGTTGAAGTGCACAATAGTGTCGTTGTGCCAACCGGGAAGGCATCCCCCCTCGTACACTCCAGCAATCAAGAAGCTTCTGCCTCCATAGCTCCTTATGGTATGCAATTTGTAAAAATACCAAGTAAATTCATGGACCAAGACATATATTTGTAACCAAATTAAAACTAGTTAATTAGATCAAGGCTAAGTACCTCAACAGCTTGCTTGAGGGTTCGTATGGCAAACGGCCCGTTAAAGAAAAATAATTGCTAATTTACCGAGCTTAAGACATGTTATCCTAACTCCTAAAAATTGTTCATGCCACAAAAAAATGCAAGCGAAGTTTTTATCTCTAGAACTATAAATAATTAGACCAAGTTATTTTAATAAGTAATTTGTTAATTACTAAATATTAATATCTTAATTTGAAACTCAAATATTAATGTAAATATTTTCAAAGTCGAACATTTCCCAAGAGAATGATGTTGGCCCCACTTTACCTGATTATCACAATAAAAGAAAATATGTTGTCATCTACGGCTGCTACGACTAGATAGTCTTATGTCACGGTATTTAACATTTTATATGTCATAAAAAATGTTATATATAACATTTAACTTTTTTTTTCAGAAACTAACATATTAACTTATATATGTTATATGTTATTATAAATTTGTTATAGCATACAATATTTAGTCGATAATAGTAGATAGTATATGTTATAAATAGTTTATCTCTAGAACTATAAATAATTAGTACAAGTTATTTTAATAAGTAATTTATTAATTATTAAATATTAATATCTTCATTTGAAACTCAAATATTAATGTAAAACCCACATGTCATCTGAAGCGTCGTTTGGTTTCAATGATTTAGAAATAGTGTATTTGAGCAATTTTGTGGTTTTGGAATAAGTTGTTTTGTGATTTCATAATAGTGTATTTGTTTGTTCAAATTTGTTGTTTGTAAGTTGTTGTAAATTAATTTGGAATTTGGGTGAGAGTTATTATAATGAAGCAAAAATACTTGTTTACCCTTGTTAATATGTTAGCCAACTAATACAAGTGCAACCTAGTACAACGGTTGATGGGTACATAATCATACTTTGCTAAACTTGCATCATATATTACTAATCCAAAACCAATGGTTTATGGTTACGTAAGCTTCAATAATTATGCAAAATCTTCGAATTCTAAAATAGTGGCATTGGCTGTAATATTGTAAAAAAGTAGGAGGACATATTGGTAAATGTACACTGACTCCAAATCAACCATTTCCAAATCAGTCAAAACTCAGCTCACACCTGAGTTTTGAAATCAGTGATTTCAATACCAATTTTCATCTTCAAATCACATTTTTCTCAAATCACAAATCCGAAAAACAATGGTTTCTCCTGAATACACATATTCACCCAAATCACAATCCCAAATATAGAAACCAAAGAAGGTGCTAATTATGCATAGAGAAAATAGCATTTTTCCCCTTTACTTTGCCGGCTTAATATTTAGCCCCCTCATACTATAAATTGCTCTTTTTACACCCTCCTACTTTGACCACTTTAACGTTTGGGTCCTTCCGTTCCAACTTTGTTCTTCGTAACGTGAAATAAATATTTACTTGGATGATAAAAACAACTACTCCATTATATTAAAAGATTAATCGTACAAGCACTATCATATCATTGATGTTTTTAGAACACGTATGAGATCATGAAATTACATGATGATCCCATAATTTTCAAGGATTTCCAATAGATGAAATTAACAACTAATATTGTGACACTCTAATTAATCAGCTTTGAGAAATTTTTGAAACCAAATAGCAGTCTTTCTTGGAATCCTGATGGATGGGTTTTGGACCTCAACTTGGTACAAACCAAACCTCAAAGTGTAACCAGAGTTCCATTCGAAGTTGTCAAGTAATGACCACACAAAATATCCCTTCACGTTTGCTCCTTTCCTGCAACCATAATCATATATATGTGTCAAACTCAAATTCCGGCATAATTTACATATTTAAATCAATCCGGTGATTTCACCAAAATAAATAATTTTTTTAAAAATTATGTATCTAAATTCGTTCCAAAACTATTTACAAATCTAGTACAATTCTCTCAGAAGTTGGGCTAATTTCACCCAAAATCTGAACGACTTAGCCCAGCTTCTGTTAGATTTATACTAATTAATTGGTAAATCTGACTTCGGTTTAGCTTTTAGGGCATAGGGCTTATGGTATAGGGTTTAGGGCTTAGGGTTTGTGTTTTAAGGATTAGGGGTTACATTTTAGGGTTTTAGGGCTTAGGGTATAAGGTTTAGGGGTTAAGGGGTTACAATTTAGGGCTTAGAAGTTACGGTTTAGGGGCTTATGTTTACGATTTAGGGCTTAGGGGTTACGGTTTTACAGGTTTAGGGTTTAAGGGTTAAACTATAAATTTTGAAATTATAATCTGTTTGATCTATAATATGAGAGACTCGATTAACCTGGTTCAAGCCACCCTTCACATATATAAAAAATAAAATAAAATAGATAAAAACAAGTAGCATTTCCAGCTAGGTAATTACTTGATGGCCCGTCTAACGGATGAAAGATGAGTTTGAAAGTATGAAACTGCCACGTTACTATCACGACGCACTCCAGGTGGCGGTTGAGTCCCCTTTGCAGCTTCAGCAACTCCTGCACCAATTTCAATTCGTCAGCCACCATAATTATTAATTAATGCATTTTTTTTAATGCCTACAAATGTAATTATTAACTAGAAGATATAAAAATAATATTCATTTTAGGATAGCAAATATTGTACCATTTTCAGTGACATAGATAAGAGGATTTTGATACTTGTGATTTATGTAGAGTAGAACGTTACATAGTCCACGAGGGTAGACGTGAATCCAAGGTGCAGCTGTCTTTAAGATATTTGCAAAATTAACATCTCATTATTTGACTTTGACTTTGACTTTGACTTATAAACAACAAGTCAACAACTAACTCACCAGAGGGCCGATTAGTTTTCCATCACGTTCATCTGTTCACATGTAACAAATTAAGTCATGTTATTATTATTTATTAGCAGCCATATGTAGGCTTAGCAATGGTTCGGTTCGGGTACCGATAGTTATATCCGTTCCCCCACCCGTTGTAATTTTGGTTTCAGCTAATAACCATTCTAAATAGTCTTTTGGTAGAAAAGTTCATACCGTACGCATACCCAACGGTTTTCGGTTAAAATACATACACTCTACTAATTTTCAAACACATAAAACTTCGTAAATCACTGATAAACTATTCTCAAATTACATAATGCAAATATTTTGACTATAAAAAATTAAATAACTAACTATTATGTACATAAAATATCTCATTATAAAAGTATTTTTATATGAATTAAGTTGACCGGTTCGGGTTTGGTTTGGATACTTTAATATCCAGACCCTACCCGTACCAGAACGTAACAGTTTTCAAATTTACCAGCACCCGAAAACATCCGGTCAGTTCAAGTTTTACCCTATTTGACTGGTTCCCGCCCTAGTCCCAAACACTGGAAGTAAAACAGTAAGATACATTCGATGAGGCAAGAATTAAACATAATCTTTAGTGCTGAAACTTACAGGTAGTGTTGACATGCGCATCACCGTAATGAGTGCCAATGTAAGATAGATCCATTACATATCGAGAAGAGTAGTAATTTATTCCAAGGAAATCAAACGTCCCGCTCAATAGCTTTGATTCCTCTTTTGAAAATTTTGGAAGTCGATCTCCAACGTAATATTTCATACTGTTTGGATATTCTCCTCGTACCATTGGGTCCAAAAACCTAATTAAATAAGGAATGCATTATTATTTAATTGGCTGAAGAAATAAAGGAAATTTTTAGATAATAATAGAAAAAATTTGTAATTAATTACCATCCAAGATTGAAATCATAAGCTCTGTGAGCTGCTTTATGATCAAGTGCATTAGAAGCATTGTACGGTATCAACCAATCTGCGTTCACTGCCACTCCTATAACGCCACTTTGACTTGTCTATCAACCAAACACACCGTTAAGTTTATTATTATTATTTATTAAAAAAAACATCCATTAATTCAGAAAATAATATCAACCTGATATTTTCGTCTGTACAATTCAACCGCAGTTGCATGGGCAAGTAGCATGTTGTGACATACTATGTACGGCTCGACGTATGATTTTCCTTCTTCACACCTAGGTGGAGTGCAACGGCCAGGTGCTAGATCACCAACAACATAACCACCAGATAAAAACGTACCTGGCTCATTTAACGTTATCCAGTGTTTTACTCGATCCCCGAATTCTCTAAAGCACAAATCAGCAAAATCTCGAAAATCATTCCTGCATTCATTTGAAGACAACATAAGCATTTCTTGTACATCGATTCACACTTATGTAGCTGAGTTATGGTTGAGTTAATTACACAATGCGGTTACTCAAAAAACCGCCATATTCATCTTGCAAAGCTTGAGGAGGTCCAAATGGAAGAGTGTTAGAAATGGTGTTAATCCTTGTGATATGGCTTCGTTGATGACATTATTATAGTACTTTATTCCCTTTTCGTTGACTTTCCTATCTGAAAAGGGAATATGAATTATTTGTTTGTAAACAATATAAAATTCTTTTAGAAAACATTCAAGTTATTGGGATGCAACAACCTTTTATATGAATTTTTTCCCCATTTTTTTTTTTTGGAATTTGACTTACTAGGCAAAACTCTGGACCATGAGACTGAAAATCTGTAAGCATTCATGCCTAGCTGTTTCACAAGAGCTATATCGTCCTGCAAAATCCACCAAATTTTATAGGTTTTGTATATTGATTTTTATGACTATGAAAAGTAAGGATTGATTTTCGGCGTGGAAATGATTGAACTGTAGGCTGAATTTTAGGCCCTACGCGAAACAGTTGATTCACATGTTTTTGTGGGGATTGTGGGGGAAAGAAACTCTAGAGTCTTTCGGGATTTGATGGCTGCGCCTCAAGATGTTATTTATAGGATTTCTTTGATGGTGAGACAGTGGTGCGTTGTTTGGGGGCTTTTGGGTAGTGATAGGCTTGGGGAATGGATGGGTTTGTGCCAGGGGGTTATTCCATCGACCGATGTTGGCCTTCTCGGGGGTTGTGTAGAGGGTTCAGACCATGTGAGAACTTCTTTTTCCTCGATGGATGTTGGCCTTCTCGGTTTGATTAGGTAATATTGTTTTTTGGGCCAGGTTTTTTAGGCCGGCTTCGTGGTTTTTGGGGTGGGGTGACCCGTGTTTGGGTTGGTAGTCAAAACGGGGAGCTCTTTCTCGTTTTTCCGCGCTTGTACAGTTTCTTCTCTTGTGATTAATACATAAAAAAAACTATGAAAGATAATGAGTCAGCAGCAGCACCTTGTATAGATGGTAAGAGTCAGCAGCCACGTCAGCATTGCTTCTGTCCTTTATATTGTTTGGGTGAGAATGAGTGAAAGCGTCCCATATACTAGGTCTCCTACCATCTTCCCATGTACCTCCTTCATACTACACAAATTATTATATTTATATATCAATGTAGCAGATTAAACAACAACAAAGAAGAAGGATAAGAGAAATATAATGATCACTTGATAAGAGGATGTTGTCACTCCAAAGAAGAAATCCGGAGGAAAGTGTCGTCGCTTAATCGAGTACTTGAGGCTCGAATTTGATGGTGTTTTAACATGAGACAATGCAGCAGCAACAGCATTTGAGAAGCTCCAGATCTGTACAGTTAGAACAATTAGCAGTAGAATTTCAGCTTTCAGACCTCCTCCCATCATTCGTTGTTTTACTGATCATCTACTGTCACCATTAGATCCATACCTTTTTGTTTTGTGACAAACTGAAACTGATTATGTGGTTTTCTAACTCATATTACCCTAACACTTTAAATGCTACATATTAATTCTGCCAAAACCTAAATAAGTTTCATATGTGAAATCAATTAACCAGCGTTTCGGCTACGGTTTGCATAGTAACATGACTGATTCTCTTTTGGCCTTTAGGGGAAACAAGCAATTGGGAGACTGAACAATATTGACTGAGTTGTACTACTGTTACATGGCCGTCCCATAAATTTCGGAGACCCTGTGATATATAATCGAGATGTGGCCTATTATAACATATTTTGACAAAATAATTTTTAAGTATATCAAAATAAAAATTTTACATTTTATATTTCAATAAATATTATTATATTTTATAAAAATATACCATTTTTTATTAAGAGATATATGAGTATTCAGTTTTATTTTATTCAAAAGATAACGCTATATAACCATAAATAATTTATTTATTGATATAGTAAAATTTAAGTTCAATTCAATTAAAAATTGTTAATGCCACAAAAAGTGCAAGCGGAAGTTTTTATCTCTAGAACTATAAATAATTAGTCCAAGTTATTTTAATAAGTAATTTGTTAATTACTTAATATTAATATCTTCATTTGAAACTCAAATATTAATGTAAATATTTTCAAAGTCGAACATTTCTCAAAAGAATGTTGTTGGGCCCACTTTACTTGATTATCACAATAAAAGAAAATATGTTATCATCTACGGCTGCTACGACTAGATAGTCTTATGTCACGGTATATAACATTTTATATATTATAAAAAATGTTATATATAACATTTAACTTATATATGTTATAAAAATGTTATATATAACATTTAACTTAATTATATATGTTATATGTGCCCATTATCCACACTTATAATAATCACACTTCAATCCACTGATCAGTCCTTCCCCAATAATGGCTGATCGTAATCTTCCGCCGCTGCTCTTCCTCATTCTCAGCTGCCTACTCTACAGCCGCCATTGGTACGGACATAGTGATCAAATAATGGATACACGGGTTATTACTTTTTTTCGATGTGATCATTCTAGTTTGATTCTAACCATAGTTATTTTTGGCTGGATTTTTTTGTTTCAGGGTCCGAGGGCGACGACCGGGTGGCTCCATCGAACATAGCACCATGGAACGTGTTCGGTGGCGAGAAAGCGATCAGCGTGATGACTGAGCCGACCACGTGCTTTGCGAACAACAAGATGGCGCTCTGAGTGGAAGTGATGTGCGACGACGTTAGTTGTCCGAGAAGCGGCGTTGGAATTTACAATCCGGGCTATTGGGGATGATGAGTCGTCGTCAAAATCAGTACTGCATTTAATTATGGGCTTGATTTGGCACAAATTCTGGGCATGATTTGGCACAGATTCTGGGCTGGATTTGACACAGATTCTGGGCTGATTTTGGCACAACTTCTGGGCTAGATTTGGCACAACTTCTGCTCTTCCTTATTCTCAGCTGCCTACTCTACAGCCGCCATTGTTACGCACACAACAAGACGAAAGTTGTTGTCACCCTCGCCGCAACTATGAGGGTCAACGGTTCTGGTAATAGTACCAGAACAATCTGCAATACCTTATTCGGCGTCTTCTTCTAGGTCTTGAATTTAATCGCATTCCATAATTATACTAATTAGCTAATTAACATAAAGTCTCACCAATCTTTTACCAAGCTTAAGGACAAGTTATCATAACTCCTAAAAATTGTTAATGCCACAAAAAATGCAAGCGAAGTTTTTATCTCTAGAACTATAAATAATTAGCCCAAGTTATTTTAATAAGTAATTTGTTAATTACTTAATATTAATATATTCATTTGACAAACTCAAATATTAATGTAAATATTTTCAAAGTCCAACATTTCCCAAAGATTGTTGTTGGGCCCACTTTACCTGATTATCACAATAATATAAAATATGTTATCATCTACGGCTGCTACGACTAGATAGTCTTATGTCACGGTATATAAAATTTTATATGTTATAAAAAAATGTTATATATAACATTTTATATGTTATAAAAAATGTTATATATAACATTTAACTTATATATGTTATATGTTATTATAAATTTGTTATAGCATAGAATATTTAGTCGATAATAGTAGATAGTATATGTTATAGGTAGCCTCCAACAAGCCAATTTTACAATGTTTTATCTTATTTTGAGTTACTACTTGTTTATTCATTAGTTTATTTGTTATTTCGATATATTCAAACACCCTTATGAAATTTATAGGTTCATACATACAATATTCCTAATTAGTAAAATAAAATACAAAATATTTACATGTATATATTTTTATAATGGAATGGATAGGTGCTCACATGTTGGCGAGCAAAAAACCTAGTAGATTCCTAAGTCTATTATAAAGGCAGTTAAGAAGATATATATGCAATGATTCTTGTGGAATGTGAAAGAGGGAGAACATAAGAGGGCCAATGTTGATTGGAAGTATATCACATTTCCTAAGTGTGAAGGGGGTCTTGGCATCAGAGATCTCTATCTGGAATATAAGCTGATCATCATCTGTCATATCTGAAATATTCTAGTCTCAGCAAGGTCCATTTGCGTAGCTTGGATTACAATCTGTAGACTCCACTACAAAAAATCTTATTTTTTGCCACTACAGATTACTACGGCACATTTAAGCAGTAGCTAATAAGTCAAATATTGCCACGACATTGTAGTCGCAGTAGCAAAAAATATTACCTTTGCTACTGCAAGAATGTCCTGTAGCAAAAAAATACATGACGCTTGCCATGGCATTCCGCTACCGTAGCAAAAATGAAAAATTTGGCTACTGCAAGACTTTACCGTAGGAAGGCTGGATTGAAATTTAAACTTTACCACATTAAAATAAAAAAATTTAATAACTAAATACTGAATACATCATCTGCAATAAAAGCCCTTCTTATTTTCATTCCCGCGAAACTCTGTTTCTCCCGCCTCCTTTCCCTCCCGTCGTTCTCTTCTCTCCAGTCTCCACCTCATTCTCTTCTCTCCCATCGCCACAACAACGTCATCTAGCATCGCCATCTCCATCTCGCATCTCGCACCTCGTTCGAAGAACCATCGATTGGACAACTATTGTTGGGTTAAGGAAAGGTATTATCATCTTCATAGCCATCTCGATCGATTCTAGGGTTTCACGTTCTCTCCTTATGCTACTTTTAATTGAGTTATTTTGTTGTTGTTGTCACTTGATTAGTTGAAACACCATCGAAATTTCATATGCACATATCAGCTTCTAGGGTTTAGGTTTTTGTGATTTCTCATTAAAATTACCTCACTGTGTGAAACCAGTTGTTGGTTGGTAATCTGGGTGGTGCGATGTTGGTAACGTTTCCACTTAGGTTTAGTTGATTGAGTTGTTACTGATATGGAACCTTGGTTTTACCTGATCGTTTCTTTGCAGCATCACAAGATCACTAGAGAGTACGTAGATGATAAGAGTCAGAAGGCGGCTTGTTTGGGGATGAACTATTAGCTTCAATAGTCATAACTAACCAGAAGGTAATGTTTCAATCAAGCTAGCATTACTGTACTGTGTAATAAGCAAAGAGTAGGAAACAATTAGCCTTTAGTGCTTACTAACACTAAGCCACGTTATCCCATTGCTCAGTTACTGTACAAGTCTTTTAAGTTAGTGATTTTAAATTAATATGGTGCTTTCTTGATATCGCATAACATTATCCAACATTTTGGCTTCCATCAAGTTCATGTCCCAAATAGAGTATATTTCTTTTCTTTGAGCTGCTGACAGGTTTTGTTGTTTAGGAAGCTGCTTTGGCGTTTCCTTCTTTTGTTTGCAGAGTATATAATATACAACTATTCATATAAAAAATCTGGGTGGTGCGATGTAGCTGCAGTTGCTTTATTATTGTTTTGTGATCAATGCCGCTATTATTTTCCTCTTGCTTTTAGGCAGCATCTGGAACTAAGGGAGGTTCCAGTGGCTCTCTAGTTATTGATTGGCAAGGGAAGCTGTCAATTTGAATGCTGGGAGCAAGTCTTGAGGTGCTTCAGCTTTTTCCTTACCTTTAGAATGAGTGCGTATTTATATATAATGCAAACCAGAACATGGTTTACACAGAATCTGAATTAGAAAAAGCCTAAACTGAAACTCTGTTTAGGTTCGAAGCTATAGCGTATATGCTGCTATTTATAGCTGAACATGGTTACAATGAATGAAACCTTCTGTAACTAATTAATATCCGAGTCCAGTTTCCATAACCTTCTTTCTTATTTTTTTTTTCCGGATGTTATCTCTGTTTAGAGTTATGAATCACAATCCTTGATCATAGTTCATCGATCCTATGCACTTGATCAAATGGGAATTGGCAGGAAAAGGGCATTTAGGTAGCTACTTCACAATCATATATTTTATATTCTCAACTTCATTTCATGGCTAAAGGCTAAAGGAAGAAAATATGAATATTTATAATTATGTTTGTGACAATTCCTTATGCTTCCCTCACAGTTTCCATAACTTATATGCTCATGTAATTATATATGTTGGATGGTCCACAAGTGATTGGTGATTTCAATGGCATGAGTACTGTATGCTGTGATTTTGTTTTGTAGAGTCTTAGTTGATTTCTCATTAAGTGTGCTATTTATTTTATAATCGTTGCCTTGTTGCTTTCTATTATGTTAGTTGAGTTTGTCCCTTTACATTGACTGATTGCTTTTGTTCTGGGTGGTTACTACCAAATTTGGCGAAGACTATCCAAGCAAGCCATGAAAGTAGAAATTTCCTCAAGTTTCTTCCCACCCGGAACTGTTCGTCTGTCTATCCATAACGAGGTCAGTGTAAATTTCTTTTAATTGCTTTCCATCTTGATGTTATGTGGAGATCAAATTCATTAGTGTTAATCAATCTAGTTAAAGTGATGTCTTTTGATTTGAAATCTTTGAAATCTTTTTATTTCAGTCACTTCAAATGAATATCGACAAATCTTGGATAGACTTGCCGAATAGGCATTCTAGAATATATTATGATGGCATAGATATATTCTTAACCTTTGCTTACAACAATAGAGACGTGAGGTCAAGGATATATTGTCCTTGCAAGAAATGTGAAAATAGGTATTTTATGTGACTGTGACTGCTTCTTTGGTCTCTGATCATAGTTAAAGTCTTAATTAGAAGGGGAATGTTTATGATCTGGGATGTTTCTTGATCTGGGTTTGCTGTGGTGAATCTTGGAGCTCTGTATTTGAATTGGATGCTATAATCGTAGCTGTGGACAGTTAAGGATGTAGGTTTACTGTACATGCCTGCTAGATCCGGTATTCTGCAGCATTTGCCTGAAATCTGTACGACTATGTGACATTTTTTATGAGCTTAGGAGAATGAATATTGGATTTTAGACATGCTATGGTTGTTAGGATTTAGTAGCCTTGGGATTTTTGTATGATTGGTAGAACATAGTTAGCTGATTGGGTGATAGCTGTCTGTCAAATTAAGCTTTCTGGACTTTGTTTGATGATGAATTCATCTGTAGGTACTCAACCCATCTATTGTTTTAGGAATCAATGCTGGATTTTTACATTGTTTGTTGAACTTGTAATGCGTGCGAAGTAGTTATGTTATTGGGGAGTTTATAGGCCTGTAATGAATATATAGTGACAAACTTGCTTTATGAATTCGGTATCGAGATTTGTCAGTAGAAGTAGCAAACTTGCTTTCTGATAACTGAATTTCCATTCATTCGCACAGATAAAATTATCACGTAGTAGCTGACGAAAGTACAATTGTTTTTTTTTTTTTGTAGACAAATGGGTCTCCCTCCTTGTAGCTGCAAGGGTCAACTTTTGATATTGGTGGGAAGTGAAAACAGTACTTTTTATATTTTGTTAGGTATGACTATTGGTCGGAAATGAACAAAGTACTAATATTTTTGTTGATTCGATATTTCCCGAGAATGTGGATTTCTTGTCTGAATTTGAATTATATATATTCGTATATATATATAACCATTACTATTCTTTTGTTCACTATATATATATATATAGAATCATAACCATATGTTTAGTGAAACTATGCAACTGTGGCCGAATTATAGCTAAAACCAATACCACAAAATTTTGCTACGGCAGCCAAGGAGTAGCTAAATCATTTATCACGGAACTATGCTACTGCAAACATTTGCAGTAGCCAAAGATACATTGGCTACGGGAACAGTTTGCAGTAGCCAAAAGACACTGCTTCGGCCACCCAGCCGTAGCCAAAGTATTTGCCACGCCATTATTGTCTACGGCTACCTTGCCGTAGCAAAAGGGGTGGCAAATACTATTGGCTACGGCATTCTAGCCGTGGCAAAAAAGATGATTTTTTGTAGTGTTCAAAGCCAAAACCATCTGGAATTGTGAAATTAAACCCTATCATTCATGGTTTATGCGAAGGATATTGAAAGTAAGATGTCATTCTATAGCTCACTTCTCAACTGATATTGATGGAGATATCATCTGGAAAGGTAAAGTGATGCTTAAGTACTCAGTCACTACAGTTTTTTATACCTTCTGTATCAAGCAGCCTACTGTGATCTGAGGGGATTTGATTTGGAAAAAGCCTCAGATTCCTAAGCATTGCTTCATAAGTTGGTTGGCAGTTAATAATCGTTTACTGCAATTGTATCCATCTATAGTATTTTTCTGTTTGGGGGTTTCCCACTTCTTTCATTTGTACCTAATCTTGTGTAAGGTAGAGGAAATAGACACCTTCGATTGTGAAGGGAGATACGGAATCGAACTTATACTTGACTTAGTTAAGGTGGTTTTTTAGTTTGACAATGAGTCCTAAACTTCCTAGAAGCGATAAAGTTTCACCAAACTATTCTGGTTTACTTGTCAATCATGTAACCCGCTTTCATGGTCATAGAATAGGTGACATTCCCTTATTCCTTGCTCATTGATGAATAAAAATTATATATTAATCATAAAAAAAAAACTACACTTACTAATTATCAATAAATCTTAGTCAACCTCTTTCATTTATTTGGCCTTTATTTGTGTTATAACCTTATATGTGAACTATAAGAAATAAGTTGTAATTTGTTGTTATTTTTTCAAATTAATTACAAACTCATTGGTGGTGATGTCCCAAATTGGTCAATATGTAGGTTTATTGTCTAGATATTTGTTAAATTGCGAGATAATATCATAATTGGTTATAATAATCAGTAAAATTGATATATAATATTCATTATTTATGTATTAACCAAGATGTCAATCCCAACTAATTTAACAATATATTGTGTTAAATTGGGTTGAAATTGATATGTTCGTACATTCTCGGCTGAATTTTACGGTGTTACTCAAGGTGCTGGTTATTGGTTGTGTGACTAGAGCTCTAGTTTCTAGTTCATACTTGATGTGCCATACCATTTTGTCTCCCGTTTCTGACTGAGTCCTAGAGGGTATCATTAATACCATTTCCTAACCATCCCCGAATAAGTTAGATTTTAGGTATCTTCATACGAGCTTAATACTCAATCAAATATGATTTTTCTGGTCAAAATTGAGGTTTAGAGTCAAATTAAACAAACAAGTGAATAATCTTTTTGGAACGTAAAAAATTCTATTTGTCAACATGAACACTAAATACATACTTTTCATCTAATTTATAAAATTGAAAACGTTCAATACCACTTGTTCACGTTTGAATGTGAAAGATATTTGATTACCATTAGTATGTAACAACCCTACTATTTATGAAACCTTCAATACTATTTATAAAATGTAAAATTTCAATAATTTTTGTTAACGTGTAAAATTAAAGATATTTGATTACCAATAAAATGTAACACTCCCACAATATATGTCATTAATTAGTGAGTGATGTTAGTAACTTGCAAATACAAAACTTCCTAATTAGAATCATCTAATTTTATTTTCTATAAGTATCTTACTCCTTGTTATAATAAGAAGCAACATACTTGCAAACTAACATCGTCACTACACTAAATCATCAAGTGAGCATTACGTTGCAAGCTACGAATAAAAATGACAAGATCCGAGTCGCCTAAAGTAGCAATCACAATGATAATGATAGTGGTATTTTCTTTGTTTGTGGAATTAGTCATGGCAACAAGTCGACTACCCAAGGACATGAAGATGGTCACCCTCCATGTCAAAAAATATTAAACATAAAAGATCGCGCTTATACGGATGAGGCAATTTTTGCTATTGATCAACACAACAGAAATCTCTCGGAAGATGAAAAATTAACGCTAGTAAGTGTAGATCAAGGTTGTAATGAAAAATATGTGCTTGTCCATTACGATAACCTAAACATAACTGCATCATCTAAAAGCCTTGGCCGAGCTAAGTATCTAGCCGTCCTTGATGTTAGCCCCTTTGGAACTGAAAGTGTTCCATATGTCCTCACCTACTTTAGTATTATTTCTTAAATCCCTTCACATGGTGAATTGGTACATGTTTCAATGACTATTATGGTAGTATTTCTCATATCTTATTATTAATAAAGATTAGGTACAAGCATGATGCACATTTTTTACATAATAAGATCTTTTTTTTTTCTATCAGTGGTTGATAAAAGGATTTTAGGCCCCAACACCAAATAAACCTGGGAATTTACAGAGTCGTATTCTCATGGGTCAACTCAAGCTACAATACTCAGTTTAGTTCTGCTAGTCAGTGAAATCGTTTTGATCAAAAATTTGATTAATTTAGAAAATGTAGAAACTAATTAAAAATTAAAACACAAATCAACAAGTAGAATCAACGGTGGAGAAAGGTCTTGCTTGGGTTTGTATTCTTCTAAGAAATTATGAGAAAATGCAGCTACAAAACTGGCAGGACATGAATGACAATCAGTTTCAGGTTCTAAGGATTGGGTTGATCGACTCTACAACCAAGAACCACCTGCAACACACCCTAACTCACATTCAACCAACAATCCAATAGCAAACTAAACAGAAACCCTAAAATAGGAAAACTGCAGAAAACTTCGAATTATAGGGAAGTCTAAGAACGGGGCGACAAGATAACAAAATAGATCATTAATCCACAATCCAAAACATGTATTCAACGTATCAACTCATAATCTCAAAGAATTCAACAAAACAAAAGCAAGAAAAGAAAACTTAACTACTCATGAGATTAATCACGAAGAAAGCTGTAAACCACCAATTCATCAAGGTTGACCTTGATTCCTCTGCTACTGACGAGCTGAGCATCAAAGAATGAATCTTTCTCCTTGTACCATCCTCGTTCCTGTTTCAGGTTGTTGAAAAGGGGATTAATCCCCGTATTCCCCCTTCATTCCTGCCTTGCTGCTGTCCGAAGCTAATTTCCATCCCCTTATAATTCATGATGGGCTTGTGTTGATGAATGGCCCAATCAATGAAAACTGCTCCTTAAAGAAATCCTGGCCCAAATTAATTAACTTTGTCATTTGAGAATGATTAATGCTTTAATAATCCAACAAGGGTTGGATTAATAAAATCCCTCTCTTGATGATGGTGACGCTCTTCCCATCAAATCCAACTCTCTTTTTCTCCCAAAGCTTAATATTTTCGGCCCATAATTGTTCCGGTATAAGAATAAAATCGTGTCAGCTCTAGTTTAATTTTCAACGTAATATATATCCTGAAATACATAAAAAAAAAAAAACATACAAAACTACGTAAAATGGCTTAAAGGAATAAAATTCACTCAAAATCATGCAAAATAATTAAATAGAGTACGAAAAATGTCGTCTAATGAGGTATTAAATACACCAATATTTGGGTGCATCAGTGGTCACTTCGTGGGGTATGTTTGATCCAACATTATTCATATTTTTTTTTCATAGTGCTCTTATCATTTTTTTTTTTTTTAACTTTGAATTGGCATGTTTAATATTTTGTATCTTTAATTTTAGGCCTAGTTTTTCTCTATTACACAATATTCAACCATATATTATAGAATGATACGTTTTCAATGTCAATTCATCGAACCCTATGTTTTTCATTCCCGAAAGCCAGCTCTCAATCATCGAACCCTATATTAATTATGCGAATAATAAGAGATACACAAAATGGAAAGCAGGGGAAAAAAATCGCAATTAGTAGCAGGTAAGGATACAGCTTACTGACTACTAGAGGGTACATAAAATTAACTAGTTAATTAGGGTACACAATATTAATAATTAGTTACAGCTAAACAACATTATGTATAAACCTAATCTTAACACTTGAATGCTTTGCAAATCTGGGGAACGATGGATGAATGTCGCCATGAGCTCGTAGGTGTGATGAGTGAGATGGCCATCGTCCCAGAACATGTACTCGTACGGGTTCTTGCAGTAGGGCACGGCAGCCATTCCACATCGACCGAGACCAAACCCGCAGCACGCAGTATTCACGTTCTTGATCCCTACCAATAAATAATACCATCAGTCATATATACGTTTGTGTCAAATTTATAAATAAACAAGAAAAGTGGAAAAGGTGAGTTGAGTTACCAGCAGCCCGGATCCTCCCACGGCGAAGTTAGCTCCTCTGGAGAAGTCCAGAGTCTTGTTCAAGGACGGGTTTAGATATGGAACCCCATCCGCCTCAGCTGTTACAAACAACACAAAATCAAAATCAAAATCATGATTTAGAAGGCAGTCTTGTGAACTTAGAAAGATATAGCTAAGATAGACAACTACTTACCAATGTGATCGATGATGAGGAGGAGTCCGTCTGAGGCGCGTCCAGTGGCTCTGCCTATGGCGATCCCATAGGGGAAGTTCCCAGTAAAGGACTGGGGAGTTTGGAGGAGGTTGTTCCCTGTATCGTACAGGGAGTCTCCGAAATCATTCAGATTGGGGAAAACTGCATTTGAATCAATACCAACAATAAAAAGTACTAGTGTAAGGCGTGGGGCAGCAGATTGAACAAGACATACATTGTCTTCAGAGGATGAAAGAAAGAAACTGGGAAGAACAGGGTTCGTGAGCTGTGGGGAATCATAGAAAGAAAGAAAGAAAGGAACAGAATATCATTTCTTTGGCAGGTGAAGAGAGAGTATTGGTTTTGGTTTGAGTTGTCATATTATATAGAAATTAATAAGCCGTGTTGTTATCTTGAATGATATCTTGCTTTCTAGGTGAAAAGCTGAGCAAGAGAGTTATGATCATCGTCCCAAAAGCATTCTAATCTAATCCTACGGTTGTGGTTGGTTTCCAGTTTGCATGCGTATCTGTGTATGCGTACTACTTCTGCCTTCTGCATCTTTATCTCCATCTTAATGATAGATTTACCAGAAAGGGATAGGCAAACCTAAGAAGAAAGGACCAATGATTTCATACTAGAATGATGCATATATAGCTGTGCAATTTACAATCCCGTGTGAAGCTGCAGAGCTGAGAGCTAGCTGCATGTGTTTGACAATCATTCATCCAATTCTTCAAAACCCTTCTTCCTAATAGATAAGGGTTGTGAATTCACAAACATTTTGAACATTTTAATGAATTGTAGAGTTTGATTATTATCTAGAATCAGAACGAGAAAGAAAAGCAAAGGACAAGAGAATGGAGGCAATTGGTACATTGTATAGCTTCTTGCAACACAAAAGACCTGCATCAACCAACGTTTCAGAATTATGTTAAATCCAATGACATGCATGGGATCAACCAGCGGTTTGATTTCAGTTTCTGCAGTAATGCAGGCAACCCGGCAAGTCATCAAAGAATGATATCATATTGTCCAAAACTAAACAAGAACAAGAGAAACAAAGTATCAACTCAATCTACCCTACAACCTTCATTTACCAGGGTTGCCTACCTTAGGCAGATATTACTTCATCTGCAATTATCGTTGCCTAAATAAACAAATTTTGAAACTCCGATGTAGTTCCTTTTACGTTTCGAAAAAACGAAGCTCTACCATGAATTCCCGCTGCTTGGGTGAATACCAAGCAATAGCCTTGGCTGAACCAAGGACTTGCAACGCGTACTCGAGTGCAAAAACTGTATCGTGTGCATGCACCTCCCAGTTCCTCTTGTTCTTCAGCTCCACATTTACCTGAGAATCAACTCTTAAGCTAAAAGGCCCTATAAGCTGCAAATAAGATGTTTACACATTATTCATAAACTTCTGAGTCTGCACATTTGCCAATGGCTTTAGATGGATAATGGAGATGGCATAGATGGATTGTCACTTGAGATTCCAGAAGTATAAAGAAAAATAACGTTCTGATAATCCCTACATGACGGCACAGTGAATCTTATAGGAAAAAGGACCAGAAAGAAACTGTGTTAAGATCTGATTACCTGCTGCTGAAGGGAAACAGTGGCATTCGGACAAATTGCCTCAATCGTCCTCATAGATGGTTGTTGAGAGTTAACAAAATCATGTGCTAATTGGGAGGCACCTGTCAGAAATCTGCGGCCAGAAGGAAAATCGAAACGGGCATGCAATCGTGTGAGATCCAGAAACCACTTCTGGAAGCTCCCATGTTGAGCCACGAATGAAACAGATGAAAACATGTCAGCATGCACAGCAGATTTGAGAGCAGGAGATCGATAGGAGAATCCTGCAGTGTTCTGCGAATCGTCCACTTCTGACCCAAGTGAGGTCTCTCCATGAGAGGCTGTCACAGCGGCACCTGCAAAACATTAACATTAAGCCAACTTCTAAGCCAATTAAGTACGCAAATTATTGTCGTGGCATTGAACACAACTAAGGGCGAGGAAACATCCCCATGAAATAAGCAACTGACCATATAAATTATAATCTATAATCACAGCTAGCATGTTGTAATTCGAGAAGAGTTAAAATTAAAATAAAAAGGTAAGGAGTTGAGCTAATACCAATGATGCCTGATGCTGAAACATGAGGACTAGAAAGGAAGATGTCAAATGGTTGAACCATCTTCAACTTCTTAGCTTGGCTTCTCCAAATTTCTACATTTTTCTTCAAAGACATGGCATGTCTGTAAGTGGTTCCCGGAAGTAGGGTAGTAGGAATTTGTCCAGGGGTCTGGTCACTACTTTGAAACAACTTTGGCAATCCAGCAATATGACGCATACAGAAGTGATAACTAGCACCTGAGTTGGAAGGAATGGAAGCAAGATCAAGGGCTAGGGACAAAGGTACATCCCAATAGTTTCCAGTCTTATCCATGAAGAGGGCTGGGGAAACCGCCTCCAGAGTAAGGTTGTGATGAGGGAACTGCATCAATATCAATAATACAAGAAAAATCTAATTACCACCATGAAGGACAAGATCACAAAAACACAAGGCTTAGATTGTTTGTGTCTTAGCTAATACCTCATGTTGGAAGACTGCCTTGCGACGAGGTGGTGTATCATCGCCACCATATGCATCAGAGCTGAGCAGAAGAGTGTCTTGAGGGGTTAGTGAGAGCTCAGAAGAGATTCCAAGTGCATACAAGGATTTGTCACGGAGACATGCACCAATATCATGGAGGAGCGATGGGGACTGGGGGCTGAAGGCTGAAGCAACTCTCGGCACTTTCTTAGAGAGGACACGAACTTATGAAGATTAAATTGCCCTTGCAATGCAGCAAACCTACATATAATAATTAAAAAAGGCCAAAAAAACATTACGACGGTAGATTATGAATAGAGCTGAGTTCTGTAGTAAAAACTAAAGAGGAATTCATAAGGTGCTAGCTATAGTTTACCAGTTCTGAGTAATGGGAATAGTGAGACCACGTTGGAGTGACAAAGAGTGAGAGGTGGATGCTGAAGAGTAGGAATAGGATGGCAAAAAAGGAGTAAGCATGAAGCGCTGGAAGAAATCAATCTGCTTAGGCCTGGAGAGCCTCGTCCCTCTAGAAATCCCAAGAGGGAGAGGATGTCCAGGTACTGCTCTAGCCTCTCCTTCTAGGGTCACCGGAGTTGAAATGTCCAGGTCCCAAAAACCTCCATCCATTGCCCATCTTAACTTGTTCATTGTGCCCATTTTCTAACTTCCTTCGTCTCCTGTTTCTTCCACTGCTCAGCTGCTCCTTCGTTCTTACTCCACTCTTCCTCAATCAGTCCCACCGACTCCAGGTCCCAGAAAGAAATATTTATATTCTTTTTCTGATGATTATAAATATCGATCTCTCTTCTTCTCTACTATGTTTGCCTATCTACTGGCCCTTCTTTGACATCGTCTCCTCTTGCTCAGTTCCACCATCAGCAAGTGTGTAGCGAAAAATATCCAGTAGTGAATTTAACAGAGATAACTATTACAGCTGTATCCTACACCTGAAGCATCATAATCACTGACAGTATTTTGCAAAGCATGCCAAAGGTTTGGAAGTTAGCATGTAGCTTGAAGCTGCTTCCTGTATGAATGGAAATGTAGAAAGGGCTGTAAAAAGTCAATCTCTTGGTGTGTTAAAACCGTGATCTCAGATTACTTATTCAAAACAGAAACAAATGTGCTCAAGTTTTTATCAGCTTTGTCTACTAACTCTCTATTCAGATGGAAAAATATGTCCAGACCATGGTCATTCATGCCAAATGATTCTGTTTTGTCCTAACATCTTCACAGACAACATCCAGAAATTGTTGAAAGCATAGATCGTCTTATCGTACCTGTTAAGGATGCCAGAACCTCCTCTTGTGGCCTTCATGACCTATACAAAACCAGTCATACATTTCATTAACCAGTCCAAATCAAACGAAATCACAAAAGAAGAATCAACCCCATTTCCATAACACTGAACTCGGCTGTAATTTCAAGTCAAAACTTAGTAAGAGAGTCCAAGTTGCTTGTGAAACTACTCAATTCCCGAAATGATACACTAGAACACTTCCTAACATATATAGACCGTGGCGTGGGACTTAAAGCACAACTCTTTCGTGGAAACCTAACCAGTAATTGGGAGACTGAACATTGACATGAATAGTGGAAGAATTCAATCAGACCATGAAGAAAGCTTCTTTAATGCTACAAATTGACAGAGTGGAACCTAATAGATGCTAAGATACTGGTAAAGGTTGGGAAAGCAATTGAAGCTAACGATAGACGAACTGACGAGAATTCGAAATTGGGGAAACGAACAAATTGAAGCAGAAACAAACCTGCACAGTGCTAACTCCGCATTGAGCTGTCTGCCCATAGACCGGTCGGGTCGGGTCGGGTCAGTCTCCAAATGAACAAGAGAATGGAAGAAAGAAGCAGCCTTTGCCCTTGTTAGTTCCGTTGTTCAATCTTACCCGAACTGAAACAGAGCTTTCTCGGGATTTTCAGTTTTACACACTCGCCTTATCATTCATAGGACAGTCGTGAACTGACAGACGGGGAAGGGTCAAATAGCAATTCGGTCACCAAAATCTTTGGGTATGACACAGGGACTACACAGAGATTTTGGTTATGGCTTTCTGCAACAAGTGAATCAACAAATACTAGTAACTGCACATTTACAGGCTATAGCAAACCCTAAGGCTTATTTTATTGGGCTAACACATCCATAAAGCCTTGTATAGTTCTTTTAGAAGATATCACTTGCAAGTTGATGCATCAATTTCAAGTTTATCAAATTTACAGTAGCTTTCAAGAAATGGCTTAGCCACTAAGTGACATTGCACATCGTATCGTATTTGAAACTAGTTCTATACAATTACTTTGGGACGTATTTTACTGTTCATTTCCTGGGTTTTTATTCCGTGTGGTGTAGCCCATAGTAATACCCGGCACCATTTTGTAATATTTCTTTTTAATGCCTTAAGTGGTTTTATTTACAATTTGATCCTCAATAATACTGTTTACACTTTGGTCCTCGTGACTTTTTTGAATTTTAGGGATAGACTAGACCCCTAAATGGCTACACGTTAAGTGGTTTTACACTCAGATATTGGTTTATTTTTTGTGACCCTATATTTTTATATAGTTTTAGAGATAAACCCTTAAATATTTAGGGATAAAAATTTGCTCATATGTCTACAAGTTACGTGGTTCTACTCTTAGATGTTGGTTTACGTTGAATCAATTTTTCTTAGTTTAGGCAATTTTTTATAAAAAGTAATAAGGGGTAAATGAATCCTATATATGTAGATTTTTTTAAAAAAATGTAAGTTTCCTTTGTCAGCATGTAGAAAATAAATCAATCAATCAATCAAATTGCGTATATTGGTTTATTTTTTGTAGATTGACCCTTATACTTTTATATAGTTTTAGACAGATCCCTAAATATTTAGAGATAAAATTTTGTTGGTGTGTCTATAAGTTACATGGTCATTTAGATGTTGGTTTATTAAGAATCGTAAGTTGGATACGATGTGAATTATTAAGAATTGTAAGTTGGACAACACGGGTTTTCAAATCTTGGTTCCTCAAGTCATGTAACTCATTAATTTTTTGTCAAAATTTCACTGGCTCCAATAGCCTTTGGATCAGAGTTTGTTTGAACTATATGTGGGCTTTCTAAGGGTTTTAGGTATATTTCACATGTTCCATTAACATGAGTGTTTATTTCGATTCTCTTCGAGTTTTCACAAGTTCCAGTACCCTTTAGATCAAAATATATTTGGACTATTTACGAGTTTTATTGTTTGAACCATCGGGTGAGCCAATATCTAGTACATGTTATACCTCGGGAAAGGGCACATAACATGCACTTTCAGTTAGTTTGAATTGAGTTGCAAAGGATGTTGCTATTTGTTAGATGACTTTGACCATTATGATTTGAATGTCCAAACTTCTTTAAGGAGGAAGTAGACTAATGTTAAGACCTCATCCTTGAGATATATGCAGATTATGTTACAAACACACAAAAGATTACAACCTTCATTCAGCTCTACTGAAAAAACATCTATGCCAGCGACCCGAGAATCCGGACTACCTTGGGGAGTGTCGGGTAAGTAAGCGTCCCGAGTATGAAGCAGTTGAAGCTCAAGAGAGCAACTGCATCCAAAGCCGGCTTGTTGTCTATGGTCGAGAAGAACGATATCACATTCTTAATCGACATCCCAACAACAGTGTAGAGAGCCACAACTAGAGGCATACAATTTGCATCTTTCGCCTCGTATATGATCATCCCAACTGTTAGCGACAACACCGCGCTTAACACGCTCTGCCAGAATGCTATGTCTCTCTGTTCCAATACTTCATCCATGTTTCTAGGATGGCTCGTTGATCTGTTGGCCGATGACGACAAAGACTCTGACTTGAGTTTTGCCTGCTTCTCTCCTTGGGTCAGCTTTAGCTGATGATGTTCATCTCGCACAGTGCCTAACTGTTTTGTTTGAAGCACACAAAGACAGTAGTAATTAATCAGCTCAGTTATGTCATTATAGATCAATGTGTTACAGAATGTAATATCAACCACTCGAGTCATCTAGATGCAACAGTTCTCTACGTGGTATAGCCTTTATGACCAAAATGTCTTTGGCATCGATTCATGTTAGCCCCGATATAACAATTTCACTTGCATAAGGAATCCATTCGTTGGTTACCATTACTAATTCTTAGAACCCTCTTCCACCAACTTGATTTATTGGGATGCAACGGTTCTTGACAGTTACCTGTTGCTCGAGGAGTTGGATTTTGGCAACCATTTTGTCAGCTTCATCTTCGGCTTCAGACAGCAAGGAATCCAAGTTGTTGCATTCCTTAACCGCAGTTCTGAGGTGACCTTCAAGCACATTCATTTCCCATTTGACATCTTCCAACTCGGTCTGCATCAGGACCAATTGCTCTTCCAGCTGAACATCAATTCAATTTCAACATTTACAGAGTCATGGAAAGAGTGCAGGGGAATTAACTATTAAGCAATCGAACAAGGCTAATCAGAAAATCACCATTCGTTCCTTCTGCAAGGCGGTCAGAACTCGATTGGGGAGAGACACTAGAGCGATCAAGCAAACGATGCAGCTCCTGAACAATCTGAGATGCAAATTGATCGATCCTGCTATCAGCTCTGCCCATGTGTTGATCACCAGGAACCCTGCTTTGATGCAGAATGCCAACAATGAGAATCCCAGTGAAATGGGTTTGGTAATGATAATCATTGACATGCTACTGATCAATCTTCCTATCAAATCCGCCATGGTTCTTCATTTAGCAATCTGGGAAGTGAAATGAAGAAGCTTGTGACTGCGGAAGGGGGAAGTTGGGAAGAGAGAAGAATCTGGGTGCATGGGATGTCAGATGTGGCAGTCGCAGAGACTGCCACGAAGATGTGAAGAGTTAAGTTGCTGTCAGCACCTGCTCAACTTTGTCTTTTCTGTTTCTTTATAGACTTGCAAATTGAAATTATATTTTCGCCATATGATATTAATTAGATGCAAAATGTGTTCAAAAGATGACTAAATTTTCATATTTACGACGCAATTTAGTTATACGTAAATACGACGCAACCCATGCAAGATGACGTTGTGGTAAACCCTAGATGCCCTAGAATCAATTTTTCAGAGGAGGAGATGTTGAAGTTTTATAAACCTTGGTCTAAAGCCCTGGTAGTCCGAGTGCTAGAGAAATCGTTTGCGTACGCGACTGTTAAGAGACGTCTTGAATTTATTTGGGCTAAGTCTGGGCATATCCAGGTTACTGATTTGTCCAACGAGTTCTTTCTCGTCCGATTCTCAGCTGCTGATGATTACCAACGTGCAACATTCGATGGCTCGTGGAAGATATTCGATTACTATATCACTGTTGCGCAATGGACACCAGAGTTTAATGAGGATGAGCCGGTTGGGAAGATTCTGACTTGGGTTCGATTACCAAAGCTCCCGATCCACTTCTTTAACCTTACGGCGGTTAATAGGATCGGTAATCATATTGGCAGGACGATTCGGATGGACCTGGCCACTGCTGAAGGTGCTAGAGCCCGTTATGCGAGGGTGTGTGTGGAGGTCGACTCTCTAAACCATTGCTTGGGAAGTATATGATCGGAGACAAAGTATTTCACGTGGAATATGAAAGCCTTGAGAATATTTGTCATTCTTGTGGGGTTTACGGCCACAGAGATGATGCATGCCAGCCTCATGAGGCCCCAGCTGATAAGCCTACTCCTGAGACGGTGCCGACGGTGCAGCAGTCGGGAGAGGAGAAGAAGGAGGATGCTGGGAGTTGGATGACGGTTACTCGACGACGTCAACCGAAGAAGACTGTGAAGGTGGTCACCGAGCCTTCACCATCTAAGGGATCACGATTCATTGTTCTTCAACGGCACACATCTAAAGCGGAGGAGGCTGTTGAGCTGGGTAATCATAAGGTTGCACCTCAGCCAGGTGGGGTGGAGGCCATTAAACAACTTACGACTATTACCGCCCAAGTATTCTCTAAATCGGGTACTGTTGGGGGCAGCCAGTCACGACCACCGCTTGGAGATGTGACTAACCAGACGGATCAAGGCGGGCCATCGACAGGGACTAAGAAGAAGGGGTCGGTACAAGCTCAATCCGAGGAGCCTGAGCTGTTTGCAGTCCCGGTGACATATGTTAATCCGACATTTGAAACCTTGGTGACGAAATCAGCTGGGCAGGAGCCGAAGCGCCCGGGACGTCCTAAAGCTACGACTAATAAAGGGAAGAAGCCTGAGGTCGTTCGCCCGCCCAAACCGGATGGAAAAGCGAAGGTCCGGACCTTTAAGCCCCAGGAGACATTGAAACGTGTGACGAATTCGGAGGCGACTCCAACTTCCTTGGGTCCGATCACTGGCCGGCCACCCGACGGGACGTGTTAAGTCATGCTCTGACTAACCCCATTTTTATTTAATGATTGTGTTTGCATGGAATTGCAGGGGAGCAGGTCATAAAGAGTTTTTGCCTGCTTTCAATTACTACATGAAGATGATTAAGCCGAATATTGTGTTCATCTCAGAGCCTCGGATCAGTGGTTTGGTGGCTCGTGAGGTTATCCGGAAAATGGATTTTGATCATTCCATTGTGGAAGATGCCCAAGGTTTTGCAGGAGGTTTATGGGTTGTTTGGAATGATAATGTTGAGGTTTTGGAGCTAGATCGGACAAGTCAGAGCATCCACCTGGAAATTGCCGGCGAGGGCCTTGCCACTTGCCACTTGTCAGCTATCTATGCCCGGCCAAACGCAGCTTCCCGAGCCTTGCTTTGGGATGACTTAAGAGATAAAGCCGCTGTTACAAGGTACCCGTGGAGTCTTATCGGGGACTTTAACTGTGTCCTGACGGAGGAGGATAAGGCGGGTGGGGCAGCCTTTAATCCTTATCGGGCGATCTCATTTCGTAATTGTATTGATGACTGTGGCCTCGTCGATTTGGGCTTTGCTGGCCCCCCGTTTACTTGGTTTCGAGGTGGGACTAGGGAGCGATTGGATCGGGCTTTTGGTTCGGCTAGTTGGGTGAATGCGTTCCCAAACTGTGGGGTCCGTCATCTCCCTAGAATTCGGTCAGATCACCGCCTATCGTTCTGGATACAGATGCCGCACCTACACCTCATCCTGGCAGCCGTCCATTCCGATTTCTTGCTCCCTGGGTGGATCACGAAGATTTCCCAAATTTGCTTAGTCGCTCTTGGTCGGCGAATAGGGGGATTGTTCAAAACCTGAAGAAACTTGCAGGAAATCTTCGCCGTTGGAACAAGGAGGTTTTTGGAAGAATTGATCATAGGAAGTCCGCCCTTGCTAGCCACCTGGCAGAGTTGGAGGCTGCTTCGTCTGCTGTTGGTTCAGCGGAATCGATCCAGCGAGAAGCTACTTGTCGGAGGGAGCTGGAACGGGCCATTTGGGAGGAACAGTTGCTCTGGGCACAAAAGTCGAGGGTAAACTGGATTGTGTATGGAGATAGGAATACACATTTTTTCCATCTTGCTACGATTAGGCGGAGGAAGTTCAACAAGATTTTATCCCTCCGGTGCGGTGACGGGCACTGGGAATCGAATCCGACAACCCTTCAGGCAGAGGCTGTTAACTATTTCTCGATGCTCTTTAGGGATCCAGGGGGTGAGAGTCTGCCTCTCCCGAATGGCTTCCCACAGTTGAGAGAAGGAGTTGTTTTGTATGTTGGCCGCAGGCCCTCGCTGGACGAGATTCATGGTATTGTGAAAAGTATGGGTAAACTGAAATCACCCGGGAAGGATGGCTTCCGGCCTTTGTTCTACCTGCGTAATTGGAGCATGGTGGGGAGCGAGGTGCATAAGTTTGTTGTGGAATGCTTTGATAATCCGGCCTCTGTTGCGCAGGTTAATGAAACAGTTATTGTTCTTATCCCGAAGAAGGCTCACCCGGAATCCCTGAGTCAATTCCGCCCCATTAGCCTTTGTAATGTCACCTACAAGATGATCACGAAGTGCTTGATGACGCGCCTGAGGCCGATTATGAAAGATCTGATCCAATCAAATCAAGCAAGCTTCGTGTCTGGTAGACTTATCTCTGACAATATTATTGTGTTACAGGAAATTGTGCATACCATGGAGCATGATAAGGGCAGACAGAAGCGGATGGTTATTAAGATTGACCTAATGAAGGCCTATGATAGACTCAAATGGAGCTTCCTGGAAGATACTCTGACGGCTTCAGGTCTGGATTCTCAAACGGTCGCGCTTATCATGGCTTGTGTTCGGTCCGCGAGATTCCAGATTCTTTGGAACAGAGGATTAACGGAGAGCTTTCTGCCCGGTAGAGGCATCCGCCAAGGTTGCCCGTTATCTCCGTTTCTGTTTACTCTTTGTATGGAGAGACTGAGCCACCTGATTGATGACGCGGTGCAAAGAGAAACCTGGATCTCGATTTCGTTGAGTAAGAATGGACCGAGTATCTCCCATCTTTTCTATGCGGATGATTTAATCATTTGCGCTCGGGCGTCGACTGATCAAGCGGTGGAGGTTATGAGGTGCCTGAAGCTGTTTTGTGAGGCATCAGGATTGGCGATTAGCAATGACAAATCTCTAATTTTTTGCTCAAAAAATTCAGATCGCAGAACTAGTGCGGCGATTTCGTCGGTTTTGGATATCCCCCTCACCCAGGATCTCGGTCGGTATTTGAGAGTCCCGATCCTTCATGGCCGGCCGAATAGAGGGATTTATCAGGAAATTATTGACCGAATTGATAATAAGTTATCTGGGTGGAAGGCTCGCTCGCTCTCTTTGGCAGGTCGAGTTACTCTGGCTAAGTCCACTCTTTGTGCCATCCCGGCTTACGCTATGCAGACCTCCGTCCTCCCAGCTACTGTTTGCGAGAGTATTGATAAGAGGATCAGGGATTTTGTTTGGGGCTCCACTCCGGAGGCTAGGAAGGTTCATATGATATCCTGGGATCATATCTGTAAATCGAAAGAAATGGGTGGTTTGGGGCTCCAACAGGCGCGGGAGCTTAACACCGCATATATGATGAAGCTTGCCTTTAATTTCTTCCATTGCCCTGATCAGCTCTGGGTCAAGGTCCTTCAAGGTAAATATTTTCGTGAGGCCGCGGAGGGGCTGAGGTTGAGGAATTGTGCTTCCCAATCAGCGCCGTGGCGGGGAATTTGTCGTGTTTGGCACCTTATGGTTGAAGGGAGCCGTGTTGGCATTCGTGATGGGTGGAACACGTCTTTCTGGATTGACTGGTGGCTGGATTCAGGAGTTAGAATTATCGATCATACTTCTGCTGACCCTGATTCTATTAATCCCCTGGAAGCCGTTTGTGAGTTTGTTGATGCAGATGGGACCTGGGATTTTGAGCGGATTAGATCAAAGGTACCCGATCAGATCCTCAATGAGATTGCTGGGATGTCACCCCCGAGGGATGGTAGAGGGGAGGATACTTGGGTGTGGGGCGGTGAGAGCTCGGGTAGGTTCATGATCCGGTCAGCTTATGATCTTATCACCAAGCCTATTAACACCAGACCGGAGTTCAAGTGGGAGATGGTTTGGAAGTGGGGACGCCCAAGCCGCATCCGGCATTTCCTTTGACTGTCAGGGCACGAAAGACTCCTCACCAATGCAGAACGAGCAAGGAGGCACCTCACTCAGGATGCTTTGTGCCCTCGCTGCAATGAAGCTGCCGAATCAGTTTCCCATGTGTTGAGAGACTGCAGGTATGCGTGTGAGGTTTGGGAGAATTTGGGATTCTTGCCCGAGGCTCGCCATTGGAGCAACAGCAACACTTCTAACTGGCTGCGTGAGGTTGTTGGGCATAAAAATTCCCTCCTTGCAGGCATTGCTTGTTGGTATTTGTGGAAGTCAAGGAACGAGCTGGTGTTTGAATCAAAACATGTCCCTCCTGCAGTTCTGGCGAATAGGACCCTGGCGTGGTCCCGAGCAGTTGATTCAGCTCTGCGGATTGAGAGAAGGTGTCTTGATTTGCCCCCGCAGAGAGCGATCTTGGAAGTCCATTGGGATCCGGAACCGGAGGAGACCATGGTCATAAATATTGATGGTTCTGTGAACCTATCGACAAGAGAAGCTACATCAGGGGGATTAATTAGGGATTACCTTGGCCGATGTCACCTTGCTTTTAGCAGTAATTTGGGTAGCTGCTCAATTTCTAGAGCTGAACTCCATGGCATTGCTACGGGTCTCCGATTGGCTTGGGAAGCTGGATTTCGTTCGGTGCTCGTCCAATCAGATTCGCGGACAGCCCTTGCTCTTATCTTGGCTGAGGGTCCTCCACAACACCAGCATACGAATGAGGTGCTTACCATTCGTGAATTATTGAACAGGGACTGGATCGTCAATATCTCCCACGTTTTCCGGGAAGCGAATCAGGCTACGGATTTTTTAGCTAGTATTAGTTATAACCGTCAACTTGGTACCCATTTGATTTCTACTTCGGACTGTAATCTCGGTTTCTTTCTTCGCCAGGATTGTATGGGTATCTCTACCCCGAGACGTATTCCAGTTTAATTTAAGACGCTTCTAAGCGTCGTTCCTTACCAAAAAAAAAATAATAATAATACCCTTTATATTTTAATTCGTATATAGATGATATATACATGTTGAATGTCTATTTAATGAGAGATATTTTTTTTAGTGAAAAAATTACGATTCACACAACACCAACCGAGGTTGGGTCGTTCTCAGACGATCGTAATACAACCAGGATGCCACAGCTGGGTCACCTTCCTCAACAAACTGAACACCATACGGAGAAACGTGGCCTTTGGCCACCAGAGAGTCTGCGCTAACCGATTGCTCTCTCTGTAAACGTGGTCGAGCAAGACCTCCCATTCCCTTCCGATCATATCAGTATAGATTCTCGCCAATCCCGCATGTTGATGATCCAAGTTCTGTTGGTCAGACATAATTTTAACGGTATAAGAGGAGTCTGTTTGGATCGCCAACCAACGCACACCTCTACTCCAAGCAATTTTAATGTGAGATATTTAATGCAAGAGTATTTAATAGGAATAAAATATATTTATATCATAATTTTAAATAAATTGTTGTGGATGTGAAAATTGGAGAGAAATTTTTTAAATTCATGTGACAAATTCATTATTAAGCACAAGGAGAAACAAGTAAAGCTTACTAATGGGCCTGTGGTGGAGCCCACGGGCCCACAAACAAACAAGTCCCGAAAGAGGAAACATTACTGACAGACAGATAGCAACAGAGAGAGAGAGAAAAAGGAGAAATTTGCAGAGCGAAGCTGAAGCAGAAGATGGACACGAGTATTCTTGTTATGGCCGATTAACAAAGTCATCTCCTCTCCTCACCTTCACTTTTCCCCCAAATTGTTATCCTACAAACCCTAACATTCTTCTCCCGATGCAAATGTCAAGACCACATTGAGCCAAACAACCAATCAATCCACAGTTTTGCACAGAGAGCTAATTACGAGTGTGACAGCCAAGGTGCTCTGTTCACACGAACAAGGGATTTGAAATGATCACCATGAATTCTCCATCATGCTTCTTCTCCCTCTTACTCCTGATGTCATCGTTTTGGATTAATACGGATGCGATATGGTTGAGCATCCCGGCTACGGGGACGAAATGCGTCTCCGAGGAACTCAGCAACAAGGTCGTCGTCCTCGCCGACTACGTTGTCGTCGCCGATGATAATAATCACCACCCCACTATCTCCGTCAAGGTTCCTTCCATTCATTTTCTTCATTCATTGATTTTCTTTCTATTAACGTCTTCAGCTCTGCATGGATCCGATTGCACCGTTTCGGATCAGGAGATGGATTGTTTATTTTTGTTTACCGAGTAATGCCTTTCCGTGCGCAACCTTCTTATTGTGTAAGAATCCTTGTTCTGTAATTATGGTGGAATGAAATTTCACCATAATTGTGATTATGCAGATGGTTTCACCTTTATGATTGGATTAATTGAACCATTAATAGACAGATGATACGCGTATCAGATTTGAAAGTTGGGCGTGTCCATTTGATGCCTTGTGTTTATCTATGCTAGGATATTGCTTCACTTTCTAGGGTCTACGTTCCTTGATACCTACATTCCTGATCCTTGAAGTTTTTATAGTGTGATTAGTATTAGATTGCTGTTCTTAAATGTGTTGCAGAATGGATTATGAATGAATAGATTAGCTACAGAAAGGAGCTCACCAGTTCACCAGAAGTGGATCACCCAACAAAGTCCTATGTATCAAAGACTCCTTGTAAGGAGAAGAATAAAAGAAATAGATGTTGGAAACAGCTAGGAGAACCCAATGAGAGGACTTGATATGATCCACGCTTTCTGGAGTGAAACCATATCTATGCTGCGAACTGTATCTTGGCTGCTTAAGTTAAACTCGTTTACTGCGTATGCATTGCGCTACATTCATATATTGGCTGGCATTTGACTCATATCGGTTTCTATCCTTTGTTTAGGTAACATCTCCATATGGGAATCATCTTTATCAGAAGGAGAGTTCTATACAAGGTCAATTTGCGTTCACGACTGAGGAGGCTGGAAATTATCTTGCATGTTTCTGGATGGATGGGCCCCATCATGGAAGAAATAACGTAAGTGTTAACCTTGACTGGAAGACTGGAATTACAGCAAAGGAATGGGAAACCGTTGCCAAGAAAGAGAAGGTTGAGGTAAGAAATCGTTGCTACTGCTTTAGTCACCACCTTGCAGCCCCGACATAGTCAATGCTTTTGAAATGTGATTTACAATGAAGGAATTATAGCTCTATATTCAACTTTGTAGAAGTCGCGGACCTATTATCCTTACTACTACTCAAGATAAGTGTATGCTTTGAGCTCTAATTTTTCCGTTTCAGTTCCCATCCTTGGGGGAATTATGTTGTACCACAATTCCCTAATCCAAACTACCCCTTACTTGTAAAGCTCCACATCTGGTTGAGTTATGGTATTCCATACTTCCGTCATTGCATATGCATTTCTCACGTCTGGCCATCAAAATACAGGGTGTTGAACAGGAGCTGAAGAAACTTGAAGGAGCTGTGGAAGCTATCCATGAGAACTTGCTTTATCTCAAGAACAGGTAAAATATGCATCCTTACAGAATAATTATCTTCTCAGTTTTTCAATCTCCTAATCCACTCCTCTCTTCATTCGATGATGCTACACAACACAGAGAATCAGAGATGAGGATCGTGAACGAGAAAACAAATAACAGAGTAGCCTGGTTCAGTATAATGTCTTTGGGTGTCTGCATCTCGGTTTCTTTTCTGCAACTGTGGCACCTGAAGCGCTTCTTCCAGAAAAGGAAGCTCATCTAAACCACGTCTCAGCTTGGAAAAGACACTTGGTCAAGGTTTTCCTTTTTTCATAAGTTGCTGATTTTTTTTCTCCCTATTGGCAGTATCTAGATCAATGTCTTCCCCCCTTAAGCTAACGTCAATTGATTCATATGTTACTGAACAGTTATCCACAAGTCGAATTGTATTCGAATAAAGAGCTTAACTTGTCTCAGTTCTGTGTAAAAATGCAAGTGTTTAGTGTTAACTACAGCATGCTGAATAAAGAACTGAGCTTGAGAATCAGAAATCAGGACTCTGTTTTTCTTATCAGGTGAATGTTAATAATGTAAACCAACAAGGGTGAAATGACACCCGCACTCAAATAGTCTAAAGAAACAAAATGGGATGCTTTCATCATTTGTATTAATGTTATTCTATCGTGACAATCTCGTGGTTGAGCCTCTGAAACTTGCAAATGTCGTCAAAGAAATCATCAGCACTTTCATGGCTGCTCTGCATCTGAAGGATCCGAATTTTCATGCTCTTTAAATTCTTCCCATACTTGAGCAGAGACTCCAGAGTGTTGATCTTTTGTTCAGCTTTCAATGGCGACCTCACTGTGATCTCCACTTCCTCCAAGGAAGGAATTACGAACCCCGACTCGAGCTGCAAAACAACAAGTTCCCATCTTTCTGTCAAATGCCAAAACACACAAAAGACCCATGAATTGAACATACAAGGTAAAGGTAGGTTGCATTGCATACGTACATTGCTGAGGCTGTTGCAGAGAGCGGCAAACATGGCTCCATGAATTTTAAACTCGCGCAATTTGCGATGGTTGCTGAAAAATTCGACAAAATCTATCTCTGGGAAAGGATCTAAGGTCCCAAAATCCCCAGTGAATTCAATCTTCATGAGCAGTTGCTTGACCTCACTAGCCCCATACAGCATCTTGCTGATAGCATCCCAAGTCCACTGTACTCCTCTCATTGTTAAAGACTCAAGCGCAGTGAGTCTGCCAAAGTCTAGCTCGTATACTCTTCCTACAGTAACCACAGGTTTGATTGAGATAACAACATAAACTATTTCTCTGGTAATGAAAGGATGAGTGTCACAAGAACAAAGAGGCTACCTGTAGCATTGCTGGAAATGGTGAGATTCTTCAAGCTTTCGGCATGGGGAACTCTAATCAAGCTACAACCTTGCACCTCAAGGACCTCGACTTTCGGGGAAGCCAACCTTAATGAGCAGTTACCGGCACCGTGGAAGTCCAGTCTGCATTCCTCTAAATGAGGCAAATCGATAGAAACGTCGATGTTGTTCCCTTCACAGGCAAGGAGTACCAGTTTTTTCAAATTAGGGCATCGCTTAAGTGTAGATGACAATACAGCATCCGGCAACTTAGCTCCAACGATTTCAAGGTTCTGGAGCTTTGGAAAGCCATCCCAGATGGGATGTTTTGTCATGAGAACCCCCCAAAGCTTCAGTGACTCGAGGTTCCTAGCATAATTGAGGCAATCAACCTTTGAGAGACTGCCACTGCAGTCCAGGTACTCACCAATGTTATCCATTCTAAGCTCAAGCTTCTTCAGTGATGACCCAGCAACTACTAGCCACGAGGCGAGGCCTTTGTTCGTAAACGGGGTGTATACTAGTAGCTCTTCCAGTCGATCACAAGCAACTATCATCCTCAAGACAATTGTGTCTGGATCTTCATTACAGCTGCCACTGCGCTTCTCAAAAGCGCTGCGAGAGAAGTAGAGCCTTCTCATGAATCGCAAAGAGTCTTTCCATCTCTTTGATACACAATTGCAAATAGCAATATCTCGAGCATTGTCAAGGAATGTGAATATATATTGGTCAACTCCATCCGGTAGAGAATCCATTCTGTAAAGAAGATCAACAAGTCAATAAATCAACTTCAATAAATGAGAATTAAGTTTAATCGAATAGATCCATTTAAGCACCAAGAATGTTATGATTTGTGACTGCAATCAGGGTACAGATCTATAGCAGATGTTCAATAGACAGCCCTTAGTCATAGCAATCAAGACACTGAATTTTTACAACCCAATTGAAATCCAACCAGAACCCACGAATTAGCTTCACTATCTCAAAGAAACCCAGATGCCAAAATTATAAAAATCATTGAGTGGCATACAAGGTTTTGAAGAAAAGGTTCAACTACCCAGTCAATTAAACAACCAGATTGAGACGAAATCGAATTGGGAATTTAATACAACTAAAACCAATTAAGAAAAACAGAGAAGGCAATACATTGCCCAAAAGCTTCAGCTTCAGGAAAAAAGAGCTCTGCAACATTGAAAACAGAAACAGATATCTTCCCACCCACCCGCGATAAAACCCACACGCATAAACAACAATAGTTGGCAGCCAAATTAAAAGAAAAATAATAAAATATAGAACAGATGAAACTGAAAGAAAGTGAGATTTCCAGTACCGGCGAAGTTTTTTCCTTTGTGGTGACTCGTGTGGAGCATGAGCTAAGTAGGAGTTGAGAAATTGAGACTGCTGCATAGATTGCTGAAAGAGATCTCTGCAGAGTGAAGGGAGGAGGGCAGAAGTAGTGATGATAGAATATAATTTATAGAAAGGTAAGAGATGAGATGCGAGCGCGGTGAAAATAATACAGAAAGACTGAGCGGGTGGGCGGAAGATTTCAAAATTTGAAACTTTGAAATAGGTGTTTTTTGTTTTGAAATTTTTTATTTAACGGTATAAACTAAAAGAGTATTGTGGAAGTGCGCGACTTGCGCCGACTCTGCCCGCTTCTTTCACTTTTGTTTTTTTATTTTTTTTTTTAAGGAGATTTCGAATGTGATTGAATTTTAAATCTTTAATCTTATCTTAATAATCATAATGGTGGAATGATATAATTGGTGTTGACACATAGGTTAGAGCCCTTCTCACAAATTTCCACATCATCACTCAATTTTAAATCAAAATTCAATTATTTTTCTTTCTTTTCATTAAATGATGAATGTGTCAAACTTAAACACTCTAGGAATGAAATTATAAGTACTTTAATGTTAAATTATATTATCTTAACATAAAATAATATATGAAAATATAATTTTAAATTATAATACTTTATAAAGAATTATTACATTTTTTCCTAAATACATGATTTTTTTAATCTTAATCACTTTGACAGTAATAATTCATTTTATTATATTTATAAATTGTAGTCATGAAAATTAATAAACATGATATATTATAATTCTTAAAAATTTAAATAGGAATAATTATTCAATAAAATATAAATTAACTATGGTTAAATGATGATAATAAGGATCAAATACTTTTAAATAAATCATCATATACATTTTTGGGGTATTACTGGTGGATACTTATCCAATTTAAAATTATTTAAATTAATATATGGATCTCTAATTATTCAATCGATATATCATTACAAAAAAATTCATTTTTTATATTTGTGGGTTCAAGCATTTTGGTCACGAGTCAAGTTCGATCATGTTGCATATTAGTAAGAATTATTTTTGAAATTTATGGAAGAAGTATATTTATAACATTGGATATTGAGTTTAATTTAGAAGAAAAACGAGTTTTTTTTTTATGAATCACTAGATAACGAGTTAATAAGTTTATATGAGTTATACATGTTGTGGGTTCAGTTTAATTATCAATAGGTTAGACGGTGATTATCATGTACTTAAAAATATTGTTTATTTTTGTCGTGGTTTTGGTTAGATATTGAGTAGTTACACAAGCTAATTAGTTCGGGGTTGAGTTGAGTTTAATATGGGACATGTTAGTCAAGTTACGTGTAATTGAAATTATGAATTCATCCTATTGCAAACTTAGAAAGGTCGCTTGGAAATAAATTTTAATCACCTCGAGTAAGATTTGAGTAAGAACTATTGATATATTTATACAAATGATTGAGAAAAAATATTAAAATTTGTAAAAAATTAGAGTTAATAAGGGTCAAGACAATTAATTGGGTTGAAGACCTTGGGTATACTTGGGAAAACAAGCATAGTATCAATTTGGTCGTGTTTGATGCTCCAATATATGATTTTGATGACATGTGTATTGATTGCCTAAAGTGATTGATGGTGTCTAACTAAGGAACGAGAATGTGATTGAAACAATGTTAGAGATTTTCATGGCATGTCGACGAGAAAGCTAATGTGCTTTAAAACAAGAATATGATTTTGAATATGGATATATGATTCTCACCCGACACTGGCTTTTGGATTCACGACACAAATATGAATTTGTATTTAAATAGGTATAGATTTCTTTCTGACTATATTTAAATAAGTATAAATATATGTTTGAATTGAAACATATTCATACCATTACTCACACCTAAATCTAATAGTTTCCAAGGAATAAAAATATTATATAATACCATTGTTAATTAAAATTCCCGACCAACGGGTCGGGTTCAAAACTAGTTATAGTCATTAGGCTAAACCTCAAGTTTTTTTTAATGAATGATGGTATATATATAACTCAAAAGGCCAAAACGTTTATATAAAAAGAGGTTTGTTTTAGCCTTCACGCTACTACCAAAGGAGCGCAATCCCCACCCAAAACAAAACCTGTAAACCAGAACCCAAAAAGGTGCCTCAAAAGCCCAGCAACCCGCCCTCAAAAGATATCCCCACTATACAAGTATAAGTAAAAACTCACCCCAACAACCGAAACCCAAATCGTCATGGGTTCAGAAGCTCGACCATCTTCTCTCAAACAAATATGTCATGTTGACCAAATAGGTCGTTAATTTTTTTAATATCGTTTAGTGACTAGGTAGATAAAGCTGACGTGTCAGTCTGTAAAAAAATTTCATATCATATTTTTTTATGGAAAAATTTCATATCATATGCCACTACACAGTTCTAATAATAATATAAAATAAATTATATGAAAACAAATTTGAAATAATTTAAATAATTAATTGCAAAATGAAAATTCACTCTCTTCTCTGAATTTTTTTTGGATGAATATTCTCAGGATTTTTCCCCAATGTAGGGTTATTCAAAAATCAATTCCCAAAATAAAAAACTTCATCAGAAAATTCCAAATGTAAGGAAAAAATAGGATGAAAAGGCACTGAAATCACCAAAAAACCTAGCGATATATATTAACATCATTAAATCGCCAGCACATGTGGCGATTTACTGAATGCTACTGTCTTTTTTGTCAGACCACTTCTCTTGTTTCTTTTGGTGCTTTCTTCATTTTTTTGTTCCTTTTTTTATTCATTTCTTTTTGTTAGACTATTCCTTTCTTTATTAATGATATATATAATAAATTATAGTTATTTGATTATGTTAAACGTGTCATTTTATTCGACCTAAACATTACTATCATGTTCGAATTAAAAATTTTAAACTTTGAATATTTCTTCAACTGATCTAATACATTAAAAGTATATCTTAAAAATTGCATAAACTTGTTATTTTGCTAGATTGGAACCATCTCGAATTTTTAGATTTTGAGTTAGCCTAAAATTAAAGATACAAAATATTAAACATGTGAATCCGAAGTAAAAAAAAAATGATAAGAGTACAATGAAAAAAAAACATACTCTCACGAAGTGACCGCCGATAGAAAAAAAAAAGATCTTATTATGTCAAAAAATGTGCATCATGCTTGTACATAATCTTTATTAATAATAAGATATGAGACATAATACTATAATATTCGTTGAAACTTAATTCATGTAACAATTCACCAAGTTAATGGATTTAAGAGATGATACTAAAGTAGGTGAGGACATATGGAATACTTTCGGTTCCAAAGGGGCTAACACTAAGGACGGCTAAATACTTAGCTCGGCCAAGGCTTTTGGATGATGCAGTTATGTTTAGATTATCGTAATGGACAAGCACATATTTTTCATTACAACCTTGATCTACACTTATTAGCGTTAATTTTTCATCTTTCGGGAGATTTGTGTTGTGTTGATCAATAGCAAAAACTGCCTCATCCGTATAAGTGCGATCTTTTATGTTTAATATTTTTTGACATGGACCGTGACGATCTTCATGTACTTGAGTAGTCGACCTTGCTGCCATAACTAATTCCACAAATAAGAAAAATGCCACCATCATTATCATTGTGATTGCTACTTTAGGCGATTCGGATCTTGTCATTTTTATTCGTAGCTTGCAACGTAATGCTCACTTGATGATTTAGTGTAGTGATGTTTTTAGTTTGCAAGTATGTTGCTTCTTGTTATAACAAGGAGCAATATACTATAGTTTATAAAATTAGATAATTCTAATTAGGAAGTTTTGTATTTGCAAGTTACTAACATATCACTCACTAATTAATGACATATATTGTGGGAGTGTTACATTTTATTGGTAGTCAAATATCTTTAATTTTACACGTTAACAAAAATTATTGAAGGTTTAAATTTTATAAATAGTAATGAATGTTTCATAAATTGTAGGGTTGTTACATACTAATGGTAATCAAATAAATGAACTTGAAACTACCTCAAGTTTGACTAGAAAAAAACATATATGATCGAGTATTAAGCTAGTGCAGAGATACCTAAAATCTAACTTATGTAGGGATGGTTATTAGGAAATGGTATTAATGATGCCCTCTCGAACTCGGTAAAAAACGAGAGACAAAATGGTATGGCACATCAAGTATGTTTTGGAATTATTTAATTTCATGTTAGTCACATATGTGATTTGGTTGGTTAAAAAGACTTAGATTATTAATATTAATTCATAC
This sequence comes from Linum lewisii, assembly GCA_034768395.1. Classification (NCBI taxonomy): domain Eukaryota; kingdom Viridiplantae; phylum Streptophyta; class Magnoliopsida; order Malpighiales; family Linaceae; genus Linum; species Linum lewisii. The sequence continues at coordinate 4,664,014 of CM068302.1, read as the reverse complement.
CAACACTAGAATTAGTGAAGGCTTGAATGGTAAATTATATTAATAAACTTAAGTTTCTAATTTGATTTTGAATCTTAAATTTTTAAATTTTGAATTTTTGCGGTTTGAAAAGTTGGTTAGATTTGAAATCCAAATGAACCCATTTTTTGTTCCTTTGGACTGATTTGGGCTTATTTTGGGGGAAATATTGGGCTGATTTTTGGGACAAAATCAGGCCCAGTACCTCCTTTTTTCCGTCCAAACATGTATGATAAGAGTACAATTCTCATGATAATGCTCATGTTTTGTTGCATCCAATGCAACAATCAATCTCCACCCTTGGATCTTAATTCTTTCATCTTGTGGTTTCAATTCATTATTTATAATTTCAAGTTATTTTAGTTTGTTGAAGTTTCTCTCATTTTCTGTCACCGAAAGTTTTCCCGACGAATTTCCCGATAACACGAGGCTCCGTTGATGAAAATTTTTTCACCCACGTGATCACCATAATTATATCTATGTTTCTGGAAAAAAATTATTTTTCTGAAAAAAAATATTTTCTCTGACAATTTTTATGACGGCCAGTCGTACAATTTGTATGTGGCTTGTACAAACCGTATACAATTCGTATTGATGTTTGTACAAGTTGTATACAAACTGTATACACTTTGTATGAGTTGTACACTCTATGTTTATTTTGTATAGTATGTACTAGAGATGTATACAAATTGTATACACTTTGTATGGAATTTGTACACTCTATATTTATTTTTGTACAATCTGTACGGGACTTGTATACACTATGTATGGGAGTTGTACTCTCTGTATTTATTTTTGTACATTTTGTTTTTTCGTATGGTAGGGTCGTAAATAATTTATACAAATTGTATATACTCTATATGAAATCCGTACACTATGTATGAGAATCGTACAACTTGTTTATAACGTACACTCTGTATGGAGTTCGTACAAACTGTATTGACTAAATGGGAAATCCTACCATTAGGACACCCCAAAGTGTCCTCATATGAGGACACCTCTTAGAGCCGTAGGATTTAATCTTAAAGATCGGAAGACCTATATTAATTGGACATAAAGGTAATTTCAATATTTTATTTATTGCAGATTTTTAATTATTGTTTATTAATTTTCGGATTTACAGTTACATTGCTGATTTTTTATTCTTTTTTCTGCCCCTTTTTTTGCTCCATTTAATTTATGATAAATTAATTATATTTTTTTAATTACTTCTTCATCTTCTTCTCTATGCTCGCCGGTTTTTGTTGTGTATCTCCGGTGGTTTTTATTTTAGATTAGTTTCTAACACTTTTTGTGGAAATTGTTTCGAACTGTTCCTCTTTATCATTTCGAAACATATTGAAAGAGAGAAGAATAGAATAAGAGGAAGAGATGAACAACGTGTATTATTAATTAATCTGACTCTATGCCAAAGAAGGGGTTAAATACCCAAAACAAAGGAGGACTCCTACCATAAGTAGGAGTCCTAATTAAGTAAAACTTTCTTCTATAAGCCGATACCCTATTAAGCTATAATTAGGATATCTATAACTGCCTAAATAAGATGATTATTTCTACACTCCCCTCAAGCTGGGTGGTGTAGATGTTGTACATTCCCAGCTTGTGAATCAGCTCCTCGAAATTCGTTCTTGGTAAAGATTTGGTGAAGACATCTGCAACTTGCTTATTTGTCGACACATATCTAGTAGCACTACTCCACTTGAAATCTTCTCGGAGATAAAGTGTCTATCTAGCTCCACATGCTTTGTTCGATCGTGATGAACTGGATTTTTTGCTATACTGATGGCTGACTTACTATCACACAATACTCGTATAGGGTCATCAGTGGTCATCTTTAGCTCACTTAGAACACGTCACAGCCAAATGCCTTCTTTTATCCCTGACGTTACAGCACGATACTCAGCCTCAGCACTACTCAGGGAGACCACATCCTGTTTCTTGCTTCTCCATGTCACAAGATTACCCCACACATACGTGCAGTAACCCGTAGTTGACCGTCTCTCTGTCAACTCGCTTGCCCAGCTAGAGTCGGTGTAGAGAGTAATACCCCGTTGATCTGTCTTTCTGAATAACAAACCCTTTCCTGGAGTGGATTTCAGATATTTCAGTATTCGATAAACCATCTCCATATGTTCTTCATTTGGGTTGTGCATGTGTTGACTCACAATTCCCACTGAATAAGAGATGTCTGGTCTCGTATGAGCCAAGTAAATAAGCTTCCCAACCAGGCGTTGGTAACTGCCTTTATCAACCGAAGCAATACCATCTTCTCGACTGAGCCGTTTATTTGGTTCCATAGGAGTCCCCATTGGTTTGCAACCTAGCATACCCGTTTCCTTCAAGAGATCTAGGACATACTTTCTTTGAGATAGGAAGATGCCTCGTTTCGACCTTGCCACTTCCATTCCCAAGAAGTATTTTAGCTCTCCCAGATCTTTCAGGTCAAACTTAGTTGCTAGTCTGCGTTTTAGTTCCAAAATTTCCTTCGTATCATCTCCTGTAATGATGATGTCATCGACGTACACAATCAAAACAGCGAGCTTCCCGGACATTGAATGTTTTACAAACAAGGTTTGATCCGACTGGCATTGAGAGTAACCTGCTGACTTTACTGCCTTTGTAAACCGATCAAACCAAGCCCTTGGTGACTGCTTGAGACCATACATGGCCTTTTTCAGCTTGCAGACTTTCCCTCCTGAATCTATCCCAGGAGGAGGATTCATATACACTTCTTCTGACAATTCTCCGTTTAGGAAGGCATTTTTAACATGAAACTGATGAAGATCCCAATCGAGATTTGCAGCCAAGCTTAACAGGATTCGGATAGTATTCAACTTTGCTACCGGAGCAAATGTTTCTTCATAGTCTATTCCATAAGTTTGTGTGAACCCTCGTGCGACAAGTCTAGCCTTGAACCGTTCTACCGTTCCATCAGATTTATGTTTAACTGTGAAGATCCACCTGCAATCTACTGTTCTCTTATCTCTAGGAAGAGTGACCATGTCCCATGTTTGATTTTTCTGAAGGGCCTGAAGTTCTTCTTCGACAGCCTGTTTCCACTTAGGAATTAAGAGAGCTTCTTTGATATTTCTTGGAGCCTCAACACTGTCCAGGCCAGTAATAAAAGCTCTATATTGTGTACTCAATCCTTCGTAGCTGAGATAGCTTCCTATAGGATGACGAGTACAATTTCTTACTCCTTTCCGAATAGCAATCGGTATGTCTAAGTCTGTATCCCATTGAGGTACTCCCTCTTCAATAGCTGTTTGAGATTTCTCAGAAGGATTACTAGGTTCCGCTGGACTTTTGGTGCGTCTCGTGTAAACCTGTAGTGGGACACGAGGTTGCTCCCCCTGTAGATGATGCTCTCTGGTGCTTAGCTGTTCTGGAGTACTATTCTCACTGCTAGAGTTAACCGGAACCGTAGGTGAAGAAATAGCTTCAGCCTCGACTGTAATAAGATCACATAGCTGCTGTGTTTCAGATCCATTCTCCCCTTGAAACTCAGCATTCTCAAAGTAAGGCTGTGATTCAAAAAAAGTAGCATCTCTTGTGTGATAAATACGCCGAGTGATTGGCGAAAAACACTTATAGCCCTTCTGATGGGAAGAATAACCAATGAATACACACTTGTGTGCACGAGGATCCAATTTTGATCGATGATTGGGGTTGATGTGTACAAACACTGTGCAACCAAAAATCTTAGGGGGCAAGTTGCATGAGAGGCTTGCCATCTGTGGGTACATACTAATAAGAAGTTGTCGAGGGGGTTGGAACTTCAGAACCCTACTTGGCATTCTGTTTATTAAGTAAGTAGCTGTCAAAACTGCCTCTCCCCATAAATACTTTGGTACATGTCTTGCAAACATGCAAGCTCTCGCAACCTCTAATAGATGCCGATTTTTCCGTTCTGCTATTCCATTCTGTTGTGGTGTTTCCACACAAGAACTGACATGCACAACTCCCTTTGTTAATAGATAGGTGCTAAGGATGCTGTTGAAATAATCCTTTGCATTGTCGGTCTTTAACACTTGAATTTTGGTTTGAAATTGGGTTTCAACCATAGTGTAGAAGTGCTGGAATATATCTTTGGTTTCGGATTTCTCCTTCATAAGGTAGGTCCAGGTGTGACGAGTATGATCATCAATGAATGTCACAAACCACTTTGCTCCATTGTGGTTTTTTATCTTCATAGGACCCCAAATATCACTATGAACGATAGAAAATGGCCGAGTAGGATGATAGCCAATACCAGAATACACAGCTCGAGTATGCTTTGCTAGTTGACACACTTCACATTGATATAACTTTGCCTTTTTATTGATAAAAAACTTAGGAAACAAGTATTCAAGATAAGCAAAACTAGGGTGTCCGAGCCTATAATGCCACAACATAACTTCATCACTACTACAATCTAAACTGGAAGCGGTATGAGCTGATTTTTGTTGATCTCCGTGATTAACTCCTGGCGAATCATCCTTGAAGATATAAAGTCCATCTGAAACTTCAGCAGTCCCAATCGTCCTCCCTGATCCCACCTCCTGTAAGTGGCAACCAGATGACAGAAATTTAGCTTCACAATTCAGATCTGAGGTTAATTGTCTTATGGAAAGGAGGTTGCAGGTTAATTGAGGCACATATAGGACAGGAGACAAGGTAATGTTTTGAGCAAGTCTAATCCATCCAATACCAGTAACAGGTGCAATACTTCCATCGGCCACACGTACCCCAGCCTTCCTGGGATACGGTTGGAGGTCGTTGATTAGGTTTCGACATCCAGACATAGAATCAGATGCACCAGAATCTAATATCCAAACACTAGAATTATTCGATTTTATAGAGTAGGCTTTAACAGAGTTACCTTGAGCAAATGAACCAGTAAAGAAATCAGCAGGACTGCTGTTGGATGACTGTCCAGTTTGAAGGACTTCTGAGAACATCTTCTTGAGAGCTTCTAGTTGCCCCTTAGAGAACTGGTTCTCATCCCCTGTCGTGCTGCTGGACGCAGCATTAGCACGTGGATTCTGAGCACGACGTTCAGCCAGTCTTTCAGAACGTGGCTTCCAATCAGCAGGTTTTCCACCATTGAGAAACCAACATTGAGCTTTAGTATGCCACGGTTTCTTGCAATGGTCACAGAACACAGTAGGGGAAGCTACCTCCTTGTCCTTCTGCTTCTGGTTGTTGCTGATTGTTTTGTTGCCGATCAAGGCAGCTGGAGTGTCAGCCTTTAGGGCTGAACCTTCTGAAATAGCTTTAGAGTTGATTAACATAACCTGACGATGACTTTCTTCACGTCGGATTTCTGCAACAGCTTCTTCAAGATCCGGAAACGGCTTTGTAGCCATGACTCTTCCTTTAGCTGCATCCAAGTCGTGGTTTAATCCTAACAGGAAGTGAAGTGTTCATTTTTTTTCAACGAACTTCCTTAAGGTTTCAGCATCAGTAGGCGAAGACCAGTCTTGAACTTCAAATTGATCTAGCTGCATCCAGTTTCGATTAAGAGCGTTGTAATATTCATTCGTGCTCATATCTCCTTGTTTGAGATTGTAGATTTTGGTTTCAATCTCCAACAGAGCAGAAGTATTGTCAACCGTAGAGTAAGTCTTCTTTGCGTGATCCCAGATAGACTTGGCTGACGAATGAAGAAGGTAATTTTCTCCGATTTTTGGCTGCATTGTAGAGATTAACCATCCACGAACTAGATTGTCTTCATTATTCCACTGCTCATATTTGGCATCGGTTTTAGCTGGCTTCTCGGTAGATCCATGAAGATAGCCAGCTTTGCCACGTCCTGTGATGAATATCAGGACTGATTGCGACCAGTGGAGATAATTGGAGCCATCGAGTCTGTAGATGACAGCCTGTCCAGGATAGGAATCCGAAACTGGATTGATAGTCATCGTACCCGGAGTCTCGGAGTTGGAGGCTGGAGGAACGACGGTTACAACAGAATCGTCCGTCATTGATCGAGCTAGGGTTTTAGAAGATTAGCGGAAGACTGTATCGAGCAACAGCTCTGATACCATATTGAAAGAGAGAAGAATAGAATAAGAGGAAGAGATGAATAACGTGTATTATTAATTAATTTGACTCTATGCCAAAGAAGGGGTTAAATACCCAAAACAAAGGAGGACTCCTACCATAAGTAGGAGTCCTAATTAAGTAAAACTTTCTTCTATAAGCCGATACCCTATTAAGCTATAATTAGGATATCTATAACTACCTAAATAAGATGATTATTTCTACAAAATAGTTCCTATTTTATTGTTGCGGAACAGTGATCCATTTCAAAAATAATGGAACGTGTTGAAAATCGATTTTGATAATGGAACAAAATATACGAAACAATATTTGCTCCGTAAGTAACTATACGAAACAATATATGTTCCATAAGTAACTATACGGAACAATATCTGTTCCATAATATCAAATACGAAACAATATATGTTCCATAAGTAACTATACGGAACAATATCTGTTCCATAATATCAAATAATAACCATACCGATTTCATTTCAATTCAAACAAAAACTCCAAAGAAAACCGAAGAAATTAAGCATTTTTCATAAGAATTACAGAACCACCACTTAAGTTACAGAACCAACCCAAGTGTCACTTAACTTCTGAAACTAACAGAACGATCCATGAAATTTGTCCAAGTGAGGTTTTGTTTCTGGAAATCGACAAAAACAACTTTGAATGCCTAGAAACATCCATCTCGTCGTCCTGATTCCAACGGTCCTGACGGTTCATCGATCGGAGCTCTAACGAGGGAGTTATGGCCGAAACTCTGAATCACCAATCGAAGGTTCCTCACTGACCTGACAAACGAACCCTTAAAAGCCAAACTCCCAAACACACCACAGATTTACTGAAATCACAGTTGGGTAACTTATCTTTCTAAAAATGACAGAACAGTCACTGAACTTTCAAGAAATTTCAACCAGGTTTCTTGTCTTCTCCGATGAAGTGTTCACCGTCGGCGGAACGTCCGACCACCGTCGCCGCCGCTCCCACTCTCTTGGAACCCGTGGAAACAACGCCGCCGCCCCGACTTCTAAACCAGCAGCCGCCGGTGGCGGCGCCTTGGTTCCGCTTTCCCTTCCTTCGCTGCCGCCGCCTCTCCCCCGAGATGCGGCGGTAGATCTAATGCGGCGAGGCTGGTGAGATCTGATGCGGTAGATCTGGTTTGACAAGGCTAGCGGCGAGGATGGTGTGGCGGCGGGGCGAGGCTGGCGAGGCAATGGCGGCGGCTAGGCGTGTGACGGCGGCAATGGTGGCGGTTGGGTTCCGCAAGTTGAGAACACAATTTGTTTTTGGCCGATTGTATTTTTAGGGTTTGTGGTAAAACCCTAATATTATTTACTATATATATTGGTACCAAATGACAATTTTGTCCATTTTAATCTGGTCCATTGGATCTATTTCTTAATCCTATGGTTCTAAGAGGTGTCCTAATATGAGGACACTAAGGGGTGTCCTAACGGTAGTAGATCCTTGACGAAATAACTAAGCGTGTCATCATCGACGAAGTCTCTATGTAGAAACGACGTCCCACAAATTTAAATCTCAATCTGACCAACTTTTAATTCTATCGAAAAATAATTGGTCAAAAAAAGATCTCATTCATACAAGTTAAAGAAGAAGGAAGGAACAAATGAGAGATGAGGACCGTAGATTAGATGAATGGCTAAGATTGTTGCTGCTTTGGAGACAACATTTGAGTTGCTGTCTCTGGAATCAGACTCTGTATGATAATGGAGGGAAATTTCAAAAAGTAAAAAATGGAAACATTGTTTTATTTTAAAATTTAGAAAGGTCGTGTTTACCCATGAATGAATTAATACAACAGTTCTCATCACACTCCTCCATGGACTATAAAAGGAAGTCTCCTCCTCATTTATAGAACACACCAATTTACACAACTCCATCTCCTCTCAATGGTCTCAAAGGTTGGGTAAATTGCACCGAGTACCACGGAACTGTTCATTACGTTTAGTAACAATCATCTAACTAATTTTCTTGGTTCAGATACCACTGAACTCGAATTTCCTTGGTTCGGAGTACCACCTAACTAATATTTTTGGTTCGGATACCACTATACTCGAATTTTCTTGGTTCAGAGTACCACCTAACTAATTTCTTGGCTCGGATACCACTGATCTCGAGTTTTCTTGGCTCGGGGTACCACCTAACTAATTTTATTGACTCATATACCACATGTCATCTTTAACTTCGTTGCCTTTGTTGGTACTGACGATCAACCCAATCGAATTCGGTCGGTGATCGAAATCGAGTTCGCCCAAAACCAATGATCATGACCGAATTCAAATTCCACCACGGTCAACCGAGTAGATCGAGTCACTGACCGATTCGGGAAGGGGCAAATCTGAAGAAAAAAAAGGAATGAATGAACACAGGAAGAAAGAAAAAATGCTAGATCTGGAAAAAAAGGAAGAAAAAAAAGAAGTAGATGGAAAGAGAGAAAAAAAAGAACACGATTTGGGAAGATGGAAAGAAGAAGAAGAGCTCTGAATTAGTTCTGTTAGAGGCCAAAGTCAGTTGTCGATGTTGAAAGTTTGCAGGGAATCCGACTTTCAAAGAGATCTATGAGTTGGGCGATGGACCATCGTCAGCATCTTCTGACCAGGATCGACAGTGTAGCCATCGACAACCACTAGGTTATGTTGTGGTGGCGGAGGCGCCTTTTTCTCCCTTCTGATTTGCATTCTCGTAGTTGTGTCTGTCCGCTAATAGGACGACCGATTTTGGGTCTCGACGAAGTCGTCAGACTTGTCGTTGTTTGATCCGAAGTTGGGGGCGGAGAGAGGTTGGCCGAGAAGAGGAAGATGACATTCGAGTAGCATCGGAAAAATAATAAGAAGATGAAGATCAAAGAAGAACAAAAAAAGATCGAAGAAGAACTGAAAAAGATACATGAATAGGAAATTAAATTCGATCAATCATTTGGTCAGACCGAAAAACCAACCCAAATTTACTAGCCCTATGCAGTGGTATCCAAGCCAATAAATTAGTTAGGTGGTACTCCGAACCAAAGAAATTTGAGTTCGGTGGTATCCTAAACAAGAAAATTAGTTAGGTGGCTGCTACTAAACATAATAAATAGTTTGGTGGTATCCAATGCAATTTACCCCTCAAAGGTTCTTCATTTTCATAAGCGTTGAAGTTGAAGGTTTAGTAGTTTTATCCCTAAGGAAATTCCTTGTAACCCTAGACTTTGGAAAGAGTAGGAATGTTCTTTATGGAAAGTGAGTTCCACTACAAGAAAATTGATGATTAGTCATGGAATATTAGTCATGGTTTTGTGAACCGTGACCAATTAGTCACGGTTTTTTAAAACCGTGACCAATTAGTCACGGTTTCCATGAAACCGTGACCAATTAGTCACGGTTTCCATGAAACCGTGACCAATTTAGTCACGGTTTCAGAAACCGTAACTAAATTAGTCACGGTTTGGTAGAAACCGTGACTAATAAATTTCCTACAAAAACACGGATTGCCACGTTGGCAATCCGTGTGCCTCCCCTTCTTCTTCTTCTTCTTCTTTCTTCTTTCTCTTCTTCTTCTTTTTTTTCTTCTTCTTCTTCTTCTTCTTCTTCTTTTTCTTCTTCTTCTTCTTCTTCTTGCTTCTTCTTCTTCTTCTTCCTTGCTTCTCCTTCTTCTTCTTCTTCTTCCCTTGCTTCTTCCCTTCTTCTTCTTCTTCTTCTTCTTCTTCCCTTGCTTCTTCTTCTTCTTCTTCCTTCTTCTTCTTCTTCTTCTTCCTTCTTCTTCTTCTTCTTCTTCTTCTTCTTCTTCTTCTTCTTCTTCTTCTTCCCTTGCTTCTTTCTCTTCTTCTCTTCTTCTTCTTCTTCTTCTTCTTCTTCTTCTTCTTCTTCTTCTTCTTCTTCTTCTTCTTCTTTCTTCTTCTTCCTTGCTTCTTCTTCTTCGTTCTTCTTCTTCTTCTTCCCTTCTTTCTTCCCTTCTTCTTTTTTCTTTTCTTCTTCTTCTTTCTCTTCTTCTTTTCTTTTTCTTCTTCTTCTTCTTCTTTCTTCTTCTTCTTCTTCTTCTTCTTCTTCTTCCCTTGCTTCTTCTTCTTCTTCTTCTTCTTCTTCTTCTTCTTCTTCCTTGCTTTTCTTCTTCTTCTTCTTCCTTCTTCTTCTTCTTCCTTCTTTTCTTCTTCTTCTTCTTCCCCTTTCTTCTTCTTCTCTTCTTCTCCCTTTCTTCTTCTTTTCTTCTTCTTCTTCCTCTTTTCTTCTTCTTCTTCTTCTTCTTCTTCTTCTTTTTCTTCCATCTCCAAAGCCTCTCACCACTAACTTCATAATGCCGTCGTGCCCACGATCGCACTGTCCGATTGCTGAATCGCGTACGTTCTCTCTCCACCGGCTTCACCTTTCCACTTCCGTCGTCGAGCCGAATCCAGGGAGTTCACCGGCTTCACCTTCCCGCTTTCATCGCCGAGCCGAATCCAGGGAGTTCATCAACGGCCGCCTGCTTCGACGCCGGCGCGGGACAGGGGAAATGGCCGGAGCAAAGTAGGACGCCAGTGCGGGACATCGGAGCGAGACTCAGGGCGGGACGGAACTCTAACAAAATATTAACTAGTGACCTATTTGAAACCCCAAAAAAGTGGAATGACGATTTTGCAATTACCAAATTTTACCTTGGCAGTCACAAACTGTGAATTTGTTACAAATAAGGACTTGGGTTATAACTTGGGACCTTTTGTTAACTTTCTAAATTTCTGGATTAAAGGAGTTAACTTTCTAAATTTCTGGTCACAGAAAAAATCTTAAGAACAAATTGGTCACTACAAAATTCTAAAGAACAAATTGATCACTACATTTGTCACGATTTTCAGAGCAAACCGTGACTAAATTGGCCTAAATTAGTCACGGTTTATATATAAACCTTGACTAATATTAGTCACGGTTTTCTAGTAAACCGTGACTAATTTTAGTCACGGTTTATATGTAAACCGTGACCAATATTTTAGTCACGGTTTCTTCAAAAACCGTGACAAATTTAGGTCGATTTAGTCACGGTTCCTTGAACCGTGACTAATGGTGCAAAAAAACCGTGACTAATCTTCCTTTTTCTTGTAGTGTTCGTTCACGACTCTACTAAAATTTGACTCACAAATGGGTTCGAGTTGATTACAAGCCAAAGCCTCTACTTTCCGACTAGAGTGTCGTAAGAGAGCGTATTCTTAGGTTCGAGGGACTTAAGTGATCATGTGATCCCCTTTCTTATCTAAGTACACCCCTTGCGGTAAAAAAATTTCATAGGACTGGCTCCACGCTAGCACATCTGCTCTTCCGGGGCCTTTCTTTATATTAGCACAATTTGGCTTGGGCGCGAAGTATGCTAATTCAAGCTAAAAGGTGACTTCGGCTGGTAATGCGCCGCCGTCGGCTGGTAATGTGGCGCCGTCGACTGGTACTGCGGAGGGTCATTGAAACTGTAAGTCCGCCCGTCAGCAAAATCCTCGTTCCACACATAGTAGGGTGGAGGTGCGTATCCCACATCACTGTGCGCGATACCGCCGTAGTCGACATCATCCAACCCTGTACTGTGACCTCTCTGTGGGATGGGATAGCCATCATAGGGAGGGTATGTCGGCAGGCGTGAGGCTGCACGTGGGCGGTGTGGTCCTCGATCGGGAAGTCGATCATACGCTCCACTAATAGCCAATCCAGATCGAAGCACATGACTCATGTGAGAATCACCCGTACCACTCAAAATGGTAGCCTGCTCCAACGAGGCTATCTGAAAGGAAAAAAAAATATGTCAGTGTACTCTAAGGGAAGACTAAATTGGCTAAAGTTACTCAAGTAGTTGGTCACTAACCATCCCCTAAAACTGTGCACCATCGTGAGATAAGGCCAGACGTGTCCGTCTCCTGTACCACTCGTCGTACTCATCATGGAAGTGGTGGCTCAATGGATCTGCTCTCACCTCGCCCTCGACAATGTGCTGATCCCGCTGCTCCCAGAGACGTAAGTACTCTAGGTACCTAACACCCCAATCATGTACTGGCGCTCTGAAGTCTAGTCCCAGCAACTCCTCGACGCGAGCAGCAGGCTCGACGTCCTGTGGGATACGCTGACCATGTCCGAACTGACGCATGCAACGGTCGGGATGGTGCCATGCGACACAGTCTATGCATAGCATGGGGCAAACAACACGCCACAACACATCGTCCTCCAACTGATAATCCTCCTCGCGGAAGGCGTACGACATCCACTGGAGAATTAATAAATATGTTATAAGGAAGAATTAAGAAAATGAGAGAGACTATTTAGAGGAGGTTAAGATTCATAACCAAGAACTCCGTGGACCGGTCAAGTGCGTAGCGTATATCCTCGAGCTTCATAGCCACGCGATGCTCATGGCGCCGGATGACAGACATCCAGCGCACACCACGAGGAACGGTGTCAGCATCTGGTGGGTCACCACCTGCTACGTAGCGATCGGCTATCCGCGAGAATCTCTCCAAGGCCCAGAGCTGGACCAGCAAGGTGAATCCTCCCAAGTCATTTGTACCCTCTGACTCACAGCCGTGAAGAAGGCCGCCCTCCCATGGCCTTATACAGCCATGCTAGTACCGCACTACCCCAACTGAACGTGGATGCAACTCGAGAGTCCCCAATAAGTCGGAGTAGATGAACCGGTATCAAGTCTCCAGTCCGGTCAGCTAGTAGAATGGCGCCAAGAAGAACCCAAGTGTAGGCTCGTGCGTAGCGGATAACAACATCTGCTGGAGCACCAGTCGGTAGACGATCAAACATTCCCTTCACCCACGAGATCTTCACTGATTGTCCCGTACAACTCCCAGCTGGGGTTGGACACCTAACAACTCCTCACATATAACACTCGGAGGACGTCTGTCCACCGCTACGGTAACCGGAACTCCATCGGTAGGAAGACCGTAAGTACCTCAACATCCTCCAAAGTGATCGTCGCCTCGCCCTGTATCAGGTGGAATGTGTTCGTCTCTGGCCACCACCTCTCAATCAATGTTGTGACGAGCTCCTTACACGGTGTGGAACCGAGTAAATGAACAACAGGGGGAGTCGACACTCTCTCAAGAATCCCTCGTACTCTGAACTCCACACCAAGCAAGAACTACGCTATCGCAACCTCAGCGCCTTGCACGCCTGAGGTCACACCACACTAAAGTAGCCCTATGCTTGTTCTCCCCCCACAATAGAGAACAATCACCAGGTTGAGGCCTAACGCCCTCGGGAGTCCGATCAACCAACGGTTCAGCCCATCCATAGTTCGACATCTATTGTATAGTAAATTCTTAGGAAAACTAAGTTAGACTAATTCCTAACCTCAAAGGTATACTAGTTCTCTAACCTCAAAATTATACTACTTGTCTAACTTCAATATTATACTAATTCGCTAACCTCAAAATCATACTAATTCTCTAACATAATTCTCTAACCTATCCATAAAGAATGACATGGTTCACAATGACATAAGAATAATAAATAATGTATGTACTACGTACCTTGTGTAACGGTGCGAAAAAAGGTCCTCTCTGTTTTATAAAAATCCTACAACGTCAATATGACAGTGTTAATAAATCACTTTGAAAAAATTATCTACCATAATAACCTAATAATTCCTAACCTAATCCTAAACTATTCTCTAACCTAAAAACACTAAACTAAATAATTCTACAACAAAAAAAAAAGAGGAAGGAGACTTACCTTGAATGGTGTGTGTGGGAATGGTGTGGGGGGAGGGGTGGAAGGGGTATTTATAGGGGGCCAGGCGAGATCGCCCAATCAGATGCGTTTCTTCCAAAGGCGTTGGGCGATCTCGCCTATGATAGGGGCGATATCGCCTGTGATTGGAAACCTCAGCATTTAATCGGGCGGTTGGCCCGAATTAACTCCGGCTGTTGGCTTTTACAGGGTTGGGGCGATATCGCCTGGGGCCTGGGCGATATCGCCTAGGCCTGGGGCGTTTATAATTACAAATATCAATAGTTTTCAATGGTATTTATTTAGGTTAATAGTTAATTTTTTTATTTATTTTAGTGAAAAGCCCGATTTAAGTGCCTATATTAAAAGGTGGCAAGAAAGGGTTTAATGAAATCAATTGTTTTATTGGTCATTAGACCATCATTGCGTGGGTTATATTTGTGGGTGGAGAAATGGGAACTTACTCTGTACACATTTTGGACACATGTACATATTTTTTTTACTTGTGTACCATTTTATACTCGTTTATGCCGATTTTTTTTATTTATCAAGCCACGAAGGAGACATCCAATAACATCACAACATAGAAATAAGACTTTATCATGCCATTGTTGGACGTTGGTAACTCTTCCTAAAATCAAAGAGGACGAATGAGGATTGATGGGAGATTTTTTTTTGAAGTTTAGGATTGATGGGAGATGATGAGGCAAAATATAAGGAGAATAAAGGATGAGAGAAGAGGAGGCGGAGATGGCTACCAAAAATCGTTTACACACGTGTTCATAATACTCGGTTTGTACATGTGTTCATATTTTTTATACTCGTTTACACACGCTGGACGATTTTAAAATCTAACTATCAGAGATGAAATCTAACAGCGAAGATATTTTTCAATTTCGTCATTGAAATCTGAGGACTGGGGTGGTAGATAAACATGATTGGATGTAAAGATTCAATGTTGTATTTAAAAGCATCCCATTGAAATAAATGTTGGTAAGACAATTTTTAATGGGTGGATACTGTTGGTAAAAAAAATGAAAAAGAAAAGTGTAAGGAGGGAAGTAATTGATATGGTTTGGAATTGTGTCATTAATTCATATATTTCAGTCTCTCCACTTTATCCCTTTCGCCTTTGCTTCTCCTCAACGTTGGGTAGCCTAAATACACCAATCCCATTCCTACTCATCCTCCATATATATATTTATTAATAACTTTAAAAAAAAAAAACTAAAGGAAAAAATTCCATCTACTTTTCCACACGGGACAGCTCTGATCCAACTGTCCTCATCTTCCACGCCAAACCAACGGCTTGGATTGGCCGTGCTGGATAAGAAGTTGAAACACTTGAAAAGAATTATAATAAACAAAAAGACAGTGAAGTGAAGATGAAGGTGGAGTATCAGCAGCAGCAGCAGTGCTGCAGATGCGTTGGAGAAATTTAAAAGCTAAGGAAGATTAATACAAACAAGGTTTCCCCTTTTCTCCTTTCACTTATTTACTCATCGGGAAAATAGCATTTTGGCCGATCTATTTTACAAATTTAACATATAGCATTCTATACTATAAAATTATTCTAACCAATTTACTTGTTGATCCTTTTATTTTAACTATTGTCTTCTTAACATTAAATTTGGACAAATTCGCACACTGAAGAAGAAGAAGAGTTTTAAAACCACACGTTATATTTGTCAATTTCATCTTGTCGAATTATGTATATTTATATTTTCAATTAAAAAAATGCTCAGTCCGTGTAAAATTCAAATACTGGCGGAATTAGACAATTCCACCGCAATTGAATTCAAGAGGAATTGAGCCTTTTCCCGAAATTATAATCCTTGTTATTCTTACAAATTAAGAAATGAAATTGAAATCCTTAATTACAAGAAATGACTGCACTACACCTAGATTTTATTATATTAACTGTGAATTGTCCAAAATTTTAAAAATATAGCTGATTAAAAAAAAAATCCCGAATTGGGTTTAAATATTGGGTCATAATCTCCAAATCCTTACCTATTAACAGGAATTTCAAAACAGGGCTTTTGGTGGTTTTCAAAGTGGGTTGACTTTCAAATCCGTCCAGTTCACGGGTTTAAATGACAGAAAAACAAGGATTTGGCAGATTCCGCCCACTTTGGTATGATTCAGTGGATTTTATTGACATGAAAAACGTAGCCTTATAGTATGCTAATACATGACTATTAGAGCTAACGTGATATACTGAATGTGCATCAATTAATGTCATGAAGATAAAAGTTGGAATAAAATGACCCAAAAGGTAAAATGGTCAAAATATGAAAAAGTCAAAAGAGCAATTTATAGTGTAGGTGACTATATGTAAAGTTGGAAAAATAAAAGGGGCAAAATGCTATTTCCCCTTACTCATACTAGTTTTATTACTGGAGAGTGAAAAATAAATAAAATTTACTACACAAGGGAGTTTTCCAGAGAGAAAGGAAAGGAAGAACGAAGGGTCTCTCGTGAAATATTATTATTATTAATTTTTTTGTTTGTGCTCAATTAATAATATTGTAAACAGTAATAATATTCGTGAGAAAAAGGAAGGAAGGAAGGAAAAGAAGAGAGAGTGTATAGAGACAAATGCCCACCACCATTAACACTTGTCTCTCATCTCTCACATGAGCACGACCCATCTCCTCTCTTTCTCCCACCATTCATTCTTTTCTTCACCTTCTTCATCGCCATTAATCCTCAATTAGGTATTCTGAATTCCCAGGAGCGGAAGATTTCTGTTTCTGGGTTCCTCCCAGATGCTATTTCAATGGGTATTAAAGACGAGCACCATCAGTTGGAGAGCGGCGGCGGCAATGGGACTACTGATAGAGGGACGGGGAGCTCTTCTCCCTTCTGCTGTCAAGGATGTTCCATGGCCATGTACAGAATCTCTCAGCAGTTCAGTTTTAAGTGTGTTTTCTTTGTGATCCTTTCTTTGGCGCTTGTACTCTCCGGGATCTTCTGGATCTTCCCTTTCCACGCTCGCAATTCCAACGGATTTGATGCTAAGGAGGCAATTAAGCACAGTGGTGAGCTTCTCGCTACTTCTCCATCTCCGTTTTGCTTCGTTTCTACAGTTAGGGTTTCCGCATCTTGTGGATTTCTGCTGCTACTGCTGCCGAAGTAGTTACTGTTACTGTATTAGGGTTCCAGCTGATTCCTTTGGGCAGATTCGATTTGCTCATTTTGGGGTTGTGTAAATTAAGCTCTGCGGTTGTTAAAGAGCTGGCGTGTGGTTTGCTTATCTTAGCAATTTCGTCTGGGCTCCTTCTGCTGACAAGTGGATCGTGTTACTTTCGAATCTCAAATCCGCTGATTTACCTGCTCATTTGGTGTTTCATTTCTGTTGTTGTGGCTGTGATTTAGCCTTTGGATGTTCTTATTCGATCAGTTTATGATTTTCCATTGAGGGAATCCATCAGTGAATGATCGCTAGGTCGTTCTGTGTTCTGAACATGTGTATTACATTGCCGACGGTCTAATTTTGGAGGAAGTTCGTTAAGCAAGATTTAGTATTAGCATTAAAGTGGTCCATGCTAGGAATTTCTTTTTTGTAGCTCCGATTCTTTCATTTCTGAAGCTGTGGTAAACATGGTTTGACATTACTACCATACTGTTTCTTGCTTTTGACTGTTAGAAGTACCATATAGCTCTGATTCAGTTCACCATACATAATTTGAATGCTCAATATGCTTTTCTCGAGTCTATTCAGTTCATATTTTGAAACTTCAAAATGCTTTGCTTGAGCCTGTTTGGCATATTTTCTGACCTAAGGCGCCCATCCAATTGTTGCTATAGTTGTTCTGCTTTAGTTTGTGTGTCCGTCTGCCTGTGTTTATGATTGGTCTGTTAAAAATCTGCCTATAGGTGAAAAAGAAGCGGTTGCAATACACTTGGTTCGGTAGATATCGTGTTAGTGCAACTTACTGACTAGTGGTTGCTAATTTTTTGGGAGTACTTGAACACTTACATGCATCACATGAAAAGTTTGAGTAGATATCTGCATACGTTGCATATGGGGAATCACTGTCCTGGACATAAAGTAATATTTGCTTTATGATCGCAGTTCTTCCTTGTGATTTTGTACCTTTCTATCTACATCTATTCTGGAATCTTCTACTCTCAAGTATGAGATTTGAAGTTGGCTGGTCACAAGATAACTTCTCTATTTGACTTGCCCTTTTCTTTGCTGGTTCAATGCTTTCCTATGGTTTCAACCTAGGTGACCTGGATGTGTTCATTCATCCTTTCCATTAGGTCGTCTTACCCTTCCGGTGACTTGCTCTGTTACTTATCTACATCCAGATGGACTCTAAGATGCTTTGCACGTGGCTTATGTTCTCTTGGAAAGTGGTTATATCTAACATTGATTAATACATGATAACCTCTCAAATTCCTTTGGTGGTATTTTGAAATTCTCTTTGATAAGAATGGAAGTCCATTTCTTGCTCTTCTCTCTCTTGCATTATCATTGAATGAAGAGGATACTGATTGTAGCATGCTTAGTAGATTTTGGATCTTCTCTTTCAAGTTGTCCTATGATGCCTATCACAAGCTGTTCTCTGTGTCACTAGATATTTCTGTGGTTCTGAAGTTCAGATGTGTTTGCCATTGTTTTACTGATCTGATTTATGTTTGAAGTTCATAGATTATATTTTGTTTTAATGAAAAAGGAATAGTTGGGCCCGATTCTGTAGGTATTTTACTCTTGTTGTCCAGTACTGTTCTTCAAAGTATATGTGCTGTGGTAGTTTGTTTTTCATTTAAGTTGACAAATATATGGTGACCTACCATGTTTTTGGACCTTGTAAAGAACGATTCTGTAGCAATGCACTATTTTATTAAATTGAACTGGTGATGTGCACTTTGAGTTTTATGGTAAAATTTTTACTGTTGGATATTACGTTCCCCTTTTAATTATCTGTAGTTCTGGACCATTCATTTGAAAGATTTGGATTGATAGTTTAGTGCTGTGCTAATACCACTTATTTGTTTTCAGCTACTGCACAAGCGTACTTCAAACTTCCAAAGCCAGTTTCAGAATTGGTTCCACATATGAATGTATTAGAGAACGACATCTTCAGTGAAATAAACGTCCCTGATATGAAGGTCCGTTTCATGCTTTTGTAGTTGACTGTAATGCATTTCTCGGTAAGCTTAAATGTTGACCTAAAAGTCTATGCATACTTTTCAGGTGGCGATGCTGTCTATGCATCAAAATGGCACATCCAACTGGACGGATGGGGTTTTTGGTGTACTTTCTGATCCGATGAATGCCCCTCTAAATCCAGCACACATAAATTTGCTGAGGTCGGCATTAGTTGATCTATTCCTTAGGCAGATAAATCTCTCTGTAAACACCTCAGTATTTGGAGAGCCATATGATTTTGAAATTCTTAAGTTTCCTGGGGGAGTCACTGTGATTCCACTCCAGTACGGTTCTATTTGGAAACCCCGCCAGCCCCTCTTCAATTTTACCCTCAACAGCTCAATATCTGAGATTCTTCACAATTTTGGTGACTTGAGGGCCCAGTTGAAGTCGGGATTGCGTCTCAGGCCCTACGAGGTATATCTTGTTTGATTCTGATAAAACATGAGTGTTTTATTTAGTGGTAGCTCAAGTCATTTTGTAGAATTATTGAATTAGTAGTCGTTTTCTAATGCAATGCTGTGTAGGTGGCATTCATTTCAGGTTTATATGATGTAAGCTGTTTGTATAACTTTGTTTCTTTCAACATTGCAGAATATCTACTTGCAGATAACAAACTCAGCAGGCTCCACAATTCAGGCTCCAGTTACCTTGCAGGCCTCTGTCTCATCAGGGTTTGGAAGAATTTTGCCGCAAAGGTTACAACAGTTGGCTGATACCGTCTGGAATTCAAATGAGAAGAATCTTGGCCTGCGTAACCCAGTCTTTGGCAAGGTGAAGGGTGTTGTTTTGTCATCGTACTTAAATTGTACAACTCCTACAACTTCTGCACCTGCTCCATCTCCGGCTCTCAGCTATGTTACTGAACCACCAGCTTCCCCATACCCGACCCCGCCAACTGTTTCTCCATCTCCCTCACCGTCTCACTCCAGGCACAAACATGCAAAGGCTCCCAAAAGAGCACCCCGCCATTTCTTTCCTCCTGTAAATTCTCCTGCACCTTCTATTGGGACTGCTCATCCTCCTGACCCCTGTCCATATTATGGTCGTAAATTGAATCCTCCTAGCCCATCACCATCGCCATCACCCTCGGGCGTGAAAAATTTCTTCCATCCAGATGCACCCCCACCACAGCTGCCACCAAACCCTGCTCCTTCACCTGCAGCCTCCTATACTTCAACACCAACAGAGGGCTCAGAATCTCCATCACTGGCGCCTGCACCATCTGCTCTTTCCCCAACGTGTAAGTTCAACTATGAATAGCTCCTGATCACAGTTGGTCTGGTGTTACTCCTGGTCTTTCAGCTGCTACAATGACCAAACAATCATATTCCTGCTTTACTGCAGCTTTTGCAGGACGAGTATTAATTAAGCAGAGTTGGCTGCTGGGATTGTGGTGTTTTGTGATCTTTCATCTTTGTTTGCAACTTTGGTAGTCATCGTCAAGCTTGCTCATCAAAACTGCACCAGAGACAATTACTGGAAAGGAAAGTAACGAATTAGCCAGTTTTGTTTTGGAGGGAGAGGATGATAGAAGCTTGTGCGAAAAAAAAGAGTTGCAGAGTTTCTTTCTTTGTCAGGTATTGGCAAATCCAAAAAAGAAAAGTGTAAATGTTCTATGAAATAGAGAGAAAAATGGGAGGTCAAAGCCAAAAGGTGGCGGGCCTCTCATCTCACTTGTAGGTTTTGTTGATGCAAACTGGCAAAGTAAGTCCTGTTGTTCCAAAGGGAACACAGCCGGGATGTGTGCTACAGTTCCTAACTGGAAACCAAACCAAAAGGGAAATGAAATCATCAAATCTTTATTTAGGGTTCACATCTATCTCTCTGCATATTTGAACCTATATTGTTGCAACTGTAAAAATGATCATGTAATACAGAGCATTTTGATATTTTCCAATGGAGCTACTAGAAAGTTTAAGCCTTTGGAGCTGCTGATGTTTTGATATGCTTTTTGATCGAGATCTGAAATGATTCTGGTGGAGATCTTAGTTGGAGTGTTGCAGCCATCACATGTGAGTGAGCTGTCATGAACATAGCTGAATCTTGAAACCATAGCAATGTCTGCCAACTCATATACATATCTCATTCAGTACATAAACAATCTATAGTTCCCATGTCAACTGTTAAGTTCCTACTATGGTGCAGTTGGTTGGTCTATCTGTCTATTGTTACAAAAGAAGAGCAGCCCGGCTCGGCTCGGCTGCTGAGAGCTGTCTGGGTGCTTAGGAGTCCCTATTACCTTTTCTTGCTAAGCTGGTAAGGGATTTGAGAGGTGCCCTGTCGATGAAAACTTTGCGCCCATCTTTAGATAATGAGTCTTCAAATTTCCAGGCAGGTCCAACCAACCATGATGTAGCAATTCCACCAAGCAACCCTCCCACCTGCAATTTTCATTTAAATCATGTCAATTCATTTACTTTTGGCAAATGTAACATTCTTAAACCGCAAAAGCATTAGTTTTTGGAGAACAAGATGGAAACTTTAAGGAGAGCCTTAAGTGCTGTTCATTAGACAGATCATAACACGGCTGGCATCAAGGAGCCTAACTTTCTGTTCATTAGATGGATCATCACACTATCCTTTCTAAGCACAACTGGGAAGGTCCAAACTGACACGACTGACTTTTCTTACATCAACTGTTCTCAATCTTTGCCTTTGTGCCTACTACTCGTTTCAAATTGCATACAGTTTGCTCATCACATTACTTACTGATCTTGAATAATACAGACAGCTAACTTAAGGTGGTCTATCATTGCAGAAAAGGAAGTGTACAATATACTTACGTGGCCCCAATTGTCAATTTGCTGGTTAAGTAAGCCAATAACCTGCATACAAGTTTCTCAATTAGCACAGAGAAAACATTAATTCTAACACTATAAGCATCAGCTTCTCGCGCAATCACTTCCATGAACACTTCTTTGACTAGTTGTAGGAGAAGGATATCCTAGCAAAGGGTCTAAGAGTTGTTGTGATTGAAAGGATGATGATCATGCTTCAAGCTAATCATCAGGCATACTGGTTTAAGCTGTTGTATGGTAATGAAAAGCCTATACTGTACCATATTTAGGAAAATCATTTGTGCTATGTGCTGCAGTTCTTGTTTTCCGCCTCGGATCGTAGTTTTATGCCTCATGACAAACACAGCAAGAGACCCAACCTGATTTCAAAATCCAGTATGTAATCAACGTTAGCAAGGACTCAACTTTAAACAGAATGCACTTCAGATTAGAAAAGGATCATGACCTCTAAACTCGCTAGACAAGAAAACAGTGGATTGCCTAATTCTCAAATTCAGGGCCAACCATCATCAATGCTAAATAACCTAATAACAACGGTAAAAAAGCAGTGTTTGGCAGCTTTTGCCACTTGACTTCTGAAACTGTTGTAACTTAACTGACCTCCATAATCATGTCCATCGCATACAGATGATATATTAGCTTACAGATGGTAACCATACTGATTCTATTTGCACACATGCTAGTGCTCTCGCATTGTTATGAAACATGTAAACTTCACAGCTATAAGTATTCAGCTTATTTAGGGACCAAGTTTTTTCCTACCTAAAAATTCCCTTCTTTTTCCTGTGCATCCTTGTTAAACACAAAGAGTTGTGCCAGGAGAAATTTCCAAGAGAGTGAAGAGAAAGAACAAGCATAACATGTGTCGAATACAGTGTGATTTCGGTATCCGTCAACACGAAGGGAACTCACATCCTAAAGCTATCAGTTTTCTCTGGGGTTGTTTGTGTCCCTTATTCTCTTATCATTTTCTTAAACAGTCTTTTTTCATCGCATAATGATAGGAGAAAACTTTCTCATGTGTAAAAAGAAGATTTCTTATGTCAGAGTCTGAGATGACATACTAATCCGAAGACTGCCCCAGAGGCACCAAGTGACGGTCCTTTGCATAACCAATAACTTGCTGTTGAACCTGATATCCTTACAAACTTGACTTGAGAATGAATATCAGCAAAGTAACCAACTATTGATGCTGCTGAGTTTATGAGATGTTACTTGCAATTGCAGAGGTGAAATAGACTGCTAGAAATCTCTTTGGTCCAGTGAGACTCTCAACTGTAGGGCCAACAGAATTCAAAGAATAGCAGTTAACCTGTAAAGAATGCAGATATCATTTCAGCCTTGCCATATCACCCATAAGCAAAGTAAACAACTTTGATGAGTTCAAAGACAAGCTTGACCATGAGATGCAGAATGCCAGAATGCAAAAATGAAGAGGTCACCAGTCTCCAAATTTCTCCTCTGTCAATGAGACTGTTGATCTGTATTTAATCATAAGAGTGTTCATGAAAACAAATTTGGTATAAAAATAAGGGATGTTTCTGGACTTTTATTGTCATAGTAAGAATAAGAAAGCCTAACCTTAGCTCCCCAGTACAACAACTCTCCTCTCGTTGCAAATTGAGCAGCAAAAACTCTACAGGTTGCATTGTTTCATTGATTAAAATATTGGGAGTTCTCATACAGCTAGGAAGTGGAAAGTGTGAACAAACTCAGAGAAAGCAATTAGGTGACTAAATCAACTACTGCACTTCCCTGAATTAGTATACTCTTAAAGATGAAGTACTCACAAAATGTTGGCTGCAAGAAGAACATTTGTCAAGTTTCTTCCACCTGATGGATTTCTTCCAGATGTCTCTAAACGTGTTTGCTTCTTAGTCCCGCTGTCCTTGTTTGTTTCCGCTCCAGGGAACAGACACAGGCAATAGGAACTGGTGGAAGCAAATATATCATTTGAAATTTTGTGTAAATCCAAGTCCCTAATTTGGGATGCTTTCTCACACCATACATCCTTCAACTTGGGAATGTGATTGAGATGCGGAAATCTCTGTTCATAAGGTAGAACAGTTCATTAATACGAGGGGTCCTCAATAACTAGTACACAAACATATACATTTTCTTTCCGAAATTCATGGCTGAACCTACAACTAGGAATGTAATTGACACACCAGCGCTACCAGTCGAAACACGGTATTAACAAGCAAGACTCGACCTTGGTTCACTGCAAGTACTAAGCTACTAGCCATTGGTATCTTGCAACAGAAAGAAAGTCACACACTGATCAAGAAACATAAAATGTTCTCATCATCATAAATGGAATCCCGTTGATGCTTACAGTTTGACAACTGAAAAGGGATTTAAACCAATAGTTATCATCACCTGAAAACTTTATCAGTTCAAGTTCCATAGCACAATTCATGAGCTTCAAAGTTGGGAGCAACAAATTAGAAACACTCTTCAAATCCTCAGAACATTTCAGTTTTAACCTCAAGAACAAATGATTGAAAATCATACACAAGGCAACACTAAGAAACCCACTTCCGTTTCCTTATAATCCCATTGCTGACATTCATTATAATTCGTTGCTCCATGATAAAGCGTCGACTTTTCCCAACCTACCAGCTATGTCAGTCCCTACCCACTTACTGATTAGAGGTCACAATGGGAAATTAGAAACAGGGTCGATTACAATTAACAATAAGTGCAAGGTTACGAGAAGAAGGATGACCTTTAAGAAAGAGTGAAGAAGGTAGTGGAAGCGAAGAGAACCGGCAGTGGTTTTGAGGCTGAAAGCTGCGGCGGGGAATTGTACCTTCCGGATATGGATTGGGACCCACCAAGGAGGAAGTCCAGCCGCAGCCGCCGAGGATGAGAAGGATGAGTTCATCGTTTATGTTCTGTTCCCCAACGCACTTCCGTCTACTTCCTCCGGCTGCCACCAGGATCCTTTTGCAATCAAACAGTTCAACACCCAGTTCGTTCTGTAGCAAACAAATGGTATAATATTCTGTAAAAAATTGCTCACTTTTTTGTTTTCTCTAGAAGCTTGGTTCACTTCTTTTTTCGACTTAATTACACCAAATACCACTAAACTTTCATTTTCATTCATACTCACCACTCCACTATTTTTCTTACATTAAATACCATCAAACTATACTTTTAGTTTCACCGATTACCACTCCGTCGATTTTTTTACCGGATTGATGCCATGGCTTTGACGGAGCATGTCTAGTCAGCTGAACAAAGCTGAGTCAGATGCCAACTGAGATTAAAAAAAATTTTTGAAATGTTGCGTTTTGTTTGATTAAAAAATCCTATGCATTTTTTCTGTCTTTTTTATATCCTCTCTGCAACTCTCCTTAATTCACTCCTCCAGATTGCTCCCCATCCCTTCTCTTAGTTGGCATTTGACTCCGCATTATTCAGCTGACTAGACATACTCCGTCAAAGCCACGTCGTCATTCCATATGAAAAATGGATGAAGTGGTAATCGGTGAAACGAAATGTATAGTTTGATGGTATTTAATGTAAGAAAAATAGTTGAGTGGTGAGTATGAATGAAAATGAAAAGTTTAGTGGTATTTGGTGTATTTAAGTCTCTTTTTTCCATGTAGGTTGGTTACACAAATGGTCACCCACCTTTGGCCAAATAACCCGACACTCACCAATTTTTAAAAAATTCTTTTTTCATTACTGAGCTTTGACACATTATCCTAAAGGTCACTGGCGTCTATGTTCATCCATTTTTCCGTTCACCCGTCTACGTGACGAGGACAAGTCAATTGCCACGTCACTTAAAGCTGCCACATCAGTCCTATCTACCCAAAATCAAACTCACGCACCCAACCTAATTACTTACCGACCCAGTTACCTGATCTGACCAAAAATCTAATCTGAACGAAAAACTGTACATATAAACTATATACATAAGAATAAGCCTTCCCCTCCACCCAACGAAAATTGGGGAGGGAAGAAAAACACCAAAATATATCAACCCCTAATAAAAAATCCCAAAAAAAAAAAACAGCAACACCACAACGCCGATTCAGGAAGCCCTAAAACCGACCCCAAAAAACTACTAAAATCTCTCACCCCTAATCATGGTCACCTAGTATTGTTTGAAAAATGTGCATCATAAAATTTCATGTACTAGTTAATAATATTTTTTATCAATTATAACTAGCTTTATACTCATATAGTCACATGTAGGAATTAGGATACACATTGTACCAAAATATTTTGGTCAATATAGGTTAGACACCTTTCATAAAATTTTGAATATTTTGGATATTATTATGTAAAAATATAATAATATACATACTATTGAGTCAAAAGGTACAATTGATTCATGTCTATTAGGTCACATGTTGATTGGGTAAAATGTATTTTATATAATATGATGTCATCACATATTGGGCTACACAAATTATAGGGTAGTTTGGATGAGGGAATTGAAATGAGAAATTGGGTGGATTTGAGGGATTTTATTAAATTTCTTGTTTGGGCGGCCCAAATTCTATCAGGAGAATTGGGCCTCGAATTCCCCAGTTAAATTATAATATTTTTTTCCAGAGTTTTTGAAGACTTAATTACACCAAATACCACTAAACTTTCATTTTCATTCATACTCACCACTAAACTATTTTTCTTACATTAAATACCATCGAACTTTACATTTCGTTTCACCGATTACCACTCCGTCCATTTTTTGGACGGAATGACGATGTGGCTTTGACGGAGCATGTGTAGTCAACTGAATAACGCTGAGTCAAATGCCAACAAAGATATAGAGAAGGAATGTGGAGCAATCTGGAGGAGTGAATGGAGGAGAGTTGCAGAGAGGATATAAAAAATAGAAAAAAAACTTAGAGTTTAGCTTTGTCTAAATCCAAGTTGGCATCTGACTCAGCTTTGTTTAGCTGACTAAACATGATCTGTCAAAGCCACGTCATCATTCCGGTAAAAAAAGGACGGAGTGGTAATCGGTGAAACTAAAGTATAGTTTGATGGTATTTAATGTAAGAAAAATAGTTGAGTGGTGAGTATGAATGAAAATGAAAGTTTAATGGTATTTGGTGTAATTAAGTCATTTTTGAATAACCCAACTACTATTAGATAAGAAATTCTTGTATAATTGACAAGGATTGCCCTCATAAAAAATAGAAAATTTTTTCGCCGCCTGTATCATCTCCCTCTCGTATGAAATCCTCTATTCAGAGAGATTAAGTAGGAATGAGAAGTCGATTTTTTACAATCCTAATTGTTTTGCATGATTTTTTTGTTTGTTCCTAATTCAAACTCGATATCGTGTTTCTACCAAAAAAAAAAAAAAAACTCAATATCGTGTATAATTAATAGGTAAAAAATTTCAGTAGTCATTAATTAAATTAAAAAAAAAACATTTCTTAATTTTATTAGCATATATGACATACAATATAATTATATCGATATCATAATAAACTATATATTTTTTAGTGAACTATATTAAGATATTATAATCTAGAAATCATGAAACTTATTGTTCTCTTTTGTTTTACACTTAATTTAGTACAATTTCAAATTAGTCATACAAATGAATCAAACCAAAAAAATGATATTAAAATTTCATAATTAATACTCTTATTAGTACTATTTAGATTAAAATAAGTAAAATAAAAAAATTTAAATATGTCCAGCCAATCGACTGAGTAAAAAAACTATAGTTTACACAGATCGAAGATGAGAATTTATATACATTTACAATTATAGGTACGTTCGTATAGTAATTAACTTTCTTTAAGCATACACATGCGTAAATATTCGTAACTGAATACCGGCTGGCTGCAGTTGGAGCCTTGGATTGGAGGTGCTATGGTTTGCCAAATTAGGACACAAATGGCTGAGAAAGTGTGTTGATGAAACTTCTCGTCAGCTGGCTATAAGCTACTTGCATTGCATGGATATTTGTACCTCCTAGTTGAACTACACGCCGCCTATAAATGGTTATGTAAATTACCATTATATACACAAAATATGTGGTACAATATTATATTATCTAAACAACTATAGTTGCTACAAACATTTTAAGAATTTGCATAAATTACGTACCAATTGCACCCTAGCCATCTATACTTGGTTATTATTTCTGAGTAGGCAGGCGTGTGACACAATTTTATGCATTCAAATGTTTCAATACTATATATGGGATTACATCATATGAACTGAAAGATGAAAGTAAATCCACTATTACATCGTCAATATTGTCCAAAAATAGACAAAGATGATACTCACGTGACGCGGTGTCGGATGGATGGTGCCGCGTCACACAACCTCTAACAAATGTAATTATATATTCAACATTTTCGTCACCATGCATATTGGGAAAACATGTATATTATAGATTGTGTATTATACATGTTTTCCCAGTCACCTATGCACATGCAGGGTGACGGGATGTTAAGTAACACAAATCAAGATTACGTAATTAAGGGTCGTGTGGCACGACACTGTGTCACGTTGGTGTCATTATTGTCTATTTACGACTAATGTGTCATCGACGATACAGAGCATGTATACTGGTACCTGGGAATGCAAGGTTTATTCACAGAATGAGCCACGATGGCCACCACCTTGAGCCGCCGGCCGATTCATCATCCTCTGCATGCAAACAGAGTACTCGATCAACAATCGCATTTATATATTAACATTAACGTGCAGTAATCCAAATTACAAAAATCACCTGCTCTACTGAGGGACTGATCGGCAATATTAATTAAACTAACGATCCTCCGATCTAACATTTCCATGCACAAAAGCGTCCAATCTGAAATAACACGAATTGGTCTCCTCCCCACGGAAAATACCCGATCCCTCACCCAATTCACGCCGTTCACCGTTAACTCCTCCAAATCATAATTATTACCCATTTCATCACTGTAGTTATTGCTTGTGCGGCCATCAGGCTGCCTCTCATCGCAGTTGTCGATCTGAAGCATGTACCGACAGACTGGACATGTGTTATGCATGGTCAGCCACGGTACTATGCAGTCTGAATGGTACAAGTGATGGCATGGCATCTCCCTCGCTTCCTCCCCCATCTTGAACTCTTCTTTACAGACCGGGCAGTTGGGGTCTTTGGCTATGTTCTTAGGTGTGATTCTTGCCGTTGGTAAAGCTTCAATTGCCGAGGAGGAGGCTGCCGGTGGCCCAGGCCGGTCTTCGTCTGGTGTTGTGTTATCTAGGTGTCGATGTGAAAAATATCAATATATAGTCAAGTGACCTATGTGCATAAAGTAAGAAAGAAGAATTTTGAGGATTGAAAAGGGAATTTAACCATGTACCTTGAGGAGGAGGAGGAGGAGGCGTTGGAGGGAAATGAAGGGTAATCCAATGATCAATGGAGTGTTCTTCGTTTCTCGATGGATGATTATAAGGATTAACTCTTGGATCCACCATGAGAGACAATGATTCCAGTAATCTTGTTGGTTGAGCGAGCCGACTAGTTAACATTGGATGTGATATGTCAAGCTCCCGACTTAGTGTTACGAAACAATGGGGACATAGCATTCCATGTGGGTTTATCGAGGCGAATCTTAGTGTTCGTCGACAGCGATGACACCAAAAAAAGTGAAAAGTTCTCATTCTCCTGACACCATTAACAATGACTCGAGAACGGTGAGGTGTCAATGACATGATATTTTCTTATGAAGGACTTGTGAGAACGTGGAGGTGATGTGTATAAATATCGGAGATGAGTGCATATAATCAACTTACATTGCCATTTTGTGTGGAGAAAAGATGGGAATAGAAAGGAAATAAAGGATAGCTTTTGGATGAAGGGAATAGAAAGAGGACTAAAGATGTGAATATTCTTAATTGTGATGACTTAGTTTTTAGGGTTTTTTGGATGAAGGACATAGAAAGATAGATTCTTACTTTGTTATTAGGACTCTTGTGATTTAGGTTAAAGCAAAGTACGTTGTAGATGGGAAAAGATGTATAATTGGTTAGCATGATCTAAAAGCCAACACATTCGAATACCATATATCTGTTCCCCATCCGTTTATGATACCGAAGGCGAATTTTCCCCCGCCCGACCCCAAATCAATATCGGGGTTAAATTCATACCAACCCCGATGATCATCAGGTTCGGGTGATTGCCCGAAATTTCGGGTTGAACCCGTGATCCAATGCCCGAATTCCACACAATAATTAAATAAATAATGTTCTAATCCAAAATTCCAAATCAACTTTATTGTTTAGGGAAGGTGGATCGATAATTTGGGTAGAGAAGAGAGGACTTAGGGTTTGAAATTGAAAATTCAGGAGGAGAAATGGAATGCAGAGGAGAAATAGACACAAGGTTCTGGACTTGGTAAGACTTGCCATAATTTTATGTATATATACAATGAGAATACGTGGTTGTGTTTTGGTCTCGGGCCGAGGCCGACGGATAGCCCAATAACCACCCCACCTGATGACGGCTTAGTTTGGGCTTTGGGCCCACCCGAAACTGTGAAAAATCCTCTACAACTCGGGTAAAATCCACCTGTTTTGGTCGGGTTTCGGGATTTTATTTTATTTTTCGGGTTTCACTACCAAGTCTATGAAAATTAAGAAACATAATCAATATTAATAATTATTTGTGGCAGAGTTTGTTAATTGTTGGAAATAAAAAGGCCCAAATCTTTATTCCATTCCAAATGAAGATCCGAATAAAATGGCCCAATTTCCAACAAGGCCCGGATCCAACCGAGTCCATAGTTACAGTAGACCGAGTTAACTCGGTCCGCCACCCACTGAGTCGTGTTGGTTTGATTGCAGTCAGCAGGCGGCCGCTATCCATCCACCTCCACGGCGTCAAAGAAAACCCCTTTCGCCTATCCTCTCTCTCTCTCTAAATTTTTTCCCCCAATTCTTCGAGAGAAAGCTGCCATTTTTCATAATATTATGAAGCACCATTATCCCCCTACCTAAGTCTCACTACCCACCTGCAAAACTCAACAATTCAATTTTCCTTTCTCTCTCGGCACATCCAAACACAGAGAGAAATCTAGAACCTTGGTGGAGCAGAAGAAGCAGGAGCAAACATGTCTCACTTGGTACTCAAAATTCCAGCAACCCAACTTCCCAACACCACCGCTCCCAACCCTTCAGCCGCCGCGAGGTTCTCGCCGTCGAAGCCGCTTCCCCGATTCATCGCCAGAAGACGAAGGCGTGCGCCGATTCTATCAATTTCGTGCAGCTGTTCTTCGTCTTATCCGGTAATTGACGGTGGGAACGATGCTGCGCAGCTGGAGCGAAGCTTTATGGCTCCGCCCCTGATGAAGGGTTCGGGTTCGGGTCCGGTTATGAAGGGGAATCCCAAGTCCGGTGGCGCTGTTACTTTGGAGAAAGGGAAAGTTGAGAAGGCTTCCAAGTCTAAATCCCCTGAGGTTCATTTCTTTTTCTTTCTTTTGCTTTAGGCTCTTGTCAGTTGAATTGGGACTTGAGTCAACGTCTGTTTGTATGTATACTGTTGTTGCATATAACTAAGTAGCCATCTCCTATGGATTTCTGTTTGTGCCAAGATTGCTGATCGGTTCTAATAAAGGGGTTAAGAGCAGATAGCATATGCAACTGTTTGCATTTGAACTTTGTAATGCCATTGGTGATGCCCTTCATTTTTGTTTGCCACCTGACCCTGGGATACATATTAGTTGGTTCCGAAGGTTCAATTTGTTTAGTTTACAGATTAAGTTTAATTGCTAGTCGGATGTTCCAGTTTAACTGATTTTGGTTCTCCATTTGAGAGACTGAAGAGATTCTCTTGTAAAGTGTCTAATTGTCTGGAGAATTACAGGTTGAGACTGGGGGAGGTGGAGGAGATATCGGGAAAATTATCAATAATGGTGGTGGAGACGGAGGCGATGATGATGGCGACGATGATGACTACTTTGATGACTTTGATGAAGATGGCGAAGAGGGTGAAGAAGGCGGGCTGTTCAGAAGGAGGAGAGTCTTTGAAGAGGTTTGAATGTCATTAGTTTCCGACTAGGTTAATGTAAAAACTTGCTATAATGGAAACCGGTAACTGATACCTGTTCATGATTTCTTGCAGCTTTTTGATAAAAAGTTCGTAGATGCTGTGTTGAACGAGTGGCAGAAAACCATGATGGATTTGCCTGCTGGTATCCGGCAAGCTTATGAAATGGTTAGTACTGTTGTGTTTTGACCCTGTGTTTGAAGATAATTATCTTGACTGGAAACCCCATTGGTCTATCTAGTGATTGCTAACTCATATAATTTTCAGGGCTTGGTTAGCTCAACTCAAATGGTAAAAGTCCTTGCAATCAATGCTAGACCTACCACCACAAGGTTCATTTCAAGAACGCTTCCTCAATCAATCTCAAGGGAATTTATTGGAAGGTAGTTTTTTGAACGTGATCCTGAAACCTGATGAGCTAATATTGGATTGTTATAAATTGTGAAACAGATTCTTGTTCAATGTTAATATTGGATTCTTGTACTGATGTGTTAACAGGATGCTGGCGGATCCTGGCTTCCTACATAAGTTTTTCTTGGAGCAGCTCACAACACTTGGTTGCTCCATCTGGTGGGAGGTGAAGAATCGTGGCGACAGGTATTTCATTTGGTTTCCTGAGTTGAAAGTAAGTTCGAACTTTGAGATGATTGTTGAAGTGGTGGCCAATTTGCTACTCTGATTGTAGGCTAAAGCAAGAATGGGACCTGGCCCTTGTAAATGTATTGACAGTGACAGCATGCAATGCATTTGTTGTTTGGTCGCTTGCTCCTTCTCGTTCATATGGAACTACATTCCAATCTGATCTACAGAACACATTACAGAAGCTCCCAAATAACATATTTGAAAAGAGCTATCCATTCAGAGATTTTGACTTGCAGAAGAGAATACACTCGTTCTTCTTTAAGGCTGCAGAATTCAGCATGGTGGGTATAACTGCTGGAGCTGTACAAGGTTCACTGTCAAATCTTTTAGCCTCTAACAAGAAGGATAGGTAAGCGACAACTGCCACAACCAATTACTTTGTCTGCTTTCTTTTCCCATGTGAATATCTGAAAAGAACACCGATGTTATTGATAAACAGACCTCGAGGGTTAATCTAAGTGGTAATGTGAGGATGAAAACATCTACTACATTTTCATTTTCGAACTTTGGGGCCAACAACACATTGTCATGATGCTATGAACTATTTGTGGGTAATTTTTGACAACCCTGTGATTTTTTTCTTGTTTTTCCCCAGGGTGTCAGTGACAGTCCCATCTGTGGGTACCTATGCACTAGGTTACGGTGCTTTCCTTGGACTTTATGCAAATGTGAGATACCAGTTATTATGTGGGTTTGACAGAGCGGTGGTGAACCACTTTGATGTCATTGGAGTGGCCCTCTTTCTGAGCACAGCTCTGAGGTTTGATCTTCCCTCTTTATTAAGAGACTCGTCTTAAATCATATTGATATTATCTGTAGATAGGACGGCATTATAAGATGCATCAGAGTTAGAACATTGGACTTTCTCATGATCCAATTGATGAACTTGTGCCTCAGTGAACTAACAGCACACTTCACGTGGACCTATTAATGTGCAGGGTAATGAACGATCAAGCAGGGGAAGTGTCGAGGCTAGCATGGCTGGGTGTGGAGGTAGATCCTCTTGCTCAATCGGAAAACCTTCTGAAGAAGGCATACAATAGGCCGTCATCAGAGAATGTGGATGCAGCAGAATCATCAAAATGGTTCATATCAAAGAAAGCCCTTGTTTCCGGGCTGGGGCTTCTGGGCATCAAGCAAGGAAATGGGGAGTCTGGTAGCAGTGAGCCAACGACAAGTAAGCCTCGAAGGAAGAGAGTAGTCCGGAAAAAGGTAGCTGCTGGTTCTGCATAGAGTAAAGTGGTAGGTTCATCAACTCCATAACGGGCTGATCTGAGGCTGAAAGGCGCTTTCTGGGGACGAATTGATAGTGTGTGGCTCAATGTTTTGTGTTGTGGGCATCATCTGTTAGGGTCAATCTGACTTGAAAAATTGGTTTTGTTTCTGTAGTAAAGTAACGAGTATTGTTGTGGGGGGATTTTTTGGACTGGTTATGAGCTAATTACCTAGTATGATATGGAAGCAAATAAAACAGCGGCAAATTGTTCTGTGCAGTGTTTGGTGGTGCGTCTCTCTCAGTGTATACATCATACATGTGATCAGTCATTCATGACTGCAATGACCATTGACCAAAGCCAAAGGGAAAGAAACGCACGTGAGTTTATTGCAGTTCTTAAATCGTGAGATAAACACCTGCCTACTGTCGACATGCAGTTCCATGATGATCTCAAATCCTTGAGGTGATGGTGGCCTCTCCATAGTACAAGTGAAAAGTGTTGGTCTTGGGACGTCATCTCTTAACCAATGTTGCTACGAGCTTCTGGGCTGAAACCAACGATACAACCTCCCTAAGTTCTAGTAGGGCCAACGTTTATTAGGTAAGGCTCGTACCTAGGATCATAATTTCTAATGAGCTTTTTGGACCGACTACAATTAATCGTCACATGTGGTTCCTAATATTTGATCCAAAAGGTAAATGTATATTACTAAACTACATATTCACAAAATGAAATATACTATAATTGATATTGTCTACAAAACTACAAAACCCGAGCATGTGCTTTCACGGCTTTAATTTATTGGGCACAAGATTTTTCCAAAATCAAGTCTTGATTCCTCCCTTCAGATTTTAGCTTGTTTGTTGATCTAGTAATTGATTCGTCCATTTTGTGTAACAAATTTGGCTCTGTCGTATTTTCAAAAAACTTGCTTGTAGTTTTATCTTCATAAGTGATAGCTAATGCTTCAATTCTTCCGTTTGCTACTTGAATTTCTCCTCATAAAACGAACTATCTAAGTTGGAAAAAAATTTAACCGACACAATTCATATGGAGGTGTAGAGCGCTTGATCGACGTTAAGTAGATTCGCAATTCGCAAATCTGAAAATTAAAGTAATGTTTTCCAACTAATAATGTGAAGATTAAATAATCTTCATATATATAAAAAATGATAATAACAAAACAATGTATAGCGGTTCCAAAACTGCTGAATGACGACCATGCACCATGCACCATTAGTACTAATGCTTTGGAGGATACTTAGCCTTGTAGTCTTTCCAAACCAGGTCAACAGACTTCCCCAACAAGTCAACGAAATAAGCATTAGTATACCCATACCTCATCTTCCTATTCAATTCCATAACAAAGCCTTTCTTAACCTCCTCACAATACTCCATAAACCTACAAGTAACACCATCTCCTTCGTCCCACCGATCCCCATCCCCACCTCTCACCTTTTCACTCGTCCCATAACGAGCATTCATCCTCACGAACTCCGCGATCCCACTCACCAACCCTTTCGGTGCTTCCCCTCCTCCGTTCCACTGCCATATGCTCGCCACTTGGTGGTACACCATCCCCACGAACTCCCTCCTTATGTTCCCCTTGTAGCTCCCCAGGAAGTTGGCGTTCACGTGGATCTCGTTCTTCGTCGAGTACGCGTCCAAGTACGTACCTTTCATGTTGTCGATGAAGAGGGTGATCTTCTTCACGTTCTTTCTGTCCCTGGGAGAGCTTTCGTTGAAGAGGGTGAGAACGAAGTTTGTGGCGGATGACATGGCTTGTTTTGCTGCTGGGATGCCTATGTGGGTTGTGAATGCTGTGCTGCAGCCGGGTGGTTTGCTGTTTGCGGCGCGGTTTATGACTGTGTATGTTATGCCGGGGTTGGAGTTTTTGTAGGCGGCGGCGGTGGCTAGAGTTGAGGGGATGAGGAGGAGGAGGAGGATGGAGTGTAGGTTGTTGCGGCGGTGCATGGTGGTGGTTTTGTAATGTTCTGATGTTGTGAGTTTTGTATTGTTTTGTGTTTAGGCACGTTGAGTTGATGATGTGGATGATGATTTGGTTTCTATACTATATATAGTTGAATAGTTGACTTTACAGCTAATAATGGTTCATGCATTGATCCATTCATTTGTCTCTTAGTGGTTTCTTTCTATTACGGGTTAGTTTACTTGGGTGATTTGGGAGGGAGATTGTGAGTGATTTGGGGTTCAAATCTTTGTCCTGGAGATTTGACCAAAATCACTCGTTTACTTTGCAATTGTAGTTAGAGATTTGAGATTTCGAGGTGGGCCCTAGAGATTTGGGGGAGATTCTGAAATCTCTCATAAGACTAGAGATTTGAGAGAGATTTGAGAGTTTGTGTTACAATTTTACATAAATACCCCAATTAAAGTGCAGAAAATGAATAATGAGGGTATATTGGTCTTTGACATTATGCGTATTTTAAATTTTTTTTGTTAGGTTTCAGAAATCTCTACCACTAAATCTCTCCAAATCTTCCAAGTGAAGTGAACATGACTCTTTCTCAAATAACTAGGGAACCCAAATCTCTAGCTATTTGAAATCTCTATAAATTTGAAATCACCTAAACTCAAATCACCATTGGCGAAGATAAGGGGTGGCTGGGCCCAGGGTCCCCTGGACCCAAATAGCTAAAATATATGTATTTTTTCGTAGGAAAATATATTGTATCGGACCCAGGATATACTCGTATCCCGACTTCGCAACTGCAAATCACCCAAATTAACGAACCCTACAATTTGATTTGCCATCCCATCTCAGCTTTGTGAGTCACGTGAGCGATTAGCAAGTTTGGCCTTTTGCTGTACGAATATATGTGACTTCTTGGATGAACAAGTGAGTCTGGAAAACAGAATTTCTTATCTACTGATCGACAGCTTACTGATAATGTTCTCTTTTTAAGATGCAGGATAATAGAGTTATAATGTATCAAAATTTAAAACAAAACAACTTACAACATCCCTATATAGAGTTATAGCCAGAACAAAGAACACGGATATAACATTGACTAACAAACTATAGGACCAAGGAGTAGGGTCATCCTTGAAATTTCGGAGACCCTGTTCTAAATTTACTATGTGACACCATTAAAAGAAATAATTTAAATTTGATTTGATTGAGTTAACCTAACTTGACTTGTTTGTGGCGTGTATACTCATTGGTTTGGGAATTGATGGGCCCTGGGCTGAATCCGCCTTCTTGGTCAGGGCGGTCCACGTAAGAGCGGGCAACGAACCGCCCTGGTCTAGAGAGGTGCCTGTCACATCAAAGGGAACAGGAAGGCTGCCGCCGCCCATTACTGTTGATGGTGACTCGCTGCGGCCCACTCAGGGAAGGACACGTGGACTCGACCGTACCAACGAGACCTATAAATAATAAAGATCCCCCACTCAGAAGAGACGACACAAAATACTCGGGACCATACGCCTGATACTACACGCCTCCGCGCTGTACACAAGGCTATCGGTTCCGCCCTCACAA
Source organism: Linum lewisii (assembly GCA_034768395.1). Taxonomy (NCBI): domain Eukaryota; kingdom Viridiplantae; phylum Streptophyta; class Magnoliopsida; order Malpighiales; family Linaceae; genus Linum; species Linum lewisii. Next base: position 4,626,946 of record CM068302.1, on the reverse strand, counting down.
AAAGGGCTCTCACCCGGTACTTCTCTGCAGGGGCGGATCCAGGATTGAATCATGCACTGAGCCAAAATCGAAGGAAAAATTTTCTAATATATCATTGAAATCACTCAAAATCGCATCTAAACTATAATTTTCTAGTATATCACACTTAACATATATGATTAAACTATCAACTATTGTGTAGCCTAGTCACCACTATCTTCATCGCCGAAAATAGGCGTTCACCTATAACAGTAAAGATCGGAACAATCAAAACGAGACAAATAAGTCGATCCACGAGATAAATTGACTTAATTACGTTTTGTTTCACTACAAAAAACTGTACGTTTAACAGCGGCAAAAAAAAACGTTTAACAGCGGCCAGGGCCGCTGTTAAAAGAATTTAACGGCGGCCACGAGCCGCTGTTAAATTCGCCAATGGCAAAGTCATTTAACAACGGCAAAAAGTGGCCGCGGTTAAATCATAAAATTTAACAGCGGCCATAGGCCGCTGTTAAATTAGTCCGCTGATTAAAGTAATAGCCGGAGCTCCGGCGATTGAGCTGGAACTCCGGCGATAGTCCAGAGACCAGAGGAACTCCAAAACGCGGCGATTGAGCCGGAGCTCCTCCTCCTTCCATCGCTGCTTCTTCTTCCTCCTCCCTCCGTCACTGCTTCTTCTTCGTCTTCCTTCTTTTCCTTTCTTCTTCTTCCTCTTCCTTCTGTTCGTTGCTTCTTCTTCCTCTTACTTCTTTTCCTTGCTTCTTCTTCCTCTTCCTTCTGTTCCTTGCTTCTTCTTCCTCTTCCTTCTGCAAAACAACCATGGAAAACGAAATAAGCCAATATCCATAGATCTAATCGGAAAACGAAAATAAAATCGAGAGAGAATAAAGGATTGAATTACCTGGGAAGATTGTGGCCATAGATCTAATTGAGAGAGTAATGCGGACAGTGGAAAGAAGAAGAAGAAGAAGAAAGAAGAAGAAAGAAGAAGAAGAAGAAGAAGAAGAAGAGAGAAGAGGAGAAGAAGAAGAAGAAGAAGAAGAAGAAGAAGAAGAAGGAAGAAGAAGAGAGGGGGAAGAGAGAAGAAGAAGAAGAAGAAGAAGAAGAGAGATAGAGAAAGAAGAAAAGGAAGAAGAAAAGAAGAAGAAAGAAGAAGAAGACAGAGAGAGAAGAAGAATGAAGAAGAAGAGAAGCGAAGAAGAAGAAAGAAGGAAGGGTAAAGAGAAGAAGGGAAAGAGAAGAAGCAGAAGAAAGAAGAAGGAGAAGAAGAAGAAGAAGAAGTAGAAGAAGAAGAAGGAAAAAAAGAAAAGAAGAAGAAGAAGAAGAAGAAGATGAAGAAGAAGAAGAAGAAAAGGAAGAAGAAGAGAGAAGAAGAAAAGAAGAAGAAGAAGAAAAGAAGAAGAAGAAGAAGAAGAAGGAAGAAGAAGAGAAGAAGAGAGAAGAGAAGGAAGAAGAAGAAGAAGAGAGAGAAGAGGGCGGCTGGCAAAGCTCCGGCGACGGCGGAGTTGAGGATGAGGGAAGAAGAAGAAGACCATTAGGGTTTTTGCAAAGAAGAAATCAGGACCGTTGAGATTAAATCAACGGTCCAAATTAAATTGGGAGCTATCCGCGTCCATCTGTTTCAACCAATCAGGGACGTGTAATTTAACAGCGGCCACTTAGCCGCTGTTAAACTTTCTAATTTAACAGCGGCTAAGTGGCCGCTGTTAAATTTCCCGTGTTTTTTAATTTAACAGCGGCCAAATTCTGGCCGCTGTTAAGCTTCTGCTGTTAAATTGACATTTTCTTGTAGTGTTTATGATTAAATTAAACAATATTTTAGGTTTTAGACTTTTAGCTTTAAAGTTAGAGGAAAAATAAATAAAATAAAAAGATATTGCAATAACAAGGTTTGAACCTGAAACATCTTGGAATTAATCTAACAGTCTAACCATTACACCATATGCCAATTCTTGGAATTACTCTAACAGTCTAACCATTACAACATAGCTCCGTCACTAAACATATACTCGATTTTCAAGGACGGGACCGAAAGGGGTGAGACGGGGCTCACCCGGGCTCCCCCCTAGATCCGCCCCTGCTTCTCTGTGACCCATCTTCCTTATATCACCCACATACTATCCTACATATACTGACCTTCTTGCACGTACGCCCTGCAAGGTACCACCCGCCGAGACACCCGAGGCGGATTCGTTACTCAGGCCTCCAAAGAATCACAGTTTTGATCCACCGGTCCAACTGGGCGGATCAGGAATAATAATACTCATTTGTGATGGTATAGACGTTCGACCCGGTGCACCGTAAAAAAAATACTCTCCTCGAACCCGACCTTTAATGGAGCGGGCTTTAGGTATTGAGGTGTCCATCTTGACCTAGATCCATTATCATTCCTATACTATATGAAATTTATTAACAATTAAAAAAATATGAAAAATAAAATAATATGTATAACTTTTTTTTCAAATTATAACTTAATATCATATCATAATATCTATAAATACATATATGCAAAAATAAGCTTTTGAAGTTGACACATTATCATTTTTAAAGTTTTCTCTCTTCTCCTTTAATCTAGGCTTCCACCCAATAACCGTTTTACTTTAAAAAAAAAAATAGCACCCACAGGCCACGCTTGACACCATTTTTTTTTTCAACCAAGTCTCTGCCTTCTTAATTTTGAAGCAAAACATTTTCTTTCAACATTTCTCCACCTCAATTTTTTGCAGATTTCTTTTTTCCTTTAATTTTTTCATATAAATATGTAGTTATTATCCATAATTTTTTTATAAACTAAATAAAATAATATTAATACACATATGTAAATATGTTAATTACATTATATAATGAAAATGTGTCTCGGTCAATGGGCCGAAAACTATCTAGTATACACTAATAAATGTAGAAAGAACAAAATGATAATAAAAATAGAAAGACCACTTTAAGAAAACACAAACAATGTTGATTAGAACAAAAAATATAGTTTAATTTTGTCAAAGATGAGAATTGAACCATTGATCTCCTAGAACAAAAAAAAAAAAAAAACAAGTTAAACAACTAGACTATCACTCTTGTTTGCCTTTTGCATAGTTTATATATAATATATTTTTTAGGTGTTTCTAGTTAACCTGAAAATTGTGAGGTCTTGTGCCGTAGGGCATATTGGCACACCCTTAGGGCCGGCCCTGCTAAGGAGGCTATAGTTTGTTAATCAACTACTGAAACTATTAAAATAACATAATTAAATGATATTGAAAAGGAGATATAGTCTTCCTTTTTCCTAACAATTAATCCTCTTCATCATTGTTACCTTTTCTCCGTCTACTGTATAGTCAGACGATCTCAGGATATGCAATTTCATGGATATGTACAATTTTGGGGATAGCCTATCTGAGAGTTCCCTGGTACAACAGTAGGCCATCTACCCTACGACATGAAGATCAATCGGGCAACTGGCCGATGTTCCGATGACTACATCCTCATCGAAAAAATCGGTAAGAGCAAACAACTCTTTTGCATTCTCACCTACACCAAATTTCAAATGGTTCAAATGACAACCAAACGCGTTGCAACAATGATACAAATGCATACCACATACTTCACAACGAGATCCTCCAACAAGAGTTTCAATTGTGCATTTTGAGGTGACAATTGATTTACAATTCCATGGTATTTTTCCAATTGTAAATTGAGGGGACAATTGATTTACAATTGCAATTGCAATTGCAATTGCACACTTTATTTTGGAAGTTTGCAAAATTTGCAAGTTTTAATCATGTGGGGTAGTATGGTTATTATTTATTTATTTCTTATTAATATATGTATTTAGGTTAAATATTTAAATTATATAAAAAATATAATATATTATATAGATGAAATATAAATATAATATATTATATATATGAAATATAAATATAACATGTTATATATCAAATCTAAAGTCAATGATTAATTTGGTCTATAATCAAGTTGCGCGGTTTAATTCTTTTTTTCATTAATAATGTATGTATTTAGTTGAAATATTTAAATTATATAACAAATATAATATGTTATATATAAAAAATAGACATATAATATTTATATTTTTTCATTATATTTGTCAAGATTTTGGAGAAACCAGACCTGTGGGAAGCTGTTTAATGAAAATTGCGAGCGGTTGTGGAATAGCTAATTGTCTCATTCCTACTTTAATCGTTGGTTGAAATTTTCGAATAACCTCCGTGTTGTGAACTTGTCCCGCGGACGAGTTATTTTAGATAGATAATTTTGACGTAATAACCGCCACCAACCTGAAATAGAGCCAACTTCAAATGCTCTGACGAGCTACACAAAAAAACAAAGGTTTACCAACTTAATGGATCATCCCATGTGAAATCAGTTATATATTAGCTCAAAGATGAGGTTGGTATTTTTTTTATTCAATATCACTTTTTTTGGAGGAGTAATAATGATAGCAAGAATGGGAAGAGGAGAGGGGGAAATTGTTGGAAAAGAGGAGGAAAGGGAAAGATAGGGGTTGAAGACGAGAGTTTGTTGTGTTTAATGTTCGTGTGAATTACCGAGTTCATTTTTTGGGCTAGAAGTTTGCACAAGCACTCATATTCATTAACTCCTAGGAAAATGGTAAATGAGCAAGAGCCTTTCTAGTGATCATGAAATACGCCTCTGTATTCGGCAGGGACGTCCCATGAATTTCAGAGGCCCTGTGATATAATCGAGATATGGCCCGTTATTACATATTTTGACAAAATAATTTTTAAGTATATCAAAATATAAACTTAAATATTATTATATTTTAAAAAAATATAACATTTTTGCTTATGAGATATATGAGTATTCAGTTTTATATTATTTAAATGATAACGCTCTATAACCATAAATAATTTATTTATTTATTATCTCCGAAATTTTAACTGGGTATATGTTTATAAAGTTGATATATTTAATTTTAAAATTTAAGTTCTATTCAATTAGAAACTAATATCAAAATGAAAGAAATGATTCAAAATATATTCTTAAAAAATCATAATAATAATGCTATAAAAAGATTAAAAAAAATAAGAGTTCATACTTATTTAACACAAATAAGGGTGCGTGTCTTGACGAATGAAGGAGATAAATTATTTAATAAAAAAAGAAAGCCTCGTGCATAGGAGATAAATGAGAAAAATAACTAATAAAAACACTATTGATTAAGGAGATGAATTATTTAATAAGGACTCATGTATAGGAAATAAAAGAGAAAAATAACTAATAAAAATATCATTTGCATGAATTGAACCTGTTACCTAACAACTGAAACAAAACTTTTGGCCGCCTTCTAATCACTACACCACATGCTCAATGATAATTACACTTCAGCTTCAAATTTACTTATTAATAATTATTTATATGATATTTTCACCCGAAAATTTGGGGCCCTGTGCTGGAAACAGGCCGGCCCTGGTATTCTCTTTACGATTAATGTGTGATGTTACAATTGAGTGGTATGCCCTTAGTAATTGTCTTGTCTTAGATATGATTGCTCCTACTATTGGATGAAGCTCTTTTTTTTTTTTTTTTTGCATAGATAGCTCGTGTCGGAGACATATAGATAACAAACACATGTACGAAGGAAAATCAAATCTCAACCCAGTAGGTCAAGTCTATCTCCATGGTCCATGAGAGGTTAATTAGGGCCATAAGTGTCATGTAATGGGCGACCCTTTACCTGAACGACGAATCGTTTGAAAGCGCTAAGAGGTAGCTCCACGTTTTAGCTGAAGAATCTCCTCTACTATAGCCCCTCCAGGGTTGGATGTAACCTGACTGAACACCCGTTCTCGATTTCCGTGGTCGGACCCATGATTGAACCAGAAACGAGTATTATTAGCAATAATCGAGAAGAATATCAAAGCTGAAACCAAACGGAAACAGATTAAATGAAATATAAAATAATGGATTATGAATCGAGATCCCGAGTTTAGATACAATCGAAACCACATCCGGCCAAAACTCTAAATTACATATAACTCATAAACTTTGTCCAAAACCCAAAAACTGTCAACTAGAATAAACACAAGTCCATCTTCTATGTCCTCAGTCTAGAGATGAACAGATGGTGTGTAATGGCTCCGAATGATGATGAATGACGGCGGCGTGCGAGTTCTTTGCTCCAAACTAAACCTAATAATTCCTCTACTCCACCAGATCTAATCGACGGTGAAAAAAAGTCAATTGGGCTCAGGTTCAACACCCAGACCCAAATTTTTCTCATCCCAACATGTTGACAAAATGACGAAGTTATTATTCGCGGGTGAACTACTGGGTACATGGCCTGGCCTGGCACATAACCCCGTTGACCGGGCTTTGGGCTACCCGGGTATTACCCTTGGGTCGGGCCTTGGTTCATCAAAATATACTCTGGGAAGCCCTATATACATGTGGATTTATCCTAAAGGGGTCCACAACATATCAACGGAGGACGATGCTTGTCTATTTTTAAGTAATGATTACTACCCTCCTCTCTTATACGAGGTGAAACGGAAGTAGCCAGACGATGGGTCAGCTCTCACACTTATTGGACTAGGTGACTAAGCCAGAACAATTGGCCGCCCGCCAGATCAGGCCAACCATTTCCCTAAGCGATGCATCAAAGAATAACTTCTAATGAAGGGGAAATGACGCCTCTTGAACACGTAAACCCCAAGTCTACGACGAATCCCACCCTAGGGAGAAACTTGGGCGATGATCTGGATCGGGTATCAGTCCACAACACTACTGATTCAGAGTCCCAAGTGGTAGAGGACCGAGGCAAGCAACCTGTTCAGGAGGAAAGTCCTTCCACAGAAGCTTATGGAGCAACGATTCCCTCTCGTATCGAGTACACATTCTTAATCATTGATAAAGATAAACCAACCTTGTCATATTATTATCCATTGTCACAACGTCTTAACCACACCATAAAAAAAAAACACCACCAAAATTTCGACAACCCGTAAATTAAAATTGCTAAAGTTAGTATTTCATGCATGGCGACTCAATTTCGAGGCTCAGCATATGGTGCTAAAATTTTTCCTTGACCTTTGAATTATGACTGGATAGGATCCGATCCACAATCCAGTATACTCACAATTCAAAGGCCAAGAAAAGTTCAGCATACTAAAATTTTCCCCGTTTCGAATCCAGATGGCCGTACCGCTCCTTGTAATTACTCCAAAGAAGCTCAACACGCTTCCCCAACAGCTCGACGAACAACCCATCCGTATAACCATGCCTCATCTTCTTATTCATCTCCCCAACAAACCCTCCCTTCAACTTATTACAATACACCAAAAACCTAGCCGTCACACCTTCCCCTTCATCCCACCTCTCACCTTCCCCCGGCTTCACCTTCTTACTCGTCCCGTATCGTGCCTTCAGCCTCACGTAACTCGCTATCCCGCTCACCAAACCTCGAGGCGCCTTACCCTCCCCGTCCCACTGCCATATCCAGGCAACTTCCTGATAAATGATCCCGTTGAACTGCCTCCTCAAGTTGGCGGTGTAGTTCCCGATGAAGTTCGAGTTGAGGTGGATCGAGATGTTGGTGGTGTGGGCAGGGGTGTTTCCGGGCATGTCTTCGATGACTAGGCTGATGATGCTCACGTTCTTACGTTCAGAAGGGTTGTTGGTCTGGTTGAGGATGGACCACGTGAAGGTCGTGGCTGCATGCATGGTTTCGGCAGCGGTGACGCCCCCGATTTGGGCGTTGAATCGGGCCCCGCCTGCGGTGTGGTTGTCGGGGATGGTGACGACGTAGAGTATATGGTGGTCGTCCGTCTCGGATTTGTAAGTGGCGGCGGCGTGGGTGCTGCCGGTGAAGGCTGACGTCACGAGGAGAGGGATGAGTACTATGGCTGAAATGTGGAGAGACATGTTGATGAGGAGATTAGTATTAGTATGTTGTTTTGTTATGTTGGAATTACTTGGCAATGACCGGCTAGTACTTATAGAGGGAACTTGTATTTTCTCTTGTGCCAAATGACATCACCTAAGTTTTGGCATTATGCCAATTTGATCATCTAAGTTAAAAGCTCATTCTATTTAATAATCTAATTTTAACGATTAATTATCAATGTGCACGATGTTTTATTAATCGATTTAGGATTTCTGATAATTAAACATGTCACGTCAATTTGCTATATGATTAAAATGGCCGGTGAGTGTCAAGAACCGTAATAACTTGAGTTATTGTTGGGGGAGGATTCTAAAATAGATCTTATATTGTTTACTAACACGCCCCTACAAACGAATGGCTTATGAAAGAGTGTGCAGTTTGCACAGTTCCAATAAGAATTGTGCAACAGATTGGGGTCCACTGAGACTTCAAAAGCCTTTATACATAGATTAATGATTATCGGGATTCAAAATTTTGAACTCTTTTGGTCAAAGACTACAATGTCAAGATTCGAACCTATTATGATGCAATGATCATTTTACATGGGTTTAATATCACAGACTAGTCACTTTAAATGTGTTTAACTTCAGTAGTCACTTATTTTTCATGATATAGCATTTTAAAGATGGAATATAATAAGTAATAACATAGTACATTAACATAGCATATATTTTAAAAAATCGTGACGGGACGAGGGAGAAAGTAATGTATTATGACCACTGACAGATCCAGGATGGATTATGACACTAATTCATTTCATGAAATTATAATATGTATTGGGTTAAATCTGAAAATCACTAGGTCAATCCATTCATATACATGAGAATACATATAGTTTAGTAACTCTAAACTGGGAAGTGGGGTGAACCACGGCTTGGGTAACCCCACCCGATCCGCCACTGACTGATTATGACTACAGTAAAACTTGGGCTACTAAATTAACTGAATTGCAGCTTCAGTGATCATGAGGTAAGTTAAATTAGTGTCCAAATTTAATTAATTATGACCACTAAATTGTCGTATTCTGTTTTGATTGTATGACCTCGCATTTGCATGTTAATTATAAAAAAGAGACGTGTGTTTGATTCGTAACTTTGTATTGATCCCTTTAATTGTCTTGATCGATCTGGAGAGTGTTAATTATTAGGGTAAGAATTAGGAGTCGACCGCTTAGCTCTAATTTTGCATAATTTTCATCAAATCTGCTTTTGGACTGTTTGAGATTAATGTTACCGTTACGTCCCGCAAGTTTGCTTTGTTTTGTAATGGTTAACACGTAATGAAGAGAGGTCCCTTTTTTGTAGGTTTTTTTTTAGGACTTTAGGAGACTAGTTGAGGGAATTGAAATTTTGTAGCCTAATTTAAAATTTTATGTACCGTCAGTAGCCAATTGCGTAACTATGTCTAAAACTAGCACAATCTGACTGGCAGCCAGCACATAGCCAGCCAGCCAGCGCCTAGCCAACCAGCCAGCCAGCCAGCACCTAGCCAGCCAGCCAGCGATGCGCTGGCCAGCAGGCGCACAACACATGATTATTAAATTTGAATCAATCATTTGCTCACTTTTAGTTTGATGAAATATAAACATTGCAATTTGGTCACTTCTATTTACCTATTTTACAAATGGATTATTATTATATTATTTATTATTATTATTATTATTATTATTATTATTATTATTATTATTATTATTATTATTTTGATAATATAAGTCGGCCTTGATAAAATGATAATATATATTAGTTATAATTAATTAAAGAAAATTATATTAGCCGCCACAATATCTTGAATTACGGATCCCGAGGTCACGTTTGTTGGAGGCACAACGATGAAGGAGACAACGACTTCCAATATGCTTTGGATCAACATCGACCATTGCCTCGGCTGCAGCGGGATTAGCAACGATCAACTTCTCTTTCTTGAGATCGAAGAATGGTTTAGTGGTCGCTTTGGCACATTTCCAAAACATTTTTTGCCACTCATTGCTCTTAAACCGCTTCCTCCAGTTCGCATATATATGCCTCGCGCATAACCTATGGAAAAAGATTGGCTATACTTGACACCAATCCCTGATACAGAAACAACAATGATACTTCATAATTACAGCAGACATGAAAATACAACAAAAGCATAACAACATTACAACATAAGAGCGTAACAACGTTAAAGCATTTGAACAATACAACCAACTGTGATGAAACATCATTTCTATAATACAACAATACATAAAACTGTAAACGGTAATTCCTAACAAAGTATAAACGACCCAAATCAAAGGCCAATTTTACATTGCTAATACCATTCATGATCTTCATTTTTTCAACATGCATGATAAGATTTGATATTCTTTTAGATAAAATACAAACTTCAAACAATAAAAGTGTAACATCCTCGCCCAACCAAGCGGGTATTGGAGCTTGAGTTCGGGTGATTGAGGCATTGAAATAGTGTTCTTGAGGTCCCATCGAAGTTCGGGACGTTCGAATTCGAGTTGGGTCGAGTTAAAACACCTTGGGAGTGCTTTTGATGACACGTGGGCCATGTGTCATGCTTTGAGTGTTAAAAATGGGATTTGAGGAGTTCTTCACTTTTTCATTTTCTCCATCTTTTCCCAAACCCGTGTTTGAAGAAACCAAAAAAAAACCCATTTGGGTCAAACCTTGATTCCGGGAGTTGTAGAGCTCCGATTGACAATCCGCTTCTTGCTACGCGTTCGTGGCGGCGAGAGGAAGAGATCGCTGGTCGTAGTTCTGGCTGGGTCGGAGTAGGCTTCTGTCAGTGAGGAGGAGAGGAGCTACGACTTTGGAGTTGTAGAGCTTGGTCGTTCGGGTTTCGGGAGTTGTTTTAGAGTCTCGTCTTCTCTTCCAGGTGAGGGCTTAGCGTTGTGTAGATAGTTTGGATGATGTGAGGAGTTCCAATTTTGACTTAGATGAACCCTAGGTGATGCATGAAAATGATGAGTGTAAAAGGGGTAAATTGTGTTGTGAATGTGCTTGATTGTTTATGATTGCCGTGGTGGATTGTCGTTGTTGATTGCCGTGGTGTGGGTTTGGGTATGGACTGAAATGAATTGATTAGTGAATTGACGTAGAAATGAGGGAAAGGGTGATGGGGAAATGTGTGCAAGTGTCTTGATGTTATAAATTGCCAGTTGTGGTTGCAGGAGAGTAGCCTGCCAATGTGGGGTTGCTCTGAGTATGAAGAACAGGTGGGTGACCCCTAGACTCATGACATGGCTTCCCCTGTACTTGCAGGTGGGGGTGGCCGGTGAGCTAGCCGGTTACCTTGATTAAGTGTTGTGTTGAATGTGTTGATTGTGGATTTGAATGGGAGGTGTTGGAAAGTGATGTGGAAATTGTAGAAGTGATGGGATGTGAGTTGTGAGAATTGTGAACTGTGGTGAAATTGTTGAATGTGAATGATAGAAACTGAAGGAGCCTGCACTGCCCCCTAAAACTGCACTATGGGTGCTAAGTGCCTCTTCGAGGGAAAGAGGTGCGGTCACGTCTTCAAGGGAAAGACGTGATTTGTTTGGTTGAGTCAAGTTTACGATTCCTTCAAGGGAAAGGTTTCGTGGTATCCTTCAAGGGAGAGGATGCGTTTTGGACCTCTCCAGGGGAGAGAGGTGCGTCGGGCCGGCAGGGGTGGTGCGGGGTAAACTCCTTATGGGCGCCTAATAACTCACCTAGACAAGTTGAATGTGATTGTGATGTGTGTTTGTGCTGTGTTTGTGATTTGGGTGATTGGAGTGTTGTGATTATGTTGCTTGTGAAGTGAATTGATGCTTGTCCTATTTTATTCTATTGTACGAATTGTGCTTGAGAACAAGAACTGACCAACGTGATCACCTAGACTACTTTTAGGGAATTAAAACACGGAAAGGGGTTAGGTTGGTTCCATTGTTGGATGTCTTGTGCGGAGTTGGAACCGCTCCATGGAATAGGCCAACGTGTAGGTAGGCCCGGTGGGTTCACTCAATTTCAATAGGAAATTGATCCCTTTCTCCCTTTCAGGATCCCGTGGCTAGTGAGAGTGGTGTGGGTGATCAGTGTTGAGGGCGGATTTCGAGAAGTTCTGGACTGAAGCTATGAGGTGAAAACTGGAGCCTTCTTGGAGTTGACCTGTTTCATATTTCAGTTGACTTTGAATATTTTGGGAGTTTTCTATGGATTTATGTAACTTCTGAGTGTGTGTTGGATTTTATGGTTTATGTTGAGATGGGTTGTACACTGTTCCATTATGGTTTTCACGGATTACTGGAGGCCTCTTTGTTGATTTAAATAAAGGTTTGGTTTTATTTACGTTTTAAATTGTTTTGCTTATTGGTAATACTCAAGAACGGTTCAACCATGGGTTTCACCGGGTTGATTCGGGACGGGTGTTACAAGTGGTATCAGAGCCTGGTTAGTTGCTGCTGTGTGGGTGAATTGTCTTTTCTTCTAGAGGAGTAATTAACCTCATAGGGAGAAGGGATGAAGCATCGGCACGGGACCAACTTTCTAGGGGTTTTTGCAACTGTTTTAATCGGAGGGGGGGGTTTGAAAGAAAACTGTTTGAAAAGATTTGATTTATGAGCGGTCAACTGAAATGTTTAATGTCCTCCTGTAGTGAGAACCAGTCGATAGGAAGTCCTTCCGTTGGTCACTCCGGACATGGAGTAATGGGGCGTCGGTTTCGACCATCGGATTTGAAGGGTTGGAACTTCAGTGAGTTTGCTGGGGAAGTGGCTGATCCGGCTATGGCTGAAATGTGGATTAAGGAGTGCAACTTCAAGTTCTTGAGGGCTGGATTTGAGGATGGGATGAGGTTGCAAGCCATGACCTTTCTGCTTAAGGGTCATGCCCTAGAGTGGTGGGAGTCCTTGCCAGAGAGTCAGGTGTATCCACCTGAGTTGGGGTTTGAGGAGTTTCTAGGGATGTTTCCGTGATCAGTTTTGTCCGGATATATGGAGAGAGGCAAAGGCTAAGGAGTTCCTAGAGCTGGTACAGGGTGAGAGGACGGTTATGCAGTACTATATGGAGTTCACCAATCTCTCCCAGTGGTACGATGAGCAGGTTAACCGGGAACAGAAGTTGATTCGCCGGTTTAGAAGGGGACTGAGATGGGAGATTCAGGAGGGTGTCACATCTAGCGACATGGGAAGTTTGGTTACGGTGAAAGGGGCTGCCATGGAGAGGGAACACTTGGAGCTGGGGAAGAAAGAGGACCGGAAGAGGAAGGCGACAGCACCGCCTTCTCAGTCTGTGGCTCAGAGCCAGGCCGTTAAGCGACCTCAGCAGTCATACTCAGGGTTCAGGAGTGCTCAGTCGGCTCCGATGCGGGGAACGATGACTTGTTTCACCTGTGGGAACCCGGGGCACAAGAGTGCAACCTGTAAGATGAGGAGTGCTGGTTCGGAGCAATCGGGAGGGGCGTCCTCTGGACTTCCCATCTGTGGCACGTGTGGGAAACCTCATTTTGGCACGTGTCATCTGTTGAGGACTGCCTCAGTGACATGCTACACTTGCGGGCATCATGGGCACCAGAGCAATGTTTGCCCAACCAGGAGTGTGGCGCCAACCCAGTCTGTGGGATCGGTGCAAGGACCCAGAGCTCCATCAGGGGGCCATGGAGGTGGAGGAGGAGGCAGCTATGGTAGAGGGACCACGGGTGCCGGACGAGGAACGGGTGCTAATGTCATGCCTGTGGGAACTGGAGGAGATCAAGGGCGGTTGTATGCTCTCACCAGGGGTGCGGAGGAGAATGCTAACGACGTGGTAACCGGTATGATCTCTATCTCAGATCTTTCCGCTTACGCTTTGTTTGATTCGGGCTTGACCCATTCCTTTGTGTCTGAGAAATGTTTGAGTAGTTTGGGTGTTGTAGCTGGTAGCCTGGGCTTTAGTTGGGATGTCAGAACCCCTTTGGGGATTTCTGTTCGGGTAGATAGTGTGTGTAGGGGTTGTAAGGTGTTAGTGGGAGGTGTAGAGTTTCTTGGCGGATTTGGTGGTGCTCCCTTTCAACGAATTCGACGTCATCCTAGGAATGGATTGGTTGGCTAGGCATGGGGCCTTGCTTGATTGTCGGAAGAAGGAGGTGTTGCTTCAGGTGGAAGGTGTTGGCCAGGTGGTGTTCAAGGGTGTTAGAAAGAGGGAGACAGCACCTATGGGATTAATTTCAGCAATGCAAGCTTTCTCTTTGGTTCGAGAGGGGTGTGAGGCTCTGTTGGTTCAGGTATCGGTTGAGCAGAATGAGGAGTTGGAAAAGGTGCCGGTAGCTCGGGAGTTTGCTGATGTGTTTGAGGAATTACCTGGTGGACCGATTGAGCGTGAGGTGGAGTTCAGCATAGAGTTGATTCCTGGAACTGCTCCTATCTCCATCCCACCCTATCGTATGGCACCAGCTGAATTGAAGGAGCAATTGCAGGAGCTCTTGGATAAGGGGTTCATCCGCCCAAGTGTATCTCCGTGGGGAGCACCAGTGTTGTTTGTGAAGAAGAAGGACGGGTCGATGAGGATGTGCATCGACTATAGGCGGTTGAACAAGGCAACGATCAAGAATCGTTATCCACTTCCAAGGATAGATGATCTCTTTGATCAATTGCAAGGGGCAGAAGTGTTCTCGAAGATAGATTTGAGATCGGGTTATCACCAGTTGAAGGTGGAGGACGGGTCGGTGCCAATGACAGCCTTTAGGACGCGGTATGGACACTACGAGTTCCTGGTGATGCCCTTCGGTCTCACTAATGCTCCGGCTGCGTTCATGGCTCTCATGAACAAGGTTTTTCATGAATACTTGGACAAGTTCGTGATAGTGTTCATCGATGATATTCTCATCTATTCCAAGAATGAGAAGGAGCATGAGGAGCATCTGAGGATTGTTTTCCATAAGTTGAGGGAGCAGCAACTATTTGCCAAGTTCTCGAAGTGTGCCTTTTGGTTGGAAGAGGTGTTGTTTCTGGGACATGTGGTCTCTAAGAGAGGTGTGGAGGTTGACCCGAAGAAGATTGAAGCGGTGGTTAACTGGTCACCACCTAAGGATGTGTCGCAACTAAGGAGCTTCTTGGGTTTGGCTGGTTATTATCGAAGGTTTGTTGAGGGATTCTCCACTATAGCCTCCCCTCTACATCAGTTGTTGAGGAAGGAGTCAAAGTATGAGTGGAGTGAGGCGTGCCAGAAAAGCTTCGAGGAGTTGAAGAAGCGGTTGACTTCGGCTCCGGTGTTGACCTTGCCGGTGGAAGGTGGCGAATATGTGGTATTTAGTGATGCTTCATTGCAAGGGTTGGGGTGTGTGTTGATGCAGAATGGGAAGGTGGTTGCTTATGCCTCACGTCAGCTTAGAGTGCATGAGGTGAACTATCCGACCCACGACTTGGAGTTAGCAGCAGTGGTGTTCGCTTTGAAGTTGTGGAGGCACTATCTGTATGGTGAGACGTTTAAGATCATGACCGATCATAAGAGCCTTAAGCACCTTATGGATCAGAAGGAGTTGAATGGTAGGCAACGGCGTTGGATGGAGCTCTTGAAGGACTATGACTGCACCATTGACTACCATCCCGGTAAGGCTAGTGTGGTTGCAGATGCATTGAGTCGGAAAGAGTTAGTTGATCTTAGGGCGTTGAGAGTGGAAATGCAGATGGATGATGTGGGAAGTTTGCTTGCTAAGCTTAGTATCCGACCCATGCTGGATGATAGGATTGGTGAGGAGCAACTCAAGGATGCTACTTTAGTGGCTATTCGAGGGGAAGTTGAAAAGGGCTTGAATAATGGGTTTGAGGTAGTTGGCGGGTTGTTGAGGTGCAAGGGTCGAGTGTGTGTGCCGGAGGTGGAGGAGTTGAGGAGGGGGATATTAGAGGAGGCTCACTCTTCGATGTATGCTATGCACCCCGGAATGACTAAGATGTACAATGACCTGAAGATGAGTTTTTGGTGGCCGGGAATGAAGAAAGACGTGGCACGTTTTGTGGCGACTTGTCTGGTTTGTCAGAAGGCAAAGGCGGAGCATAGAGCTCCGGGAGGGTTACTCCAATCTCTACCAATTCTGGAGTGGAAGTTCGTGGACATCACCATGGACTTCGTGTCGGGTTTTCCGCCAACTAGAGAGGGTAAAGATGCCGTGTGGGTAATAGTCGATCGTTTGACAAAGGTTGCTCATTTCATACCCATTCGATTTAAGCCAAATGTGGAGGAGTTGGCCAAGTTGTATATAGAGGAAATAGTAAGGTTGCATGGGGTTCCTCGGTCCATCGTCTCTGATCGTGATCCGAGTTTCACATCTCACTTTTGGGAGGGGCTGCATACGGCGTTGGGAACTAAGCTGAAATTCTCAACGGCGTATCACCCCCAGACTGATGGGCAATCGGAGAGGACGATTCTAACTTTGGAGGAGTTATTGAGGAGTTGTGCGATGGAATTCCAAACTCCATGGACTGAATTGCTACCTTTGGTTGAGTTCGCCTACAATAACTCATATCATAGTAGTTTGAAGTCTGCTCCTTTTGAGGCTTTGTATGGGAGGAAGTGTAGGACACCATTGTGTTGGGATGAAGAAGGTGCGAGAGTGTTGTCGGGTCCTCAGGTTGTGCAAGAGACGGCTGATCGTATTAAAGTAATTAAGGATAGGTTGAGAGCGGCCCAGGATAGGCAAAAGGCGTATGCGGATGGTCGTACAAGAGAGCTGAGTTTTGATGTTGGGGAGAAGGTATTTTTGAAGGTGTCGTCATGGAAGGGGCTGATGCGTTTTGGTAGGAAATGAAAGTTGGCGCCTCGATACATTGGTCCTTACGAGATTCTAGCTAAGTCGGGTCCGGTGGCGTATGTGTTGGCACTGCCGAAGGAGTTGGAAAGGATGCACAACGTGTTTCATGTGAGTATGCTTAAGCAGTATCATGGAGACCCTGCACATGTGATTCAGCCGGAGGAAGTGGAGATCGAGCAAGATTTGACTTATGAGGAGAAGCCGGTTGCTATAGTTGATAGGCAAGTTCGGGTTTTGAGGAATAAGCAGATTCCGCAGCTCAAGGTGGTATGGAGGAACCACGAGAGTGAGTCGGCTACTTGGGAGACCGAGGAGGGTATGAGGCGGCGGTACCCGGAATTAGTGGAAGCTTATGCTTCAGGTATTTACGTCCCTTGATGTGTGTTCTTGTGTTTGCTCGTTGTGGTGAGAGTCTCGAGGGGGTCTAGGGTGTGTTTGGTGATGGTCTAGTGTGGGGAGTTGGTGTAGGAGTGTTGGGTGGTTTGAAGGAGGGCTGTTAGATCGTCGTTAGGGATTTTGGGGGTTAATAGGATGTTTGGATTGCTGCAATTCTTGCTGTACTCTCCGAATCGTGTTGCTAGGATGAGTTGGGGATGATTTCGGGGACGAAATACTTGAAGTTGTGGAGACTTGTAACATCCTCGCCCAACCAAGCGGGTATTGGAGCTTGAGTTCGGGTGATTGAGGCATTGAAATAGTGTTCTTGAGGTCCCATCGAAGTTCGGGACGTTCGAATTCGAGTTGGGTCGAGTTAAAACACCTTGGGGGTGCTTTTGATGACACGTGGGCCATGTGTCATGCTTTGAGTGTTAAAAATGGGATTTGAGGAGTTCTTCACTTTTTCATTTTCTCCATCTTTCCCCAAACCCGTGTTTGAAGAAACCAAAAAAAAAACCCATTTGGGTCAAACCTTGATTCCGGGAGTTGTAGAGCTCCGATTGACAATCCATTTTTTGCTACGCGTTCGTGGCGGCGAGAGGAAGAGATCGCTGGTCGTAGTTCTGCCTGGGTCGGAGTAGGCTGCTGTCAGTGAGGAGGAGAGGAGCTACGACTTTGGAGTTGTAGAGCTTGGTCATTCGGGTTTCGGGAGTCATTTTAGAGTCTCGTCTTCTCTTCCAGGTGAGGGCTTAGCGTTGTGTAGATAGTTTGGATGATGTGAGGAGTTCCAATTTTGACTTAGATGAACCCTAGGTGATGCATGAAAATGATGAGTGTAAAAGGGGTAAATTGTGTTGTGAATGTGCTTGATTGTTTATGATTGCCGTGGTGGATTGTCGTTGTTGATTGCTGTGGTGTGGGTTTGGGTATGGACTGAAATGGATTGATTAGTGAATTGACGTAGAAATGAGGGATAGGGTGATGGGGAAATGTGTGCAAGTGCCTTGATGTTATAAATTGCCAGTTGTGGTTGCAGGAGAGTAGCCCTGCCAATGTGGGGTTGCTCTGAGTATGAAGAACAGGTGGGTGACCCCTAGACTCATGACATGGCTTCCCCTGTACTTGCAGGTGGAGGTGGCCGGTGAGCTAGCCGGTTACCTTGATTAAGTGTTGTGTTGAATGTGTTGATTGTGGATTTGAATGGGAGGTGTTGGAAAGTGATGTGGAAATTGTAGAAGTGATGGGATGTGAGTTGTGGGAATTGTGAACTGTGGTGAAATTGTTGAATGTGAATGATAGAAACTGAAGGAGCCTGCATTGCCCCCTAAAACTGCATTATGGGTGCTAAGTGCCTCTTCGAGGGAAAGAGGTGCGGTCACGTCTTCAAGGGAAAGGCGTGATTTGTTTGGTTGAGTCAAGTTTACGATTCCTTCAAGGGAAAGGTTTCGTGGTATCCTTCAAGGGAGAGGATGCGTTTTGGACCTCTCCAGGGGAGAGAGGTGCGTCGGGCCGGCAGGGGTGGTGCGGGGTAAACTCCTTATGGGCGCCTAATAACTCACCTAGACAAGTTGAATGTGATTGTGATGTGTGTTTGTGCTGTGTTTGTGATTTGGGTGATTGGAGTGTTGTGATTATGTTGCTTGTGAAGTGAATTGATGCTTGTCCTATTTTATTCTACTGTACGAATTGTGCTTGAGAACAAGAACTGACCAACGTGATCACCTAGACTACTTTTAGGGAATTAAAACACGGAAAGGGGTTAGGTTGGTTCCATTGTTGGATGTCTTGTGCGGAGTTGGAACCGCTCCATGGAATAGGCCAACGTGTAGGTAGGCCCGGTGGGTTCACTCAATTTCAATAGGAAATTGATCCCTTTCTCCCTTTCAGGATCCCGTGGCTAGTGAGAGTGGTGTGGGTGATCAGTGTTGAGGGCGGATTTCGAGAAGTTCTGGACTGAAGCTATGAGGTGAAGACTGGAGCCTTCTTGGAGTTGACCTGTTTCATATTTCAGGTGACTTTGAATATTTTGGGAGTTTTCTATGGATTTATGTAACTTCTGAGTGTGTGTTGGATTTTATGGTTTATGTTGAGATGGGTTGTACACTGTTCCATTGTGGTTTTCACGGATTACTGAATTGGTTTTATTTACGTTTTAAATTGTTTTGCTTATTGGTAATACTCAAGAACGGTTCAACCATGGGTTTCATCGGGTTGATTCAGGACGGGTGTTACAAAAAGCTTCAATCAACTTCTAAAAATGGATAAGGAGCTACCAAAGTCCAATCCAACACTGTTGAACCACAACTACTCATTATATAAAACCCACCAATACTTTCAAACCAAATCATAAAAACGTATTTAAGGTTACAAGGGAAGATCACAATAACCTCTAATTTATATGGTAAAAATAATCTGCTTAACAATAAAACAGTAATTTGTTGATCTAGTAACAATAACCTCTAATTTATTTATTGATCACAAAAGCAAATTGTAGTTGACAGTACAATGAAGAAGGTTAATGAGAATACCTTTTGTTGATCTGAGGCGAAACACTACTCACCACCTTCTCCGATGTCCAAGTCCAATTGAAGCAGCTCCAAAAACCAGTCCCATGAATCCCTGGACTCAACCTCGACAATGCACCATGCAATTGGGTACATTTGATCATTCGCGTCTCGGCCAATGGCCGATAATACTTCACCTTTGCATAAACCCTTCATGAAGCTACCATCCAACGAAACAATCCTCCGACAACCTGCCAAGAAGCCCTTTCTTAATGCGGCGAAGCATATGTACATTCTTTGGAAGAGTGGTTGTTGTTCTGGATTGTCCATATCAACTTTTATCTTCACAGTGGATCCAAGATTGGTCCTTAAAATTGCCTCACCATAGGCTCGTAGCAGCGCATATTCTTCTTTGTAGCAACTCATGGTTTTACGAAGTACCATTGCCTTGGCTCTCGAACATTGCATCAGTGATATATCCGCACCAAAATCTTCTCTCACGGTTTCTCGAATGTGTTTATTCTTCCATTTTGGATTAGACCGAATCCGCATCTTATAACGATCTGCCACTGTCTTTGTGTTCACCCACTTGTTTTTGTAATGCTCTGAACACGAATGACTCTTATACTTCTTCAATTGCAAACAGTTGAATCGCTTATTATGCGACACAAAAAACTTCCACCGACATCCTAGCCGCTTGCATTTTAGGCGCATCCTCTTAGACTCATTTTTCTCGAACTTGACATCCTTTCTTTCAGTTATCGCGTGCTTCTTAGTTGCTGCCCTAACCTCAGCCGCATCAGTAAATGTCATTCCAAGTTCAAAAAAAGGTATGTCCGTATTCGGATTGTACCCACTACAAAAAAAAATTGACCTTTAGCTACTGCAAAATTGCAACGGCATGAAAATGCAGTAGCAAATAGTTAGTATCTGCTACGGCAATCACTATTTCATGTAGTAATTTGCAGTAGCAAATAATATTTGCCACACCACTATTTGCGACGGGATGCTGGGTGTAGCAAATAGTGGTGTGGCAAATAGTATTTGCTACTGCAAATTACTACATGAAATAGTGATTGTCGTAGCAAATACTAACTATTTGCTACTGCATTTTCATGCCGTTGTAATTTTGCAGTAGCTAAAGGTCAATTTTTTTGTAGTGACCTATCCAATGGTTCTTTCATCCGCACCCCATGGTCTGCAACTTCATCCTCAGAATCAGTCTTCGCATAAGAACCGATCTCGTCTGACCCAAACCCGTCACTGTGATCACCATCTAGACTGTCATCATCTGAAATGGCGAACTTAATACCTCCTTCTAATTTTTTCTTGACTTCCTTCACTTTCGTCTTCACTGCTTCTAACTCCTCCCTATCCTCCTCACTTATCCATGACCCAATTTCACTATCAACATCAGCTTCCTCACCAGCATCGTCACTAGCATCATCTTCCTCTCCAGCATCATCTACAACTTCATGTTCCACATATATATGATAGATTTCCATGTTCTTATATGAACTCAACATTTCTAGCAGACTATCGTCATTATGAATCAACCGGAATTTAGATACACCAAGTTGGTTGGGCACATTGAAATACATATGAGCTCCATGATTATAACTCAACTGAGATTTTATAGCCACCTCTAAATCAAACAAGTTGATCATATTCGGGTCCACCTCTGTGATCGTAACAACTTCGCCTCCTTCGTAAACCAATTCAGTATCCACGGTGGCAAACTTGGTAGGCCAAAGATACATTCATCCTACATCAAAATGGTAAAAATCATTGTCAAGGGAACTAACATCTACCAAGAAGTGGTTTTCTGCAGATCAGAAATAATTGTTTCATTTAATTGGTTTGCTGCAGATTATAATACTGAAAATCTAATAGTAAAACTTTGTAGTTGTAACAAAAAGTGAAATTATGCTACTTGAAACAATGAGAGTGCGAAATCGGTATTTGGATGGTTTATAAACATTGCTTTAATTAATTTTCAGATCGTTCTTTGTTCCTAAACATTTCTGTTAATTGTGCAGACGCCAAAAGCTCATGCTGTTGCCTGGGATACTTTAAGGGTGAGGGTTCATATCGATGATATTTCTTGCTTCTCTTTGCATCCATCACGGCTGGAGTTTCTAATGTGAATTACAATTAGAATATGAAATTGTTTCAAGTACCATAATTTCCTTTTTGTTAATGAGGAAAAGACTAGAACTCAAACACCCACTCACACGTTCTTCATCATCACTACATCTGTATAGTCGCTGGAGTTAGAACCAGGTTTCGAATCAGGGGAAGGGGAAGAAGAAATACCTGTTGAGAGTGATTTCTGGTCGTCGCTACGACGGAGCGAGGAGAAGATCCGACCGTCGCACAAGTCGCTGAAGAATAGTGATTACACAGATATGAGACAAAGAAAGAAGGTTAGGGTTTTTCAATGGAGAGAGAGGAAAAATGGAATTAGGGGAAAACGATGAAGCACTTACCTCCGAGCCTTGGCTAGAAGATGCTGACCGCCGACGACTATACGTTGGAGGAGATGACTTTCAAAGGAGAAGAGAAAGAAGGTCAAAGGGGAATTTGAAGTTTTGCAGCGCGGTTAAAACATATGAGAGAAAGAAGACAAGGTAATTAGTAAAAATACCCAAGAGCCAAAACGACGTAGTTTTTGATGACTTGTCAATTCTGACACATAACGGGCCTAGTCAGCATACCGTGTCAACAGATCTATAACGCCGTTAGTCTTATTTTTAACGGAAGGGCTTGTTTGTTATTTGTTCTAAGTAGGAGGGCTTGTTTGATGCAATTAATAGTAGGGGGGCCTGTTTGTTATCTTTCAATAGTACAGGGACCTCTCAGACTATTATCTCATAATTAAAACATTAAACTACAACATAGAAAAACATTTTCGAAAATTTTAAAAAAAGCAAAGCTTTATTTTCTTTCTTTATTACTCCCATTCCGCCTCACTACCACACAAAAAGTCTACATTAAACCTGATGATGAAGAGGATGTTGTTGCTGATGATGTTGTACTTAAAGATGTTGGTGATGGTGGTAGTAATGCTCAAGATGATGTTCTTGATGATCAAATGTTTGACGATGACCCACTTGGGTAGACGTTATTTCGTACTTTGGGTTTGTTCTAAAGGCATCTCCTAAGGTGACTTGACTTAACTTCAAGTAAGGTAACTTGAAGTTAATAAAGAAGAGATCTGAACCATTAAAAATGTCATCCATAAATTAGAGCCCTTGATTAAAATTTTATATTTAAAAAATTAAAAAATTAAAAAAACCGAAACCTGCAGCCTTGAAGCCTTCCAGTAAAAAAACCAACCTATTTTCTAGGAAGTAAACTCGGTACATGATTACAAATTAGTTAAGAATCATTTAAATATTTAATAATGGTTAATTAATTTAACTTCCCAACTAAAACCTAAAATAATAATTACATTTGTTTTGTTTTAATATTTTCATTCTAGTTCATATTCATTTACTCATTTTCTTTTATATACCGAAGTGGTCCTACACTTCTAAATATTGACATATTTTACCCAACTAACTTTATCAGTCACTACAAAATTGCCTGGCAGTTGTGAAATTTCTTTATAACCGACCTAATTAATAGGTCTGTTGGTTTAAGGGATAATTCTGTAAATTTATCTATTTAATTACTCTATAGTTGATTATTGCAGTTTGATCAACTAACAAAAAATGGTTGAACAAATAGTTTAATTTGCGCTTTATATGAACTTATAATTTACAACAGTTACATAAGACCAAATGTGGTTACGTAAGCTTTACGTAACAATCATTTAAAACTATCACGTAAGATACTCAACTGTTACGCAAAGCTTACGTAATCACAATTATTTCTAACGTAAAATATAAAATTAAGCATGTTACGTAAGACAAATTATCGTTATGTAAGTCTTACGTAACAATAATTTACAACTGTTATATAAGATAATCATCTATTACGTAAGGCTTACGTAACCACAATTATTTTTTACGTAAAATCTAGAATGAAGCTTGTCACATAAGACAAACTGTCGTTACGTGAGGGTTACGTAACAAAAATTTACAACTGTTACGTAAGACCAACAGTGGTTACGTAAGCCTTACGTAACAATCTTTTACCACTGTTACGTAAGATACACATATGTTACGTAAGACTTACGTAACCAAAGTATTTCATACGTAACGAATAAAATTAACCTTGTTACATAAGACAAACTGTCATTACGTAAGCCTTACGTAACAATCATTTATAATTGTTACGTAAGACAAACTGTCATTACGTAAGCCTTACGTAACAATAGTTATTTCTTACGTAACAAATAAAATTAAGCTTGTTACGTAAGATAAACTATCGTTACGTAACCCTTACGTAACAATCACTTACAACTGTTACGTAAGACAAACTGTGGTTACGTAAGACTTACGTAACGATAGTTTTCTTACGTAACGAATGATTTTAAGCTTGTTACGTAAGACAAACTGTGGTTACGTAAGGCTTACGTAACGACAGTTATTTCTTACGTAACGATTGAAATTAAGCTTGTTACGTAAGACCAACTGTCGTTACGTAAGCCTTACGTAACAGTCACTTACAACTGTTACGTAAGACAAACTATGGTTACGTAAGGCTTACGTAACAATCATTTACAACTGTTACTTAAGATATTCATCTGTTACGTAAGCCTTACGTAACCACAATTATTTCTTACGTAACATGACTTGCTAAACCTGCTATTGCAGGTTACTAACTTCAAGTCATTATAATTTCAATGACTTCAAGGCATGGTAGGAGGTGCTTGTTCTAAATTATTATTTCTCTATGGATTTTGGAGGTTGGATGTTCAAGTCTAAATTTTTATATTGAGATATGCACATTAAATTTTGGATAAATTATACTTTATACTTTACAATTTTATTTCTTATATTATAGTCGGTTCTTTAAAACGGGGTTTTAACGATCCTATACGGTTGAACCAATGAACCTTGAACCTCTTACTTCTTCAGTTCATTGTCCGGTCCAGTTCTAACAACATTGCTAAATATATGAAGAGAGGTAGTGAAACTAATTACACTGGACTCTCCTTTATGCAGATATTATTTTTGGTAATAAATTAATATTTTTAGGACAAGGCTTTGTAATTTATTATTTTTTTTTTATTGAAGTGAGTAATATTATATATGCAGCCAATCTTCAATAGAAGAGTGACAGCAGACTTTACAAGCAGAAGCCTTGCTGTTATAAAAACAGCAGAAGCAAACTCTGCAGAAAACGAAAAAAGTAAAAGCAGAGCAACATCAGGTAACAAAACATGGACATGCCGATCAAACATCAAAAGAAGCAAATCAGCCGTTATCGAAAACCAATCTTCTCCAGAGCTGATGCTGCGATGCTGTGAAACGATTGGCGACGAGTAACCAATCCCCAACAGTGAACCACAATTTAAGGAAAATAGCCTGGCAGGAGCTTGAAGAGTCGTTAAAAATTCTGTCGTTTCGTTCTTTCCAAATTAACCAAAAAGCTGCGTGCATAATGGCCTTCATTGCTAGATCAAAACCGGAAACACAGTTCATACCTTTCCATGCCGAGATGAAGCCCTGCATGTCATCGTGGAAAGGCCCGTGGAAGGAAAGTCTTGAACTGAGAAGACTCCAAACTGTCGAGGCAAAAGCACAATGTAGAAAGAGGTGCTCCACAGATTCAGAGCTGTTTAAACACATCACACACCTGTTTGCTAAATAAAAGCCCCTCCGTTGAAGATTATCAATAGTGGCAGTCTTTTTGTGATAAACTTTCCAGCAGAAACTCGTAATCTTGGAAGGGATGAAAGGAATCCATATCACTTTGTAAGGAAAGTTAAGAAGTCCCGTAAATCTAGTGTCGCCCAATTCTCGTCTGAGAGATGCAACCGAATAAAGCCCATTTGATTGCAGCGGCCAATGAATAGAGGGTGGTCCTTCTGTCAAATTCAAACGGGGAAGCTCAGCAAGGAAAGTCAACAGGTTGTTCCATTCTGCAAGGGCACCACCTCTGAGCTGATATCGAAGAGGAATCGACCAAATCCATCTGTCTGAAAAAGAACAAACGTCATAAATAAGTGTATCCAAGGATTGAGCTGCGGCTGCAATCCTTGGATAATCTGTAACAAACCTCACTCCCCTAACCCAATGGTCAAACCAGAAAGAAATCATACCCCCCCCCCCCAGGATCGATCAAGCCGTAAGACCAGAAAAGAGAACTATAAGCAATCACTCCTTTCCACATCGAGCAACCGGAGGATTTGAAATTCCAGATGGGTAACCACTCCGAAGGACCATTACCACACTTAGAGATGATCAAGCTTCTCCACCATGCCGATCTCTCGGTTGCGAATCTCCAAATCCACTTACTAAGCAAGGCTTCATTAATGATCCTCAAGTCTTGAACCCCTAAACCTCCCCTCACTTTAGTGCATTTAATGGTATCCCAATTAATCCAATGAAGCTTCTTAGTGTCAGAAACACCAGACCACAAGAAGCGTTTCTGCATCCTTTCCAATCTGGTAATCACTGAGGCGGGGGCTTTGAGAAGTGACATATAGTAAACTGGAAGGGAAGAAAGAACGCTTTTAATGAGAACAAGACGTCCTCCAAAAGAGAGGAAACGAGCTTTCCAAGTCTCAAGTTTCCTCTCCACGTTGGCAATTACAGGATCCCAAACTGTGGATGTTGAACCCCGCGGCCCGAGGGGTAAACCAAGGTAAGATGAAGGAAGGGAGTCGAGCTGGCAACCAAAGCTATTGGCCAAATCCTGTGCGTCAAGCACTGTGCCGACAGTAAACATGGCAGATTTATGGAAATTGACCTTTAGACTGGTCACACTTTCGAAACAAATCAGAGTGGCTGCCAGATAACGAACTTGCTCCTTAGAAGCCTCGCAGAAGATGAGGGCATCGTCGGCATATATAATATGATTAACTTGGCCCGATCTACCATGCACGTCCATATAGAAATCGGATACCTTGAAATTTTCTTGAGCACAAGTAAGCATTTTGGAGAGAATCTCCATGACGATGATAAACAACAACGGTGAGAGTGAATCACCTTGGCGGAGGCCTCTAGAACCCGCAAAGTAGCCAGTGGATTCTCCATTTACCAAAATAGAGAAGCGTGCAGAGGTGATACAGGAACGAATCCAATCAATCCATTTTTCGTCAAATCCCATAATGCTAAGCGTCTTGAGTAGAGTGCCCCAGTTTACATGATCGAATGCTTTTTCGATGTCCAATTTGAAAACTAAGCCTGGAATGCCGCTTCTTATCTTAGAGTCAATGAGTTCATTGGCAATGAGCACTGCATCAAGAATTTGCCTACCCTGGACGAAGGCGCATGGTCATGACCTTCTTCAAACGGCTGGCAAGAAGCTTGGAAAGAATTTTATATAGACTCCCAACCAAGCTTATGGGTCGAAGGTCTCGAAAGTCCGCAACATCTTCTTTCTTAGGGATGAGGGCAATGAAAGTGCTATTTGTGCTGACTGGCATCGTGTGAGAAGAGTGGAAGTCAGTCAGGGCATCACAGATCTCTTGTTTTAAGAAGTCCCAATTTTTCTTGTAAAATTCAAGAGTAAGACCATCAGGACCGGGCGACTTGTTTCCTTCGCAGGCTCGAATGACATCCCATACCTCGGCGGGTGTGAAAGGAGCAATGAGATTAATAGAAACTGAGGAAGAAATCGAGCCAAAAGCAAGGGAAGCAGGGAAAGGTCGTGTGGGGAGAGGCTCGTAGTAGAGGTTCCTGTAGAAATAGACAGCAGCGAGAGAAATCTCTTGTTGACCTTGAAGAGGAAATCCATTAACCGAAATCGCACTCAGCTCATTCCTGCGCCGTTTAGCATTGGCGACCCGATGAAAAAATCGGGTGTTTCGGTCACCGAGAGTCAACCAATTTTCTTTCGCCTTCTGATGCCAAGCAATTTCCTCCATTCTCCATAGGTTGTCTAAATGGCATTTGCAAGAAATACTGTGCAGTCTGTCTGCTTCTGATAAGGACCCATTAGGTTGTATTTATTTTTTTCAAATGAAGGCTTTGTAGTTTTGGGATAAACTAAGGTTATGTAACACTCTATAGTCCATCGATCTCATAATGTAGAGTATATAATAATCACGAGAATCTAATAATTGCAAATTACTCCATTTCCTTCATTATATTGTAAGTCTCCAGATCTAGTGGACTGAAATGTACAACTGTGACGAGTCTCCTCCTTCTCTCTCATTGTTGTTTCTTTCTATTTGAAATCCATTGATCAATTCAATTTTCTTCCTTCGTGTGCAAAAGATGCAAGTTACCTTCTATGGGCTGTTGAGGCACTCCTATCATCTTCGAGAACCCCTCCACCATGCATACACTCCGCCCGACCATTTTCCAACTTGTCAATCGAAATTGGAGAGAAGATGATGGTGAAAAATGGAGAGTACGACGTCTGATGCACCCAAATATTTGTGTATTCAGTCCCTCATTTGACGACATTTTCTAGACTATTTGGTCTCGTTTGGGTGATTTTTAGTGAGGTTCGTTCCCTTTTGGCCTTAAGGTCGTCTTACGTCGTTTTGCATGTTTTTAATGCATTTCATGTGATGTTTGGGAATTGAACCGGGAGTGGAACACTGAGTGACGCGTGATTCTAGAACCCATTGAGTGATTTGAGTCTAGGGAAGAAAGCTCAACCACACGGTCTTAGAAAATATTTTATGAGGCTAAACTCGAACTGTGTTGAACGGGCTAAACTCGAACTGTGTTGAACGGGCTAAACTCGAACTGTGTTGAACGGGCTAAACTCGAACTGTGTTGAACGGGCTCCGAGCCTCTCAATGGCTAGCTATTTGAGGAGCCTGGACCTGACCTGAAAGTAATGACCGGGTAGCCCGAATCCCGGTCAGTGTGGGACTAGGCCAGGTGTTTTACTTCTAGTGTAAACACCTAGGAAAAAAGGCCTCATTTAGGTTACAGTTGAATCAAATCGAAAATTAAAATAAAAAATTTCGAGAGAGATCGGACCGTGATCATAACACAAAAATAAAATCAACTATTAATTAACCATGCACCACCACATTCCTTAAACTCTATATATCTGACCAATATTAGGGTTCTTACACCTTAAACATTGAAATTAAACTCATCTTTAATTTAGTCTAATACCATAAGCATTATACCAAAATTTCAAACTCCCCGTAGTACCATAACCCTTAAAACTAAACTCATACCAACCATGAACCGATTATTCCAAAATGCATGCATGCATCCCATCTCATCCCAATACTTATTTGTGAAACTCAGCCTTGTAGTTACTCCAAACACGGTCAACAGTCATCCCAAGCAAGTCAACGAAGAACCCATCAGTATACCCATACTTCATCTTCTTATTAAGCTCCCCAACAAACCCTCTCTTCAACTGATTGCAATACGTCAGAAACCTAGCCGTAACCCCGTTCCCTTGGTCCCACCTCTCCCCTTCCCCAGGCTTCACTTTCTCCTCCGTCCCGTAACGCGCCTGCAGCCTCACGTAATGCGCAATCCCTGTTATGAGCCCCTCGGGCGCCTGCCCACGCGCATCCCACTGCCAGATGCACGCCACCTTCTCGTAGATGATCCCGTTGAACTGCCTCCTTAGGTTGCCCGTGTAGTTCCCGATGAAGTTCGCGTTCAAGTGAATGGATGCGTCCTTGGCTGGCTTACTCCCGAGCAAGGCGTGGTCCCCATGTCGTCGATGAAGAGGCTGATTGAGTTTATCTTCTTACGGTCTGACCCATTAGTATGGTCTTCGTCGTAGTTGAACACCCCCCACGTGGAGCGCGTGGCTGCGTACATTGTCTGCTTGGCGAATTTGGAGCCGATCTGGGTGTCGAATCGAGCGCCGCCAATTGTGTTGTTGGCGGTGTTGATCACGCTGTATAGCACAGGGCTCTCGCCGCTGGCTACCCTGGCGGCTGTCAGGGTCACGGTGGCGAGAGCTAGGATGAATGTGTAAGGAGACATGTTGTTGAATATGGAAAATGATGGGTGGTTTGAGGTTTTTTGTAAGTGGGGTGTGGATATTTTATAGGGAAGGTTCGATAGTGACGTGTTTAATTATCTGTCGTTGATTAATCAATCAAGCATTAGTGTTTTTTTTAAACATCTAATCTCACGGTTGGAAATGGGATGTCACGGTTTGTGCTTTAATTTGTCTTGATGCATATATATTCCAAGGGAGAGCGGTGGTCAGTGATTTTACATCTCTGCAAACTATGGGAAAATAATATTTAAAATGGTGCGTTAGAGAGACAGTGGGAATTGTAACTATCATCAGCAACGATGTTCATGGTTCTGGATACATAATATTCATTCCTCATTCATTTAATAGTTTCGGGGTCAAAATTACGTAACTATGTACTATTAGTGGAAGAAGTTCGAAATATGTCCGAATTAGGGCAAATATTAGGGGCAGCCAGCGCATAGCAGGCCAGGGTGCAATGCGCTGGCCGGCCTGCTATGCGCTGACTGCCCCTAATATTTTCCCTAATTTTAACATATTTCGAACTTCTGCCACTCATGGTACATAGTTACGTAATTTTCATCCCAAAACTACAAAATCCGGTATTACCTCTGTACTTGCTCCGCATATTTTAAATCATCTTCTTATGGAATCATAAATAAGCAAATACTATTAATTAACAATAGTAAGATTCCATTCTACATAAATAGTAAATATGAGGAAGAGAAAAATACGAAGATACCTTCAAATTTGTCCCCACCTAAATCTTCTTAATAAATATGATCGATTTTTACCATTTAGTACCAATTTAACATCTTTCAAAAACTTTTAAACTCAAATTAAAATATTGGTGTGTGACTTCACCTTCTCCCGTAATAGTTAGTTGAATAGATGCGCACAAATCCAACTGCACTAAGATCCTTTGATACCCTCTCCCAAACAATCTAAAAACACGTTACAGGGGTGGTTTGGTTGATGGAATTGGGTCTGAGAATTGGATTTCAATTCTCGACCCAATGAAAATTATAGTGCAATTACTAGAGTCAATTCCCAATAGACTGGGAATTGTGTCCCAATTTCCAGACCCAATTCCATCAACCAAACGGCCCACAATATTTTAAAGGGAAAATAACATTTTACCCCTCTACTTTGCCAACTTAACAGATAGTCCCCTATATTATAAATTGCTCATTTTATCTTCTCCTACTTTGACTACTTTGTCGTTAGGGTTCTTCCTTTTCAACTTTTGTCTTCGTAACGTTAAATCTAGACACATCTGCACCCTGCAAAGAGAGATATCGGAGGTAGGAGATGAAAAGTTGGCTAGGGAGGTAAATTGAGGAGATATCATGAAGAGTATGGTGAAATACGAAGAATTTTAAAATCACACATTTTGTTCGTCGATTTTATCCTATTTAATTATATATATATTAGATTCCCACTTAGAAAACACTTAGTAAACTAATACATGACTATCAGAGCTAACATGGTGTACCGAATGCGCATCAATTAACGTTACGGAGACGAAAGTTGGAACAGAAGGACCTAAACATCAAAATGGTCAAAGTAGGAGGGGTAAAATGAGCAATTTATAGTATACGAGGCTATCCGTTAAGTTGGCAAAGTAGAGGGGGGCTAATGTGTTATTTTTCCTATTTTAAATAAGATAAAATAATTAACGGGTTAACTCGGTTATACTTATTAAGCGTATAACCTTGGACCCATTTAATCGGCGCAGCCCATAGTAGTTCAGGAAAAAAAAACTGAAATCAAGCGGGTCAAAGCAGCCCAACAGGCCAACATTGCCCGTAACTATAGTCATCCTTTTCTTCTATCTTCTGAAGAAGCAAAAGGGGAAAACTAGAGAAGCAAAACTGGAGTCATCGATCCAGAGATGAACCGATTCACTGGTGCCACCAGCAGCGGCAACAACGACGACGAAGAGAAAGGATTTATATGGAAGCTTCCAGAAATTAGGGTCAAGGATTTTGGGAAGATAGGCCCTGCTTTCGGATATGGTGCCGGATGTGGAGTCGGGTTCGGCGTCGGACTGATTGGAGGCTTCGGAATCGGTCCTGGGATTCCGGGCCTCCAGTTCGGTGTGGGATTGGGTGCCGGCTGCGGAGTTGGCTATGGCTTTGGTTATGGTGCTGGGAAGGGCGTAGCTCATGATCACAGTCGCAGATACTCAAACGTTGGCAAACATTTCTATAGTCCTTCAGGTCTCCCTCCACGGTAAGCGTCTAGTGTATATCTTGTAACCCAGAACTTCAATTCCGCTTCTTGACATTTCTGCCCTTTTCGTTCAGCTGCTATTAATTTTTTCT
Organism: Linum lewisii; assembly: GCA_034768395.1. NCBI lineage: Eukaryota > Viridiplantae > Streptophyta > Magnoliopsida > Malpighiales > Linaceae > Linum > Linum lewisii. The sequence goes on along the minus strand of CM068302.1, from coordinate 4,595,075 downwards.
GTCAGTTTCTGGTTTCTGCCCATTTGATTCTGTCTGCTTACTTGGAGCTGATCAAAGGAGCTGGTTATGGTTTTGCTCTGTTCTTGCTGTTTGTTTTCTTACCTTTGACTGATCAAACCCTTGTAAGTGATCCAAAATTACTTATGGGTAGTTTGGATTAGGGAATTGAGCTCCAATTTTTGTAAGTGCAATTCTCATCCTTATGGGAATTGGTGAATTCCCTAATCCAAACCACCTTTTAGATGAGATTTGGCTGACAAACGTGATGCACCGGCAGATTATATTAACATTAATTACTCCTGTTACTCATTAGTTTGTGGTTCATCTTAGGCTCCGTGGAACACAGTTGTCATTTCAGTAAGTTTGCACATTGTCTGTACACCTTCAGGGATACACAATAACGCAACTTTGAAATTTGAATGATGCTTGATTGTTGTCATGGCTGTTGCTGGGCAAGGCCTGTCACTGCCGAAATGTCTGTTTTTGGAAACGGCCACTTTAGGGACTTTATAGTTAGACACAGGAGAGAAGTAGGATTTGGTAGGATGCGCCGTCTCGGGTTTGTGTTTGATGCAAGTGCATTAGATTCTTCATTGCAGTGTTTCCGTTTGCATCTGTGCCAAAGCTATGTACTTCGAACCTTTTTCGTACATTGCAAAGTAAAAAAGAATCTTCATATACACTCTTACAATCTCCTCGGTAGAGAGTGAACACGCTAGTCGAATAACAGCTAGTTGATGTTTGCCCATCATGAAGTCATGATACTTGTTAACTCTGTTAGTTGATGTTTTTCCATCATGATACTGGTCAACTGACTGATTCTGTGCGGTAATTTTTATAAGAACTCCATCCTAGTAGTCCCAGATGAATATCAGCTATCAACACCTTTGAGTTCTGGAACTACATGATGTCTAGTGTCTGCATTGGTTTGCAAAATTTGAGCATCTCTGCAATTTCGATGATACTTTCTCTGGTGTTCTTTGATGCTGTTGCTTTCAGGAATGAAATTGGCGCTCTGGTAAATGAATTAGTTACAAATGCGGAGAGGCTAGCTAAGGCAACTTCAAAAGAAATTGAGAAGTGGAGAAGATAATGAGTTCAAATTATTCGAGTCATCAGTGTGTACATATTTGATGTATCAACTTGTCAATCCAGCATTATCCCGTGTGGGCGAAACTTTGATGTTTCATGTCAGATGACATCTCAAACATGCCACAGATTCGTGTATCAAAAGGGGCAATTGAAGCCTTGTAATTACTTAAATAGAAGCCAACATTATCATATTCAAAGTGATTCCTGGTATGTTAACAGAAGCAAGTGTCTGCTTGACTGATTCAAAAACGCCTTTGTTCAGAGGATGATTTGGTTGATTGTTGCCCTAGTCTCGAATTAATCTCGATGTTACTGATTGTTCAAGCACCGGGGATAGAATTCTGAAAACCAAACCATATGTATGCCGTCTGCTCAAATTTTTAGGTCAGAATCAATAGAGGTCAGTCTTAGATCTCGCAGCAGAATATGTCAAATTCAATTTACAACCCATAAAATCGATTTAACAAGTAGTAATTCCCTCAACGTCATCCAAACAAGGCAATCTTGGTACATTGAAGTGCTTATAGCACCCTGCAATCAAACATGGCCACCGCTTTCTATCATTTAAGTTACAGAAAGGCATCCTTCTCGAGCAACTTAAGAACATCGGCCTGGCTGTTCAGCTTTGCGACATCAATGGGAGTCTTTCCGTCCATGTTCTGTAAAGTTCTGCAGTAGTGTAAAATCGGAAGAACACATAAGAGCCAGATTGATCTCATAAGCACCCAGGATTATATAATGTTTCATGTTCAAGCATTTTAACTTACACTGCTGCGCCATTCTCTAGCAGTAGGGCTACACACTCTTTTCTCCCGTACCCAGCAGCGTAATGCAGTGCTGTGTTCTTATTCTTATCCAGTGCATCGACCAATGCTCCTGCTTCAAGGAGAATTTGAGCACACTTGACCTGCAAAACATATTGAGATTTGCTTAGCGGAAAATGTCTTCTATTCAAATCATATGAACATGTTCCACAATCCCTAAGTTGCCACCTCTCCATATCCACAGGCAAAATGCAATGCAGTTCTTCCCTCTGCATCCTCTTCATCCTTGTCCGCACCAGAAGCTAGTGCACTTTTTAGACCCTAGCATGATGTGGAGAGCATAATATAAGCTTAATATAAATGGCATAACACATTATTTCTTATCCAAGTAGTTTAACCTGTTGTAATCTGCAAGGATTAGGACCAAGAAGGAATCCTAATCATTTTCTTAAAAGATGAAGTAAGATGCTCCAAAATTTTCTCCAATTCTCAAATTATACAAACAAGATAAAATTAAGAGGCATAACTACACCTACAGTCTCCAACCAGAACCCAACAGAAAAAATTCAAGCATCATGTTCATAATCCTGAGGTTGAACCAAAGTACTAGGGCTAAGTCTGAGTCGTACAAACAAGATCTATGCCTCAAACCATATTTGATCATAGGTCATAGCAGATATCGGTTAAGCATGTGCCCTCAGTGTCATAGAAACAGCTATTAGAGTGTATAAACATGACATAACTACCTCAACATCGCCAACACTGGCGCAGTGATGAACAATAGATTCATCATCGTTTCCCCCTTCATCTGGTTCCTCTAAGCCAGAATTCTCGGCTGAAGTGGCTGCTTCCCAGGAACTGCAAGACCCATGGCTTCACCCAACTTCTTCAGAACATCTTTGTCATTCCAATATCTGCAGAAGCAAATATTTCGAACATCGAGAGTCAGATGCGTCATCGACTTCCATTCAACTGTTAAGACAGACTTGAGACAGAATGACGATAAATGTTTCATTTTGTAGTATCTGTTTACGAACCTCATCATAGCAGCAGGACCTCCACTCTCTATCTCTTCCAAAATAGGCTTCAAAGAAGGATCTTCTTTTATACGTGCCATTTTTTCCTCCATTTGATCTTTTTGCACTGGATTAGTCATTTGTTCAAGCATTTGGGACATGGAAGGGTCCTAAAAGAAAAGGGTTAACACCAAGCTCTAGCCACCATATCAACTTAATAGAATGAACAGAAGTAAAATGACTATGCAAATGTCAACTTTCTTATACCTGCATTAAAGCACTTCCAAGGCGTTCAGCCATGGCCATAAATTGCGGATTCTGCATAACCTGCTGCATGGTGGAATAGTATTGCTGTGTATCAAACTGTGGCATGCCATCATCCTGAACAGCTCCACCTTGGAATGTTTTCTGCAGCTGTTCTGCCATCTGATTAAATGAGGGATCTTTTGCTATCTGGTCAGCTAGTTCTTTAATGCTTGGATCCTAAAAATAACACATTATAGATGTCAATAAACCAGAACATGATGAAAACAAAAGGAGAGCTGAACAAGAAGGCGAGGAAGCAAAACAGAAACGAAGACCTGAAACCAGTTCGTAAATCACAGAGCCAGTCAGACAAAGAACCGCTACATAAGGTTCTAAAGCAACACAACAGATAACTGACACCAATCAAATTGATAAATGCACAGGCCTCAAATTTGAACAAGCTGTACATTGTAATTAGTGATAATGAGGCGTACCACAACCAGAAGAAGAAATAGTGTTATTTTAATGTTACTTATATCTCCTGTTTATGCAACCTCCTTAACCCATATGCAAGTTAAAATAAAAACTTCTTATGGAATTTGATTCTTTTATTCGCCTCGCTTGATTGTGATGAAGAATATGTATAAAGTCTATTCTAAGAGGCTGCATAATTTCATAATATTAGACTGGCCAGTGACCACCCCTTAATCCCATTTACCATTCCACATTCATTTAAGAAGAGACCAAAATTCCCAAGAATATGGTCTCTCCTCACACGCATCACATAGAAGAATTACAGCTCAGTTATCAACATTAGTATATAATATAACCACAAAATTATGGGCCAATGGCGAAAGAGTCAAGATTATATGAACTAAAAAAAGCTGGAGCATGACAAAAACTTAAATTTAAGTAGGATAACATACGTTAAGCAGACCAGACATAGCTGAGAAATCGAAGGGATTTGGAGCAGAAGCTGTTCCTGGCAAAGTGGTAGCTCTTCCCTGCTCCGATTCTGATGCTTCAGGTTTGGCACTTTTGGATTCTGGCGAATCTACTTTTTCACCTTGAAAAAGGCAGGAAGAACATGAGAACTATCGACCAATCCATGAAGTCCAATAACCATATGGCAGTGTCTACTAGGAACTAACATCATAGTGAAATACAACATCCAGATCATCAAGAAACATAAGGCAGGGGACGAACGAAAACAAGATTGGTGCACAAAAATAATCACTGGAGGCAATGCGATAATGAGCTGAAGCAGTCAGATCGACTGTAGACTGACACAAGAAGAAAGAGCTGAGTGCAAGATAAGCATTATTATTGTGAGATAGTTCAAAGAATCCGCTTAAGAGACTGATTGATAAGAACACGTAAGATTCTACATAGCCAGAATAGGAATTGGGAGATAGAATGGACAGTGGCCATGGATGCACAATCATCGTCTTGATAATCAAGAAAAAGAATGCCATAAACCAAACAGAGTCGAGGAATTTGGAGAAAGGTTTCAAGTAGTTGAGCAAGAGTAGGGAGAGAAGAAAAGCATACCAGCAGATGGAGGAAGATCGTTGTTGGAAGCCATGGCGAACAGCTGAATCAGTTCGTTCCACCGCTTTTGGCAAAATCCGAAAGGGTTTAAGGAAATGGATTGGATAGATTAGAGATTAGATGTTGAGAAGGAAGAAGAAGAAGAAGATAGATGGTAATGGAAGTTTCAGATGCCGTGGCTTAGGCGCTAGGAATGAAGTGGGGCCCGCGGGGCTCCACTGTTGGCCCTTTTATCTTATTACCCAAACGAATGGCTCAAGCAGCAGCGTTCCGCAATCTTCTTTGTTGCTTTTTTTTCCTTTTTTTCTTTTTTTTTTCCTTTGCAAAATGAATTTAATCTAATTGTATATAGGGTTGCAAATCGATGTGGTTGCGGTCACACCCACATTTTTCTCAAAATTGTTAACCAAAACCGCATCACAATTTTGTGGCTAATTACTAATTGCACCACGGTTATGTGATGTTAGTGATTAACCACATGACCAAAATGTGCAAACACACAAAATTTTAACGATTATAAACATGGTAAAGCCAACTAAAAGTATAAGAGGAGTTAGTACTTGATATAAGTCATAAAAGTTGGTTGTTAAATTCTATTAATCATATTAGAGTTGAACTTTTTAGAGTCATGATCTTTTGATACATTTGGTTGATTATCAATATTTCATATGATTCAAAGAAACAAAATATTTAGACATTGGATGTATTTTGACTCATTTGTAACAAAATCTAGTATATTAAATTAGTTCGATTAAACGAGATATTGCTAATTAAAACTCGGGGTATGTTTTGTTTTTAGGTGAGTTGAGTTTTACAGTTAGTTGCGGTAACCATATCAGTTTTGTGGTTAACCACTAACCATGTTTATTTGAAAATGATAACTGATTAACCGCAAACCACAAAATTCGGTGTGGTAAGTGATTATAACCACTAACCAATTTTTCGTTAAAATCAAGCAGATTTGCAAGTCCTCAAAATGAATCATACATGGTTCAGGAGCCTGGTATTAGTCGCATCAAATTTGTTCGAACTTGATAGAAACATCATATGCTTTACTAAGGTAGTCTATAACAAATTAATAACATGAACATCTCGATTTTGAGTGAGCATCTTTGTAGTGCTGTTAAACATGCAAGCGGAATCCAGTTCATGTAAGCTGCTTGCGTATTCGCATGGTTTAGATAAAGATCCCAGAAGTATCAGAGAGTTGAACGGGGATAAACGAAGTGCATCAGGACATCACAATTTCCTTTAATTTTCATTCATGCATGAGTTTTCTTACAGGAACATGGTTAATGTGATCATAGGGTTTCTGTAGGTCAAAATCAGATTCATCTTTACAGAAACATATACTGCCAGTTAGTTGAGATTCACAAAAGCATATTCATCCTAAATAACTGGAATTCATCCTAAATAACTTCAACTTGCAGACTTGGCCCCGTCCATTCAGGGTTTGGGGTATGGTTGATCAGATGGTTTTGAGCTCTCCTGCTCCACTTTCACGTTCACTTCGTCAATCTGCATCGGGGCCACAGTTTGAGGCTGTGATCACAAGGCCAATCAAAACATCGAGATTAGCTAACCGTATCTTTCCATTTAACACCATCCCCCATGCTCTTTAAAAGTCCAACAAAATTTCACCTTTGCACTTGCGGCTTCATCGACCATTGCATCTGAACCTCTGGCGTGCTCAGTAGCTCCTTTCTGACCCTCCTGCATAACGCAAGACAGAAGTTGTGGTCAAATACTAATTCAATGATCCAACGTTATTATCCTGCTAATGTTGAATTTAACAATCCATTAGAGCTACTAATTCACAATAGTATGCAGCGGGAGTTCTAATTCAATGAAGTGGAAGTTCTATGGTCTTGGCCTCATCGGCATGATTCACTTGTCTGCCTAATGGTACAGAGATACGTTGGATCAACTATAAGAGAGATTAGGACACAACACTATCTGTTTTCATTGTCTAAATGAGAACCGTGTGATGAAAAGCAGAGCAACAAATTAACACGCAGACCCAAAGTCCCACTTGAGCTACCGCATGCAGACAGTTAAAACTGGAAACACAGTGTTGATTGGTCTTAGACCATTAAGATCTTATGGTCAAAGATGTTGATCTAATGGATTCGGACATATCAGCACATGCTTCCAGTTTTTACAGTCAGCACCAAGGGCCAACATTATTAAGGTGGTTATCTAATGGTTTGGGACACATCAGCACATGCTTCGAGTAGCTCAAACAACATTATTAACTGGACCGACAATGACAAGTATAAAAAATTTATTGTTAGAGCTAGAAATGCAGTCACGAGTTAATGACTTATGAATAACAATAATAAACATGTGCTAGTAGAATAACAGAACAGAACATACCGGCTCCTTTGGCCCAGCTTCAATTGCTTCTCTCTTCACCCTTCCTGACATAAGCTTGCTGCAGAGTTTAGATACAAAAAGTAAGGAAACATCAGAGACCAAAATCAGGAAATGCAGTGTGTATGATTTGGTGCAAACAAACATACCGTTCTTCATCAGCATCCATGTCAAAATCCTGATCTATTCTCTGATCGCCATCTTCTTGATCTTCATCTACCTGATTGTTGTTAATCAGTTACAGAAGACATTTTTAGCAAAGCTATAGAGCAAGTTGAGAAATAATCAAACTAACCAATCAATGTACTATTCTTTAGAAATTTAAAGTAGTTGCAATAGTGAAAAGTTATCCCAATTATTTATGTAGCACACAAATGAAGCTGGTAAATGGAAATAAACTTTTCCTCGAACTAATTAGACACATTAATCTGTGATGTACTAATGAGGTCAGAACTGAAAGAAGCGTGATTGATTCTGTCACAGATAAAATACAACATAAGGGTGTTTTTGCACTGAAGTAGTAGCTTATCACAAGTTATATGAAACTTGATAACAAATTCATTTACACGCAGATAACAAGTATACTTTACTGAAAAGAGTTTCATATTCTGAATTTCAAATTAATTCATCAAGATGTAATCCACATTACTTCTTATTGCCCGATTAAATGCCTAGTTCAACATGCAAAAAAAAAAAAAAAGCAAAGAAACACACAGATCTATGCAAGTTTGAAACTCCATGCCTAAGTAGAGAGTACTGCAGAAATAATACAAGCCCCTAGACACACGTCAATGATATACAACAAACAACAACAACAAAATGCAATCACGAGTTCAGAAGCAAACAGACATACTTCTGGAGTCTCAGTATCAGGAGGTCTATCCATGAATTGTACACTGGGTGCATGCTGAAGCTTAGAGAGATAATCAAGTAGTCTACACTTTATATCCTCAAGTAACTGACGAGTATTTTTGTTTTCCATGTTACTGGGAGCAACATGAAGAGTGTAGTCTGGACCAAAGTACTCATAATATTCATGCTGTGGCATTTTGTCTTCAACCTCGATTCCAAGTGCTACCCCAGTCTGTATTACAAAGAACAAACATTTAGTCAAAATGAGGAAAATATAAGACAAGTCTTTATAGCTTAGGTTTTTACTAAAAAGGAGCTCCGCATAAATAAATGGAAGAGAGAAAGCACACCTCATAGCACCAGCACCGTGCAACATTCCTAATTGTATAGCCGCCTCCACCTAGTAGCAACAGAGGCACATTGAAAGATCTCATATACTTAACACACTCCGCGTGGCCCTTGATTGAAAGATTAAAGCACCCTAATCGATCCCCAGATAATGAGTCAGCACCACACTGGAGAACCACGGCACCAGGCTTGAAAACTTCCATTACTTTCCCAATTATAGGTTTAAACAAATAATGATAGCTCTCGTCATCAATCCCATCATCTAATGGGACATTAAGAGAGTAGTATTTCCCTTTTGCATATCCAATATCACGTATATCTCCTGTACCAGGAAAATAATCCCCAAACTTGTGAAAAGACACAGTCATGACCCTATCGGTGGTGTAAAAGGCCTCCTCAACACCATCACCATGGTGGATGTCAATGTCAACATATAGAACCCGCTGCAAGCAGATCCAGCAAAGAAGTGTGTGAGATGCATAGACACAAGTAACATGCTTAATTTCTAAAACACTGAAATGAACCCCATTCCTGCTACCACAGGTAACCAATGCCACCTGATGATATACCTAGTTCCAAGCTTATGTAGGCATAACTGAGCTTGGTTTCATTAAACCAAAAATATGCCCAAGTTCTGTTTCTAGCAAAACTATAATGTAAAAGAAACGTGTTAATTTAATACTCCAGGCATTCCACATTCTCCTAGTACATATTCCTCAAGGAAGGTAAACCATCGAAGAACGAATAGTAAGAGAACATACTGACCACAAGACACCTTCCAAGGGGTTACATCTACTAGTTCGAACATATGAACTCAAATGCTATCAGAAGGTGAAACTGTAGTTTGATTGTTGCTAGTGAAACTCCAATATTGTGCTTATAGCCTCATATAACCCAATTTTATTCTTGGAAGTTTATGTTATATGCATATATAGAAGTTTTTTCTTGTGACCAATGTATTGTTAGCCACTGCATGCTAAGTTTCTCACGCCTTTTTCCTAAGTTTCAAATGTCCAAGTAGTTGACATTGTCTTTCTAAATGAATACCGTATCCCTATGCCACATAATGAATGGTAATGAAGAATGTACATTAATGACCAGATTATGATTTTACCATAATCTGTATAAGAAAGGTGGAGACACAAGAAGCATAGATAGATACAAATTAAGAGGTTTCATTTATCCCTAAAACGAAAAAATTACTCCAAAAGGCTAGCTAATATCCCAAACATATACAACAAAGCAAGACAGGAATGCATCACTTGTAACTGCAAACATCTATAAACCATCATGTAAATCACAAGGGATCTTCTTAGAAGAATAAAAGATAACAAAGAGAGGGACATAGAGACAAACCTCATGCTGCTTAAGAAGTTCCAAGATAGCGAGAACAATGTCATTGACATAGCAAAACCCAGAAGCCTCGCACTTCTTGGCATGATGAAGGCCACCAGCCCAATTGACCGCAATGTCACAAAGGCCATGGTTTAACTTAACAGCCCCACCAACAGAGCCACCGGCGTAGGTCTGACAAAATGAATAGAGACCGTCAAAGACAGGGCAATCTTCTCCAACATTGAATCGCTTGAGCTGGCGAAGCTGATCCTGTTGGGTCTCAGGTGTAATGCTGCGGAGGAAAGAGACGTAATCATCTGCGTGGAACCGGCATAGATCCCTGTCGCGAGCAGGGAAAGGTTTGAGGACCTGCATATGCTGAAGCAGGCCATAGTGGGCGAGAAGAGCATGGGTCATCCGAATGCGATGAGGCTTCATTGGATGACCTTGACCATAGTAGTAATTCCCTACTTCTGGGTCATAGAAATAGCAAACCTTTCTCTTCACCGCGTCAGACCCAGATGGGAGAGAGTTTCCCCCCGTATCCATATCTCAAGATTATGACCTAGTTGCCAACTAGAGAAAAAAAAACCACCAGGAACTTAAGGAACTACTCACTTGCTCCGAAAACGATAAGAACAAAAGATAATGAGAAAAATAGTGAGCAACGAAAACCCTCGATAGATTACCTGCTCTTGGAAAGAGTAGAAACCTTTAGAAAGGTTTTTTCCCTTTCTTCTGTTTCTCCCTTCGTTACCTACTGCTGATTTCCCCCCTCTGCAACAATCAAATTTCAAATAAAAAAGAGGAAAACTAAATCGAGCGCTGCTGCTAACTTGACAACCTAAGGAGGGTTTGAATTCATCGTTGGCGATCTTAGAGAGGCTCTGCGGCTACTCTCTCTCTCTCCCGATGTTTCTTTCTATTCCAAGAGCAACAATCTACAAATTGAGCTGCCCGGCTCACTCCCATCATCTTTTATATTATTTTGAATCTGAATTTTCTCTTCTGATAAGACACTTTTATTTTAGTTTACGATCTCTGTGCTACGAGCCCTGAGTTCCAAACCTACTGTTGGACCCGGCTTAGGCTGGGCTGAACTAGGCTGAACTGGGCTGGCGGGTCTGCCAGTGCCGGGCCTCTTTTCAAAGAACATAATAAGGCAAAAATCTCTACTAGGCACAAACTTGTTAAGTATTACGAATTTATCCACATTTCTTCTAGCTCACCCGTCTATCCAGGTTCTAACCATTTCAATTAACTCAATTTCGCAGCATAATCCACATCACAAGAATCAATCATGGAAATCCAAGCACAACAATCCATTTTCCCTGAACTTTACTCTCTCTAAGCTTACATGCAGAAACCTAATTTCAATTTTAGGCCAAGTTTTAACTTCTCGTATGTATTCACAACCTATTAACGCGGGATCCTCACCTGTATCGAAGGCAATGCTCTGGAAGCTATAGGATCCCCATTTTTTAAGATCTATCTCCCCCGATTTCGTAGCCCCCCTTAGCACCCATTCTGTTTCGCTCTTGTCGCCTGGAACAATGAGGGAGCCGACCCGGTCGCCTAAGTGACTCCGAATCGCCTCGCAATAAGAGAGTGAGGGCAGTAATCAGAACAAAGGGGTGAGGAATGAAATGGATGATGATGTAACAGAGTGTACCTAGGGATTGCTCCCAGAATTTGGTCGTGTCTGCTGTCTGCTCTTCCTCCCTGTATTTATAGCCTGGCAAACCTGCCAAGACCGTTAGGCAAATGGTACGGCGCTCGGCAGATTACGCCACGTGGCATTGAATCCTAGCCGTCGCTTGGCGAATACGAAAGCTCTAGGATTGATCCACGTGGCTTTTTTAGGGTTTTCCAGGATGGCGGACGCACTGTCGCCTCATAGCTTCTTCTGGGCTCGCGCGTCCAGGCCCATCCTCTGCGCGACTCTAGGGCACCTGCTTTGGTCAATCCTCGCCTGAGGTGTTGACTTTATTCGACTCAGTGGGCCCCTTACGCGTCCAGGCCCATCTCTTGAACGGCTCTAGGACGTCTGCCTGGTCAACCCTCGCCTGAGGTGTTGACTTTCCTCGCTTGAGGTGTTGACCTCTTTTGACCGGCGGACCCTTTTTACCCATTGGGCTATCCAACTCAGGGTGGCCCATCATGAGCCCCCAAGTCCGCCAGTGTTCTTGATTTCAAGGACATTGGCGGATTTTTCATAACCGTCGCCTGCTGCCTCCCTTTGAAGAATACTTGCTCCCATTGCCGCTGAGGGTCCTTCTAGTCTTTTCCTCATCAGTAGCCCTCAGTTCGATTATTACCTACTTAATAGCCCCCTAGGTCGTAGTGGGCAACCACCCAATCGACGTCGTCCTTTTATGCGTCTTCAAGACGCTTCCCTTCTTTCAACGCAGGTCATCCCAACAGTCCTTTCATCAGTCGCGTCGTTTCCTTTTCCCAATGTAAGCAACCCAAGAGTCCTTTCTTTTCTTATATAAGACGCCTTCTTTCCCTTATTCATTCTTCTTCCTGCCCTTTCATTCAAGCTCCCACTTTATCCTTTGTCCGTTTTTGCTTAACCTTCCGCTTCGTCTTTCGTGTTTTCTTTCTTCTTTTAGATCCTCCGATCTCGGCTACCCTTTCCTGCCTCCGATGTCAGACGATCTTGACTACCTTCTCAGTTGCCCTGGTACGTTGTTTATCTTTGCCTAAATCTTCTTCCATCTTTATCGTTGATTTTCTCTTCCGCTTTCCTAGTCCCCTTTCCATAGAGACTTTTTGTACACTAGCCCCTCCTTTTTCCTTACCTCAATCAATGATGTCGTCTTCCTCAACCGATTCTGAAAAAACCGTCACCCGCTCGCCTTCGCCGGACCTCTCTGAGCCCCGAGAATGGGGCATGCACCAGTTCGGATTTATTCCTGGCTTTCGATCCTGGTTCGTAGATATGACCGCACCTGTCTCCGACCAGGGCTACACCGTCAAAGCCTGGAAGGACATGTGGTATGACGGCCTTGGTCGGGACCGCTACGTCATCGGTCCAGGCTACTTCCCTTATCTCTCTGCCACCACCGTATGTTCCATTCTCCCCAAACTTGCACTTCCCACTCACTGGGACTACGCCGCCTCATCATACTTGTCAACCATCGGCAACTGCCCGCCGGGCTGGCACGGGATATGGACCGAAAGTTTCACCAACGGCCTACACCTTCCTCCTTCCCCCTTTGTCATATCAATACTTCAAACCCTAAAAGCCTCGCTTGGCGCCTATACCGCGACCTCATGGTCTGTAATAGCCAGCTTTGAGGCTTGCTGTCGACGCGAGAAGATTACCCCTACTCTTCGCCTCTTTTCTTTGATGTATAATGCCAAAAATAACGCCAACGGCCTAAGTTTCGTGAAGCGGGGTGCTTACAAGAATGTGGGGATGCGGAAAACTGTAAAACCGCACCCCACCTGGTACCACTCATATTTTTTTTAAGCCGTCGCCCAAGGACACCTGGACTACAGCTCTGCCTTCCTTCTGGTCGCGAGGCGACGCCAACAACTTTCCTCGCGGTCGCTCAGTCACCACACTGGAGCGACAACTCCTGTCGCTCATAAATAAGGAAGATTTTGACTTGAGCGACCCTCCTACCTTGAGCCGCGTTCTGGCGACGCTCCCCGGAGGTAGACAGGACCTCCTTTTCTTGCATCCTTATCCAAATATTTATGGAAATTCCCTTGAACCCGTTTCTCTTCCTTTTTCTTCATACACCTTGTCCTAATTTTGTGTTTTTTTATACAGGCATGACAGACATTTCGAGTGTGCTAATTAGCACGTCGGCTCGAGGGGCTATCCAGACAACCCAACCCCAATCTGAGCCTCCTGCCGCGACTTCAAGTCCACCGCCATCCCCTAAGGGAAAAGGGAAAAAACGAGGAGTTCGTCGTCCTCATGAAAAAAAATTGTCGCCTGCTGCCAAGCGACGGAGGTCCTCCACCCCTGATCGTACGGAGCCCATCATCATCACGGACGACGCCCCTGTTGAGCCCGTGACCTCGCCTCTGAGGGATACTGCAGATCCCATTGTACCGCCTCCGGATAACCAAGATGACGTTGAGCGCCACAACACTCATGATTCTGATCCTCCGCCTCCCCCGGAAGTGAGGCCACAGGACCCGGGCGAGCGAGAGACTATTTCCTTCCTCCACGACGACTCGCCTTTATCCCCCCACAATGATGAAGAAGGTCGTCGCGCCTTGTCTCATCGAGTGCGGGAGGACTACTCTGCGCCAAACTACGAGAAGCCGGACGGCTACTTCCCCGTCATCTACCCTCGACGCTCTCAGCTTTCTGCCGACGTGGCACGCGATATCGCCGAAGAGCTAACGTCTGAAGTTTTGCAAGGTCTGGACGACGTGAAAGTTGGCGACTTCAACCCTGCCATGGGAAATGTCTATGTGAAGCACCATGAGGTTGGCTGCCACTTTGCCACTCCTTTATGCACCCACAGTATTTACGGATTTAATACATATACTCTGTGTTGCAGATGCTGCTGGCCTTGAGTATTGCTGACAAGTCTCGCCAACTGCTGATGCATAAGGCACGCGAGCTTCGAGATGAACACACCACTCTGCAACAGCGTTTGGACAATTAAGAGGTAAAACTCCACGCGAATCGAAAATTAACTCTGTATTTTTTATCACTGTCGTAACTAAGCTTCTCTTCCCTTGTCGACGCGTAGTCTGCTCATCAGTCCACCCGAGGCGAGCTAGCCCGCCTGAACGAAGCTCAGGCGACTCTGCAGCAAGCCTTAGCTGAGGCGAACTCCGACAGGGAGCGCCTGACCAAAGAGCTGTCTGCCTCCAAGTCCCGCATCGCTCAACTGGAAAAGAGCCTAGGAGAAGCTAAAGATGCCGCCTCCTCTTCCGCGAAGAAGCTACAAAACCAGGAGCTCTTCCAAGGGCAGATTCGGGACTTGACCAAGGAACGCGATGCTGCCGTCGAGGCCCAAAAACGAGAGTCCACCCACTTGAAACGTATAGCTCTTCTTACTGAAGAACGGGACAGGGCCAGGGGGAGAAGGCCTCAGAAAAAAGCCTTGTGGTCTCCAAGAGCGACCGGGGCCAACCGTCGAGGCAAGAGAAATAAGGAGATTGCCAATAAGGATGGCATTTTTTTTATTATTATTATTTTTTTTCGTACTTTGAAGACATGTCTGCAACCCTCTTATATTTTATATGCACAACGTCTTCAATTTTATTTTCATCTTATAAGGTAAGCTCGTAAGCGATGTTTTATTAGTTCGAAAGCCTTAGCGCGATTGTCTTCAGCCATCATAGGCGACGTCTTGGCTCTTTAGCCTTAGCGATAAGTAGTTTGCTAATGAGCGACGTTTTATCTTCTTTTAATGCCATTTAGGCGACGCTGTTATTTAGGCCTTAGCTAAGTTTTAAATCTTGATGCCTCGTAGGCGAAACGAGTCTGTGGCGATTATGTGGATTCTTAGCTCGTGATAAGCTTCAGGTAATAATAATGGCGATGGTGAGATATAAATGATAAAATGAGTCGTCCAGCGATATAGCTATCGGACGCTCTTTTTCATTAATTAGTGAAATGAAAAACCATACATGCTCTTAGGCGACTACTCATGGTACTTGCGGAGATGCATCGCATTCCAGGTCCGGGGGATCTTTGTTCCATCCAGCCTGGCTAATTTGAAGGTGTTTGCTCCCATAACCTTCCTGATCTGAAATGGCCCTTCCCATCCAGGATCAAGCTTCGCGGCTCCCTCCGATGGCCTGAAGACCTTTCGTAGTACCAGATCGCCCAACTTAATATGATGTGGTCTTAACTTTTTGTTGTATCGCCTGGCTAGCATCTCCTTTTCCGCTATTAACCTCATCTGGGCGACCTCGCGCTTCTCTTCAATCATATCGATACTATGGACAAGGTTTTGCTCATTTTCCCCTGGATTGTAGCTATCCAAACGGACGAAAGGTATCGTTATTTCCACCGGAAGGACTGCCTCTGATCCATAGGTCAATGTGTAAGGCGACTCGCCTGTTGACGTCTTGTAGATCGTTCTGTGTGCCCACAGTACATGATCGAGCTCCTCAACCCACGTGCCTTTTTTGCCTTCGATCCGTCGCTTTAAACCCCATAATATAAGCTTGTTTGCGGCTTCAGCTTGCCCGTTGGCTTGTGGATATGCAACCGAGGCGAACCGTAGAAGGATTTTATATTCTTGACAGTACGCTTGAAAGCTCTGGCAATCAAATTGGGTGCCATGGTCACATATGATGCTGTGAGGAATGCTGAATCGTGAGATGATATGTTTGAATGTGAACTTCTCAATCTGCTTAGCGGTGATGCTGGCCGTCGCCTCAGCCTCAATCCATTTTGTGAAGTAGTCGATGGCCACAATCAGGTACTTCCGCTTCCCAGAGGCTTCAGGAAAAGGTCCCAGAATATCCATTCCCCATTGGGCGAAGGGCCAAGGGCTAACAATCGCCTGCAAAGCTGTGGAAGGCAATTTATGATAATCGGCATATTCCTGACACTTGTGACATTTTTTAACCAACTCCGTCGCCTCTCGTCGCATCGTCGGCCAGTAATAACCTTGGTACAATAAATTCTTCTCCAGACTTTTAGAGCCTAAGTGTGTTCCACATACTCCAAAGTGTACTTCCCGGAGGCTATAATCAGCATCCACTGGTCCGAGGCATCTTAAATAAGGTCCCGCGGTGGACTTTCTGTAAAGATCGTCGCCTATTAAGGTGCATCTACCGGCTCGTCGCCTTGTTTTTGTAGCCATCGTCTGATCCTCCGGGACTGTTCCATCCTTTAGGAACCTAATAATGGGGGTGCGCCAATCGTCTTGTATGTATCCATCCTCCTGAGTATCGTCGATCTGGAAGCATGTGTTTAGTTTTACTTCTTTCTCCACCGTCACCATTCTTGTTTCCTCAAAATCAACCGTTGTGGCTAGCTTTGATAGCGCATCAGCGTGGCAATTCTCTTCCCGGGCGATTTGCACAATGTCTACCTTACTAAAATCCGCTAGGGCTAGCTTTATCTCATCAAAATATGGCATTAGTGACTCCTCTTTAATTTCAAACTCTCCATTTAACTGGTTAACCACCGCCGCTGAATCAGAAAAAAAAATTTCACATATTTGACCCCCATACTTCTTGCAATTCTGAGTCCTGCCTCCATCGCCCCATATTCGACAGCGTTGTTGGTTTAGGCGACGCGAAGCGCAAGGCGACCTCATGAATAGCTCCCTCTGGGCTTTTTAAAACTATGCCGGCTCCCGAACCATTTTTACTGGAGGCCCCATCTGTGAAGAGTGTCCAAGTTTGGTTCTCCCCCTTTTCTTCCTGTACTGCCCCCTCTACAATAAAGTCAGCGAGAACCTGGGCTTTGATTGTTGTTCTTGGCTTATATCGAATGTCATATTCGCTGAGCTCAATGGCCCATTTTGCAAGTCGCCCAACCACGCTCATCGCCCGCAGGGCGTTTTGTATTGGAAGGTTGGTTAATACTGTTATAGTATGAGCCTGAAAGTATGGTCGGAGTTTTCTTGCCGCGCATACCACAGCATAGGCCATCTTCTCAATGGCGGGGTACCGAGTTTCAGCGTCGACCAACGTTTTACTTGTGTAAAAAATGGGCTGGTCGCTTCGTTCCTCCCGTCGCACTAACACCGCACTTACTGTTGTTGGCGATATCGCGATGTACATAAATAGCTCATCTCCCTCCTTGGGTGAGGCCAGCACCGGCGGAGTGACTAGAAATTGCTTGAGCTCTTCAAATGCCTTATCACACTTGTCATTCCAGGCAAATTTTGACGCGTTTTTCAAAATAGAGAAAATTGGTGTGCATCGCTCTGCCGCCTTTGGAATGAACCGGTTGAATGTAGTTATTCTCCCGGCTAGAACTTGTACTTTTTTAACCGTTTTGGGTGGTGCCATGGCCGAGATGGCCTCCAGTTGTGCGGGATTCGCCTCTATTCCTCGTCGCGTGACCAAGTACCCTAGGAATTTGCCTGATGTAGCCCCAAAAACACATTTTTGTGGGTTTAGCCGCAACGCGTAGCGTTGTAACGTTTCAAACGTTTCTTTCAAGTCGCTTAGATGATCGTCGCTCTTCTTACTCTTTACCAGAAGGTCGTCGACATATGCTTCCAAGTTACGTCCCCGCTGCTTAGCAAAGACCATATCTATCATCCTTTGATAAGTTGCTCCTGCATTTTTGAGGCCAAAGGGCATAACCTTATAACAATAGTTCGCCGTAGGAGTCATGAACGTCGTTTTCTCCTGATCCTCCTCATTGAGTGGTATCTGGTGATAGCCAGAGAACATATCGAGAAAGGACAACATTTCGTTATTTGCTGTGGCGTCGACTAGCTGCTCAATGTTCGGGAGTGGGTAAGCGTCTTTCGGACAAGCATCGTTTAGGTTTGTGAAGTCAACACACATCCTCCACGCTCCCGATGATTTTTTAACCAGAACCACATTCGATAGCCATTCCGGATATTGAACCTCCCTGATAAAACCTGCCTCCAGTAGTTTGTCTATCTCTTTTGTGACGGCTAGTTGTCGCTCTCGGCAAATATTTCTTCGTTTTTGTTGCACTGGGCGACAGCTTTTGTCGATGGATAAGCAATGCTTAACAATTGTTGGATCTATCCCTGGCATGTCGCTGGGATGCCATGCAAATAGGTGCGAATATTGCCTGATTAGCGTCATCATCGCCTGTCTGGCTTCTTGGCTTAGGTAAGACGACAGCCTCACTGTTCTCTCTTCGTCGCCTTCCCACAAAGTTACAGGGACGTCAGATTCCGCTGACTGTAGTCTTTCTCTGTTCTCCGCTCCATCCTCCAGGTCGATTTTATAACATGCTCCTTTCGTTGCTGCCCGATAGCATCGCCTAGCCACCTTTGGGTGTCCCCAAGTGACTCTGACGCCTTCCTTTGTGACGAACTTCAGCACCTGATACACTGGCGAAGAGATAACCCAAAAAGCAGCAAGCACCGGTCGCCCCATAATTATATTGTACGAGGATCGACAATCCAACACATGGAAATCTACTGACTGCACCGCCTTAATCTGCTCATCGCCTATCATGACCTGTAAGGTAACGATTCCTTTAATGGGCACTTGGTGGCCAGAGAACCCTGTAATAGTTGTCTTTGTCGGTCTCAGGCTTGAGATGGGGAGTTTCATCTGTTGGAAAAGTTCCAGAATAGGATGTCAGCTGAGCTTCCTTCATCCACCATTACTCGCTCCACTCTACTCCGGAGCGTCACAATCTGAATCACCATTGCTTCCAGGCTGGGTCCTCCACTTTTGATCATGTCGTCCTCCGTAAACATGACGGGAGATCGTCGCGCCTCATTGTTTATGATCAACACCTCTTTGCAATCACTTGACTGCTTTTTTGTTGGACAACTTTCTCCTCCGAATATAGTTTGGTAGACCTTTGTGACTTCTTCCGTAACATTTACCTTTTTGGGAGCATCGCCCTGCGGTTCTTGCAATCGGGCGAAAACTGTTTTTCTAGGTTGGTCGCCCGAGGCTGGGCTATCTTCTTTATCATTTGAACTCCTCTCTTTTCGCTTGGTCTGGAGAATGAAATCTTTCAGGCGACCCTCCTTAATTCATCGCTCAATTTCATTTTTGAGTTGTCTACATTCTTCCGTGGTGTGACCGTGCGAATCATGAAAGTTGCAAAACTTCGGGGGTTACGTTGCTCTGGGTCTCCTCGAAGCGGCTCGGGCCACTGAATGTGGTGATCCTTGTGCTGCATGTACAGGAATACCTCCTTCCGGGATCGGTTGAGTGGAGTGTACTCTCGCCTGTCTTCCTGGTACGTGTGTCTGTCATTGTTTCTCCTGTCATCTCGATACTCCCTTCTTTCAGGGGATCGCTCAGTTCTCTGCCACCGTCCTCGCCTGTCAGCGCCATCACGCGACGCATCTGCCTGTCCGTCCTTTCGGCCTTTTCGGCCGTCATCCCCACCAATCTCTGCCAACTGCTCTTCAATGAGGATTATACTATTTATTCTTGCGTCCAAGTTGGACAGAGTAGTAGGCTTTTTCTTTACCAATGCTTCCTTCAGTCGCCTATTATGTGTCGCCTGAATCATACTTGCAGTAGCAATGTCTAAAGTCACGTCTCTAACGGACTGTACTGTGCTGATCCATCTCTCAAAGAAATCTTTCAACGATTCCTCCGGCCACTGCCGTAAGTTAACTAGGACCTGTACTGGAACCTTTCGGTGTCGCCTACTTTCATATTTTACCAAAAAAATCCTAGCAAACTCATCCCACGTGTGAATAATTCCTTCTGGCAAGCTCATGTACCACTCTCTCGCTGCCCCTCCTAAAGTAGCTGGGTAGGCTCTGCAGAATGCTGCGTCGCTGGCGCCCTGCATTTGCATGACGATTTGAAAATTTTGCAGATGTTCCTCAGGATCGCCCAACCCCAAATATTTCTCCATGTTTGGTGGGACGAAGCCAATTGGTAGTGCCTCGGCGAAGATAGCCCTTGCCAGAGGTTGCCGAATGACCCTTTGCTCGACTCCGGTCTCGACTAGCGGTCGAAATGCCCGTAGCATTTCCGCGTGGGTGTCGTTGTCCGGGGCCTGTACGTTCTGAGCTCTGGGTGCCTTTGCCTGCTGAGCGATAACCGTTTTCAATAACTGGGTAAGTTCCAAATTCTGCTTTTCCAAAACTTGAAAACGCTGTTCAAGGACTTTGTACGCTTCTGTGTTTGGTGCTTCCTCCTGTAGTACGCCCTTTCCTCTGGTGTCACGAGGAATATATGAGGAGTCGGTGTCTGTGTCTCTAGGCACCCCTTCTTCCTCCAAATCGTCTCTCAAGTTTCTACCCTCAAGTGGTATGCTTTGGGCCCCCGGATTCACGTATTTTAATGGTGTTTCCTCCGTCTCTCCTTCAGGCCTTACAGTCGACGCTTCTCCTCTTATCATTCTTCCAGTATTCCCCTGCTCCATTGCTCAGCTTCCTCAGTTCTTGATTAGTCCCCTATCTGGCGCGCCAATTGTTCCGCTCTTGTCGCCTGGAACAATGAGGGAGCCGACCCGGTCGCCTAAGTGACTCCGAATCGCCTCGCAATAAGAGAGTGAGGGCAGTAATCAGAACAAAGGGGTGAGGAATGAAATGGATGATGATGTAACAGAGTGTACCTAGGGATTGCTCTCAGAATTTGGTCGTGTCCGCTGTCTGCTCTTCCTCCCTGTATTTATAGCCTGGCAAACCTGCCAAGACCGTTAGGCAATTGGTACGGCGCTCGGCAGATTACGCCACGTGGCATTGAATCCTAGCCGTCGCTTGGCGAATACGAAAGCTCTAGGATTGATCCACGTGGCTTTTTTAGGGTTTTCCAGGATGGCGGACGCACTGTCGCCTCATAGCTTCTTCTGGGCTCGCGCGTCCAGGCCCATCCTCTGCGCGACTCTAGGGCACCTGCTTTGGTCAACCCTCGCCTGAGGTGTTGACTTTATTCGGCTCAGTGGGCCCCTTACGCGTCCAGGCCCATCTCTTGAGCGGCTCTAGGACGTCTGCCTGGTCAACCCTCGCCTGAGGTGTTGACTTTCCTCGCTTGAGGTGTTGACCTCTTTTGACCGGCGGACCCTTTTTACCCATTGGGCTATCCAACTCAGGGTGGCCCATCACATTCTAAATCGTTGTTTCCAAGCTCCAATTGGTGGAAGAGATTTGATCTATTTGATATCGGAAATCCGTAGCAAGAAACGACGCTTGAATGGACTCTCGGAGCTCAAGTAGTCAAGATTTGAAGGTAAAGAGGTTGAGGTGAGACACAAAGGTTCCAGGTCTGATTGGGGAAGAATTATAGATGAAAACCCCGTTAAAACTAGTCAAAAGATGTTTTAGTGGAGCTTTCCGCAACATGGTACAAGTCGTGTATATGTGAAACACGACGTGTACCTGTGATGCATGCCTATTTATCTTCTACTTGGCACTTCGACCAAATATGTCAGAGGATGGAGCACGTTCCTGTATCTAAGATGCACGCCTTGTTCCTCATTGCATGTGCCATGTTCTAAAGAACCACAATCGTGTACCTCCCTTTTAAAAAATAATTATATGTTAAATCATGTATTGATTTAGAGATTAGTTTGACTATGATTATTTTATTATGTATTTTTTTACATTAAAATCATATGTTTATATTCCCAAATTTGTGATCAATGGTCAAATGTATTTATCAATATTTTGGCTCAGACTTTGAAAAAATATATTTTAACGGCTAATTATTTAAAAATAATCTTAGAGTTTATTAACCAAAAATTCTATTTAATTGGATAAAATAATGTAATTTCAAAAACCAATTTAACCTTATCCAGACTTCATTTATTCAGCTAGTTTGTTATCAAACTCAATATTCATAAACTTCATTCATACCTTAAAGGTTGCTTAGAGGAAAGTTGGTGATGAAAATCCTAAGACGCTAAGTTCGAAACAATAACTTATTTAGAAATACATCATTCAAATATAGGAAATATAATCTTTGAGGATGAGAAGTTTCATTATAAATAGAAAGCTCATATGTAGTCCGCAAAACGTCTTGCCAACAAATAATTATGAACGTACTTTCGTCGCTTACTGGTATAGTGCGTCACCGAAATAATATTGTTACGAAAGACCTAGTTGATACTCATTAATATATATTGACAAATTTATGGCCGTAAGATTTTGAATGCAAAATTGAACAAAAGTGGACGAAATATCGATCTCTTCCTAAATCAAACTTGAGTCATTGATGTGTCAAAGATGAAAGTTTAAGTGACAAATATGATAAATTTCTTTAACAAATGTTATTCACCAAATTATTAATTAGCTCTTAATGTGAGAGTATTTATTAAGAGTTGATATAAAAAAAAAAATTATTTAAAATTTGTAGATGAGGTGGAAAATTGAGAGAATAACATTGTCCTATGTGGTAAAAATAATATAATGATCTCCCATAGATTATTTTAAGAAGATTAAGATAAGATTAAGATTAAGATAATATGATATTTTAGATGTGAAATGGTAAGGGGAAATATTTTATGATTTAGTTTTTCTTTATTTGTGGTTCATACTAAGAATCATAGTTAAATGGGAATAAATTAAGTAGGGGAAATGGTTTCATTTTAATTTCTACTAGTTTTTTTACCCGCCTGATGGCGAGCGCCTATCCGTTCCATTATAAAATATATACATGTAAAAATTTTGTATTGTATTTTATTTTATTAATTAGGAATATTGTATGTATAAACCTATAAATTTGATAAGGGTGTTTGAATATATTGAAATAACAAATAAACTAATGAATAAATGAGTAGTAATTGAAAAAAAGATACGTAAAATTGGCTTGTTGGAGGCTATCTATAACATATACTATCTACTATTATCGACTAAATATTGTATGCTATAATAAATTTATAATAACATACATAAGTTAAATGTTATATATAACATTTTTTATGATATATAAAATGTTGTATACCGTGACATAAGACTATCTAGTCGTAGATGATAACATATTTTCTTTTATTGTGATAATCATGTAAAGTTGGCCCAACAAAATTTCTTGGGAAATGTTTGACTTTGAAAATATTTACATTAATATTTGAGTTTCAAATGAAGATATTAATATTGTCGTTAATCGATTTCTCCTTTTCACAACTTAATTAAGTGTTAACATAATTAAGGATCAAAATCATGTTACATACCTTAAGCGGTTGGTCAAGTGTATTTTCCGTCATCACATTCCAAAACGTCATCTCAGTCATCGTCATATCATTCTTACTGATCTTCAGTCCATTGATCTCAATCTTTAAATCAACCACGTTCGGTCCAAACGTTCACCGCCTAAAGTAAAATACAATTTCACGAATTGATAAGTCTCGACTATCATATATATATGCGTTATCAAACATGATGTGTTGGCACTGAGTACGTACCTTGATCTTGAATTCTTCATGTAATAATTTCTCGTGGAGGCATCTTTCCAGATGATGACGGAGGCCGCCATTTAGAAAGACAATTTGTGATCGAATTCGGCGGTGAGGAGGGTTATACCATTTGACTGCGAGAAGAACGTTTGCATCCAATAACTCGGAGTTCCATACACTCTTGAAGAATCGAAAGTGACCGCATCTAGGGTCCATGCACGATCATTCTTGTTCACGAACAGTGGAGCGTATGTAGCCATCTCGACATGGTCACTAAGATTACAAAAACACCACACACGAACATCGTTATTCCACATGGAAAATATGCATTAGGTCAAAATTTATATTAAAAAATTAACCTATTAATTCTTTTTTGGGTTTTGTACTTTTGGGGTCAGTTTTATGGAACTATGTACCCCCAGTGAACATCGTAACAACGATAACTTAGTGTGATGATCAATAATATAAATCTATAGGCTATAGAAAATAAGTAACCTACCTAAAAAGGTGAAGACCAAGAGACAAAGCAAGAAGCGCCATGCAGAAGAATTTGTCATAATCTCAACCTTGATTAAAATTGTGATATTAATCTTTATTTGGACTTAGCTATTTATAATATGATATTTTAGATGTGAAATGGTAAGGGGAAATATTTTATGATTTAGTTTTTCTTTATTTGTGGCTTCATACTTATTTAGGTAGAATCATAGTTAAAAGGGAATAAAGTAGGGGAATGGTTTCCATTTTAATTTCTACTAGCTTTTTTTACTCGCATGTTGGCGAGCGCCTATCCATTCCATTATAAAATATATACATGTAAATATTTTGTATTTTATTTTATTTTATTAATTAAGAATATTGTATGTATAAACTTATAAATTTGATAAGGGTGTTTGAATATATTGAAATAACAAATAAACTAATGAATAAATGAGTAGTGATTGAAAAGAAGATGAAACATTGTAAAATTGGCTTGTTGGAGGCTATCTATACCATATACTATCTACTATTATCGACTAAATATTGTATGCTATAACAAATTTATAATAACATATATACGTTAAATGTTATATATAACATTTTTTATGACATATAAAATGTTATATACCGTGACAAAAGACTATCTAGTCGTAGCAGCCGTAGATGATAACATATTTTCTTTTATTGTGATAATCAGACCCCGCGGTAAGTATGAGATATTATACTTAACAATACTTACAATCATATTAGCTAATATATAATAGAGTTCACAAATAACCATATATGCACGATACCATCAATACATTCATGAAAATATTGTCATCTTCACCCTTTAGTCATTTCAAATATATACAACTCACTTATCTCTATTATCACCACAAATACTCTTCATTATGAAGTTCCAAACCTAGACTATAAGGTGTTCATATACACTTCCTATCGAAGGAGGTGAAATCATTGGTCATGAAGTTGCTAAAATTGGTAATTGCTTTTGGAATTGTTGGTACTCTTAATTTAAATGTTTATCCATGGATATTTTTTTGACAATTCCATGAAGATTGATCATTGAACCCATCCACCAATTACTGCAAACCCAATAGAGTCATTGTTGCTGTCTTGGACGCGATGGCCGAAACAATCTCAAATATAATTAGTATTGTGTGATGGACATAATGACTTGATCTCTCTCGTTGCATAAATTTGAGTGGCCAAATTTTACCTGGTCATAGATTGTGATGGTTGAAGACGGGAGAATGATAAACGTATTGCTTTACGTATTAAACTCGAGAAAGAATGGAGCCTACTAAATATGAAGATTATAGATGAAGAAGATACATGAAAGAGAATCTTCAATCATGCTAAAAGGGTTTGGTTTTTTTTTTTTTTTGGCATAGACAGCTCCTTGCGGAGAGGCAAAGACAGCCAGCACAAACAAGAAAGGAACATTAAGTCCCAACCCAGGAAGTCATGTCTACCTCCATGATTCCTGGGAGGTTAGTAAAGGCCATGCGAGCCACGTAATGGGCGGCCCTGTTACCTGAACGGCGAACCGTCATTAAGCGCCAAACAAGAGCTTCTCTTTGCAGCTGAAGAATTTCTTCTACAATAGCCCTTCCTGGGTTGGAGAGCACCTGACCGGCCAACAGCTTCTTCGAAACGAATTATGCATCTCCTTCAATGTCCACTTGCAAAACACCAGCCCACAAACACCAAATACACGCATCTCGGAAGGCTAACAATTCAATAACAAATGGATCAACAATACCTGGGTATGTAGTGCCTATCGTACGTAGAACAACCCCGTCTGAGAAAGAGGATGATGGTTAGGCTAAGGGTAAAGGCGATTTTGAGGGTTACTGGTTATTGCTTAGGTGTCGGGTCGGGTAATGGAAGAAGTGTTATGGGTTGTTGTTTTTTTTTTTCGTTTAAACTCCAGTTCAGAAGGGTCATAGATCGTGCACCATCCTAACTAAAAGGAAAAGAAAAAAGAAAAATAGAGGAGGTTGGGGGGGTTGATTTAAAGGATGAACTTAAACCTAAAGCTAATCCTTAATTATGATTTTGGACCGCAAAAAGAATAACACATTAGTTTCCATTTTAAAATGCAGAACGAGTCATATTATGCATAAAAATCATGATGCATAGAATTAGGAGCTAATTTATCATTAGAGTAAATTACCTTCCATTTATGGAAGAGAAATGAAAATGAAAACTAAATTAAGATTGAACCAAAAAAACAAATGCTAAAAGGGTTTGGTTGGATTGAAAGGATATGGATCTAATGATTCAGTGTTTGATGGCACTGAATTTTAAATTTATTATTTTAGTTCACATTGTTGGCCGTAAGATTTTGGATGAAAAATTGAACAAAAGTAGACGAAATATCGATCTCTTCCTAAATCAAACTTGATTCATTGATGTGTTAAAGATGAAAATTTAAGTAACCAATATGATAGATTGCCTTAACTTGAATGACCAATAATGTTATTAACTAAATTATTAATTAGTTCTTAATGTGAGAGCATTTATTAAGAGTTAAAATTTTGGGAAAATGATCATTAACGTGATGGTGGCTAAAGCTATCTAGTGATCGTATTTTACATTTTAGTGACTATTTTGTAAATGGTCACTAAAAATCATTAGCTATCAACAAATTAGTGACCATTTCCCAAAATTACGATCAGTAAAAGTAAATTTTCTTGTAGTTTATACTGCTACAAGTTGAAGCGAACTCCAGCGAGGCAAATTTTTTTTTTTTTGAAGCAAATGTCAAGGATCTTTATTAATGGCTGCTTGAAAAGCAAATCTCACTCAGTACATCATCCATACCTACAGGAGATGAAAAACCTATAAAAGGTGAATCAAAGGAAAAAGAAGTACGCGCTAATACGTGCGCAGCCTGATTCCTATTTCTCCGAACCACTTGAACGGAAAACCCTGGTGCTCAGTCATGATATCTCGGCAAGCTGATATAAGGCAACCAAACTCAGTAGTATCCCCAGCCATAGAGGCGATGCTAGAGCCGATCTCCTCTGCATCGACTTCGAAAATCATGTCTCTGAATGCACTTTCACAGACCCACTTCATGGCACAAAGAAGAGACGCCGCTT
The DNA here is from genome assembly GCA_034768395.1 of Linum lewisii. Classification (NCBI taxonomy): domain Eukaryota; kingdom Viridiplantae; phylum Streptophyta; class Magnoliopsida; order Malpighiales; family Linaceae; genus Linum; species Linum lewisii. The sequence goes on along the minus strand of CM068302.1, from coordinate 4,567,942 downwards.
CACCCTCACGTGGGGACCAGCATGCAAAACCATGCCAAGTTTTGAAGCCAATCACAGCCCCTTCGGCGTCGCGTAAAATTATGCCCATACCCATCTCTTTGTTAGCAAGAGAGAAGCTGACGTCGTTGTTACATTTGACTGTTCCTGGAGGTGGGGCGTGTCATTTGCTGCATAGCTGAGCACGTCTAATCGGACGAGCCGAGGTTGCTACATTCGCTTGCTTCCAAGCCGAGAGCTCCTCAAGGGCAATCTTAACTGCCACGTTCGCCGCAAGTGCTTCCTACATCCAGACTCTTCGATTCCTTTCTCTTCAAATACCCCAAATAACCGTAGAAATGACGCCTCTCACTGTCAGGGAGACTGAACGTAGCATCTCGACAACCCAGGAATCGAAGTCTGCATGGTTAACGAGTAAAGAGTCGACTACCCCAGCAACTGTAGTGGCCTGCCAACAATCTCGCGCGTAAGGGCAATTAAGAAAGAGATGAGAGCTGTCCTCCACGTCATGTCCACAAATTCCACATGAGATAGGTACATTGATTCGACGCCTCCATAAAGCGTACCTGGTCGGTAACACCTGACGACAGAGCCTCCACATTAAATTTTTTACCCTTGGTGGAGCCTCGAGATCCCAGAGCTCCCTCCATGATCCTTGCACTTGCAGTTCCGGTCGAGGGGCGAGGAATTCCATGATGAGACGGTAAGCTGAGCGAACCGTGTAATTACCTTGTTTGTCGAAATTCCAAATTCTCATGTCCAAAGAACCGCCAGTACCAATCAGAATCTTCATAATTTCATCCACATCTCTCTCATCAAACAATCCCTCAATTAACTCCAGGTCCCATTCAAAAGTGCCCGGGATACGAAGGTCGCAAACAACCAACCCACTCAGCGAGTCATCTTCAGGAGTAGCGATACACGGGTTGGTTTCACTTTTTAACCAGGGGTCACCCCACACCAGGACGCCCGTTCCGTCTCCAATCCGCCAACGAAGGCCACAGCCGACCAGTTCTTGAGTTGCTCGAATATTCTGCCATGCGTAGCTTGGGCCATTACCTAATGGTGCCGATAAAAAATCCTCATCGGGAAAATATCTAGATTTGAAGATTCTAGTAACAAGAGCATTTGGCTGTGTCAAGAACTTCCAACCTTGTTTGCCGAGCATGACTAGATATAGAGTTCATCAAACTCCAAAACATAAGATCTTAGTAGTTACTCTAGAGTTAGGTTAGTGCCTTTGACCGTCCATCTATTTGTGGGTGGTAAGTTGTGGAAAAGTTCAACCGATTCCATTACTTTAGCAGGCTTCTCCAAAAGTGAGAAGTGAAGCTAGGATACATGTCAGGTACAATATATTTCAACTAAAAGATCCAATAAGAAGATTCATTACCATGTCTAATTCATTAGTGATATCATCTTTTTTGGAAATTATGTCTATATCCATCTCATAATTAATTACCTTGGTCACGCTGTTTATTTTCTCGCTTATTATTCTTCTTGTTCTTCTTCATTGATACTTATAATTACTTATCAATTGTGGGATCGATATTGTAACGAGACATTGTGCCTACTTGATGGAAATAACAACGACATGCCAGCCATCATTATTTGGGCCCAAAAACTTTCAAGACCAAAGTTTTCTTGATTTCCCCCAAGGAAAAAGAAGGACATGGAAAAGTTGGAAGTGAGATTTCTAAGGATTTTTTCCAAAAATGGGCTTGTCCCAAAAATCAATTACCAAAATAGGCTCGTTGTACGGTCAATTCCCAAAATGGGCTTGTTTTCGCTGACTGGGCATGTATATCGCCAAAATAAATGGCGATCCGATTTTTAGCATGAAAATCGCCATTATAAGTGGCGATTTTTGGCTGACTTTGTCAGACTAAAAAATCGCCACTTATAGTAGCGATTTCATGGCTGAAAATCGCCACTATAAGTGGCGATTTTTGGTCTGACAAAGTCAGCCAAAAATTGCCACTTATAGTGGCGATTTTTGGAGTGCATTTTACTTTCAAATATAGTAAAATAGCACTTTGGCCTCTCTACTTTGTAAACTTAACAAATAGCTTCCTATCGTATAAACCGCTCTTTTTATCTTTCGTTTTTTGACCAATTTGTATTTTGGGTCCTTTCATTTCAACTAACGCTTCATGACGTTAAATATGTGCACATAGATTCTATTTTGAGATTTGTATGTTCGTATTTCGAAAGGTGTTTATAATTGACTAATGTTTTTTTGACTTAATAATTGACTAATGTTACTCGTATAGTAATGCGCACCAATTAAATTAACGAGTACTATACGAGTAACATCAGTCAATTATACGAGTAACATTAGTCAATTATAAACACATTTTGAAACACTAACGAAGATAAGGGGTGGCTATCCTGGGCCCGGGCCCAGGGTCCCCTAGACCCAAATAGCTAAAATATATGTATTTTATCGTACGGAAATATATTCGGCCTATTGTATTTTATGTATCGGGCCCATGGTATGCTTGAATCCTGGCTTCGCCACTGTTTTGAAATAGGAACATACAAATCTCAAAATAGAATCTATGTGCACATATTTAACGTCATGAAGCGTTAGTTGAAATGAAAGGACCCAAAATACAAATTGGTCAAAAAACGAAAGATAAAAAGAGCGGTTTATACGATAGGAAGCTATTTGTTAAGTTTACAAAGTAGAGAGGCCAAAGTGCTATTTTACTATATTTGAAAGTAAAATGCACTCCAAAAATCGCCACTATAAGTGGCGATTTTTTAGTCTGACAAAGTCAGCCAAAAATCGCCACTTATAATGGCGATTTTCATGCTAAAAATCGGATCGCCATTTATTTTGGCGACATACATGCCCAGTCAGCGAAAACAAGCCCATTTTGGGAATTGATCGTACAACGAGCCTATTTTGGTAATTGATTTTTGGGCAAAGCCCATTTTTGGAAAAAATCCGATTTCTAACGACAATGGAATTACTTATTTTTATAAAAATGAATATCCTTAGTCAACTGTGACTAAAGCCAAAACTCTAGTGTGGTTGCCCTCTTTCATGACTAGCGATTAGTAACAGGCAGAATAGTCATGGATGAGGCATCCACAACTAGCGTATTTAGTCATGTAACTGCGACTAACTATAACCATGAGTGACTAAACATGCCTTTTCTTATTGTATCAACTTGTTATTGGTATATAATCTTTATTGATTTCGTAAGGTCTCTCTTTGCTAAACTAAATCAATGACCCTTTTATAATTAGCTATGACATCAAAAAGGAAAACCTAAATGATAATGATAAGAAGACTTCATAAAGAGTTGGAGAAGCCAATATCGAAGTTACTATTTCATTATTGACAAAGGGGGGATCCATTGTTGCCAACGAAGGGGAAGCCACATAATGTTGCTTACTCGAGCTTGTCCTATAGAATTTTCAGTCTTACGTCTAATTTTATAAAGAAGAGATAAAAGAAAGCAGGAGGCGAGGAGCCATTGTTGCTGGTTGAGAGAGGGAGTCATTGTTGTCGACAGAAGGTTCATCATTGGCGGAGCTAGGGGAGGTCACCCTGTGCTTGGGCCCAGGGTTCTCTAGACCCAAATAGCTAAAATATAGGCATCTTTGGTATAAAAAGTATGGTTGGTCCATTGTATTCTATGTATCAGGCTCAAAATCTACTTGAGTCCTGGCTCCGCTACTGGGAATCATTGTTGTCGACAGAAGGTCCATCGATGAGGAGAAACCTCTATGAGTGAGGAGAATGGTTTGTCATCAACGAGAAGAAGTCCATAGGAGTTGGACGGAGAAGGTTTCATGGCAACGTAAAACGACACAAGTGAGGGGTTCACTGTTCGAGAGCGAATGACGATTTTGGCGTTCATGTTTGGGCGTTTGGGACAAGGATAACTGATTTTTGGGTTGTGTTTGCGGTTTTGCTATTTGAACCGCAAACCAAAATTTGTGATTGCACCGAACCACAATCCACAAACATACAAACCAACTACACAATTAATTGAAAAAATTTGTATAGTTTGTTTTGATTCAAACTTATAAATAATGGAAGTGGTGCGGTTTAACCCGATGTAAACCGGACATCAACCCATCCCTAGTGTATGACGAATGAAAAAGACTATATGAATCCATTTCGCGAAGAGAAAGGCAAAACCCAGTAACGTACACATACCCAATCCAACCTCAGGTGGTCTCCAATATTCCCTAAGTAGCAATCTACTTTGATCCCGTCATTTCAAATAAAGCTCTCAAATGTTTCCATTCTAATAGCTAAAAATGTACACAGAGAAACCAAATCGCAAGGAAGTGAGCAGATTGATTTGATGAGTTCCCAATCCAACTCTTCACCCGCCGGCACATTCCACGGTCTCCTAGAGGCAGTTCCAGGGAATGTTGTGTACAACTCAGCAGATTTCTCATCAGTCCCATCTCCCCACCAGATCACATTTACTTGGGGGCCGGCGGGCCGGTGCCACTTCCTTCCCACATGGGTATTTTCCCACAATCACTTGTTCAACTTTCAACTTTCATACTGTTTCTTATCCGTATAATCCAGCCACTGCATACCATATGATTTACAGATCGTGGATGTGGGTTTAACCATTGATCATACGGAAAGATTGGTGGTCCTCAAAGTAACAACAAAACGTCCCCTTCACAGATACAGAGTAGCAGACATGGGTTATTAATATTTGTGGCAGCGTACGGTCCACACACCATCCTTCTTTTGGCCTCTGTCGTTTATTTCAATCCATCTCTCACGGTAAAGTTTTCGGCCGTGTCGACTCCGGTGAAAGGTGGTTAGTTAATTAGTTCATATGAGTACACTGATTGGACGTGACAGTTTAACCATTACTGCTCCAGGAAGATACAAGTCAATCGTCGGTGGGGACTACTGAAATTGATGGTGGTCGCTGGTGAGGTGTGGTGGCTACAAACACAGATATAATTCTGAGCCTTATCTTCCACATTTTTTTGCTCTCTTTTCTTCCCAGAATTGCTCGTTATCCAGATTAGAAATGGATCAGTTGAATTGATAATAGCGATAAGATGAGTAGTATAGCGGAGAGGACGGCGGAATGGGGGCTGGTAGTGAGGCCGGACAACGGAGGAGAAGGGAGCTTCAAAGCGGTGACGCGGTGGTCGGGGGGTTCGGAGAAGGCGGCAGGGGCGGCGTCGACGAGGACGTCGGAGGAAGGTGAAGGAGGAGTTATACCCAGAGTGTCGCAGGAGTTGAAGGATGCTCTGTCTTCACTTCAGCAGACTTTTGTGGTGTCTGATGCTACTAAGCCGGATTGCCCAATTTTGTACGCTAGCAGCGGCTTCTTCACCATGACTGGCTATTCTTCCAAGGAAGTCATCGGCCGTAACTGGCAAGTCTTTCCTGTTTCTTCTCTTCATCTCCATCTTCCTTCTTATTTCTTCATCTTCCAGAATCCAGATTTACGTTACAGACCAATTTGTGTTCATCACGGGGTGTTTTGACTTTCAACGATTTAGCATGGAAGCGATTTGGTATTGGGCCAATTGCGCGCTGGGCTTACAGATTATTTGTTTTCGTTTTATTTTTTTTCAATTTTTAAGATTATTTTATATTAGTTTATTTTTCAAGAGTTTGAAATTGTTAGTTACTGATGAGTTAGCGCGGGGTTTCTGTAAAAACGGGCGGCAGCCGGTTCCTGCAAGGGCCGGAGACAGACGAGGAAGAAGTAGGGAAGATCAGGAGCGCGGTGAAGAGTGGGAAGAGCTACAGCGGAAGGCTTCTCAACTACAAGAAGGATGGAACTCCTTTCTGGAATCTACTCACTGTTACCCCTATCAAGGATGACCTCGGCAACACCATCAAGTTCATTGGGTCTGTAAACCCTAATTCTTTCTCCACTCTCTCCTCATTTCTCTCTTCCTCTTCCTTGTAACATTTGTTTTTTGTTTTTTGCTATTTTTGGCAGGATGCAGGTGGAGGTCAGCAAATACACCGAAGGTATCGTCGACAAGGCCGTGCGTCCCAATGGCTTGCCACAATCCCTCATCCGTTATGACGGTACTGAATTCCCCTTACTCTCTGCTTCCTTTTCTGCATAACATGCTTGTTTCTTCACGAGATAGAAGCTATTCTACCTTGTGAAATGTAATAGTTAATCTGATTCTGGCTTAATCATCAGTCTATGAGGACTAGTTGAATTGAGCACATTACTATTTTGGTAGTATTTGTCATCTCCCGTTTGTTGCATTTCCAGCTCGTCAGAAGGAGCAGGCCCTTGATTCCATCACTGAAGTTGTGCAAACAGTCAAGCATCCTAAGTCTCATGTTCGGGCTGGCAGTCATGACACTGCTGACAATCTTGATTATGTCCTCCCAAAATCCACTGAACGTAACTCTATGGCTACTCCAACGCCAGGTAGAGAAACTCCTCTTTCTGGTGCAACACCTGATGCTTTTGGCACGGCTAGTCCTCAGGGCAACGCTAACAAACCGAGGAGTTCTCTCCGGCTTTCCTTAATGGGGTCAGTTTCCTTCCACGCTCAAATTTGAGTGAGCATACTTAAGTAGAAAGATGACACTACAAGCATGGAAATATCACAGGCAATTCGTGGTTGTAACACCTTTTCAGTTTTCAACCTATGTCTTCTTTGATATCTTTATCGTGTGGATTGTATCTTTCAGTCGGTTTAAAGGTCCTTCTATGAGTTCTTCGAGGAAGCTAGAAGATCAACCAAGTTTTGAACCAGAGGTTTTGATGACCAAGGATGTGAGTCGTACTGATAGTTGGGAACATGCTGAAAGAGAGACAGACATGCGCCAAGGGTTTGATTTGGCAACCACATTGGAAAGGATTGAGAAGAATTTTGTGATCTCTGATCCTAGGCTTCCTGATTGTCCTATTGTAAGTCCATTTTTTCAGCTGCTTTATTTTTTCCTAATGCATTATGCACAACATTTTCATGTTTAGGCCCAAGTGTCGTGAGAAATAAACTGTCTGTCTACCCAATTGTTAAATTTACCCCCAAACTAGAGGCCTTAGTGACTTCAAAAGCTCTCTTGTTGTGCCAACCTGTTGGTTAAGCGAAAAAATTCCTAGACAGATATGAGCAACTGATGTGGTCATGCTTGCTGTATAACACCTTAAGCTGATAGAACTTAATGACAATAGCAGATAATTTGATAGATAAGGTGGAGGAAGAAGTATCAGTGGCAAGGTCTGATATGAGGGACACTACAACTAACCATGTTGAAGAGAACTCAAGAATAACTCTAGCAATAACTTTAATTTCTTAATAACTATTGAAGTTGATATTTCGGACAATAATAGCAAGTTGCCTAAGTTTTTTCAAGTAAGTGGACATGTATCACATGGCTGGGGTCAATAATTATGCATAAGCTCATGTGCTGGATTTCTATGATGTTCATGCCTATGTTGATTATCTTTATAAGGAGAAACATAGGAGGCTATCCTAACATGGATATGACTCTCCTTCCAATGCGCATGTCTATCCATGAATTTTATCCAAAAAACAATTGGCCTACTCATTTTTCATGCTTCAGATCCTTCTAATGTTATCAAATGTCGAATATTCAGCTAGCAATACTGAATGGAACTATGATTTTTTATGCTAGTATGCTACTATAAAATACTCAAGTGTCTATGTGATGTTACAGCATGAACATGTGTTTATCCTTTACCACTTCCGGATCATGTTTTATAGTGAACATAAACCACCCAAAATACACAAGACTAAATGCCATTTGGTTCTCTCTATGCAGATATTTGCTTCGGATAGCTTTCTTGAACTAACAGAATATACACGAGAAGAAATTTTGGGAAGGAATTGTAGGTACTGTATACACAATGTGTACTCCTTGGATCATTATTCTTATAAATCGAGAGCTTTAGGCATTCATTTCCGCATACTATATCATGAATTTGTAGGTTTCTTCAAGGTCCTGAAACAGATCAGGCAACTGTGTCAAAGATAAGAGACGCAATAAGAGAACAGAGGGAAATCACTGTTCAGCTGATCAACTACACTAAAAGTGGTGTGTAATTTTGGACCTAATAATGAGCTGGATTAAAGAAACTAGTTTTGCAAGGACCCTTTTCATTTGACCTAATTTCCTTCTCCATGTTTTATATTTTCTTGTATGCAGGAAAGAAATTCTGGAATTTGTTTCACTTGCAGCCAATGCGTGATCAAAAGGTTGCTAAGTGGTCATTGTTCTAGATTTCAGTATGATCTTAAGCTAATTTTTTTTTGATTTCTGTAACATGTTGTCTATAGAATTTCCTTTGTTATTGATTTAGGGGGAGCTTCAATACTTCATTGGCGTTCAGCTAGATGGAAGTGATCATGTTGAACCCTTAAGAAATCGTCTTTCAGAGAAATCTGAACAACAGAGTGCCAAGTTGGTATGTACATTCGTTGCCATTGGTCTTAAGCATGTCATTTAGAGTTAAGTCATTTAGAATAGCTTTTATTGATGTAATTCTAGAGATTGATTCTTTGACTAAATTAAGTACAATTATCATAGTGACACCCTAATGATGGTACATCTTTTGGTGCAAGTCCCAATGTGTCTTCGAAATTTCCTTTATAATGTACGTGTCTTTTGTTAGGTCAAAGCAACTGCATTAAATGTGGATGAAGCTGTTCGGGAACTTCCAGATGCCAATTTGGTAAGACCTCTTTGCTCTCTCTGTGTGGCTCATAGTCAGCAAGTCCTATCAAATTTTCGCTATGATTAGGTAATTAGATTAATATATCCCTTAAGGCCTATTTTTACCTCTCATTTTTTATATATACAAGGATGCACGTTGGCATAATTCACATGAAGGATTAGGCTGGTTTGCAACCTTTCATGTTAATATCTAGGTTATGCAACTCAGTGCAAGGACTTTCTTGGTAGGTTTATATAGTTGGGGTTAGGAGTTACCAGTTAAAGGAACTAGCATGCTCTCTTAATTACGAGGGCAATTTTCTTCCACCACTTACATTTTCCTTAAATACCATGATGATGCTATTGATCTGCTACCCCTTTGTTGCTTTTGTTCTGTAATCAAGTAAGGCATGCATCGATTCAGTACCTTTGGAGAATTTGGCATATATCATTAATTAAATATGGAATGTTAGAAGCCAACTGATATTAGTTAACCATTGTGTCTGTTAACCCTTATCAGCACATTTCTCTCTAATAATTTGAGTAACCGACCAAAATGCAATATCCTCTCGGGAGAGCCAAGAGTTGATTTTGATCACTCCAGAAGTATGATGTGAATTTGGAGGGTGGTATAACATGAGTGGAGAGGTTTACATTTTCTATAACTGTTTGGCATATCATAGTTGCTTCCTATTTTCTGTTGCCACAAGTCATGGAAATATCAACATTCCTTTCTTTTCTGGTTTCCTTCTGTGTTTCACATATCTTGGAGTTCCGGAAGTATGATTTTTCAATGGATCCTGGGAACGAAGAACTTAAAATTGAATGAAATTTCTGTTTGTTTCCAAGTTTGTCAAAACAAAATATAAAATTGAGTCATAACCAATGAACCTTATTGACAATAGTTTACCAGCAATTACTTTCTATCAAACTTGTGATCTTCCGCATTCCAGAACTTTTGCTTCTCTTTGCTCATTATCGCTGACAGTGCTTTGAATTTTAATATTAATCTCTATGATATACCCTCATGGAATTTTATACATAACCATTCTTCAGAGACCCGAAGATTTGTGGGCAATTCATTCACAACCTGTATTTCCACTGCCTCACAAAAGGGATAGTTCTTTATGGAAAGCAATACAGAAGGTACTCATCTTTAGCCATGGACTTTAAAAGTACCACATTGTTAGTGTCATTTAATATGTACTTAATGAACTTGTGTGACTAGGGGTATGCATGATTCTCGTAGATTCATAAATGCATGTTTCCATTTGAACTCAATGATTACTATTGCAAGGTACCACATATTCCCATTATCACTCACATGGTGGTTGTCTTCATTATTAAAATTAGCTTGTTCTATGTTTTATTGGTGAGTCCATTGTCTGGTTAATTGGTACATTTATGCGCCATATTCATATGGATACCTTTGATGTATGTTTCTGAGTTTCTTATTTTGCTGTTGTTTTATACTTGCTATGTTTAATTTTTAAGGAATTTGATTGGCACTATTCTGCCTATCTTTGCATTGATGCTATTATATTCTTCTACAATGCCATTAGAAATATGTTGAGGGGCTGCTCTCATGACTGTAGCATTTCTGTTGTAGCTTTATCCATGTTTGTTTAAATTTGAGGACGTACAATCTGTTACTTTCTTTTTTAACTTGCTGATTTTGAACTATTTGGACTGCTCAGATAACCTCTCGTGGTGAGAAGATTGGATTGCATCATTTCAAGCCAATTAAACCCTTGGGTTGTGGTGATACGGGAAGGTAATCTTGGACTCTTATTTAAAATCACTAAAAGGTTGACTGATTGTCTTATTGTATGTTGTTTCATATAAATTTTCATATGTAAGTAACTTTTTCAATTGCATATTAACTGGAGTGAAGGTATATGGCTTTTTTTTCTTTGCTTGCCTAATAAAAATGGACATCTACTGTTGCCGAGCTAGATAAAACAGGGATGGGACCAAGAAATTGGATATTCATATTGGTTCTCCTACATATATATTTCTAGTTGTTATTAGAATTTAGGGTATCCTTCATATTGAGAAGAGTAACATCAATGGATAACTAAGGAATTAGACAAAGAGATAGCAAAGGAGTTTATGGTATATATATGAAAAGTAAACCGATTAGTAATATCCATGCGGAGGATGGTAAAAATAATAGCATGTTAATCCCTTAAAAAGTTTTGCAAATCTATGTATGTATTCGCCTTGTCTTTTCTTAACTGCAGCAATCTTGTACTATTTTCAGTGTTCATTTAGTAGAACTGGAAGAAACAGGCGAACTCTATGCTATGAAGGCAATGGAAAAATCCATGATGATGAACCGTAACAAGGTCTGAAATTTCTGAAGTTGTGCTACATATTTCTGGCTTGTCCTTTTACTATTTAATAATTTCTGTGCACACTTAAGCTAGTGAACTAACAATTACATGCATGAAATTGCCTTTAGTCTCCTTGTATATGGTTCTTTTTTTCTGTTTTCAGGTTCGAATACAAAATTTTCGTAGCGTGAACTAAGTTAATTGAAATGAGTGCAAATGTGAAAAACTACACTTTGTTGTATGTTCTAGGCACCTGAAAATAGGAGTCAAATACTCAGTAGGTGAAAGCTTTCTACGGGATGTTCCTTTCCTCGTAGAGTTCCCTGCCTGTCTACTGGTTGGATAGTCTTTTCTTTCCAAGAGGAAATCCTACTAGCTTAGTTCCTGCTGGAAAGGCTATGCTAGGGCATGTGGTCGACGCGTTGGGACTTGGGAGTACCAATGTTAAACAGAAAATTTGTTTTACCGCATTAGCATTAGAGAGCTCAAGTGGTTTAATACTGTAGCGTCAGGTTATTTTTAATATGGATGCCCTGACCATTTAATCATATGTTGATCAAAATAAAACATTAAACATTGAAATCATAATATTGAGCTGGATAAACAAGGGAAATAGCGAGTAAATGTTGTAAAGTGAACATTAAGAAAGGAAAAAGACCCTGAATTTTATGACAATTGTAAAATTGTAAATATGCAGTTTGGAAAATATATTCACATACGAACAGAAGGTGAACTAATTTCCATTACCTCTAATTTTTTTGCAGGTTCACCGAGCATGCATTGAGAGAGAAATCATTTCATTTCTAGATCATCCTTTCCTTCCAACGTTATATACGTCCTTTGAGGTACTGTTGGCATAAATTGCTACTCTTAGATAAGGCTTGTGTTTCAATTTTGATTTCTTTAATTGTCTGTGGATGCTCATGTAGTCTCCCACTACAAACAAGATGATTGATTCCTATAAAATGATTGAACTTATAGTATTACACCACTTTGCTGAACCATATCTGGAATCGCTCCTGCCCCTCTCATCCTTAAATCTTTTGGGACACAATTGTTTACTAGTTGACAGTGGGTTGGATGACAAGTTTCGTTGAATTGACTGTCATAAGCTACAGGTAGACAAACTTAAAGCACCACATTGCAGTTGTCAACGTATTGCATGGAGTACTTCAGTAATAGCTTAGGTTTTGTAGTCAGTTCTATACATGATTACTTATGAATGGAATATGTCCATGCTGTTCATTCCTACACCTATATTTGTTGTACTTCTTCTTAATCTAGTAACACTATCACTGAAGAACACAGAAAATTTTCCTGTTTCCTGGTCATAGTGGTTGTGTAAAATGTCTAACTAATGGTGTGGTACTGTGGTCCATCTTTGTGTTTTATTTTGGAGTCTTGTATTGGTTATTGTAATTAGGAGAAGATTTAAGCCTATCCCTGATGTATTGTGAGTATATGTATAATACTATTATGATGTTTCTTTATCGTTAGTCTAGGTTATATAATTGATTGTTACTATCGTGAATGATATTTAATAATATTTGTCTCTTGCTAAATACTCTGATGTTTCTTCATCTTTCAGACATCAACACATGTATGTCTAATAACCGACTTTTGTTCTGGTGGAGAGCTATTTGCACTACTCGACAGGCAGCCTATGAAATTCTTTAAAGAGGAATCTGCAAGGTACCTAATATTTGTATGTCTTTGCAGTGCCTGATATTCTTAACAAAGGTCATATCTAATCAAGTTGCTTCTCAAACTTCTTCCTTATTGTTGAAATCACTTCCAGGCTACCGTAAGCGTTTCCCGCAGTAAACTGAAAAACAAAAGTGGTTTTCTCACGCACACATTTTAAAACTTGATGTTAGACAGCTCTCCTATTATCGGATATTCTGCATTTGGTATTTCAGTCAAAGATACAACAACTTAATAATCTCTGTTTACGTTAATCATATATTGCTATGGTTTTGAGGTTTTTTGTCTGTAATTAATCTTGTTGCATGAGGTTGATATAGCAATGTAATTGGTTTTCTTTTCTTTTCGCCATTGTTATTTGCTTATTCTAGTAATGGAGAAGGATTTGGTGTCTGTTCGAGATTCCTTAGGGTGGCGAAGGAGGGGATGGGAGTGGATGAGGGAAAGAGTGTGTGAGAGAGTTCAACGGGTGAAACTGACAAATCGTATACAAATTTGGTTTCTTTCTTTTTCTTTAAAGGGTTACATTTATGTATAATAATAATGGCCACGAGGCAATGAAAGTAAGAGTATTTCAAATGGAAGAGCCTTTTGGATTGAGGGAGTTGTATTTTGAAATAAAGTCAACTTACTAATTACATAGAATAATTCATGAGAAGGAAAGTGCATACTTGTGATCTAGGTCCTCAATGTGCAACAAGAACACAAGTCATGTTCTTGTTTTCTACCTCTTTAACTTAACCACGTTAATCCAACAGATGTATAGAGTTTGGTTGTTGCTTTGTGAGCATTATCAGTATAACGCTCATTCCAAGCCTTATGGGCCAAAGCCTCTCATACTCTCTACCTTGGGACACGAGCCTTCATCTTTGTCCTTTTTTTTCTTCATTTTGTTGTAATGATTAAAGTGTTGTTCCAGGTTCTATGCAGCAGAGGTTGTCATTGGCTTGGAATACCTTCACTGTCTAGGTACCTTGCATCATGAGTGTGCTTTTACCGTATAAGACATAATATATGATGATCATGCAATTTTATTGCTTCTCTTTTTTTCACTTGCTATAGGAATTGTCTACCGAGACTTGAAGCCTGAGAATATCTTACTCCAGGAGGACGGCCATGTTGTTTTAACCGATTTCGACCTATCTTTTGTGGCATCATGCAAACCACAGGTTTTCATGCCATACAGATTCGATTTGCAATGCCGTTTTCTTGAATTATCATGTAGAACTTTGAATTTCAGAACGTGCATCTTCTCTTGACTAAATCGAGCAAGCTATGGTAATTTATATGGGATGCAAAAATGATTATTATTATTTCCGGAAGCTGTAGATCAAGGCATCATCCTCCCTTTGATTTTAGTCATGAACTAAATGTTTGACCTCGTATTCCTAGATTCTTTTACATTATTCAGAGTTCTATTTTTATCTTTGGCTGCCTGAATTCAAGGCACTAGTTCAACATGTACTTGTCTTATGTGCTTCAATATTTCAGGTCATAAAACACCCACCATCAAACAACAGAAGAAGATCTAAGAGTCAACCACCACCTATGTTTGTTGCAGAACCAGTTACTAATTCAAATTCATTCGTTGGAACTGAAGAATACATTGCTCCTGTAAGGACAAGTTCATTTTTGTGTGATGTGTGCACTTTATTTTCACATGAAACTTGTGAATTGGCTTGAATTGATAAAACACTGTTCTAAATTATGTTCCCGGATAATTTCAATACTGATTCTTCGGTTCAAAAAATCTACAATGCTTTTTTATGGAAGTTCTTAGCATCATGTTTCCTGAATTTCCTTTTTGTTCTGAGCTACTCCATTTTTGCTAACATTTTTCCTTGAAGAAGGGTTGAAATGAAAAAGCAGTCTTGTAAATATGTTGCAGTCTGCATCTTGTGTAGATTCGTCATTGCTTCTTTTATCTTTGGTAGCGAACTTACGGAAACATAACTTATTTTTAAGAAAACACAACTTCTATTCGTAGTATTTTAAAAGAACATTTTCATTGTTACTTTGCAAGATTTTTATTTAGCTTTTTGATTTCTTGTGGCATCTGAGATCATGTTTTATTTTGAACGTGGATGTCATTCATGTTCTTCAGATGTACATGTTTAAATTATTGCAATTTGGGTCGAAATTTCCAGTGGAAGTTGCAAATATTACATTTGATTGCCATACCTAATGTAATTGTGGATGTCTTTTTCACACCAGGAAATTATCACGGGAACAGGCCATAGTAGTGCTATTGATTGGTGGGCGCTTGGTAAGCACAAACATACATAACATTTCTTTGGCTGTTTGCTCTGCTTCTTGTAAACTTTTGGCTGAATGTTTCTTTCATAACTGTATGGTTTTTCGGGTATAACGAGGGAAAAGCTAGGATTGATAAAATATTAGAAGATGTTAATTGAGATGGATAGTTTAAGATACTGCTGCCCAATTAAGACATGATTTTAGATAACCAATCTTGTTTACTTAGAACTTAGTGGGTAGTTAAAATTTGGACCTCATCTATTTGTCCCTATATTTCAGGACCTAACATGATGATTAAATTATGGATTCAGGTATTTTGGTGTATGAGATGCTATACGGGCGTACTCCTTTCAGAGGGAAGAACAGGCAGAAGACATTTGCCAACATTTTGCACAAAGATCTTACATTCCCCAGTAGCATCCCTGTAAGACTTACAAGTTTGACTCTATCACTGTAACTGCATGAAATTATAAGTATCGACGTTGAAGTAGCAGTAGTGATGTGTTTGCTGATGCAGGTGAGCCTTGAAGCACGGCAGTTTATATATGGATTGTTGAATCGTGAGCCTGAAAGCCGACTTGGGTCAAATACTGGTGCCAATGAGATCAAACAGCATCCCTTCTTCCGTGGGATCAATTGGCCTCTGATACGCTGCATGGTAATAATACTAATTAAGCCATCATCTTCCACTTCTGTTTAATTCTGATATCATGTTTCTTGTTGGTTTTGGCAGAGCCCACCTGTGTTGGAAGTGCCTCTGGAGTTGATTGGTAAAGAGGCAAGGGGTAATGTTGTTTCTTGGGAAGATGATGGAGTCCTAACTCAATCTATGGACTTGGATATTTTTTGAAGACCAATTAGGGTTTGTATACTTGTTCCTCTAACTATCCAATTCGACTATTGTGTTAAAAAAAATCACGTAACGTGGGATTTCGAGTCCATTGTACAAATATGTGCATATACGTGTATTATTAATGATTTATATGTACACATGTACAATCATAAATATGTGTATATACACATATTTGTATGATTTAAATACCTAATTTTATTTGCACCTAAGCCTTGTCTTGGTTGTGAAAGGAGTACTAATTAGTGGTGTCAAAATTGAACCAAATATAGTTAGATGAATTGAGACTGTTGATAAATGATACAGAGCTTGCAATTTGGTTCCTTTCATCTCATATATTTGGCAAAATGGGTTATTTACACAACCAGAAACCTAAAGGAACCAATTCGGACAGACCAAAACCGGTGAAAATCAGACATATAACTCGGATTGGATGCATTCTGATTTCTGAAATCTAAAGTTCTGACCTTTTCTGCAATTAACAGAAACCCAACATCTTAGAACACGAACAACTCTAGGTCTGCAGAATGCAGAGGCAGAAAATGATTTCCAATGCAGACTGCAGAATAAAATGCAGTAAGGAAAAAGAGATGGATCAGAAAATAGGCTTGAAATCTCTTTTAAAAAGAGAACAAATTCGCACAGTATAATCAACTTCGATCATCTGGGGAAATGTTCATCACATCCATCTCTCTATACACCAAAACAAAATACAATTTCTTTCTTGTTTGAATATCCGAATAAGCCTCAGAAAGCAGCCTCTAACTTTACATCAAGATTGAAAATTCAGTCGGTAATTCCAACTACACACAAGAAAATCATCACTGGCTTCGGATTACTATTCAAAACATATAACTAACTGTTCATCAAAGGATCTGTAATCGCTCTAAACGGCTCTGTAAATCGTAAAAACAAACAAGATTCACAGGTTCCTATCAGGAAGCGAAACATTTTGGAAAACTTGATTTTGGTTCAATCATAGCATCGCCGGTCATCGCAATACAATGCTACCGCCGACGTGGCATCGAACCAGATGCAATAAACATTCAAATATTAGAAAAAAAAACCTAATTTGATTTTGTTAATACCCTCAGAGACCCGTTTCAAATCAACCACACAGCATCGGCTCAGCCGGAACGGCCAACGAGAACGCGGCGGCAATCCATCCTAACGAATCAGAGATTACGCCCCATCGAACCGATCAATGGAGCAATCCGATCGACGGCGGATTGGAGCCGTGGAAAACGTGGTTGTTCCGCCGGCGGAGGCCGACAGCTGCTTGTTTACAGTGTCATACGGCACTTCCTATTCAAGGGATCTTTTCCTCACAGGGAAAACACATGGAATGAAGGGAAAAACTCTCTAAAACCCTAATTTCTACTTGCACGAGAATTTGAAAGCGATTACAGAAAGCTGAGCTGAGCTAAGTTATGACTGATTGTTCCAAGAAGATGGTGTTAAATAGAGAAATTTGGACGCTCAGCTCAACTTTGGGAACCCTAATTTTGTTTTGAATGATCCGCAGTAATGGGCCAGAATGCAGAAGACTAAATACTTGGTCAAACTAATCTAATTTTCGGGCCAAGTTTTAATCTTTTTTCCGGACTTTTTAATAATCTTTGAGGCCCCAATTTGGAGATGGTCGTTTCGTCACCGCCACCGCCACCGCCGGCGAGCTCTTGACCACCGCGGGAGTCGACCGTCTCTCTCAGCTTCACCTCCATCATCATTCCTGATCTTTGCAATTATCTGCTCATCGTCTAAGGAATACTAATTATCTTCTCCTCTGAGCTGGAATCCGTCCAAAAGATTCTCTGCTCTCTTACTCCGTCGTCTCTCTGTTTTTGCAGCCGGCAGAATCACGAATCTTCCAAACGACATTCATGTTACTAACCGGCGCCATTCTTCTCTGCAACAGCTCCGCATAGCAAAAATTCACCTAATAAGATCAAAAACCTCGTTCAACATCTTAACTCATGTTCCAATAAGAACCCTAGAGCATTGGCAATTGACAAAGCATATATGTGCACAAAACCAAAAACAAAATCCTTCCTTCCCAATCACCCAACCAGTCTTATACTTCTGAATCTGAACTTTCTTGTTCTGGATTAACAGGTTTTGAAACTTTACTTAACCGTTAATACTGGAAGTAAACCATTAATCTTATTTTAACATTTTCATTCAAGCCTTTGAACTCCATTACTAGACCAGAACTTCTGGGGTGTTATCACGACGAGGCTTTACTGACCGGTTCATGTCCAAATGAACGGAAGAACCCAGAAACAAGTCATCATTAGCTTAAAGAACGTCTGTCCAATATGTTCTCAGTATGCTCCAAGTCCTCTCCTTTGTTTGATCCACAGTCCACAGTAGCTAAAAACAACATACATACAAGCAAAACTTAATGGCGTTGCTCATTTTTTCCTCATTGCCTCCTTTCTCTCATTAGTGCCGGAAACTCCAAGCTTCGAAATTGAAACATAAGAAACAATGTACAATATTGTTTTTATGCCACAATTTGAAGATCCGAGTTTTCAGAACGGTATGAGGAAACATTCCCCAACTGTGAAAGCTTATTCTAGTGGGTCATATTGAAAAAGGTTGTACTGTACTGTACTGTACTGTACTGTCCTGCTGTTTGAAAGCTCATTCCAAAGATTCATTGATGATTGATCTATGAACCCAGCTGATATGACGTAACGCATCTTCATTATGTGATTTACTTAATTTCCCACTCTTTGGCTACTGCAGCACACCATAGATAAGTAGCCTGTTGTTTGTTCACGATGTATCCTGTCAAAGGATCCATTTTGTATTTTTATTTTTTGAAAAAGGGTAATCTTATTCATCTCCAAAGTAACGTTACAGAGTATCCAACGATTATCAAGGACACAAAATTTTTAACTTCTCGATTCAAAATATTTTTCTTAAATCGTAACCATTCTTATCTTATATGTATCACGAGTATAAAATTTAAACTCTCCTATTAACCCTTAAAACCACTGAGCCCCTAATCGAACCTTTAACAAGTTGGCTCGTGAGCTATGTAACTTGAGCCAGTTCACGAGCCAACTCGTGAGCTAGGCTCAACGAGCTTACGGACCGAGCCAGTTCACGAGCCGAGTTAGGGTAGGCTCAATCTCCACTTGTTAACTATCGAGCTGGCTCGCGAGCTTTCTAACAGTTTTTGCGAGCCGCTCACGAGTAGCTTGGCTCGTCAAACGCCCTAAAGGTAAGCATATGATTTTAAAGGTTTAACTGATTTAAGTATTAAAGGTTTAGAAACTGTCTAAACTACTATAAACCCGTAAACCAAGTATCCTAAACCCTAAACATGTATAAAGTTCAAACCCTTAATCTCCAAAGCCATAAAACCCTAAACTACAATCTCATTAAAATCGTCTAAACTATAAACCTTAAACCTTAATCCCTAAATCCTATAATCTTTAAGTTTGACTAGTCAGCAGAGCTTTTAGGTCACACTTTTTTATAACGTTTACATGAGAGGTCACTGTCGAGTGGGCAAATACGACAAGAGCTTACCAATAATTCATTTTGGTTACACCAAAATAGGATTGGAATAGTTATTCAATGTTTAGCTTCTTTGATGTTATATATGTCATGTCACACATTTATTTAGAAAAAATTGGCATTTACCAACGGTGCCAACCACTGTATTAGAAGCAGTGGTCTCACGAGATCTTTGGATATGTCATGCATTTTTTTTTTGCGTTGTAGCCTACAGGGTCTAACAATGACATCAATGTACGTATTTTACTGATTTTCGTTATTCAATGATGTATTAGAAGGATACTTACCTGAAGTTCATTGTATGGTAAATGGAAAACAGTATCCAAAGTCGATTACTATGGTAAAGAAGTTCATAGAAGGCCGCAAGAATGTAATATTTTTCGACTGATGAACAGAACACAACTCAACAACATTTGAGCTTATAGGCTTCAGATATGCACTTCGACGTGGGATCGAATGGTTTTGAGACGATTTGATATTGCTTTCGTCCGCTCCACTCCACATTGCTAAGAAGATGTAATCGCTCAATCTGCTGGTCCACGCCTTACACCGCTTGTTACCCTTTTCATTAGCATGGATTCACTCTGAAAGATTGCCGATCGAGTGTGGAAAACATCAGCTGAATCAGTAGTAATCAAAAGGGTAAGAACTAAGAAGTAGTGTATGGCGTGGGCAGCAGATTGAACAAGAGAATACATCTTCTAGCAATGTAGAACGGTGGGAAGAATAATGTTTGTTTGGACTTGGGAAGAAACAGACTGACAAGTGTAGAAGATTGGTTTTTGGTTTGAGTTGTGTTATTATATATAATTAATAAGCCGTGTTATTATCTTCATATAGCTTGCATTTTTCCAGCTGAAAAAGCTGAGCAAGAGAGGAGTTATTATCATCGTCCCACAAAGCATTTTCGAATCCTACGGTTGTGCATGGTTTCCACTTTGCATGTGTACGTAGATTTTATTAGGTTTCCAACGTCTTGTGATGTATTCTATTCCACGTGGTGCGTGATTATTATCTATATATGAAAATCCCAGTTATTATCTAGCTAGGTTGAAGCATAACTACATGGGGCTAAAAGCCAGAAAGCCAGAAGTGCATATCCAGGTCACTAATTTGAGTCTACTGAGCTTGACCTAGATAGATGAGTAGATGCGGTTGTATACAAATGAATATTTCTATAGTCCAAACTGATATATCGATATCCTTTGTCCAAGCTCACAAATGTTAACTGCTCAACTTTAGAATGATCCTTGTTATTCTTCTTCACTGAGTATTTAGCCATCTCCTGAAAATATTTGTCATGTATGTCATATATCATGTAATTTTCTTTCTCCTCGATGAGAAATCTAGACGTCGATGTTACTAATTGCACGGCCAATAAGGATCCTATCACGACCGACATTATTGTAGCCAAACATGGCTTAGTCATCGATGGCATTATCGATCTTCTATATTATTTCGATGGCCCTAAATCATAAACCATAACCCCGCCCTAAGTCGTAAACCCTAAAAATTACCCTAACAAGACGAGATAACAAAAAGAACAATATAAATATAACAAGTTAACTAATCCGACAAATTAAAAGAGTGTGAGAACATGTACCAATACCTAACATGTTCTCATCTTTTGAGCTAATATATTGTAACTGATTTTACATGTGATTATCCATTAAGTTTGGTAAACCTTTGTTACTTTTGATGTATCAGTAATAAATTAGTATTTTGTTACTTTAGCAAGTTTTCCTTTTTTCAGACGTTTCTACCCAAAGTCTCTTTATTTTTTCATTTTTAATTATTTTAATACCTGAAATATATCACTCAAAATTCAAACCTAACATGTACAAACTCCTTCCACTTATACGTAACCTAACAATTAGGTGCTAGACAAAACATCTTCTCTTCTCTTCTCCCCACCCACTCAACAAATGAATTTTTAAGTATCCACATGAATCATAACCAAACCCAAACATGCATATCTAATATTCACGTAATTGTCTTATTATATTTCATTCGTGTTTTGAATTAACTTATTCTCGCCTTAAATCCAGTTAGTGAATTATTTATAATCACCTTACTTTCTTTCATAGTTATATAAATATTTGTAGTTTCATATACGGGTAATCAGTATCTTATCAACTTCAGTTAAAGTCTCGCGTCATCGCGCGAAATGGATAATTGATGAGCTCTTCTCTTACTCTTTGGACTCTTTCCTACTCGACATTGACCTATGTCATGAAAAAGTGTTAATAAACTCAAATAGCAGTCAAATAATGCATTCTTCCAATTGCCTCCATTCTCATGTCCTTTGCTTTTCTGTGCTGGTTCTGAATAATAATCAAAGTGTACAATTAAACCGTATTATTTGGATGGTTTCTCCAATTCATTAAAATGTTCAAATGTTTGTGAATTGACAACCCTTATTTATTAGGAAGAAGGGGTTTTGAACGATTGGATGCATATATGATTTGTCAATCACATGCAGCACTCAGCTCTCAGCTCTGCAGCTTCACATGGGATTGTAAATTGCATTGCATCATTCTAGTAAGAAATCATTTGTCCTTCTTCCTATCCCTTTGTGGTAAGTAAGTAAGTAAGTCAGTCTATCCCTTTAAGATTATGGGAGAGATGCAGAAATGATGAGTTCCCATCACATCACCAACAGCTAGCATGCAAACTTATTTCAAACTGGCTAACCCTTCTCTTTCTAATTTCTCCCCACCCACTCAACACTTTTGCCTTTAAATAACTCCAATCTGTTGCTCTTCTCTTCCCCCAGCTACTCATACTCCCAAACTCACAAGAGATCAAATTTCCCACTCAAGAAAACAAACAATGGGTTTCCTTCAGTTTCCTGCGATTTTTCTTTCCATACTCGCTCTTCTTCTTATTTCCCATCCTTCTTCCTATGCTGTTGCTGCTGCTGCTTATGCTCCGAACCTGAAAGCCTGCGGATTCACCTCTATCTACTGCTTCGGTGATTCCATCTACGCTATCATAGAGTTTCCCCATTCATGGGTTGGGTTTTACCCGTACGGTATCACGATTGGCAAAGCCACCGGCAGAACCTCCGACG
Source organism: Linum lewisii (assembly GCA_034768395.1). Taxonomy (NCBI): domain Eukaryota; kingdom Viridiplantae; phylum Streptophyta; class Magnoliopsida; order Malpighiales; family Linaceae; genus Linum; species Linum lewisii. The sequence continues at coordinate 4,545,536 of CM068302.1, read as the reverse complement.
GCCTACTCATAGTCGACCATATTGGTAAGCATGCATGCATATTTTAGTTTCATAAAAATACAATACATCTTTTGCTTTCATTGATTATCATTGACGTTGTCGACTAATTTGTTCAAATGTCTTCTTGTTTTGTTTTCTTAATAGCTGAGGCTGTCGGAGTTCCGTACCTTGAACAAGTTCTCGACTCGTCTTTGAACAAGTCTCTCGGCGACTCTTGTCCAAGGAGGAAAGGGAGAGGTTTAATGTCACTCTCTCCTATTCCAATAGCAGTCTTCCTGTCCAGCTTGCTTGGTTCAAGCAGCTTGTTACCTCAACTTATCAAGATCCAGCTGGTAAGCTATCTCAATGTATTTTATCAATGTAAGTATTTAAAGTAATTAACTAACCATATGGTATATTTTTCTTTGTATAGTTCTAAGGCTAAAGATGGAGTCTTCACTGTTTATGCTTGGAGGAGGAGGTGCGGACTATGTTTCTTGCAATGCTCCATACACGGGTCCTCCGATCAATCAGAAAAGACTCATCTTGCCTTATATGATTGGATCCCTTAAACAAGCTGTGAAGGTACGTACTTGTTTACAATATGCTTTTATTAATGGATATTTCACTAATTAATATATAATGTCGTTTGCTAATTAACTTGGGTTGTTGTATCATTTATTTTACAGACGATCAGGAGCTACGGAGGCAAACACTTTCTCATTAATGGAGTGTATGAAGGTGGATGTCTACCTGGGCTGTACAATGATACTTCTGTCCATTGCGACAAGCTTAGGCAAGAGTACCACGACATGCACAACAAAGCCCTCAAGACAGCCATTCCGCAATGGGCCAAGGAGTTCCCTGATCTTCAGCTTGTTTACGGAGATATATGGAACGCTAATCAATGGGTATATGACAATGCTAAGTCCAATGGTATGATTTCTTTGTTCATCAATATGATTTCGTATAAAACATGATTGTTAGTTAAGATTACCTACTGATAACTGTTTTTTGTTTGTTGACAGGAATAACCAACGTGAACACGCCATGTTGTGGACTTGGTCGAGTTAGATGCGGGGAATATCCAAACACGCCAGTCTGCAAGAATCCTAATGAGTACGTGTTTTGGGATTATGGCCATCTCACTGATCATTCATACAGGATGATGTCGGCGTACTTGATTCCGCGGATTTCCCAGGAACTGCATTGTGCTATTACTATTGATTAAGGCGTCTGGAGAAGAAGAGATGATGATTAGGGACTGCATTAGGTGTTTAATTAGCTGGGTTAATTGTAATCGTAATCCTAAAAGACTAATTTAATTTGGTGTTGATTTTAACTTTGATGAATCATTATTCCAAATTGTCCTTGTTGCCTTTGGTTCTTATGATGATGACGTACGACTTTACAGCTCCAAAAGTTGTAAATGGTCTGGTAAAATTGACGAGTCAGCGCACACGTGTCATGTGTAAGACCCACCCAATTTAATGTGTGTGGTCAGTATACGTACTAGAGAAATGATGTCTCGCGTTAATGTGTTTATGATGATGTGGCAATGGGTCTGTATTTTTTTGGTCATGAAACTCTGAATATTATTATCAGCACCGAAACCAACTGCTAGTAGAGACACTAACAGTGTACAAAAGAGACTGGAATTGGCAGAAGTAATACTAAAGCTATTGCAGAACTGAACTAAGCTAAAGATATTAAAACTGCAGAAAGTAAACTATACAAACAAGCACAGAAATTAAAGAAAGGTTACAAGGAAGAAAGCCAATCCATTGGCAAAATGTCATCTCGTGCTTGAACTGCTACACGGTGAGCTGAATGAACTATAGCTCTTGAAGCTTTACTGACCTGTACTTGTTGATTCCAGTAAAGTAATCTTGTTATTGCAGCTAAGATTCCTGAAATGCACCAAGGCCAATTTTGCTGATTTCCTGCAATTGAATCAACTAGTATAGAACTGTCCGTTAAAATCATTGTTGGAGTAGCTATAGTTTTGACCATGTCAATAGCTGTGAGAACCGCATAAGCTTCAACACAAACAGGTGCTGCACAAACCATAGTACCAGCCTTACCATTCAACACATATCCCTCGACATTATAGAGTATAACACCATAAGCCCCTTTCCGGATAGATGCTTGATAAGCACCATCACACACAACCTTGGAAGAGTAGGCTGTTGGGGCTGGAGAATTGGTTAAATGGACTGAAGTAGTACTGGTAGAAGTTAACCTTGGAATTGTACCTCGAACAGTAGCATTTGAATTCCATCGATGCAGCTCCTGAGATCTTCTGATATTTAAATCTGGTAGGGAAGGAAGGATATTCTGAAAGATCAATTCATTACGCATCTTCCATATGTACCAAATTGTAAATCCAATCTCAGTAGCTGCACTCTGTGAAATTCCAGAATCAATGCTAATAAACCAAGCTCTAGCTGTTTGACTTGTAGAAGGACAATGCATTTGAGGCATGACTTGCTGCCAAAATGACATGCTGGTAGGACAATGAAACAACAAATGTTCAAGTGTTTCATCCTCTGCATTGCAAGTTATGCAGATTGTTGAAGGAGAACATCTTCTTCTGAACAAACCAACCTTAGTAGGAAGGGCATTCCTGCAAATTCGTCAGATAAAGATCAAGATTTTTGGTGGCAAATCAAGGTGCCATAACCATTTCCACAGCTTCTTTGTGCTCTCATCAACTGGCTGATTGTGAGATACTGTCATACTCCGAAGATGCCCGTAGCATGATTTAACTGTAAAATTACCAGCTGAATCATAATGCCAAACAAAGCGATCTGCATAACCTTCAGGTCCTAATGGAATTAAAATGATCTGTCTAACCACTGCCTCTGAAAAAACTTCTCTAAGCTTCTCAATATTCCAAATTCTCTGAGGGTTAATGATGTATTCAGAAACTTTTGTTGAAGCATAAGAAGTAGAACATGATGCTTTGAAACCTGCAGCTTCAGGTATCCAAGCTTCAACAATGTTAGTTCCATGTCCATCACCAATATTCTTTCTCAAACCTTCTAACAAAGCCTTTCTTCCCTCCATAACTCCAGACCAAATCCAGGAAGATTTGTGGTGTCTGCTGACTTGAAGAAAGTCTACTTTTGGGAAGTAGAGTCCCTTTAATAGTCGAACCCACAAACAACCTAGTTGAGTTAAAATTCACCAAGCTAGTTTAGCAATAAATGCTAAATTGAAATCATAAAAACTTCTAAAACCAAATCCACCATCAACAGTTGATCTACGAAGTTCATTTGCTGATAACCAATGGAGCTTCTTACTAGAAGTATTACCTGACCACCAGTAGTTAATCAAAATTTGATCCATCTTCTTGAGTAAGTGTTTAGGCAATAAGAAGCAAGAAAACAGATAAGATGGCAGAGCTTGGAGAACTGACTTGATCATAACAGACCTACCAGCATGAGATAAAAGATTTGACTGCCAAGATTGAGCTCTTGAAGTCAGTCTCTCTAACATATACTTGAACGTTTGTTTTTTAGTTGCTCCCCATTCAGCTGGAACACCTAAGTAGTTTCCAATAGAGACTGAGGCATCCACACCAAACTCAAATGCAATACTATTTTTGACAGCATCAGGTGTGTTTGCAGAGAAGAGAATTGATGATTTTGAGGACTAAATTGATTGACCAGAAACTTGGTTGTACCTTTTGAGAAATCAGATGAATGTTCTTTGCTTCAGGGATAGTTGCAGATCCAAAAAGGACAGTATCATCTGCAAATAAGATGTGATGAAGAGTTGGACAGAACTTATTCAACTGAATTCCTTTAACTTTTCCTTGAGAGACTGATTGATGAATCATGAAAGAGAGGATATTAGAGACCAAGATAAAGAGATAAGGAGAAAGGGGATCTCCTTGCCTCAATCCTCTTGTTGGAGAAAACCATTGAGTTGGTGCTCCATTGACCAAGACATTAAACCTGACAGAGGTAATGAGAATCTTGATCCAATTAATCCAAACTTCATGGAAACCTACGGCTTGAAGAGTAGCCAGAAGAAACTCCCAAGATACTCTATCAAATGCTTTAAGCATATCAACTTTGAAAAGAAAGTCAAACTTATTCCCTTTTTTTCTTGTACGAAGTTTATGGACAACTTCATGAACTACTACAACATTATCTTGGATACATCTGTTACCAGTGAATGCTGACTGTAGTTCTGAGATAATCTGAGAGATGTGAGGCTTTAATCGTGTAGTCATAATCTTTGAAATGACTTTCATTCTGAAATTTGCCAAACCTATAGGCCTGAATTGAGCAATAATTTCTGGATGCTTGACCTTAGGTATTAGAGCTATATAAGTGTTCGATTGTTCCTCTCCATCCAAATAAACCAAAGAATAGCATGGATTAACCTATCCCTATAATGACAGTACTCACTCTGAAAGTTCCTAGCCTGCCACCCTCGGATGAAATCCCGAATTTCAACTTGGTTCGGGCCCCAGATGGCAAGCTTAGAACTAAAAGTGAGCCAAACCTGCATCAAGAAAGAGCAAGACAAGAACAAGTGCGACGCCGACTCGAGGTCGGCTCTGCATAGAACACACACACTTGGACCTATAAAACCTCTCTTCTGAATGTTGTCAAAGGTCGAGATATTCTTATGGAAGACTTGCCACACAAAACTTGAGACTTTTGTTGGAACATCTCCCAACCAAATCAAATCCACCGGGAACTCCGCTAATCCCACCGCACTTTGTTGGCGAAGAAGCTTGTAGAAAGACCGAACCGAGAAGACACCAGAAGTAGTAAAATCCAACCTGATTGTTGGAGGACCGTGAGCAATCCTCTGTTGCGCCTCCTCCTCCAGGAAAGTGAAAAGATTATGTCTTTCCTCTTCTGCACCTCCTCGCAAAGTGGTGGACAAAGGTATTATCCACCTGAACCTATCAGTCATAAAAAAAACAGTCATGAAGACACACCTCCCTGGATTGTGCCACAACTACAATCTTAGGGAATCTAACAGCTAAACACTCCCCCGAAAACCAAGAATCATCCAAAAAGAAACCCCCCACCCCAGGATCAATCCAGGCAAAACTTAGGGTTAGTACTGACAATATCTCTCCAAAGCGACCACCCTGAATTCTGCAAACTCCAGCAAGGCTTCCACTCGGAGGTCCCAACACAGCACTTCTCAACCAATTTTACCCTCCACCAAGCATTCCGTTCAGTGGCAAATCTCCAACTCCACTTTCCAAGTAGGGCCAAATTCATCATCCTAAGATCCAAAACTCCAAGACCGCCATTGATTCTCGACTCCTTCACCATATCCCAACGAACCAAATGTGGTTTTCTACTCTCTCCACAACCTTCCCACAGAAACCTATTCTGAATCCTTTCTAACTCCTTGGTAACCGACCTAGGGGCTTTAAAGAGAGACATGTAGTAGATCGGAAGCTGAGACAGTACACTCTTGAGAAGTGTCAGCCTTCCACCAAAGGACAGGAGTCTAGCCTTCCATGAATCCAAACGACTTCTAACCGAAGACACCACGGGATCCCACAATTGTGAAGAAGGAGTTCTAGTGCCAAGAGGCAACCCTAGATAACTCGCAGGGAAAGAACCCAAGGTACATCCAAAGATGTCAGCAAATCTTTGACCTTCCTCAACATCTCCAACCGTATACATAACTGATTTATGCACATTAACTCTAAGACCAGACACTGCTTCGAAACAAACCAAAACTGCCACGATTTGTTGGACCTGCTCCACCCTAGCATCACAAAAAATCATAGCATCATCTGCATAGAGAATGTGATGAATTTCTCCAATTCTGTCTCTCTCGTTCATGAAAAAGCCTTCAAAAAGGTTTGCCTCCCTTGCTTTTTCAAGGAAATGAGAAAGCACCTCCATGATCATGGTGAAAAGAAAAGGAGAGAGTGAATCTCCTTGTCTCAAACCCCTATAGCTAGGAAAATAGCCCTTGGCTTCACCGTTAACCAGGATCGAGAACCACGCAGAAGAAACACACGCCTTCATCCACCGAATCCATCTGTCCGGAAAATCCATCTCACTCATAACATTAAAAGACAACTCCAGCTAACGTGATCATACGCCTTCTCAATATCGAGTTTAAACACCAAGCCCGGTCTCCCCGACCTTTTTCTAGAATCAATAACTTCATTTGCCACTAAGGCTGCATCGAGAATCTGTCTATTCTCAATGAAAGCACATTGATTAACCGAGATGCATTGCCCGATAACCAGTCTCAGTCTGAAAGCCAGAATCTTGGACAAAATTTTATAGATGGAGCTGACCAAACTAATCGGTCTTAGCTGCTTGATATCCTCTACCGCCTCAGTTTTTGGGATAAGACAGAAAAAGGTACTATTGATGGATCTAGGGAGAGACTCTAGCCGGATAAAATCGTTTAAGGCAGTTAAAATATCTCCCTTCACTGTTTCCCAATGGGCTTTAAAAAAACCCATGGAAAAGCCATCCGGCCTCGAAGACTTGTCCCCTGCGCACTTCCTCACAACCTCCCATACCTCTTCCTCCGAAAAAGGACGGACAAGACCTTCCCTTTCCCCCAACTCAATCCTCCTAAAAGCCCCATTCCGAGGAAAAGGCCGACCGACTTCCGACTCCGAGTAAAGATCTGAATAGAAGTGAATCATGGCAGTTGCAATCGATCCTTCTTCCTCATAAACCACATCTCTGATCTTGAGCGAGGTTATCAGGTTTCGGCGTTTGTTATGATTGGCAATCCTATGAAAGTACCTAGTATTCCTATCACCATCTTTAATCCATTTATCCTTTGCCTTTTGGCGCCAAGCAACCTCCTCTCTCTTCCACAATTTGTCCAAATCACACTTCAAAAAACATCTCTCAACCCTATCCGCATCTGACAACTGTTGCACCTCCTCTAGCTTATCCAAATCCGCAATCTTATCAAGAATTTCCTTAATCAACACCTCTGTCCTTTTGAACGTCGAAACATTCCATTTCGAGATCTCCCCCTTAAGGTTTTTTAACTTTGCGGCCACCTGAAACAAACCATCTGACCCACTTACCGGCACTCGCCAAGAATCCTGAACCAACTCTTTAAAAGAAGGGTCTTCCAACCACATAAGTTCGAACCTCCAAGGATGTCGCACAATTCTCTCCTGCGAACAACACAAAACCAACAGACAGTGGTCTGAACAGGTTCTAGCATAAGCTTTCAGACTGCAATCCTTAAAGAAACTTTCCCATTCTGAATCCACCAAGGCTCTATCGATCCTAGATAAGGAAGCCGACTCCTGAAGATTAGAAAACGTGAAGGAAGCTCCCCCAGAGGAAGATCAATCAAGCCGAAGTCATCAATAAACCCATTAAAGAGTTGCAGTTCACGCTGAGAACGAATTCCACTTGCCACCTCCTGACGATTTCTAACCATATTAAAATCTCCAATCAAACAAGCCGGAAAATTCCACCAACCTAAGACCCCTCACAGTTCTGTAATAAAATCAGTTTTGTCCTCCCAATTAATAGGCCCATAAACATTATACAGAGCCCAAACAAAACCACTCGCAACCATCCTAAAAATCGTCACCAACACAAAACGACCTTCCCAATGATTTTCAAGCACCACCACATTCTCATCCCAAACTGTGAGTAAACCTCCTCTAGAACCTGTCGCCTTGACCGTCTCCCAACCTAGATTCCTTCTACCTAATAAGCTGTAAACCACCCAACTATCCAACTCTGCCAGCTTCGTTTCTTGAAAACACCAGATATTCACATGCAACTCTAAGATCCTACACCTAAGTCTAAACGTTTGGAAACATCCCCTAAACCCCTAACATTCCAAGACACAATTTTAGGATCCATTATGAGAAGGGGTGGAAGAAACATACCGATTTTTCCTTTCCGACCGACTACTGTGAAGATCGTCCGCCAAACTCCAACCAATTCTTTTTAACTCCCTGTCCTTCTTTGATCTTGGCACGGATCGAGATCGTCTCGAAAAATAAGTCCGAAGCAGAAACCTCAACTCTAGAAACCGCTTCCTCCGGGGAACCTTCTATCTGTAAGTCCATCAGCGAAGCAAAGCTCCTACAATTTTCCAGAATCATGTCCCGTTCATCTTCACTCGCCTGATCGGAATCAGTCCCCATGCTCTCCTTCCCTACACACATTTGTTCCAAGGCTGGGAAACAGTCCACCCCTGCCTCTGGGGCGAACGTTTCTGTAACGTCCGTCAAAAGGCTTGACTCTGAAGTTTTCTTCAGTACGCCAAGCAGGGCTCCAGAATAACTTGTCATAGATTCGACCAAATGTTCATTGCGAACAACAGTGGGAGAAGAAGGCTTAGAAAAAGGATAGGTCTGAAAACACGAGGCAGGAGACTGCAAAAAGTAATCCTTGTCTGCAGACCCAAGCCCAAACTCTGGAACCTTTTTTAAATTAGAGAAAGAAACCCAGTTACAAGATCGAGAAGTAGAACGCTAAAGAGATTCAAAGCTACATGAACTAAATGAGAATAAAAGAAAGCAGCCGATAAACAATGACACCCAAAATTAAACACAAGAACTCTAAGAAGTAGATCGGATGACATGAGAAGTAGAAATTAAGATCTTCTTTGAAGAATCTCCATTGCGTTAGAGCGTAGGAAATCTCTTACTTCGTCTTTCGATCCATTGATGGACAAACCAATTAAGTCACCAAATTCCATTGTACGTCGGAGGATGTTGGAGTTCAACTCCTCTCGCGATGAAGTCGAATTTGGCTCAAAATATTCCTGAAAATCCACAACAAGGTTGACTTCGGGAATGTTGGGGAGGTCTAAGCCGTCTGGTTCAGAACAATTGTCTGAGGAAGCATCAGACCCAGAGTCGCAAGATTGACCACATTCATCAAAGGGAAAAGAAGAGTCTTGATCATGATTGGGCTTGGTTGGAACGAAAGGTAATGCAGAGCGTACAAAAGTTGAAGCTGACTCTGAAACCTTTGCCTTACTTGTCTTCTCACTCCACGGTAAGAATTAACATTACAACTTCTAAATAACAAGGACTTGGAGAAAGGAAACAAAGGGCAGAAGCCTTTATCCTTCCTGGAAGTTGAATGAGACTTGGCTTTGCAATTGTTGGTCCATCTTGATGGAGGAAGAACAGCCTCCATGTTTGCCCATTGGAAGATGGGAGATCTCAATTGGAGCATTAAAAACCTCAACTCCACTAGCCACTGAAGCTAAAAATATATCATTTATATTCATCTTAGTGATGGGCAATGAGGGTCAGTATACGTACTAGAGAAATGATGCCACGCTTTCATGTGTTTATGATGTGGCAATACATTGAAAATGATGTCATTGATATAATGATGTGTATGTTGAACATTTTGTAGTGTTCGACTAGTGTGGATGCAAAGGAGGGTAGTATTGTTATTTGATCAGATATTAGTGTTCGATTAGTTATTATTCTATTATTTTATCACACTAGTTACAAAGAAATTGACTTTTTGCAACGAAAATATATGTCACAGATAGTCAAATTTTCGTCGCCAATAGTGCGTCGCATAAAGTCCAAGGCGACAGAAGTAATATATCCATCGATGAAGATTGAATCATCTGCAACAGTTGGAGTGGTCGCCTAAGGGTAGACAGTCATTTTCGTCGCCCAAAGGTTACGTCTTCTGCGATGGTCATTTCCGTCACCCAAGGGTTAACTCTTCTGCGACGATCTTTTCCGTCGCCAAAAGAAAATTTTCAAAAAAAAAAAAAAATAGTATATAGGCATGGATAATAGTTGCAATTTCTGGTTAAATCATTCCACAACTCAATAGTATCAATAGTAACAACAACTCAGCAGTAACAAATTAGTGAATTCCTACTTGCTCCTGGATATGTACTTGCGGCTTTTAGCCTGTGTAGTTATGCTTCAACCAAGATAAGAACTCGGATTTTCATATAAAATAATTAATAATTTTATTGGTCAATTATGATGATAATAACATATGAAATAAATCGTGTAAATATATAATGAGAATCCAAAACAAAAGGAAATATTATTCGCTCATTTAGATTCGCTAATTTTATTGCCAAGTAAAAATGACTCATTTTTAGTTATGATTTTATATGTTTGTTATTCATAAAACAAGTTGGCGAAAAAAAGTGGATGAATTTATATATACTCAAATAGTTACTCAAATCAAAGCAATATTATATAGACCATGTTTGGTATGGGCTGATTTTAAACCAGGGATTTGCAATACCATGCATTTCACCAATTCCTCTGTTTTTCTGTCCATAACTTATGACTCAAATACATGCTATTGGCATGCTCAAATACATGGGGAGAGGGATTCTGAAATCTTACCTATATAGGTAAGATTTCAAAATTTCTCTTCCCATGTATTTGCCCACACCATTAATGACCCACACTTTCTCCACTTTACCCTTACCTTCATCCACTAAACTTCTCAACATACCTTCTTTGCTGTCTTTCTCTGTGAAAAAATTTGTGATTCCTACTTGTCAAATTGTTCAGTAGAGATAATTTAGGTGAGTATTGAAAGAATACTTGATGAGTATTTTGGTGATTCGTACTTGCCAAGTATTGAACGAATACTTGATGAGTATTTTGATGATTCCTACTTTTGACCGTGTCACTTTAAGACAGTTGGGTTAAACAACACACAGTTGAGTACTTGTTGAGTATTCACTCAATATTGAATGAATACATGGTGAGTATTTTGGCGATTCCTACTTGTCAAAGTGTTCCGTAGGAATAATTTGGGTATTTCACACATATTCCTTTTATGTAATCCAAGTAATGAAGAATAGAAATCCCTTGGTACCAAACAACTGATTTGTCAAAATCCAAATTCCCAATCCCTTGCATTTGCAAAACCATGCTATTTAAACAATGCATGTTATTTGAGAATCCATTCACCAAACATGGGTAGTTTTTTTATTGATATAGATTAATTCATCAAGTAGCTTAGCTCGTATCAATTGGTTTCAAAAAACGTGAAACTACACTAATGATGTTTTCATGTATGTCAAATATGTTACCTCAAATGTGGTTAAATGGTTTATTAATTCATAGTTCTATAACCAACACACCTCGGAGAAAACACCAAATGCTAAAAATGCATAAATATGTTAATTTTAGTTAAATTTTTTTATCTCACGTGATAGTAGTTGAACTGTGGTTGACCCGTATTTGAACGTATGAACTTATATATATTAGTCTTACAAAAAAATTCAGTAAAAAATCATTGTTTGAAATCATTTGGAGTCTCATATTAGTTCAAAAATTTGATGCATAATTTTCATATATAACATATGATTGTTTTATACTAATACGTTTAGATATATGTGCAAGATTATATGGATAAATAAATAAAAAAAGTTACACAATTATTTTAAACAAAAATTCTACACAAGACAACTACATTTAAGAAAAATATGGCACCCAAATACAGCCATAGAAAGGAATCAAATTAGTGGTTACAGTAATAGGTTAAAGCTGCGCGAACCAACATAAATAATCTTGATGCAACTTACCTTACACCACAACCCAAAACTATATAACCATTAATTTGCATAAGTATTATAATTAAATTCAATGAAACTTAACGACCTATTATACGTGTGATAAGTTAAAGAAAACTAGTAAAAGATTTTACTATATTGGTTGGGTAATTGAAGACCTAGATAAGAACTCAGATTTTCATATACAATAATTAATAATTTAATAATAATTTTATTGGTCAATTATGATGATAATAACATGTGAAATAAATCATTTAAATATATAATGAGAATCCAAAACACAAGAAAATAGTGTTCGCTTGTTCAAATTCGCTAATTTTATTGCCAAGTAAAAATGACTCATTTTTAGTTATGATTTTATATGTTTGTTATTCATAAAACCAGTTGGCGAAAAAGTGGATGAATTTATATATAACTCAAATAATTACTCAAATCAAAGCCATGTTATATAGTTTTTTTATTGATATAGATTAATTCATCAAGTATTGCTTAGCTCTTATTAATTGGTTTCAACAAACGTGAAACTACACTAATAACTTTTTCATGTATGTCAAATATGTTACCTCAAATGTGGTTAAATGGTTTGTTAATTCAAAGTTCTATAACCAACACACCTCGGAGAAAAAACCAAATGCTAAAAATGCATAAATATGTGAATTTTAGTTAAATTTTTTATCTCACATGACAGTAGTTGAACTGTGGTTGACCCGTATTTGAACGTATGAACTTATATATATTAGTCTTACAAAAAATTTCAGTAAAATCATTAGACGTCTCAGATTAGTTCAAAAATTTGATGCATAATTTTCATATATAACATATGATTGTTTTATACTAATAGTTTAGATATATGGTGCAAGATTATATTTGATAAATAAAAAAGAAGTTATACAATTATTGTAAACAAATATTCTACACAAGACAACTACATTTAAGAAAAATATGAAACCGAAATACTGCCATAGAAAAGAATCAAATTCGCGGTTACAGTAATAGGTTAAAGTTGCGCGAACCAACGAAAATATTCTTCATGCAACTTGCCTTACGCTACAACCCAAAACTATATAACCATTAATTTGCATAAGTAGTATAATTAAAGTCAATGAGACGTAACGACCTATTAGATAAGTTAAAGAGAAACTAGTTAAATATTTTACTACATGGGTTGGGTAACTGAAGACGATAGTCATTTACGTATACACTCAAAAGAAGCTCACACTTTAAAGAAAATAATTTTGAGGAAAAAGTTATCCAATGAGAGAAAAGTTGTAACATAACAATTTACATTAAATTTTAAAATGTTAGGTAGAAATTTTTATTTGTGATATTAATATTCAGAGAAAGCAGATTTAAACGTAAGACATATTCATTTTCTTACATTTTAAAGTAAATATGAGTATTTAACTTTGGATGTTGAGAAAGCCATATCGTGAGTTGGTTTTATTATACATTTTCTACATAAACAAAAAAGTACAATGAAATAAAATATATCGTTACAAGTATCATGTATTAATGGAGTTTAAGGTATTGATGACTGAATTAATATTTTACCAATATGTTTAAGTCAGTTATCAAGAAAAACATAACATTTTGTGTGCGTAACATAAGAAGTGTTAACAAAACCAACATATGGGCAATAAATATTGGTTATACTCATCTAATTATTCATACACTATATATAGAGAGGCAACTAGAGAGAGGGAGAGAAACAACTTGAGGAAACAAAAATTATATATTAATCAAAATAATATAGAAGATCGATCATGCCATCAACGACTAAGAGATATTTGGTCACAATAATGATGGTCGTGATAGGATCCTTATTGGCCGTACAACTAGTAACATCGACGTCTAGATTTCTTATCGAGGAGAATGAACATTTCAAGATATATAACATACATGACAAACATTTTCAGGAGATGGCTGAATATTCAGTGAAGAAGAATAACAAGGATCATCCTAATGTTGAGCAGTTAACATTTGTGAGCTTGGACAAAGGATATCAATATGTCGATTTGGACTACGCAAATATCCATTTGTATATAACCGCATCCAATCACCTAGGTCAAGCTCAATACATGGCTAAACTTATTGATTCCCAACTTGCTCCTAGATATGTACTTGTGGCTTTTAGCCCCGTGTAGTTATGCTTCAACCTAGATAAGAACTCAGATTTTCATATACAATAATTAATAATTTAATAATTTTATTGGTCAATTATGATGATAATAACATGTGAAATAAATCATTTAAATATATAATGAGAATCCAAAACGCAAGAAAATAGTGTTCGCTTGTTCAAATTCGCTAATTTTATTGCCAAGTAAAAATGACTCATTTTTAGTTATGATTTTATATGTTTGTTATTCATAAAACCAGTTGGCGAAAAAGTGGATGAATTTATATATAACTCAAATAATTACTCAAATCAAAGCCATGTTATATAGTTTTTTTATTGATATAGATTAATTCATCAAGTATTGCTTAGCTCTTATTAATTGGTTTCAACAAACGTGAAACTACACTAATAACTTTTTCATGTATGTCAAATATGTTACCTCAAATGTGGTTAAATGGTTTGTTAATTCAAAGTTCTATAACCAACACACCTCGGAGAAAAAACCAAATGCTAAAAATGCATAAATATGTGAATTTTAGTTAAATTTTTTATCTCACATGACAGTAGTTGAACTGTGGTTGACCCGTATTTGAACGTATGAACTTATATATATTAGTCTTACAAAAAATTTCAGTAAAATCATTAGACGTCTCAGATTAGTTCAAAAATTTGATGCATAATTTTCATATATAACATATGATTGTTTTATACTAATACGTTTAGATATATGGTGCAAGATTATATTTGATAAATAAAAAAGAAGTTATACAATTATTGTAAACAACTATTCTACACAAGACAACTACATTTAAGAAAAATATGAAACCGAAATACTGCCATAGAAAAGAATCAAATTCGCGGTTACAGTAATAGGTTAAAGTTGCGCGAACCAACGAAAATATTCTTCATGCAACTTGCCTTACGCTACAACCCAAAACTATATAACCATTAATTTGCATAAGTAGTATAATTAAAGTCAATGAGACGTAACGACCTATTGGACGTGTGATAAGTTAAAGAGAAACTAGTTAAATATTTTACTACATGGGTTGGGTAACTGAAGACGATAGTCATTTACGTATACACTCAAAAGAAGCTCACACTTTAAAGAAAATAATTTTTGAGGAAAAAGTTATCCAATGAGAGAAAAGTTGTAACATAACAATTTACATTAAATTTTAAAATGTTAGGTAGAAATTTTTATTTGTGATATTAATATTCAGAGAAAGCAGATTTAAACGTAAGACATATTCATTTTCTTACATTTTAAAGTAAATATGAGTATTTAACTTTGGATGTTGAGAAAGCCATATCGTGAGTTGGTTTTATTATACATTTTCTACATAAACAAAAAAGTACAATGAAATAAAATATATCGTTACAAGTATCATGTATTAATGGAGTTTAAGGTATTGATGACTGAATTAATATTTTACCAATATGTTTAAGTCAGTTATCAAGAAAAACATAACATTTTGTGTGCGTAACATAAGAAGTGTTAACAAAACCAACATATGGGCAATAAATATTGGTTATACTCATCTAATTATTCATACACTATATATAGAGAGGCAACTAGAGAGAGGGAGAGAAACAACTTGAGGAAACAAAAATTATATATTAATCAAAATAATATTAGAAGATCGATCATGCCATCAACGACTAAGAGATATTTGGTCACAATAATGATGGTCGTGATAGGATCCTTATTGGCCGTACAACTAGTAACATCGACGTCTAGATTTCTTATCGAGGAGAATGAACATTTCAAGATATATAACATACATGACAAACATTTTCAGGAGATGGCTGAATATTCAGTGAAGAAGAATAACAAGGATCATCCTAATGTTGAGCAGTTAACATTTGTGAGCTTGGACAAAGGATATCAATATGTCGATTTGGACTACGCAGATATCCATTTGTATATAACCGCATCCAATCACCTAGGTCAAGCTCAATACATGGCTAAACTTATTGATTCCCAACTTGCTCCTAGATATGTACTTGTGGCTTTTAGCCCCGTGTAGTTATGCTTCAACCTAGATAAGAACTCAGATTTTCATATACAATAATTAATAATTTAATAATTTTATTGGTCAATTATGATGATAATAACATGTGAAATAAATCATTTAAATATATAATGAGAATCCAAAACGCAAGAAAATAGTGTTCGCTTGTTCAAATTCGCTAATTTTATTGCCAAGTAAAAATGACTCATTTTTAGTTATGATTTTATATGTTTGTTATTCATAAAACCAGTTGGCGAAAAAGTGGATGAATTTATATATAACTCAAATAATTACTCAAATCAAAGCCATGTTATATAGTTTTTTTATTGATATAGATTAATTCATCAAGTATTGCTTAGCTCTTATTAATTGGTTTCAACAAACGTGAAACTACACTAATAACTTTTTCATGTATGTCAAATATGTTACCTCAAATGTGGTTAAATGGTTTGTTAATTCAAAGTTCTATAACCAACACACCTCGGAGAAAAAACCAAATGCTAAAAATGCATAAATATGTGAATTTTAGTTAAATTTTTTATCTCACATGACAGTAGTTGAACTGTGGTTGACCCGTATTTGAACGTATGAACTTATATATATTAGTCTTACAAAAAATTTCAGTAAAATCATTAGACGTCTCAGATTAGTTCAAAAATTTGATGCATAATTTTCATATATAACATATGATTGTTTTATACTAATACGTTTAGATATATGGTGCAAGATTATATTTGATAAATAAAAAAGAAGTTATACAATTATTGTAAACAACTATTCTACACAAGACAACTACATTTAAGAAAAATATGAAACCGAAATACTGCCATAGAAAAGAATCAAATTCGGGTTACAGTAATAGGTTAAAGTTCGCGAACCAACAAAAATATTCTTCATGCAACTTGCCTACGCTAAACCCAAAACTAAAAACCCATTAATTTGCATAAGTAGTATAATTTAAAATTTCAATGAGACGAAACCGCCTATTGGACGTGTGAAAAGTTAAAGAGAAACTAGTTAAAATTTTACTACATGGGTTGGGGAACTGAAGACGATGTATTTACTATACACTCAAAAGAAGTCACACTTTTTAAAAAAAATAATTTTGAGGAAAAAGTTATCCAAGAGAAAAAGTTTAACATAACAATTTACATTAAATTTTTTAAAATGTTAGGGAAAATTTTTATTTTGATATTAATTTCAAGAAAGCA